>JALPQD010000212.1:910233-2110233 GCA_023101885.1 Typhlomys cinereus
GTGCTCAGGGTGACCCGGGGCTCTGGGCACTGTGCTTTGGGTACCAATCACCCCAAAGGAGGGCTGCCCTGGTGTTGTTGAAAGAGCTTATATTGCTAGATGAACACAAGTGGCACAAGGGAGAAAAAAAGAAGGAAAAAGAGCAAGAAATGCTGGGAGGGCTTCTGCCAGCTTCCTATGGGCAGTGTGGGCTGGTGAAGGCAGTTGCTTTGATCCGTCGGAAATGTGGCAATTAGTGCAATCTCAAACACAGATTTACAGGTTTTCTCCACTGGACATAGATTTATTTATCTGTGCTGGTCTTTCCTGAGTTTCTTTCCTATTTTTAGGCTTGAGTTTCTTTCTAAATGACAGTGGGTATGGCTTGTAAATTGCAAGCTTGGCGCTTTGGCAATGGTAACAACGAAAGCCTGCAGAGGGACAATAAACCCTGCTGGTCCCGCCAGTTTGTAAATTGAGTCTGGATGTATTTCACTTGCTCGGAGCTGATGATGCTGCCAACAGAAACTTAGAGAAGCACTTTCTGCAATTAATATGTTAACGACCCTAATAGCTTTCTTTTCTTCGGGCTGGTTAGCAGCCTAGCCTCAGTCTGGGTCCTGACAAACTGGTTCTGAACACTTAAACTCAGGAGGGAGAACAGGATGAGCAGGGAGCCCAGCTGCAAAATGCTGTTCTGCTTCCCAGGGCAAATTAAAATCTGGAACCTGAAAGCACCGAGACTTTATTCAGTGTGTCAGGAAGAATTGGTGATGCAGTTTTATGGATGTCAGCTCAAATCTTATATGTGCAAACATTTTCCTACAGCCTAAGGGTTGTGCCCTCTTGTGTGTTAACAGCCCCGGTTCTCTAACCGCTGCTTCATCTGCCTCAGAAAGACCACTTCCAAAGTTCACTGGAGCCGGCATGGTGGTGCCTGGGAGGCCTCCGTGCTGGGGTTAGGAGTTTGAAGCTAGCCTGTTCCACATGAGACTGTCTCCAAAAGAAGGAGAAAGAAAGAAGCCTCCCTGGATTTCCCATGGCTTCTTCATGCGGGTCCTGGGAGGAAAGGAGTTAATGCTGGACAGGGGCCTGGAACAGGACTCCTGGGACACCTCCTGCAGGCAGCCGCATGCCCAGCTCTGCGAACAGAGCATCTTGTTACTTGCTACTGTACAAAACTCTAGCTCTAGAGAGTGACGTCACACCCAGCTCTCTTGGCATGAAGCCTGCTCACCCACTGTCCTTTTGAATCCAAATATTCCAAGTCTAAGTCACTTGTCTGTTGAGACAGCATTTTGCCAAGTGAGCATCTGCAGAACCATTTCCTGGGGAAGGTCTGCCACGTCTCAGCTTTCTATCACTGAATGTTTAGAGTCTGATGGTGAAACTAAGAGGTGGACAGGTCCCAGGACACTAATAATCACCTTGGACTTCTAAACTGTTCTAACGGTGCTCAAATGACACTATCTATCCTCCCGTTTTGGGGGAGGGGACAGGGCATTGCTTTGAGACAGTCTCCCAGGAACTCATCTGGTCTGAAGCTCACTGCCTAACCCAGGCTAGTGGGGAATTCCTAGACACCGGCCTGGTCTCCCAAGCGCTGGAAGTATAGGTGTGTGCCCCCCAAGAACCCACTCCACATCCGCTTTCCATCTTCTGGCTGTGGAGAGAGACGGGCCCACAGAGCACTACTTTTGAGATTTTCTTTTTAAGCCATGACCTCATCTAAAACATCAAACACCCTTGTCTGAAAAGGTGGGGGAGCTCCCTCCACTACACACTGGGAAGGGAGAACACTGCTTGCCCCTCGGAACCGCAACGAGTAAACACACAGCTTCTGCGTGACTGGCACAGCAGCAGACTCCCTGTGCTGCAACTTCTGAGACAGGAGCAGAATTTCAGGAAGGAACAGTCGACCTGGCGAAGAGCACCAAATGTCCTCAGGACACTCGCTCACACAGGAGCACCTGCTCCAGCTGAACTCTTTACGGTTTTGCTTTTTATACAGGCGTAGTGGCATGGGCCTGGGATCCCAGCATGAGGGGGGCCAGGCTGAAAGAGTTTATAGACTTAAGGCCATTGAGCTGCATGGTAAGGTCAAGGCTAGTAAGGGTGTCTCAAACACAAACCTTCCTTCCTTCCTTTCATCATTTTCTTTCATGAATCTTCTTTATACTGTGTGTGTGTGTGTCTGTGTGTGTATCTGTATGTCAGAGGGCTCTGCGTTTCATTGTGGAAGCCCAAGGGTGACTTGGGAAATCATCCTGGCTTGCTTCTACCTCCTCTTTGATTTGCTCTGAGATTTGCTAGGCTCCGCCCACCGGGGCCAGAGTGTGGCCTGCTGCCATAGTTTCTGCCTGGTGTTTTTACTTTGGACCTGGGATCTGAAATCAGGACCTTCTGCTTGCGAGGCAGAATCTTAACCCTTGAGCCCTTATTTGTACTTTTGAGACATGGCCTTTTTTTATACTTTTGAGACATAGCTTAAGTGGCTGCAACCTCCAGGTAGCTGGGATTCAGACATGCCAAGAGGCCCAGCTACTTTTTTCCTTCTTCTAATGTCCCTCCCCACTCCTCTTCCCAGTGGTTTCTCAGCTGGGTGTGGTCAACCTACCTGATTACTCTAGGTACATGAAATTCCCTATGGAAAAGTCCACCAGAAACTTGTCTTAGTGTTTTGGGTTTTGGTGCCCAAAATCTGCCATTATAATTTGATGTGTAATCTTATAATCCTAAACACCTTCCAGTCTCCATTTCTCCATTTCTGGAGAGATAACAAAACACATTTCTCCATTTCTGTGGAGACTTCATGAGAAGACAATGTCTGTAGCATAAAGATACTCATTAAAGCAATTCACACTTGAGTTAATCACTGTGGATCTTACTAAGTGACACTGGGGACAACAAGAAAAAGTTTACAAGGTTGTTGGCAATCGTGTGGCATGGATGACTGCCTACAAAACACAGCTGGTGAGACAGAAACTATCTCACCATGATGGTAACAAGGAAAGATGGAGATGCCCCTAAAGAACAGCAGCTGGGCAGGTGGTGCATGATGTACCCCAGTAACAGAGAACTGAGCTTGAGGAGACCTTGGACTACACAGCAAGACTCTCTCACAGCCCAGCTGGTGGGAGTTCCCCCCATGCCTGAAGCCCTGGGGTCTAGTCCCAGCACTGCATGTGCTGGAGACATATATACCTGTCATCCCAGCACCAGGAGGAAGACCAGAACCTAAAGTCATCCTCAGCTGGACAGAGAGTTAAAAAATGGAATATATGATACCCCTACTCAAAAATAAAATATTAGGGGGCTGGAGAGGTGACTCAGCGGTTAAGCCTCTGCCTTGCAGGCGGAAGGTCCTGAGTTCGGATCCTAGACCCCACGTATAGATGCCAGGCGGAAAGGGGGGTGGCCTGCGTTTCTGGTCCTGGTAGGGCGGAGTAGTTCCCGAAATCCGTGGTTCTACATACACACACATACGCACACATGCATATGCACAATTGAATAAATAATAAAAAAATAAAATATTAGGATGAAATTTTTTTAAAGTCTCGCCTTGGTTCCTAGTCACCCTTACTGCAATTTTCAGTTATGTATTTACTGGTGCATACACTTGTTTATTATCTCTTTTGCATAAACTGTACAAATTATGTATCTTTTAAAATCGTTTTAGGGGCTGAAGAGATGGCTTGGAGATTAAGACTCTGCTTCAAAAGCAGAAAGTCCCAGGTTCCACATAAAAAAATGCTGGGCAGAAATGGCGGCCATTTCCAGCCCTGGTGGGCAGAGCCTGGGAAATCCCAGAGGGAGGTAAAAAGGAGGTAGAACAATCACCCTTGGACCTCTATAAGGACATACAGTGGCCTTTCTCTTTCTTTCTCTGTCACACACACAGATAGATAGATAGATAGATAGATAGATAGATAGATAGATAGATAGATAGATAGATAGATTTTTTTTTTAAATAAAATCATTTTAGGGGCCAATGATACAGTTCAGTGGGTAAGGTGCCTACTTGCAACCTAATGATCTGAATTGGGTCGCTGGAAGCCCACATGTTACATGTGTGTGCCTTTCTCCTTCCCTTTCTCTCAGATAGATAGAGAGATAGAGAGATAGATAGATTTAAGATGGTTTTATGCTACAGATCCTTCCTGAGATATACTAGGCCCATTGGTGTTTGCCGAATGATGAGTAAATTCACAGTCTCCTGGGCCAGGATCTGGCACAGTCGAGTGCCAGCATGTGCAAGACCCTGGTTCAGCCTTGTGCGTCTAGGAGGAGCAGTTTATGTCCTCTTGGCTGAACAGACAGGCAGCGCTGAAGGCACCTGGCTGGGGTTCTGGATTCATCAGTTGTCTGTCTGGCCTTGAGAATGTGTCTTCTGTCCCAGAACCTCAAGTTACATGACCCCAAGTCAGGCCAAGCAACTTAGTGAGATGTGTCTCAGGATAAAAGCCTAGCTCAACTTCAAGACCAAAATTTTTCATTCAGCATCTTCCTTGCTACTCCCCCCTCACTCCCCCCCAATCTCCCCTAGAAGGACTCCCTCTCTCCTCTGGCCTTTCCAAATGGCAGAGCACCATCTTTTCCTTCCATGACTGGTCTTGGTCTCGTTTGGCCTCACCATATGCAATGGTTACTCTTAACTGTTGCTGTGAGAGAGCACCTAAAGTCAAACAACTTAAGGGAGAAAGGGAAATTTATTCAGCTTACAGTTTCAGAGAGGAGACACAGTCTTTCATGGCAGAGGCGGCACGGCTGGCTGCTAAAGCTGAAGGAGGCTACGTCACTGCAGACATCTTGGAAGCTGAGAGCTGCAGACTGCTTGCAGCAAAGGCAGACTTCTCCTAGAGGTAGGGTGGGACTAATCCACCTCAAGGCCCACCCCTGGTGACTGCCTTACTCCAGCAAGGCTCCACCTCTCAAGGTGCCATGATACTGTGGGGAACACATTTCAAACCATGACACCATGCCATGTGTGTACCCTGGGACACTTCATTCCAGGGCGATCTTAGCTCCAGCTGGCTGAAGAGTGCATAACAAGGGCTCCCCTGTGGTGCCCGGGAGCACAGGAACTCCAGTGCCTGTGTGCCTGCCTCAACTTCTCTCCTTCAGAGAACTTTTCTCCATGTACTGGGGATGAGGTCCAGGAATTCTTGCCCAGTTCCCACATCCCAAATAAACAGAGTGCCTTCCTCCTCTCACACAGGAGAAGAGGAGGGGCGTATGCTGAGCCTGAGGAGACAGATGTCACCATTCCACAGTCTGCATAAAAATAATGATGCTGTCCTTATTAATTAAGTCTCTCCAAAAGATATATTGGTGGCCCATGGTGTACACACTCAGAGGCTGGAGGCTGGAGGCTGGCTGCGAACGTAAATTTATTTGTAAATAAAGCCATTGCTGTAGAAATTAGTGAATGGTGTGAGCCATTACACTAATATGCTGCTGTGTCTTTAAAAACAGAACAGGAGAGCCAGCCAGCCAGCCAGTTTGAGACAGAAAGAGACACACATGGAGATATACACAGAGTGTTAAAGAACACTCCTGTTTTTTTAAAAAAAGAACATGAGAGAGAAACAGAGAGACAGAGGGACACAGAGAGACACGAAGAAGAGACATCAAGATACACACACACACACACACACACACACACACGCACACACACACACACACCGTGCTTACATGTGCACACGGAGGCAGAGAGGAAGCAGTGTCTACAAGCCAAAGAAACCTGAGAATTCTACTCAGCTGAGCGAAGGCGGTAGCTCTCCTGGTTCTCAGGACCTCAGAAGGAACTGCCCGGGTGGAGGGTGGAGGTGTGGCTCAAGGGTACAGCGCGGTCTTGCCAGAGGCCTTGCATAAACAAAAAGCCAAACAAAACTAGGAACTTTACTGACGCCTCACCTGGAGGTTTCCCGTGGAGTTGAACATAACTCTGGCTTTGAGCCCCTGGGGGCATGGCCCTTGGTCACATGGGTTGGAAATCACTGCGAAAGCAGATTCTGAATAGTTCTCTCTGTCAAGGCTCAGACTTCCAGCTCACCTCACTTCTCTCTGCCCAGCACACACCCTGTACTGTTTGGCTATCTGAGGACAAGGCACCGGCCTATAACAGGGAGGGAGGCCATTGATTAGGCTAATGCCTGTTTAGTTGGGCTCATGAATCACCCAGGGGAGTCACATGGCTTCTATTTTGTAGGTTCTTGTGTCTGGGCTTTGCCAATGAGTCACTCTGAGTGCTGTTAACTTTGGACTGTTAATTAATTTAGGCTTCTGAACCTGTGCAGCGGGCCGGCCCAGGGAGCACCTGTCTCCTAGAGCGCTGTGGCAGGATGTTTTCTGGAGCATCCCTGGAAGACATGGAGCGTGGTATGGAGGGTACCCCGAGGACTGGACCTAACTGTTGCCACAGTCCACCGTCATCCCTCATGGCTACTCTGATTTTATTTTGTCTTTACGTTTCTCCTGCAGAAAGAAAACTCTGCTCTGAATCCCCCAGAACATCGTCCTTGGCGACCCCCATAGCCACCAGCTCTGGAGGCCCTGCTGCAAATGGGCTGCTTTTACAACTTGATAACCTCGTGCCATATGTTGGGCAAATATCTTGGCCATAATTCACGGGCAAGTGATATTTTAATAATTTTCTGCTGCTCTCATTGTGGAGACTGTGTGAGTGTCCTTTGTCTAGTCCACATCTGACAGGGTAGGATCAGCTCCAGGGATCACAAGGGACAAGAGATTTAAAGGAAACAAAGCCAAAGCAGAGAAGCTTCCACAAACACCTGGCTGAATAAATTCAGCTGCACCAAATCCTGTTATCACCATTAAAAAAGGTGATAAAATTCACCTTTCCTAGCAAATTCTTTACAGTTGCTTACTATTTAAAACTACTCTAGATAAGCAGTAACTTTGTAAGCTTTTCAAGGAGGCTGCCACAGATCTGTGAAACCTCCGGCAGAGCCAGGACCAGCCTGTGTCGGCTCCTGTGGCCTCTCTTGGGTGCCCTCTCCTCCCACCCCGTGGCCCATGAGGGAGAAGTTAGTGTGCCAAGAAGGGAAGAGACTGAATTGAACTGCTGGATCCTTCTAGAAAGCTGGGAAAAAATAGAGGGGAATGCTGTGGGCTGTCGTGAGCACCCGCTACCTCAGTAGGAAGCAGAATGGTCAAAAACACAAGGCTAGCTCCGCTACATTGGAAGTTCAAGACCGGCCTAAGCTGCATAACAACACTCGAAATACCAAAACCAAACATACACACACACACACACACACACACACACACATATGCATGTGTACTTGCATGCTCATATGTTACATGCCTGTTTACCCAGACACATGCAAACACACGCACGTATTCATGAACCCCCTCCACACACACAAAGATCACAGATTACATGTACTATAGGAATGTCCTCAAAACAAATGCAAGTCCACACTCTGATTTCTCTCTCCTTTCCTTTCCTTTCCTTTCCTTTCCTTTCCTTTCCTTTCCTTTCCTTTCCTTTCCTTTCCTTTCCTTTCCTTTCCTTTCCTTTCCTTTCCTTTCTTTTCCTTTCTCTCTCTCTCTCTTTCTCTCTTTCTCTTTCTTTCTTTTTCTGACAAAGTTTCATGTAGCCAAAGCTGGAATTATGTGGCAAAGATTGGCCTTGAACTCTTGACCCTCTGCTGGAATTATATGCACCACCAAGCCCAGCTCGGAGGCTTTTGGGTATCTGGGCCCAGGAACCAACATGAACCCGAATCTACCAACGTGGAAATCTGAAGTGGGAGTGGTAGGAATTAAAAGTTTCAGGCTTTGGGTCAGAGGGGGTCTTGGATGTCCCTTATTATCCAAGCCAACTTTATTGTAACATACAGGGTTTTTATAATCAAGAAGCAGGGCTAAATTCTTTACTAGGACTATGTAAAATGCATACATTTTGGTTAACAAAAAGTAGTAGAGTTGTTTGGGGCAGACATATCACCAGGTATGCTAAACAGGCATGTCACCTTGTTGCTAGAAGGGAATGGACAATGTATGCCTCAAAATAGTTACCTGGTCCCTGCATTAACATCTCTTTAGATAGGCAGGAAAGAATTGATGGGGGGAGGAACAGCCCAGCCAGTTTCTTAGAGAAACAAAAGCATTCCAAACAACCTGGGAGTTTTCTCCACTTCCAAGGTGGGAGTTCAGCCTATCATTGTCTTGCAGACAAGAAGCAAACCACCCACGGGAGGAGTCACTCAATGGCCCGTTCAGTTGCTAATGTATCATCCAAAGTGCAGGCTTCTGGGCCTAGCAACCCCCACATTTGGGCAACATTTTCTTTTCTTTTCTTTTTAAATCATAGTCTCTAATTTGTCTTTTTTTTTTAATTTTGTAAATTATTTATTCAATTGTGTATGTGTGTGCACGTGTGTATGTGTGTGCGCGTGTGTATGTGTGTGCGTGTGTATGTATGTATGTGTGTGTATGTATGTGTGTGTGTGTGTGTGTGTGTGAACCACGGGCGAATTCGGGAACCACCATGGACACCTCCACCTCCTCCTTGTTTACTCTGCCCTGGGATTCACAGGCTCCGCCCTACCAGAACCAGAAACGCAGGCCGCCCCCCCCTTCCGCCCGACGTCTATAGTCTAGGATCCGAACTCAGAACCTTCCGCCTGCAAGGCAGAGGCTTAACCCCTGAGCCACTTCTCCATTGGGCAACATTTTCTATAAAGGGTTGGACAAGGAAAATTTATGTTGTGTTTATTAGACAGACTCTTGCTACGTAGTCTACACAGGCTTCAAACTCACAATTATCTCGGGGCTTCCCTATAGTATAGCTCCCAGAGGGGAGGGAAGCTTGTGAGACCCCTCCCTGAAGTTGCTATTAATTGGAGACGCAGTCTCTTTAGAGGTGCTGCTCAAGGCCTATAGGAATCCAGGGACACAGTCTTGATGAGTTTCTCTTGTATTGGGGAAGGGGTTCAGAGACACTGTGTTGCTTAGTGTTGACAATACAAATTTCACAGGAAGCCTCAGACACACCTAATAATAATAATAAAAGTTACATCTCTTTAAACATTTATTCTAAGTTTTAGCTTTATTATCACTATTATTTAACTGTCCAGCAAGCCTCCCACCTAGTCTCCTGCACCAAGAAAACTTCTTTTGGTCCTTTTCCTTTTATGGTTATTTGTTAATGTGAGGGGATGCTGGGTATGCATGTACCTTGATGCACATACGGAAGTTCTTGGAGTTGATTTTCTTCTTCCACCATCTGGGCTCCACAGATCAAACTCAGTATGCCAAGCTCGATAGGCAAGTGCCTGTATCTCCTGAGCCGTTTCACTGACTCAAAGTACTGAGAATAATGTTTGACTAATCTGTGAAACTTGTATGTTTGCTGAGTGTCATGGTTAGATACAGGTGTCAACTTGATGGTTGAGGGTTCGAGCTCTGTGCACATTTGTAGAGAATTAGCAGTTGAGTTAAGCCCAGAGTGAACTTGAAAGAGATTGTCTAGTTGATGTGGCAGACCCAGCCCATGGTGGGTGGGACTAGGCCCTGAACAGGTGAATAAAATATAGAGAGCTGGTTGAGGAAGTTGGCATTGTTATGTACACTTGTCCAGATATGCTGGTCTGGCAAGTAAGGATCATCCCTCTCTCAGCTGTTACGTGGTGATGATGTGGCCAGTTCCCTTGGTCCTGGTGTTGGTGTGTGCTCTCCTGTCAAGGTGGACCTCAAACTGTAACCAGTAATTGTAAGAGACAATAAAACCCTTATTCCCTTAAGCCGTCTGATGGTCATTTATCAGCAACCGTGCAGGTGAACTGTAAGGCTGAGTGAGGTAGCTAAAGTCTGCAGCCCAGCACTCTGGAAGCTGAGGACTAAGTATCGTGGGCTAAGTATCGTGAGTTTAAGACTACAAGGCATAAAACCTCAAACCAGCTGGAGAGACGGCTCAGTTCTCACTGCTTGTAGCACATGAGGACCTGACTTCAGGTCTTTAGCGCCCACCGAAGCTGGGAGTGGAGGTGCTTGTCTGCAACCCCAATGCTGAGGGCTGAAGAGACAAGTACCTGGGGCTCTCTACTCTCTCCACAATGGCAAGTTTAAGGTTCAATTAGAGATCCTGTCTCAAAAAATAGGGTGAATAGCGGGAGAGGAAGATTCCAAGACCTCTGGCTTCTACACACACACACAAAGGGGAACTTTAACAGCACTCAAAAGCATGAAAACAGGGCTGGAGAGGTGGCTCAGGGGTTAAGCCTCCGCCTTCCAGGCGGAAGGTCCTGAGTTCGGATCCCAGATCCCACGTATAGACGCCAGGCGGAAGCGGGGGCGGCCTGCGCTTCTGGTCCTGGTAGGGCGGAGCCTGTGAATCCCGGGGCAGAAGGAGGTGGAGGCGTCCATGGTGGTTCGCAAATTCGTCCGTGGTTCTACACACACAGACACGCACATACATACACACACGCGCACAGTTGAATAAATAATAATAAAATTTTTTTAAAAAAGCATGAAAATAAGACAAAATCTATATACATATGCACAGTGTGCACCACACATGCAGGTGGACCTCGCCGCAGCAAGGAGTTTGCATCCGTCGGCCATGTTGGCTCTTGCGCAGAACACTTCCCACAGCAGCCAGCCTTTCCAAGCAGCTCGTAGCCTCACAAACAGGCCGCAGCTGAGGCATCCTACTGAGTTGGAGTCTGGACACCTTTAATCCCCATCTTGGGCTGGTGAACTAACTTCGGGAAGGAATCTCATTGACTTTGGGACTTATAAACCTGTACACATTTAATGCACCTTAGTTTTCCATTTGCCTGACATTATTCCAAGAAGTACAAGTTTAGATGTGTACAATGCTTAGACTGAGCCTAAGTACAGATGTAGCATTTCCCCAAGCTTCGTCTAAGGACAGCACAGCATCCCATGAGGCCTTTTGTAATTTAACCTTTAGCTTTCCTGTGCTTATATTACAGGCTGTCTCATCACACAGACAACAGTGAAGGGTTCCACATCCACCAAGATTCCCAGCTTAGACCTCCTGGCTCTGCCTCCATCATCTCTAGCTAACTCTGGTGTCTGTGCTGTCTCACACTTGACTGACCATCTGCTCTTCTTGGCATTAAATTTCTGTTTACTAAGAACTGGCAGCTGATTTGCACATCACTCTCTTAAGAATTTGGTGACTATGAACTCCTACTGTGACTCTGAGTGCTGCTTCTGGGGCTGTAGGAGAACATGGAAATTTGTGAAGCTGATAATTTGAACTGGCAGCCCTGGCTGACCAGCCAGCCAATGCCTTCAAATTGTCAATAGCTTTATTTAGTTGCCTTTAAATTTTTTTTTTCCACTCATACAAACTTAATAGGTACTCCTGTCTCCTCCCTCCCTCCGCCCCATCCAGGTGTCTTTCAATTGTTAAAAGCAATGGTCGACATTTATTATTTTGAAAGACAAACAAAGCCAAGCATGGTGGTGCCTGCAATCCAGCACTCAGAAGGCAGAGGGGGAAGAATCCTGAGCACAAGACCTGGCCTGGAATGAGTCTATCCCAGTCACAAACTTAAAGTAAGCCTTAAAAACAAACAAACAAATAAAAGCAGGTTAGAGAGATGGCTCAAGGGTTAAGACTGCCTGGAGAGCCAAAAGCCGAAGGTCCTAAATTTGGATCCCAGATCCCATGTAAAAATGCCAGGCAGAAACAATCCTGGCCTGCACCTCTGTGGAGGGTGGAGCCTGGAAAATCCCAGAGCAAAGCAAAAAAGAGGTAAAAGCAATCCAGGATGATTCCCAAAGTCATCTTTGGTCCTCCACCAGAACACCCAATGCCCTCTGACACACACACACACACACACACACACACACACACACACACACAAAAGCTGGGGGTAAAGCTCAGTTGTCGGAACACCACATTCTGGGTACCCAGTACATACATAAAAGAAAAATTCATGATTTTTTGGGGGGGGTGGTTACAGGGTATTAGACCCAGGATCTCTCCCTGAGCATGCTAGGCAAGCACTCTACCACTGAGCTGTGTCTCTATCACCCAATATCACATCTATCCCTGGCATTAATTTCTTTTTCTTCTTTCCTGGGACAGTTTCATCCAGCCCAGTCTGCCCTGTGTCAAGGATAAACTGATCTTCCAGGCCTGACCTGGCTTATTATTGATGAATATACGCAGAATTTCGATGTCTAGTGAACAAGAAGCCAGTGTAGAGACTGAGCAGAGGGTTTCATGTGTGCTAGGTAAACACTCTAACTGACCCACATCTGCAGCACGTTGTGTTTGGTTCCTGATCATGTGCAGGACTGGGCAGTGGCACAAACCAGATTATAAATTCAGATTTGGAAAAAACACTCAACATATGATTTGGCATGGTCCCCACCAAGTCTGTTCTTAACAATGAACAGAAAACAGATGTTTGTTGACCTGAAAGTGGAATGAGGTGTATAGGCTCCAGGAGTCTGTACCTGCCAGTCAGGGTGGGAGGGACAGAGCACACACTTCCATAACGCTTCTGGAGCTTCCCTTTCATCAGCCGCAGAGCCCCGAGGTCCGACTGCCAAGAGAACACCCCGCCCCTCCTGGGAGTCTTGGGCAGGTGCGGGCACGCCCGCCCGCGTTAGAGCAGTTCACAGAAATAACTGACAGCGGGACGGGTCAGGTGAGACGAGTTAGGGAATAGCTCTGTGGCAGAGAACAGTGAGCTGGATCCCCAGAAGTCAGTGGGTGCGGTGGCACACCCCTGAAGCTCAGTGCTGAGGATCAAACTCCATGCCCGGCGAGTGTTACAAAAAAGAATCTCGATGTCGAGCTTACAAGAATCTGTAGTTGGTGTTTTATTCTCATTTTACTTCGTGCACTGAGAGAAGACTGAGGTCATTTGTTAAGGGACTTAAGTTTGTTTTGTTGGTTGTTTAACTTTTCGGAGACTGGGTCTTGCTTTGTACCCAGGCCAGCCTCAATCGATGCAATTTAAGTGGACCTGAGTCCCGGGCCTATGCTGGGATTGGCAGGATGCCTTCGAAAGTACGACCAAGAATCGCCTGTCACTCAACGACTATCTCGGGGTTTAATATTATTATTTCAGAACAACCCAGGGCAATGGCTTCCCAGGAGAGGAAGAGGATGGGCGGGACACGAAACTGCACGCTTAGGATTCACGCCCTGCCAAGCCTACGGAGCCACGTGCATCCTGCACCGCCCATCGGCAAGTAGGAGGCGGCGGGCAGCCGGGTCGGCCCAGAGAGGGAAGGCTGCAGGACCTTACGGGCCTCGGGGACCCACGTCTGCGGCTTCGGGTGAGCGCAGCCAGAGGCGACCTCTGAAAGGGGACCCCTGAAAGGGAAAGCTACGAGACCTCGGGCGTGCGCATCCGCTGCCACTCGGCAGGCCGCGCCCTCCCCGGAGGCGCCGCCCACCTCCATTCAGAAAGCGCCAAGGGGACCCGCCTCTTCCAGGCAGGCGCCGCGGGTGGGAGGAGCCTTCAGGCAGTGGGCGGGGGAACCGGCTCTGGGGGCGTTTGCAGGCAGTGTGTGTGGGGAAACATGCAGGCGGTGGGGCGACCAGTGGGGAGGGGACCCTGCAAGCTGTGGGGGGGAGTCTGTAAACAGCGGGGAGAGGGGGGTGAGGAGAAGTGGCGGTGAGGGGAGCCTGCAGGAGGTGGGGAGGAGGATGCAAACGGGGGGGGGCGCGGCGGTGAGGGGAGCCTGCAGGAGGTGGGGAGGAGGATGCAAACAGTGGGGGGGGGCAGTGAGGGGAGCCTGCAGGAGGTGGGGAGGAGGATGCAAACAGTGGGGGGGGGCGGTGAGGGGAGCCTGCAGGAGGTGGGGAGGAGGATGCAAACAGTGGGAGGGGCGGTGAGGGGAGCCTTCAGGAGGTAGGGGGACCCTGAAGCTCCTGTAGAGCACCTGACTGGGCGCAGGGGTGTGGACACATTGTCTCTGGACCTCTGGGGCCGCCCCGAAGTGCCACTAACTTCCCGAAGCGTAAGACAAACAGCTTACATGGCTGACATCTGCTGCTATGCATGGCTCTCACTCCAAAGCTCACAAGGGAGGTAGCAGGATTCTGTTCCTGAAGGCTAGAGAACCCCTTCCAGACCCACGCAGCAGTCCCCAAGAAGGCAGCCACAGCACCGAGGTCAGCCGGCTCTGCTTACAACGCCGCAGTGCTGTTCAGAATTGCGTCCGGAAATCCAGCTCACTAGGGGGAAGCCTTGGGCCCCTAAGCCCGTGCTGCCTAGTGCTGGTGAGAGAGGATTTCTGATAGTTTAGAACAGGAATTTTTAGCTGGAATAGTCTTTTTCCCTCCTAGGCAGTTTTTAGACAAAGTATACAGGTCCGGAAGGTCCTTGAAGGTCGCCCCCAAGGCGGAGGAACACCCCGAAACTGACTCCAACCCCCAACTGAGAGCGACAACATCTCTCAACCCTTTGTTGACAAGCGGGTATGGTGATGAGCTCTAATGCAGTTTAGTTCCTCAAAGGAAACAGCTGGGACTCCATGTGCAGTTCTTTTTCTGCCCTAATAAACTCTACCTCGGCTCTACATGCATTCTGGTTTCAGTCTTTGGCTCCGAAGAACCTGGACAAAAACCCTTACACTGTCTGGAGGGACAGATGGGAGCGTGCTCCAGGGCAGGGAAAAGCTGCTATTCACTGTGGTTGAGAGCCGCGTGGTCCTGTGGGTGGAGATGGCAGGTGTGCAGGGGGCCAGCAGGAGCCAACTCAGACCTTTGGACTCTGGTGTGTGTAGGAGACAGACCACACTATTGTGGGTAAAACAGATTGGAGAAGGTAAAGTAGGAGAGGGAGGCCAGCCAGGAATCCCAAACTATGGCTGGGACTAGAGAGCTGGAGAGCAGTGTTGAGCCATGCAGGCAAACCTGTTGCTCTTTTTCTGTCTCCTGTCAAGAAAATAAACCTAATGAAAGCAGGTTCCCAGTTCTGAATTCTTTGTGTGACAAATGAATGTGAGTTTTTTTGTTGCTGTTTTTTTATTAAATATTTTATTTGAAATAGACATACATGCACAAATAGACAGATAGATAGCACGCACACACATGCCACTGGTGGAGGTTAGAAAAAAACTTTCCTAAACAGGTTTTCTCCTTCTGTTGGGGACGGTTTCATGTGTCCAGGTTCTTGTGTTCCAAATTGAAGACTGAAACCAGAACACGTGTAGAGGATTAAGGCAGAGTTTATTAGAGGTGAGAAGGAACAGAACTCACAGACATGGATTCTTCAAGGGGCAAGAGCATCCAAAAAGAACTCACAGACATAGTCTTCATATCAGGGCCCAACCCTCTCCATCTTGTGGCTGACCTCAAAGTCAGCTGTTTCTTCGTTTATCTGCAATGGAGTCTAATCTTCATATCCTTTCAAGAAAAATGGGTTGGGGACCTTATCTCTGTGGAGGATTAGAACCAGATTAGAATCAGGATTAGACCTCCAGATTAATAGGGTGTGTTCCTTTGTTGCCAGACAATCAAAATGAACACTTTGTGGTTCCCAAATGTTGGAGGGAAATGGTCTTGAAGGTCCCAATGTCGTAGGGTTCTTGTGTTCCGGAGTCGAAGATTGAAACCAGAACATGTGTAAAGGATTGAGGTAGAGTTTATTAGAGAAGAGAAAGGTTGGAACTCATGGATTCCAGATGTGAAGTGCCACGAGGGGCTAGGGCACCAGAGAATTCATAAGAAACAGGCAGTTGGAAATGGAGGGGCCATGAGGGGCGAGGGAGCCAAAAATGGTTGGCAGGGCCAGGTATATTTCTACATCTAGACAAGCCCAGGAAACTGGCTTTTTCCCTGCTCTAATCCTGCCTTACCTTCAGGGTAATTCCAGCCTGGGGGGGATGATGTCAAGACCTTTCAAGACTTCCCAGGGGGGCTGGAGAGGTGGCTCAGGGGTTAAGCCTCTCAGGGGCGGCCTGTGTTTCTGGCCCTGGTAGGGCGGAGCCTGTGAATCCCGGGGCAGAGTAAACAAGGAGGAGGTGGAGGCGGCCGTGGTCATTCCCGAATTCATCCGTGGTTCTACACACACACATAATACACATACATGCACACACATACATGCACAATTGAATAAATAATAAATAAAAATTAAAAAAAAAGATCTTCCCAGGATGGCCCTGTTATGAAACTGCCTAACTTCCCCCATGTGGGCTTCTGGGGATCAAACTCAGATTGCCAGGTTTGGCTTAACTGCTGAGTCCTCTCCCTGCCCCTATCCTTATTTTTGTTTTAAGTCTGGATCTTGTGTTGCCCAAGCTGGTTTAAGGAATCAAGGGATCCTACTGTTTCAGCTTTCCATTCCTGGGAAGGCAGGTGAAGCCCCTGCTGAAAGGAGTGAAGGGGCTTCTGGCTTGAGTGTCTGTCACTGTCTGAGCTGAAGCTCCCAACACAGGCTGTGCAAGCAGCTGACATGTGCGCATCCAAGAGCTGCTGGAGACAGAGCCTCAGAAGCTCCCAGACGCCAACCATAGTAGTAGATGACTCTCTTGGCTGTGTTTGCCAAATGTTTCTCTAGGAGTCTGTATGTCTCCAGTTTCTTGTGTTCCAGAGTCGAAGATCAAAACCAAAGGTACAGTTTATTAGCAGAGAGAAAGAACAGAACTCATGGATCCCAAGCGTGGAAGCCATGAGGGGTAGGCACCAAAGAGGGCTGCCAAAGACAGTTATATTTACACACTTGGGGGGGATGACTTTTCCTCATTGGTTAGTTCACATTTGGGCCCAACCCAGTTGATCTTGCCTCCACCTTGAGGCGGAGCTGTTTCTTTTGATGAATTTAGCTTCTCTGCTGTGGAGAACTAATCTCCAGAGTTGGGGAGAGTTGAACACCGTATCTTTGTGGAGGATTGGAATCTGTTTCTCCCTTTCAACTGGGGGTGTTACTCCAGGGTAATCCCAGCAGTGGGATTCCAAGAACTTCAGAGACTGTCCCGGCATGGGCTTCTCTAAAATTGACTAAATCACAGGCCAGGGTGTCTCTGGACACCCTGTTAAGCAGCAGAACTTAACTCTAAAAGACAAGACAAGCTGGGCATGGCGGTGCTTGCCTGAGATGCCAACACTGAACAAGAAGGTTCATAGTATGCCCTCTCAAAAAGAAAAACACTGAAAAGAATGGCTTGCTGATTGCTGCACACATAAGTGAGCCCCCAGTCTGCCAGAGAGCCTAGAGGAAACCCAGGCATTGCTACGAGTCAGGAAAAAGCCCTGGGAACACATCAACACGGCATTGGTGAGGGCTCAAAGAGTCAGGAGCTAGAGCCATGGTAAGAGGGAGGGAAAAGGAACATTTTTCAGAGCCATAAGGTGACTCAGCAGGTAAAGGTGTTTGGCGTCAAGCCTGAGGACCTGAGTTTAATCCCGGGACTACATGGTAAAGGGAGAGAACAAATCAATTCCTGTAATTTACCTTCTGGTGCTCCACATGTGGCACATACATGTGTGTATGGATGTGTATGTGTGTGTCAGAGGGCACTTGAGTCTGTGCCTACTGGAGGTCAAAGGGCGACTTCTAGAATCCTGGATTCCATTGCTTCTTCCTTGCTTTGCTCTAGGGTTTCCCAGGCTCCACCTTCCAGGGCAGAAGTAGAGACTGCACCACTCACACTAGGTATTTTTATGTGGAATTTGGGGAATTCAAACTCAAGTCCTTTTATTTGCAAGGCAAAGGTCTTAACCTTTGAGCCATCTCCCCAGTCTCAGATCTCACTTTCTTTTTCTTCTCTTTTATCTCCTTTTTTGTAGACATCAACCAGAATTCTAAACCTGCTTGCCCTGATAGTCCAGGCATTCTTTCTCTGCCCTCCCCACACGTCCCCCCAACTTCTTACAGGCACAGGAACATACACAGCTGCTCAGAGATTCCCGTCACTGGACGTGTTTTAATCTCAAACTCAAAACACACATCTTTCTGTCTCCCCTCTCCATCTTTTTTCCTGCAGCTGCTCGATCAATAGCTTTCTGTTCTTCTGTTTTGTCAACTTCCAAGAAAATTGTTCCCTAGTTTCCTTGAGTCTGATTTCAAATTCTTTTATCGATCTAGACTAAGAACCTGCCAAAGGGAGGCTGTGTTCCTGGGATAATGGCTGAAAAAATAAAAACAAACTGATCTAAACTGAAAAGCTGAGGGTGAAATTTAAGAATCTGACAGACAATTTAAAGCAATCAAGAAAATAAGCTTCCACCACGGAAAAAAAAACAAAACAAAACTATAAACTCTTCCTGTATATTTACTTCCAAGAAAATGCTGGAGAATATAACAGAAAAATTTAGCCAGTCCAGAAAATAAAACTTCCTAACAATTCGGAGTCAGTTACCCTTAGGTTTATCAGGAGCCCACCTGGTAGAGGGCGGGCAGGGACAGGCCACTGGCTCTACAGTGAGAAGTCTTGTGCCTGGGTTGCCAGCCTGCCTCCTCTACCTTCCACTTGAACTCTGATCTTTAGGTTTACCAAAAGCGCCTTGGGGATGCTGGACATGTAAGGGGCAAACCAAACAGCCTCTCTAGTACAGTCTGTGAAGTTTTCCAAACAGGCCTCTTGGTCTCCCCCGACCCCTCAATATGGCAGGGAGTTCAGGGCCTCCCTCCTCCCTTGAAACACCTGGCTGTTCTCTACTCACTCGGCCTCCTCCAAGACTCAGTGGAGGGCCTTTTTCCTGTCGGCCTCTTTCCCTGCAGTCTCTAAAGATATGTCTATATGTTTCCATCTCTTGTGGAAGATTCAGTCTCTGCCGACCTGTCTCAGCCCCCATGGCTTGTGCAGGGGAAGAGACCCTGCAGCTAGCGTTAATCAGTCCCTGTGACTTCATCCACTGTGTGCAGCTTCACTGGCTCTCACATGCTTTCTCCAGGCACCTCACCTCGAGGAGTTTTTCAAAATTAGTCCAATCACAATCTAATTAGTCCCCCAAATAGAAGCAAGTTGAGAGCAACCCTTGCCTATCAGGAGAATGAGTGTGTGTTAGTGGAAGCTGTCTATTAACTACTGTTCACCAATTTTCTTGGAAGCTGACTCATGCAGTACTGTTGGAAGGATTCTGAATCATGACTTCGAAGTGCACACTCTTCAGCCAAGCAATTCTACTTCTAGGAAAATATCCTAAGGAAATAATCAATAGATGGAGCCAAGGATTTAGGAACAAGAGATACTCTTTGCAGAGCCATAATTGGGAAGGATTGGAAAGGACTTAGGTGCCTCCTGGGTGGGGCCTGCCCCCCCCCCCAAATCCTATTTTCTCTAATGGATGGGCACATCCACTCACACAATCATGGAGAGCGGGATCTGTTAAGCATCATCTCTGCGCTGGGCATTTGGTTGGAGAAATAAGACAGTTGAACTCACAGCCTCTCCCACCCTCAAGACATGTTCTCTAAATTACTGGGTCTGGTAGAGCAATCTAAAGCTGCGCACGATTGTTTCTTAAATTTATTTGTGTGTGTGTGTGTGTGTGTGTGTGTGTATCAGAGGACATTGTGTGTGTGAGAGAGAGGACACTGTGTGAGCCTGCGGAGGCTCAAGGATGGGTCTTGGATGGTTCCAGAGTGGATTGCTTCCATTTCCTGATGACTTGGGTTCAACCCAGGAACCCACAGGGTGGGAGGCACAACTTCTGAAAGCTGTCTGCTGACCTCCATAAACCTGGTATGGCATACGTGTGTCCCTGTATGCATACGTGTGGTTGCACGTATAGGAGTACCTTTGTGTGTGTGCCTGTGGAAGTCCAAGGGACTGGGAATCATCCTCAAGTGCTCTTTCACCTTCCTGTTAAGAGTCTGGGTCTCTAATTAAATCCAGAGCAGCCATTAAGCCTGTACGGCTAGCCAGCTTGCTCTGGGATTCCCGGGCTCTGCCTTCCAGGACTAGACTTGTAGAAAGGCCTCTGCATTTGAAGTGGATCTGAGAATCCAAGCTGAGGTCCCTTACTTGTGAGCTTTAACTGACCCTCTCCTGATCCAAAGCCATGGTTTTTAAACACGATGTGAGCACAGCATAGATGGTGCCAAGTGAGCCTGAGCTCCTCTGTATTTTATTGGAGGGTAGTAAGCACTTAGTTTAGATTCATTTTTAGGCTTTTCAGCAGATTCATTGCTCCATCTAGGTTACAGCATCTATTTTTACTGTGTATCCCTGTGGAGGACCCAGGGTGACTTTGGGAACCATCCAGGATTACTTCTGCCTCCTTTTTACCTCACTCTAGGATCTCTCAGGCTCCACCTTCCAGAGCCAGAAGTCAAGGTCACTGTTGTGTGCCCAGGAGCTAAGATAAACCCAGACTTACATGCAGGAAACAGAAGTGGGAGCAGTATGAACTGAAGTGGGAGTGGTAGGAATTGATCAGGCATCAGGTCAGAGGGAGCCTAGGATATCCTCCAATGTCTAAGCCAATTTTATTGTAGCATAGATGAGTATTTATAGGAAAACAATCAAAGAAGAGCAGGGCCAAATTCTTTACAGGATTATGTTAAATGTATACATTCTGGCTAACAAAGAAAAGGCAGGAGTGACATCTACTTGTTGTGTGGGACCAGACATGATGCCTCCAGGTAGAGGTAAAAGCAGGCATGACACTTAATTGCTAAAAGGGAATGGACAATGAACATCTCAAAGCAGAGTTATCTGGTCTGTGTATTAACATACCTCAACTGTATAGGGAAGAAACTGTAAGAGGAAGTTTTAACCTCATCAGTTCTGAGAAGAAAAGCAATCTAAGAACAGATGGAAGTAAACTCAACTCCCAGAGGAAGGAATTCGCCTGCCATTGTCTATGCAGACAAGAGGCAAAACTAAACTTCCAAAGAGAGGAATCCACCTAACAACTGTCCATTTTTAGATGCTAATGTGTCATTCTCTGGAGAGCAGGTTTTAACCCTGACAACCCCCACAGGTTACCACCTGGTGTTTTTACATGAGATCTGGGATCAGAACTCAGGTCCTTCAGCTTGTGAGGCAGAATCTTAACCCCTGAGCCCTCTCTCCAGCCCTACAGTATCTATTTTAATCAAAGTATAGTGCATGTCAGCATGTAAAGAATTATAAAACTGAGTAATACAGTTGTCCATATTTGGGTTTGACCCATAAAATGATCAGGAACCATGGACACCTCCACCTCCTCCTTGTTTACTCTGCCCCGGGATTCACAGGCTCCGCCCTACCAGGACCAGAAACGCATGCTGTCCCCGCTTTTATACATGGGGTCTAGGATCCGAACTCTGGACCTTCTGCCTGCAAGGCAGAGGCTTAACCCTTGAGCCACCTCTCCAGCCCCTCTACCTTAATTCTCAAAACAAAACAAAACAAAACATATATATACCTAGCCCTGGCAGCTATCTTTGGCACCCTAGCCCCCCATGGTACTCAAGGTGCCATGAGTTCTTTTACTGCTGCCTACTTCTCATGGGGGCTCCCTCCCTAGCCCCTCGTGGCACTCCAGTGCCATGAGTCTCTTTCTTGTTCCTTGCTCCTCATGAATTCCATGCCTAGGCATGGGTGAGTTCTCATGGAGGCTCCCTAGTCCCTCAGCACTTTTAGCGCCCTGAGCTCTGTTTCATGTCTTGCTTCTCATGGAGGCGCCCTAGCCCCTCGTGGCACTTCATGAGTCCATGAGTTCCAACCTTTCTCTTCTAATAAACTCTACCTTAATCCTCTACACGTGTTCTGGTTTCAATCTTCGACTCCGGAACACAAGAATCCTACAACATTGGAATGGTCAAGACCGTTTTCCTTGCAACAGTCTCACATCAAGAACCGCTGGACTTACTCTAAGCAGATGGACTCCACAGTGGGTGGACTTCATCCAATCTCTTCTGAATAAAAAATGGCCAGCAGTTAGTCCTATGTCCTCCCTTCATAATGATTTTGGTCGATCTTTTTAATTGACAATCAATGAACTAATTAGAGAGGAAAGAGAGCACAGGCTTGTACCATGGCATTCGTAGTGGAGGTCAGAGGACAACTTTTTAGAAGTTGGCTTTCTCCTTTTACCATGTGGACTCTGGAGAAGAACTCAGATTGACAAGTTTGGGCTCATACTTGCTAAGTCATCTCACAGCCCTGGCCTCTGCTTTTCAAGTTTTCTATCCTGTGAGACATTCAGCAGAACACTCCAATAACAAAACAAAAAAATAAAGTATCAACCCCACAGTTTTATTTGTAAAGAACAAAGCATGAAAAGTCATATATTTAAATGTACTCCAAAATCTGAAAAAATCAATTCAGTTTGTCTGATACATTAAAGTGCTTAATATCACAATACTCTTTAAATTTTATGTTTAGATGAGGAAGAAAATAAAAATCCAGTTCTGACATACTTTGAGTAAACACCACAAAGGAAAACAACATAATTTAAATGCAGAAATGCTACTTTAAAAAAATACACAAGATACATTTATAATGGTTCAAGTGTAACACAGAAGTTTTTTTGTTTTATACCCTCACTATATTGACAACAGAAACTGCTTACTAATCCTCTTTACATAAAGATTTGTTTAGAATAAAGAATACATCCATAGTACAAGTAATTGGATTAAGCACAATTCCTTTCTAAGTGACTATGGATATATTGGAATCTTTTCAAAGAGGAAAAAGTTGATCTGATGACATTTCACATTCTAGTATTAATACTCAGCGTCTTTTTGAAGCCAATTTTTATCTTTATTCTCCGAAGGGTTTTCAGATTGGAAGGGTGAGTTCATCCTTGGATGTTTCCTTTTTTGCTGGGGTGCCCACCCCAAGGACTTGAGTGTAACCCACACACACTGAACCCCAGTCCTCCCTTGGATTCTTTGCTCACTTTATTTAACAGCAGTCTTTTCCAAAGGCTTAGGTTTCAGTTTGATCCACATTTACAAGTGCATCTTAGTAAGAATAAGGAGCCTAATAGTCTATGATTCTTTCCTGACCCCTAGTTATGCTAAATGGCAATGTAAAAGATAAGTGATGAGACAGATGCGCAGAACCAGGATTCAGTCTATCAAACAGGAGAACTCAAGGCTCTGTTCTCAGTCAGCAAAGGTATTAATACTGAAATATAAATAAAGTTCAGAACAGGGCAGACTAGTTCTGTAAACTTCACACACACACAAAAAACTCACAGTTCTTTAAATGAAGAATCTACTGAAAAGTTACATTTCTTGGCATAAGATGTCACATCATGAAGAGATGCATTCCCAGTGCTACCAGACAAGCCTCTGGAGATGAAGTCCTTGTCTGCTGCTTCATGCTTCAAACTATCTTATCAATGTCAACACATGCTGCAGTTGAGCTGGTGTGTATAACCTTAACCTCTTTTTCCTGTATATTTACATACAGTGCTTTATTGCCAAAAAAAGGAAATAGGAGCATTCCGGAATGTCCTCTGCACGATTCACACAGAATGACAGAAGTTCATTTAAATAATTTAAAAAAGAAAAAAGTTATGTTAGTCAAATTAAAATAAGGATAAGAAATGGTACAAAAAGTATGAAACATTTACAAGAATGTATTTTTGAGGGAAATTTAGATCTTTATAAATTTTATGTTTCTAATACCAAATTCTCATTCCCAGTGGAAACTGGGCTGATGTGGGAGATTCCAGAGGTTTGCTTTGGTCTCCATAGCCTGTTTCTCCTCCCCACAGCTGCTCCCCTCATTCATCTTAAGGACTAATAATACTCCAGCCTCACCAACCAAGGCGCAAAGTTTCTCACATGCAATACCCAACCAAACCAGGATAATGTCATGCCATTAAAGAATGAAATCAGAGGTCTTACATGTTAGCAAAATACTTAAGAGCGTAGGCTTCTGAAGAAGCTTAACTTTGGGCACTATTTTTGTGGCTGTTCCCACTCCCACCCTGCCCAATTTGGGCACTTTTATCCATTTTGTCTGCTGAGGGTGGAACCAGGGTCTTGAACAAGCTATAAAAGCATGCTACTGTTAGCAGGGCATTTGGGGGTACTTTTGGGGTTTCTTAAGTCTTTTATTGTATTTGTAAATGGGCTCAAAAGGAAGGTCTTGCTACAGTTTCAAGGGAAACATGGCATGAAAGCTGTAAATTCCCACAACTATCAGAGGGAGAGTCAAGAGAAGGCCATGTCTTTAAAGTTAGGTATGCAAGTCAGTAACCAGTTGCTGTATGGGTGTGTGCATGAGGGTTGGGGTGGGGGACAGGCATGTCAAACACCACGGGAAACCACAAGACAATGTATAAAAAAATTCAGCGAGTCAAGTAACCATGTTTGGTTTTCAAAGCGTCCCTTGATTTTGGCCTGAATCCAAAAAGAGATCAGGAGGAGAAGTGTAAGTTACATTTTTTGAGTTAGACTCAAAAAACACTTAATAGTGAAGGTCTGCAAGAAACATCATGGAGGAAAGGCTGCTGGGAAAGATAATTATGTCATTGAGAAGACAATTATTTTTCAAATCTCCTTCACAGGTCTTCTGGAATCAGTTTTCCTGACCAGGGTTTCCTGGCCAGATGATTGACAGTCCAGCCACTTCAAATCTTAAGGGAAAGGACAATAGAACATCAAGTTTCCACTCAGGGTAGAGGTAGATTTAGGTCTTCTGATCGTGAGAAGCATCTTTCTTTTGATGGGTCTTGTGAAGCCCAGAAACCTTTACCTGCTCACATAGTATTTTAAACCTTAAGAAGCATAAGGGACAGGACAGGAGGCATCCATAGGAGACTCATCCTCAGCGGATGGCTTTGGAGCTACCTAACACTACCAAATTTAACTTTAAAAGAATTTATTTTCAAGACATTATTATGTGAAAATATTATTCGTTAGTATTAAAATTTACTTTTGGAAAAAAAAAAGGAGGGAGTAGAATTTTCATTTACTCTGAAGTGACACTAAAACAATGTACTAATTTTAAAAATTATCACAGCCCAAAGGAAAGACATGGGCATGGTCCTTGTATCCTCAGCTTGAAAAGTCAATGTGTTTCTGATGTACTCAAACATTTTCATATTGATTCAGAGGTTATTATAATTCATGGGAGAAGCTTTTTTTTTTTTTTTTTTTTTAAATAATCACTCCCAGTAGGTGACTCCAGAGTCGGCTGAAATGTTTTTCAAGTTTGGATCCTAAGGATATTATGCTGTTTCCAAATGTTCGATTTATTATTCAAGGCTAAGATTTGCTATTTGGGAAATTCAAAGGAAGGGATGGGGCTGTGAACCTTTCAAGTATCTCCCAAGAGATCCAGCAGAGTGAGGGTCTGTGGTGGGCCAGCTGAGGTCTTCCCGAGATGGCAGGGACCCAGCGTCGACTGGGTGTACGGAATTTCTAATCAGTTGCTTAACTATTACAGTTATATAATATCATATGGGATGAAATGCTATAGGCTAAAAATTTTTAGGTCTAAATGTACTTTTTTTTTTAGAGGATTAAGATAGACTTTATTAGAGAAGAGAAAGGCTGGAACTCATGGACTCCAGACATGGAGTGCCATGAGGGGCTAGAGAGCCTCCATGAGAAGCAGAGAGCCGAAAAAGGAACTCATGGCACCTTGAGAACCATGAGGAGCTAGGGTGCCTTTAAATGTACTTTTTAAAGCAACTTGGTCGTGAAATACCTTTCATTAACTCTTTTACGAAAGTTCACTTTCCTCAGTGAAATTCATTTTTCAGGGACCTGGAGGTGCCGCTGGGTGTCTTTGGGGGCTTTGGTTTCCCTTCTTGATGCCAGTCAGCCCAACTATTGCTCACCTGAGCCAAGAGTGGTCACTCTCGGGGACCTAGGCCCTTCCTGTTTCGTGGCAGTGAAGATGCAACAGAAGGAGTGCTGCTGGAAAAGATGACTTGTGTGCTGGCTCCAGGGGCTGGTGTGACCCTGTGTGGTCCAGCATTAGCTGGGGGAAAGAGTGACACTGTATTTAGTCTCTCGATGGAGTGTTCTGTTTTTAGCAAGCTGTGCCAGATGATGTAGCATACTAACTTTAACATCTCTCTAGCTGCCCAATGTCAGAAGGATGGCACTATGGGAAAAGGTGTAAGAACAGAACCCTGCCCTGGACCACTGCAGCTTCTGGATGTTTCCTATGCTAGACCTGTTAAGTTCCTATAACAGCCACAACATAACTCAGGTATGCAAATCTTTGGTCTGCTTAGATCCTCTGAAACCATCTTCTAAGCCCTGTCCACGGATTTAAACGCAGCCTTAGCAACCTCTTCTTGAATGTGAGGTCACATGTGACCGTGAGAGGGGTGGGGTGGGGTGGGAGTGCTGTTTCTTGGCCAACGGTTTCTTCCTCCAGCAAACAAAGAGTAAGGACAAGACTGGCCAGAGTCCAGGTCTTTGGAACTTTTAACCTGGCCATCGAGGTCTGCATTGGCCTTTACCTCTGAATGATAACACTAAGCATGTTAGAGCAGCCAGGATCCTGAGAGGCTGAGCCTCCTCCACACTGGGAATAAGACCTGCAGCTCTGCCTGGGGAATTTTGTGGGTAAGGACGTACCAGAACCTACGGGAAGCTATTACTTGGGTACTAGCTGAAGTTACTTAACTTTTTTTTTTAATAGACTATCAAACCAGAAAGTTACAACTTCAGGTCTTTCAAAGCTGCAACCTCAGTCTCACTTCTGTCTGCTGCCTTCCAGCTCTGGTCAGCTGCTTCACACTGTGCCCCTCTCACAAAGGAAGGCAGAGCTTCCCCTGAAACACCCAAAAAGGGTTCATTCCTTCTCTTGACTTCTCTTACTTAATCTTGATCAACAAATACTTTCACAAAACATTCCATCTGCACAGAACCTGTGACTTCCTGAAGGGATGGGCAGGCAGAGGCCTGGCTGCTCTAACATGCTTAGTGTTATCATTCAGAGGTAAAGGCCAATGCAGACTTCGATGGCCAGGTTAAAAGTTCCAAATCTGTTTGTAGCTATTATGACTATATGGCTAACACGGAAATGTTTATTTCCCCCAAAGTACCTCAATTAACAATAATATAATAACAAAAATGCCAAGAATGAAGCTAGTTCAGGCTAATCTCTCCAAAGTATAAAAAATTATAATCCGTACATTCTTCCCAGAGTTTCCTCTGCTCTTTCCAACTCAGCCTAAGCCCCTGGGGTCTGGTATTTAAAACATTTCAATTACATCTTTACCTTGTGTGCTGAAAAATTTTTCTGAAAGATTCAATTCAAATGTATAAAATGATTTCTAATGTAACAGGTACAAGTGAGGATTATGACCACTGCACAGCTGGGAAAGCTGTGCATTCGGATGGGCCGCAGCATGACGGCTGCTACAGATCTGGGGCTCTCTGTGACCCCCAGAGGGAAAAGACAGAGCTACTGGACTGCACTGCATTTACACGTTTCCTGGCTTCTTCCTGACCAGCCGCACTCTGTCCACCCCAACATTGTGAAGCTACTTATCTGAAGTTACAGTAATAGCTGATCTAAGAAAAGTATCTTATTAGAGTCATATAATCTCTCAAAGAAGGTAGCATATTTACACACATCTAACACATGAAAATATTCTATTTTATACTAAATTCCAGGTTCAAATGAACTACAATCTGGCACTTTCCTCATCTGCAGAGTGGAGATGATTCAACGGGACTGGCAGTGTGCTGTCCCCCGCAGTGCTCACTCTGTCAGACAAGTCCAAATCGGTCCCCGTAGCTGGGGACGGTTCAGAAGCCAGGGACTGGACCAAGAGTTTCTGCCAGCTGTTTACACATCTACTCCTTTGATGAGTGATCCTTCTAAGACCATGGTGAAGTCCTGAATGGTGTGCAGAATTCGGATGAGGGAGTTGACAGCCATGCGGTCTCGCAGGAGCGCACTGTCCTCATACATGCGGGCGATGGCAGGACACTCCGCCAGCAATGGGATCCACTGTGGGAGCAGATGGTCCCTACAGACCCAAACAGAAACAGCATTGGACACCCAAGGCCACAACACACAACGTTCACACACTGAGGGTTCAGCCAGGAAGATGTGGACTGGTGGCGCCCTGCCAGCCAGGCTCTGAAATCAGCAGACACAGAGTCAGAGACAAGGAGTGGGCACCACCATGAAGGCGAGTGTAGCTGAAGGCTGGAGACATGGCTCAATCTTCTAGGCCACTTTCTCCTCAGTCTTGAGGACTGCAGGGTTTGACCTTCTATACTTTATTTATTTGAGAGAGAGAGGAGAGAGAGTAAGGAAGGGAAAGGGCGAGAGGAAGGGAGGGAGCGAGAGGAAGCTGTTTGCGCATGAGTTTGGGAGAGTGCCTGTGTGGAGGTCAGAGAACAACTACCCGAGGTTGGCTCTCTCCTTATACCTTGTGGACTCTGGAAATCTAACTCGGGTTACAGGTTTGTATGCAATGAACTTGATACAAAGAAGTATTTCACTGCCCTCACTTTTCAGACAGGGTCCCACGTAGCCTAGGATCATCATCCTGCCTGCACCACTAGGCCTGTAACTAACTACAGGCAGGTGTTGCCATGCCTGGATCCTAGAGGCATGTTGGGAACCTGTGCAAAGGCCTGTAACCTCAGCTCTGAGCTGTGGCATTGGACCACGGTCCTATGCCAACTTCTAGCCAGCTGAGACAAGGAGAACCCCAGGTGTGCAGATGAGGTGGATGAGATGCCTCAAGAGATAAAGGAGGACACCAGATGCTCTTCTGGCCTCACGTACGTGTAGGACGTGCGTCCAGCACACACTCCTGCATACACTCACATAGATATGCAGAGATAAAACAAATCTTTCAAAACCAAACAACAAAGGGATAGGCCAGGCCTCTTTATTGGTAGCACGGCAGATTGAACAAGAGCCTCTCATGTGCTAGCAAGCATTCTACCACTGGCAAGTGCAAGTCCTGTATCTTCACTTGCTTATTTATTTTTAATAAAGAGGTAAAGGGCTGGGCCAATGAGATAGCGCAATAGCTGACATACCTTCAAATCTGGTGATAATCTTAGTTCTCCAGGTAGAAAGAGAGAATGGGTTTCAGGAACTTTCCTGACTTCTACCTGTGGTATGTTGAAGGAAGAGGAGGAAAAGGGAGGAAAAGGAGATGGGGAGAGGAAGAAGAGGAGGGAGAGGGGGAAGAGAGGGAAGAGGAGGAAGAAGGGGGAGAAGGAGGAGGTTTCCTTGTGACCTCCACCTGAATGCCATGACATTAGTATATAAATCTTCCCTTAATCTCTCTCTCAAATAAGTAAAATGTTTTAAAAAAGAGGTAGGGCTAGGGGTGTAGCTCATTTGGTAGAGAGCTCTTAGTTCAAACCCTAGCATCATTAAAAAATTAAAATAATAAAGGGCCAAGAAATATTTTTAAAGAGAGATACTTGTTTAGCATGAATCCCACAATGATAACAGATTTAAAGCAGTATGGTAGTGTATATATATATATACACACACACTATACAGGTCTACACTATAAATACACGTGATTTGTGTTGGGGTTGCCTATCTGTCAATCCACTTATTACTTATCAATCTATCTGTAAAGACAGTGCAGGTGAGACCCTGGGTCCCAGAGTAGGATTGAAAGAACCCAGCTTTTTTCTTTCTTTCTCCCTCTCTTCCTCCCTCCCGCCCTCTCTTACCCCTCTCCCCCACTTTCTTCCTTCAGCAGCACTAGAGACTGAACTTAGGTCTTACACATGCGGTAAGAGCGTGCTGGCACTGAGTTACATCTCCAGCCCTTTCTACATTTCATTTTGAGACAGGGTCTCATCAAGTTGCCTAGGCTGACTCTGAGCTTATTCCGTAGGCCAAGGCAGACCCTGAATTAATGATCTGTCTGCCTTAGCCTCCTGACTGGCTGGGATTACAGGCTTGTACTATCTGGCCTCCCTACTTTTTTTGCTATGTAACCTTGGGATAGTTTGCTGTGTATTTGTCTTGTCTACTTCCTATTTTCTCACCTATAGAATAGGGAAATTGTTGCTACTTTGTGTGGGGTAGCATACCAGTGAGTGGAAAGTACTCAGAAAACAGGAAGCTTAGAGTAGAAGAAAGAATGAAACCACCCAACAGAAAGTTTTAGAAAGGGCATGATCTAGTAGGACCTTTTGTAGACTCCTTTTCACCATGCAACAAAAATGGGCAAGTATCAATCTGGCTTCCTACCGTGTTCCAAGGCAAACTAGAATCTGGAATTTGCCATCCTTCCCAATGTTCCTAGGTGCAGTATTGACAGCATTCACATAGTGGCAGAAGGTTTTGCAGGATGATTTCTGAATAAGTAAATCATCTTCACTGTCTAGAATCTGGTCAGTGGTTTCAAAATAAGCCACTGCTTTCTCTGGGGAAGAAAAGCAGAATCACATCACAATACAGCACTTATGTACAGAAATGTCAAAACATGTGAAGTTCCATCATTTATTCTGGAAACACTGGGGAGGCATTATAACTCGTCTTCTAACCAATGATATTACTTCTATCACTGATTTCAGCATGAATTCCAGAGACCCACACATGATTTGTCGCAGAATAATATGCTCTAGTTTATTTTCTTGACTGGGCTGCATTTTAGAAGGTTAGGATGTTTACATTCCTTAAAATTTCTTCATGAGCTGGAAATTGGCTAAATAAATCAGTAAAGTAACCGAACATTCTAAGAGCATAACCTTCCTGGAATAGCTAGCAAGTGCACAGTGGTCATTAGGACGGACCTTCCAGCCAGATGACTCAGCAGGTAAAGGGATGTGTGTGCAAACCTGGTGAACTGAGTCTGGAACCTGCATGGTAGAGGAGAGAACACACCCCGAAAGCTGTGTTCTGACTGCCGCACCCTCCTTCATAAATATTTAAACAGAAGATGATGTCTTCTTCTAAAGTGACTATCTAACACTGAGAAATCTAAGGAAGAGAAACACACTCACAGCAGAGCCAGAACAGTGCCATTCTAAGCATTCTAGAAGAAAAAAAATCATTCTTGGGTGCCTAGCTTTGTTAGGGCTTCTTTCTTTTCCTAAAGTTCTGAGTTGTCTGCACCTTATTTACAAGCATGAGATGATTCATTGCATCCTGAAGACACTGAGAATTCTAGACTGGATCATAAGCCTCTGCTCATTTGCTGCCCCTCCCCAAGGACAGTTTCCTGCAATGGAGGAAATGTCCCCAAAGGTCTCACGGATGTTCAAATGCACATGGGCTACCGAGCAATTTAATGTCAGCAGTGACTAAGACAGCAAATAATAAAACTGATTTACAACATTTACTTATTTGTGACACAGAAGGAGAAGGGTCTCCACACGCACGCTACGGCACGTGCAATGCTGCGGTACACAAGTGACGGTCAGAGGAAAACTTCTAAACTTCATTCCTCCCCTGCCTGTGTTTCCAGGGATCTGACTCAGGTCTATAAGCAGACACTTTATCTGCAGAACTATCTTCCGGCTCTTAAAACTAACTTATCTTTAATTTTTTTGCATATGCATGTTGGTGTTGTGTATATGTATCTGTGGGCTGCTGTGGAGGCCCAAGGTGACTTCGGGAATCATGGATTGCTTCTGCCTCTTTTTGTCTGCTGTGAGGTTTCTCAGGCTCCCCATTCCACAGTGGACTTGTGCTGGATGTCACCATTTCTGCTTGGCATTTTTTTTATGTGAGATCCAGGATCTGAACTCCAGTACTTCTACTTGGGAGGCAGTTTTAACCCCTGAGTCATCTCTCCAGTCCTTAAAATTGATTTAAATTAAATCAATTTAAACTTAAATAACCATATAGGCTACTAGATAACACAGAACTAGAAAAGTACTTTCAAAAAATTAATTATATCATGCCTCATGTCAAAGCTTATCAATAGTTCATGTAATTCAGAATAACCACCCTATTCCAGTTTCCTCCTCAGCATCCTTCCCTGACAGCAGCCTTGTGCGCCCATCGCCTCTGCGCGGGCAGCTCTCTCCCATGCACAGGGCCTGCTCAAGTCTGAGGTGCAACAGCACCTCGGATGGACCTGCAAACACTCCAGAAGAGCCTGCACACTACTGACCTCACTGTTTCTTCCACACCAATGACTGCCCTCCATATGGCATGTCAATCACCGTCTGTGTAGCTTCCTGTCTGCTACAGTGCTTGTTAATGCATATTATCTTGAACATATACAAATGTTTGGAATAACATATATACTGTAGATGTTTGTTGAGTGAATGAAAAACAAAGACAGTGCTTATGTAATATTTATTTTTAAGAATACAATACTAGTTTAACAATACCCCTTATACTCCAAATTTCTGGATTTCTGAATTTTCTAAGAAACATTTCAGGGACCTTATAATAATATATATCTACTTAACTTACCTACGAAGTCCCAGATGAAGACATTCTTGTGAAAGATGCGGGCAGATTTGAATCCATGGTGGAACACTTGTTCAAGTGCGGACACCAGGCCGTTCTCCCCACACAGCAGCACCGTGAGGCTTCCTCTCTGCAGTGGGACAGCACAGTGAGTGGCAAGTACATCTGCTGTGTCTACGTCTAAGAAAACACTACAGACCAAGTACTGGGGCAGTTACTTGGTGCTTTAGAAGTTTAGAAAGGTTTACAGATGCAAAATAAGGTGACCCTACTGCCTTATGTATCACATACTTTTATGTCTTTAAAATCCCACAACACTGTTTTCTAATCCATAATACCTCTTTTTCAGGTTTGTGAAAATGCTTCACGATATTGTTCACGGCTTCTCCAATTCCTTCTTGGATCTGTCCAGCATTGGGTTCTGTAAAATAATGAATGTGGCTGCATTCTCATGAAAGAGAAACAAACCAAAGTGCTACATGATAGCAAGTGGTTGATACCAATGTATCCATCATTGCAGGAAACATGTCACCCAAGCAGACTAGCTTTGCCAGTGCACGAAACTCAGCTGGGGACAGTCTAACCAAGTATGAGGTATCTTGATGCACTAGAAAAGAATCCAACAGATCCCTAGATCAAATCCCAGCCACATAACCTGCAAACAGGAACTCCAAGCCAAGAGTTTACTTTTCTGATTTTTCACAAGTGAACATAATGAAAACTACACATCAGGAAAACAGAACAAGATATTTGGTGCAAATCACTTCTCAGGGCACCTGTCACAAAGTGCCCAGATCGCAGGGACCTGGTGGAAGAGACTCCATCATTCCTTAGCGGTTCTTTGGCCCCCAAACCCTCAGAACAGTCTACAGCTTCTCAGGCTCAGTGGTCCCAGGGGAAGTTTTGCTACTGTGGTAAAAGCAGGCACTGTGCAGTACCCAGTGAAGTCTGGCCTCTTCCTCCCTCGCTACCCCCTTCAGGCCTTACCCTTCCCATAGCTGGCATATGCTCAACTAGGCCACTTTTCAGAGAGAATAAATTTATTTGATTTAAAGCGTTTCTTTGGAGTTGGAAAAGGAACCCAGTACTTGTGTATGCTAAGCATGTGCGCTACCTTATGCAACACCCCGTCCTTCCCTTTTAAAGTCTCTTCCATCAAATTAATTTTCCTCAGCTATTTTTTTTAGGCTAATTTTTTTCATCTATGTGTGCATAGACATGTTTTCCTGCATGTCTGTGGAGGCCACAGGTCAACTTTGGGTGTCTTCCTGCTTATTTATTTATTTATTTATTTATTTTTAATTTTTTTTTTTTTTAATGTGGGACCTGGGACTTCCTGTTTATTTTTGAGAACTGAACCTGAAGCACATCAATTCAGTTAGGCTGGGCCAGTAAGTCCTAAGGATCTCCACTCCCAGAGTGCTAGGGCTATAGGCCTGTGTGCCTTGGCTTTTTTTTTTTTTTTACAAGGGTAGAAGAGTCAAATTCAGGTCCATTTCACCTACTCCTCTCCTTTTCTGTTTTCGTGTGCATGCTTGAGGTCCACTTAGGCGTCATTCTATCTTATATCTTAAGGCTGGTCCCTAATTAAATCCAGAGTCTACCTATAGGGCGAATGTTGTTAACCAGCCTGTTCTGAGGATTCCATCTCTGCCTTCAAAGGCTGGAATTAGAAGTGGGCTGCTATGTCCACCTGGGATTTTGCGTGGGATCTGGAGCTGTGCAGTGAGCAATGTGTTGAGCCCCAGGCTCTGCTCTGCCCGATGTCTTTCTTAACCTACTCGCCAGAGTTCACTAAAGCAATTACTTTCATCTAGCAGCCGCAGAAGCGCAACGTGTGAGGCCGTTTCATCAGCTACTCACTGGCAGCCTTTCCTGATAGCGAAGAGATGCTCCGTCTCCTGGCTGTGGTGGGAGACCTCTGCTGGGGGGGGGTTCGACACTGCTTTACCAAGTCTTCATCTGATGCCGGTGTCATCAATTCACCAATAAGAATTCTCTCCAGGCTGCCATCATCAATGCCTTTCCCCAGCCACCGTCCACATGGGAATCTGGTATGTTGGAAAAGATTTTTGAATCAATAGTTTTTTTAAAAAAAAAATTCTGTGTCCCTGTGGAGGACCAAGGGTGACTTTGGGAATCATCCTGGATTGCTTCTACCTCCTTTTTGCTTTGCTTGGGGATTTCCCAGGATCCACCCACCTGGGCCGGAAGTGCAGACTGAAACCGGTTCCACCTAGAGTTTTTTTATGTGGGATCACATCTGAATACAGAATCTTCTGCTTTCAAGGCAGAGTCTTAACCCCTGAGCCATCTCCAGCTTTCTTTTAAGAAAAACATTAAAACTAGTTTATTTGGGGTGGGGAGATGGCACAGTGGATAAAGCATCAACTTTCAAACCTGGTGACCCGAGTTCTATCCTCAGAAGCCCATATGGTTGAAGGATAGAAATGGACTTTCAAAAGTTGTCTTCTCACCCCCACCCACGCGCCATGGCAGGCAGGTATGTTTTCTCTCTCTGCCAATATGTAAGACACTGAAAAAAGGTTTAATTAAATAAGCATGGGGGGCGGGGGAGGAAAAAGAGAGAAGGGGAGGAGAGAGACATGAGTGCATGCGTGAGCCACGGCATGCACACGTTTACATGAGCAGGCACGTGAGCCACAGCAGGCACACGTTTACATGAGCAGGCACGTGAGCCACGGCATGCACATGTTTACATGAGCAGGCACGCATGAGCCACGGTATGCACACATTTTCGTAATATAAAACATTTGAGAGAGAACAAGAAAAAGCATTCCTGGGACTCAGAGGATGACTTTCACACGGTGATTCTCTTCTTCTGCAACGCTGAACAGGCCTTGAACATTACTAAGCTTTCTTTCTGTGTTTGATTTCTAAGAAGTCTTGCTCCTCAGGCGGGCCGCACACCTGTTCTGTCTCTGGAGTGTGGTCTTGTAGGCATGCTCACCACACACAGCTTCGTGATTCCTTTCTCTCTCTCTCTCTTTTTTTGATAATTACACTGATAATGCTGTGGGCTCAGCATTAGTAGTAAACACAATCTATGTTTTAAATTTTTATTTGTGTGTATGAGTGCATGTTATATGTGTTTGGTGTATTCACATTCATGCATGGAGTCACACAAAGACACTGGATGCCTCCTCTACCATTACACATGACTACACCTGGCTTTTTACTTCGGTCCTAAAGTTTGTACAACAAGCACGGTTACCTGTTAAGTTGTCTCCCCAGATACCACAATCTTCTTTTTTAAAAAAATTTTTTTGCATGCCTGCGTGTAGGTAGAAGCAATGCAGGATGATTCCCAAAGTCACCCTAGGTCCTCCACAGGGACACACAGTGCCCTCTGACACACACACACACACACACATACACACACACACAAAACAAGTCAACAAAAAACTTTGGAACAAAAGAATTCTGCTCCTTAGGGTGGTTACTTACCTATATGTGTGTCCTGTGATTTCATTTCTGACCATGACACAGTCCACTAGCCATTTGGCTAACAGTCCGGAATTATCGTGTCCAATCTGAACTGTGGTGAGTTTGCCTAGGTTCTGGCGCTGTGGAGACAGGACCACAGCTTATTCAGAGCCCAGTTCTACCTCTTCTCGCTCAGCTTGGGTAGCTTCTGACTCTACATGGTCTGCAGACCCATCTGTACGAATGCTTTGCCAAGCCCCAGGAAACTGTGTGCTGCTTTCTCTCAGTGAGCCTTCATTTGGCGAGAAGGGAGACAGACAGACATTGACCACAAGTAGGGTGGACAGCATAAGGTGTTGGACTAGAAAGAGCACTAGAAGAATGCTGGAGAAATTCTATTTGGGGAATCCAGACACACACAAGCAGCGATTTATGCCTTGGAGGATGGGATAATTTCAGTATGTGGGAAAGGGTGCTATTTTTTTTAATTTTGTATTTCATTTTGTTTGTATGTACATGGACCCATATTTGCGTATGTGCATGTACACACATGTCACGGCATGGATTTGGAGGTCAGAAGATAATGAAGGGTACTGGTCCTGCCCTTCTACTTGTTAGAAAGGGCCTCTCTGCTCTGGAAACCAGCTTTTGCGGGTTCTCCTGTCTGTGCCTCCTATCTCACACTGCAGGAGTTTTACTGCGCTGGGCTTTCCAAGTATTGCAGGGATCTTAGAATATGTCCCTTGTATGTAGTATGTTTTTACATATATTCTTAAAGATTTCTCTAATAAGGCTTGAGGCAGTAGCTAAGTGGCAGGCTACTTGCCTAATCCTGGAGTTGCCAGTAAAGCACTGGCTGAAGAGGGACTTTAATCTCTCATGTTAAAGAAGAAAAAAGGAAAGTGGCAAACACTGTAATCCCAGAACTCCTAGTGCAAGATGAGAAGAAAGCACTGCCAGCTCCCCTGGTTGGCTTGGAGGATACTGAAAAAGTAGACGAGACTCTGTTATAACAGCTAGAAAGGTATAAACCTACCCCTGGAAGCTGTCTTCTGATCCGCATGTGCACACATTCTCACAGTACACAACCACAACAACAAAAACAACAAATACTTAGGGCCAGCAGATAAAGGTGCCTTCACACAACCTGGTTACTCAAATTTGATCTCAGAACCCAGATGGTGGAAGGTGAAAACTCATTTTCCAAACTGTCGTCTGAACTCCAGACGTGTAATCTGATTGCATTCTCACACTCTTTCTCAAAAATAAACAAGTGTGTTTAAAACTTGAAACATAAATCTGATATGAAAGGACCATAGACTGACTATCTGCTGGACTGACGCATCAGCGCTGTGAGCTTGAAGAACACTGTCTTCGCCATGTGCAGTGAGAAGACATCACGTAACCCAGAAGAGGGAGGACAGAGCACAGATGGACAGGAGGTTGATGCTGAGTTTGGAACTGACAGGCAAAGGCAAGTCTTACTCAGATGGCTGTGAGCCCACCCCATGGACCCTTGTGGGAGTATCAGGACTCTTAACTGGAGACAGCTATTCCTAGACCCCAGGGAACAAAGAACAAACCATTAAAGTAGTAGTACTGTTGCCCTCATGAAACATGAAGGGTATCTGTCTTCCTGCACATCAAAACCAATCTCCATGTGGGCACAAACATATGACAATATGACTATAATACACAGTTTCTTTAAAATTTATTGATTGATTGGGTATCAGAGGATATCATGTGTCCCTATGGGGACCCAAGGGTGACTTCAGGAATCATCCTGGATTGCTTCTCTCTCCTTTTTGCTTCCCTCTGGGATTTCCTAGGCTCTACCCACCAGGGCTGGAAATACAGGCCTCAGTCGTTTCCACCTGGTGTTTTTTACATGGGATCTGGAATCCAAACTTAGGACTTTCTGCTTTCAAGGCCAAGTCTTAACTCATCTCTCCAGTCCCATAAAGTTTTTTTTTTTTTAATTATAAAGTCACTCTATAAACACCATTCTATGATTTAAAAGATATAACCGTAGATGTCAGTTAGCTCTCTGGTCCTTGGCAAGGAATGGCTGAATTCCTGTAGGGAGGAGAACCAGCACAGGCAAGAATTTAGTTCAATGTCCTCTGCTTGCTGGGATGTGCTGGACACTAGGAATCATGGAACAGGACCTGGCAAATCCCACAACAAATAGAAAAACAGCTTAACAGTGAGAATGCAGAGCAAAGTGACGACACATTGATGGCCGCCCTGCTTCCAGGCTCCTTTATTGCACAGGGAGAATGAAAGCAAAACTGTTCTATAGACACAGAAACACTTCAGCTAACCTACCTCAAAAGTCATCTCCAGGAGGTTTTTTGGGATCTGCATTACTCCCGTGTCTCCTAGCTCTCCTGATACACAGATCCAAGGGTTCGATGTGATGATAGCATTGCTCAGCTTTTTAATTGGAATGATCACTGCTCTATATGGAATCACTGAAAGAAAAAGAAATTATTTCTTAAAATTGTAATTCTTTAGAATTAGAGGTTTTCAAAGACCTTGTAAGATATTCATGAGGGGCTAGAGAGATGGCTCAATGGTTAAAGCACTTGCCACACAAGCAAAAAAATAAGAGTTCAGATCCCCAGATGGCATGTGAAACGGCAGGCAGATGGGGAGGCGCGCGTGTAATTCCAGCTCTAGAAAGAGGAGTCTGGTATCCCAGAACAAGCAGGCGAGCCAGACTAGCACTATTGACAAGTTCCAGGTTTAGAGATCCAGACTTAGAACAATAAGATGGACATGACTGAGGATGACCACAGGCTTCCACATATACATGAGCCCATGTATGTATGTACATAGACACAAAGGTATGTCCACCTACATGCAAGTATGCACACATATGAATATTTAAAAAATTAAAACGAAGATGAACTTTTTCTTCCCATTAAGAAAAAGGTGAACCAGGGCTGGAGAGATGGCTCAGTGGTTAAGACTCTGCCTTACAAGCAGAAGTTCCTGAGTTCAGATCCCAAGTTCCACATAAAAATGCCAAGTGGAAAACTTCTGGTCCTGTTGGGTGGAGCCTGGGAAATCCCAGAATGAAGCAAAAAGGAGGTACAAGCAATCCAGAATGATTTCCAAAGTCACCCTTGGCCCTCCACAGGGACACATAGTACTCTCTGATACACACACACACATACACACAAGCAAAATAAATGAATAAATAATAATAAAAGGTGTACCGGCCCAAAGAGACGAGGTAATAATCCGAGTCTAGAAAGATAAGTTCAGTTGAATACTATAAGCAAGCCCCAACACTTATAGCTTTCACGACATGTGACAACCATATTATACTGCCAATTACTACTATTAATTTATAAATAACCTTAAACATTGGCAAGAGAACATATAAAGACATGAGTACTGTATTATAAAGTTTTTATTGCTTAATTTTTTTCTGCCCCCTCCTTATTGCTTAATTTAAAAAATTTTTTTATTAGTATTATTATTATTTATTCAACTGTGTGCATATGCATGTGTATGTGTGCGCGCACGTGTGTGTGTGTGTGTCTGTCTGTCTGTCTGTGTATGTGTAGAACCACGGACGAATTCCCGAACCGCCACGGATGCCTCCACCTCCTTCTGCTCTAGGATTCACAGACTCCGCCCTACCAGGACCAGAAGCGCAGGCCGCCCCCGCTTCTGTCTATACGTGGGATCTGGGATCCGAACTCAGGACCTTCCGCCTGCAAGGCGGAGGCCTAACCCCTAAGCCACCTCTCCAGCCCTTATTGCTTAATTTTTAAAAAAATTTTTTATTATTATTATTTATTCAACTGTGCGCATGTGCGTGCGCGTGTGTGTCTGTGTGTGTGTGTGTGTGTGTGTGTGTAGAACCATGGACGAACTCGCGAACCACCATGGACGCCTCCACCTCCTTCTGCCCCGGGATTCACAGGCTCCGCCCTACCAGGACCAGAAGCGCAGGCCGCCCCCGCTTCCGCCCGGCGTCTATACGTGGGATCTGGGATCCGAACTCAGGACCTTCCGCCTGCAAGGCGGAGGCTTAACCCCTGAGCCACCTCTCCAGCCCCCTTATTGCTTAATTTTTTCAAGAAATTACTTTTATAAAGAAATTGAGTACAAGGGGCTGGAGAGGTGGCTCAGGGGTTAAGCCTCTGCCTTGTAGGCAGAAGGTCCTGAGTTCAGATCCTAGACCTCACGTATAGACGCTAGGCGGAAGCCAGGGAGGCCTGTGTTTCTGGTCCTGGTAGGGCGGAGCCTGTAAATCTCAGGGCAGAGTAAATGAGAAAGTGGAGGCGTCCACGGTCCCGAATTTGCCGTGGTTCTACACACACACACACGCACGCACGCATGCACGCACGCACATACACACATGCACGCACATGCACAATTAAATAAATAAATAAAAGAAATTGAGTACAAATGAACATGGACACTAAGAGTTTTATGTGAAAAGCAGGTAGATGATTTAGGTTAGTAACTCATTGCTTTTTACTTTATGATAGAGAGAGAGAAAACATATGTATGTCATGACAACTTTTAGATGTCAGTTCTCTCCTTCTACCATATACATGGATTTCAGGAGATAACCAGATAACCAGGATTACAAGCAGACATCTTGCCTGCTGAGTTATCTCACTGGTTCTGACATTTATTTTCTTGGGGGACTGCTTTATAGTAGTGCACTTTAGAATGCCCCTTCCTCAGGTTTATTGCACAATATGCAAAACCAACAGTAAAGCTCCTTCATTATGGATATATCATAAAGTCTATAAGCCACACTTGGAAAGTGATTAGTATTGCTTAGAGCGCGCAGAGTGTACACGTGTAGCATCGCTGTGTGGAAGAGGACAACTTTCAGAAGTTGCTTCTCTTAGTCCACCATGAGGGCTCAGGATGAACTCAGGCACCTTCATCCACTGAGCCATTTCACTGGCCTGGGCTTTAGTGTTTTGTGTTTATTTCAGAGACATGGTTCTATTATGTAGCCAAGCTAGCCTCAACCTTGCAGTCACTCTGCCTCCCTCTCCAGACTATTGACTCCTGAGTGGAGGATCTGGGAGAATTGGGAAGTGCAGAGGTGTGCAAGGAGCCCTTTTCCCAGGCTCACCACTAGATGTCTCCCTCCCACCACTGACTTTAGCCCAGCAGGGAAAGTCAGACATCACACACATCTTTCTCCTCTAAACAATGGGGATAGTGCCATACAGGTTAGAAGATGTCCTTGAAAAATCCACACGTAGGATGAAAATATTTATACAGATGCCATTACTTACAGAAATCATTTTTTTGGGTGTGCATGTGTGCGTGCGTGTCCAGAAGGTACCATGTGTCCCTGTAGAAGAACAAGGGTAACCAAGGGAATCATGCCTCTACCTCCTTTTTGCTCCCCTCTGGGATTTCCCAGGCTCTGCTCACTAGGGCTAGAAGTGCAGGCTGCTGCTGTTTCTGCCTGGTGTTTTTACATAGGACCTGGGATCCGAACTCAAGACCTTTTGCTCATGAGGTAAAGACTTAACCCCTGAGCCATCTCTTCAGCCCTAGAATTCATCTTTAAAATAATGCTAAAAATTACATTAGAATTTATCACTAAACTAAGTTTATCTTATTTTTCCTTTCTTAAATGCCTTTAGTAAATATTTTTGCTCTCTGGTGACTTGTTCTTTATTATTATTATTATTTATTCAATTATGTGTGTGTGTGTGTGTGCGCGTGCGTGTGCATGTATGTGTGTGTGTCTAGAACCATGGGCGAATTCGGGAACCACCATGGACACCTTCACCTCCTCCTTGCTTATTCTGCCCAGGATTCACAGGCTCTGCCCTACCAGAACCAGAAACGCAGCCCGCCCCCACTTCTGCCCGGCTCTATAGTGGGGTCTAGGATCTGAACTCAGGACCTTCCACCTGTAAGGTAGAGGCTTAACCCCTGAGTCACCTCTCCAGACCCCTGGTGACTTGTTCTTAATTTCTAGGTTCACGCAATTGTCCTTAACCTTAAGATTTCAGGACCTTTCTGGGTAGAGCAACTCTTAAATGAGGAAAACAGAATGGGATAAAGGTTTCTTTTCCTCAATTTTACATAAATGTATTTCTTTATGGAGTGTGAATACCCACTCTTTCTCTTCTTTTATTTTGGCTGAAGGAAATATAACATCAGAGAAAAAGCTGCACTTTCAAGTTCTGATAATTCCCAAAATCAAATGGTTTTAGAAACTGAAAGAGAAGGGGGAGCATGAGACTATTTTAAGTGCCAGGAGCTTTCCTTATTTCTTGCATTGATGTGCTTAGAAATGGGGCAGAAGACCAGACACATACAATGACTTCACAGCTCACAAACAAGCAGAATTATTAAATGCAGGATACTTCTTTCATGCAGTATGTTAATACTTCAAACTGAAAGCTATTCAGATGAAGAGAAACCAACATAAAAGAAGGGGCTTTGAAGCTCGGTGGGCGAGGCCAGTGACTGGAGAGACATAATGGCACTGACAAGGACAAGGCACAAGTGTCTCTGACCTGCATCTGTGAGTGGTATGCGCATGCCCCACCAGCAAATGAATAATTTAAGAACCAACCTCCAGATGCAAGATGGTTCTTAGGCTTCATCCATCCACTCATTCATTCATCATCCATCCACTCATTCGTTCATGCATTCATTTATTCATGCATTCATTTAGGAACAGGGTTCCATGGATCCCAGGCTGGTGTTGAATATATATACCTCCTTTTAAAAAAGATTTTACTTGACAGAGAGGCTGAGAGAAAGAGAGCGAGTGTGTGAGCAAACAAATACACATCCCATGGCACACTGGTGGAGTTCATAGGGCCACTTTCAGAAGTTAGTTCTCTCCCACCATGTGCGCTTCCAGGAATCAAACTCAGGTTGCCAAATTTGAGAGCAGGGTCTTACTCGCTGAACCTTCTCTCCAGCAGCTCCTTATTGACCTCCCACCTTTTCCTTTACAGTGCTGGGATCCACTACCTCATGCATGGTAGACGAGTGCTCTACCACTGAGTTATATTTCCACCCCAAACACCTTAGCTTCTTCCATGTGTGTTGTCATAGTTAAGCACAGGTGTCAACTTGACTCTTGAGGGTTTGAGCTCTGGGCACAGTTGTAGAGAATTGATGGTTAAGCCCAGAACAAACCTGAAGGAGATTGTCTAGCTGCTGGGGAAGACTCAACCCATGGTGAGTGGGATTAGGCCCTGGATAAATCACAGAGAGCTGGTTGAGAGAGTTGGCATCCTTCTGTTCACTTGGCCAGACATGCTGGTCTGGCAAGTAAGGATTGTCCATCTCTCAGCTGTTATGTGGTGATGGTGTGGCCAGTTCCTCGGCCCTGGTGTTGGTGAATGCTCTCCTATCAAGCTGGACTACAGACTGTAACCAGACTATCAGTAAGAAAATAAATCCCTTGTTCCTGTAAGCCAATGGATGTCATTTATCAGCAACCATGTAGGCTGACTGTAACATGTGCTAACTTAGAAATTGCTATTAGATTGTCAAATATTACAGGCTCACCCTATTAATGCCCATTTCTGCTTATTCTTTCCCTATGTGTCTCTACCAGAGATTGGAAAGCAAAATTGTCATAATTTTGGTCAGAGAAATGATAGTGATATTTATTATTTATTTGGATTTTGGGCGGGTTCTATTTCCTGGACAGATGTAGATTTGAGCATTATGATACTGGAAGATACAGTTAAATAAAACATCCCTCTCTGCATGCATCCTGGGTAATGTTTCCCATCCCATAGCAAGTTCTGTGAAAAGCAGGTAAGAAGTGAGTACTGTTAGAGCTCTTGTCCTGGCTCAGCAGAGGGAGACACTGACCAGCTCAGCCCGTGACACCCGCTGGGATTGACCCACTGGGAGGAGGCAGGGGACTCTGTCAGAAGGAGCCAGGCAGTTTCTTCAGAGAGGCCCTCTCACGGGCTGCCATCTACGGCAGCATGCTTAGAAGCTGATGAGCTCCTTCGCTCCTAAATGGAGATCTAACGGTCCATGAAATCACTTCAGAAGACACGAGCATTACATAAGCGTTTTCCTTTCATGAGTCATCTGAGAAACTCCCTGCTACCCCCTTGGGTCTCAACGCATGGCTCTCGCTGGCCTTGGACGTGGTGCTCTTCTGCTGCCTGTGTGCCAGTGCAGGCGTGTGCCACCTGCCTGCCCACCCAGCTCCTGTCAGCTACTTACTGATGGTGGTGAACACGCTGGTGAAGCAGAAATAGTCCACGGCGTTGAGGGAAAGCAGATGGTACAGAAACTGCTCTCGCTCCTCCTCACAGCGCAGGAAGGCGTAGCGCTTGTAGAGCTTCCTGCGGAGTAAGACAGTTCTCATTTCCGGAAGTATGATTACATTAACCACCTCGCCAAACCACAGGAGGAAACACACTCGTCATAAAGTAGACATTTAAAACAGGAGATGAAAACATTTTTAATTTAACCAATAATGGTTGGGGGCAAAACCCTCCACTAAAAATTCTGCCTATCAAACTAATAAATACTTAAAAACATTACAAACTGTGGTCAGAAGGAGCAGGAAGCAGCTGTTCTTGATGCAGCAAACACTTCAGGAAAATGGTTGCTGGTGACAATTCCACGAGTCAGCCGCAGCCCTTGGTCACCAGGTTCCATGCTCAGGCCCATGGCACCATGTGGAACTGGGCAAAGTCACTTTCAAATGCCCATTAAAGTATTATAAAGTGAAAATGATCCAGGCCAGAGCTCAGCTCAGTGGTAGAGAATCTGACCAGCACACAGAGGCCACGGCTTCTGCTCTCAGCACTACAGTAAGTAAGTAAATAAATAGATAATAAACTAAAAATGTTTCATGATGCACTTATATATTCAAGTGTTGTGTGATCATAAAATTAAGTTCAGGAACTATTTTTTCCTTTTTCTCTTGTATAAAGTGTGTATGCATGTGTGATGTTAGTTTATGTACCTGATGAGCTTAGTTGTGTGTGTGTGTGTGTGTGTGTGTGTGTGTGTGTGTGTGCGCGCGCGCACCCTGTAGAGGCCCAAGAGTGATAATGGGAATCATCTTCAACTGATCTATCTTATTGTTGTACTAGGTTTCTTATTAAATCCAGAACATGCCATCTGGTTAGCTACCTTGCTTCTGGGGATTCCCAGCCAGACTCTGCCATCCAGGGCTAGAATTATAGGCAGGCTGTCACACCCACCTGGCATTTTTATGTGGGATCTCAGGATCCCAACTCGGGTCCTTTGAGGTGAGACAAAGGACTTCTCTCCTGCCCCAGGAACACTTCTAAATAATAGCTCATCTACTTCTACAAAAAGTGTGAAGTAAAGTTTTTTAACCATAAGTATTTATTGAGAAATACAATTTCAACAGGACAATAAGGCACAGCTATGGATTAAAACAGCCAAAGGGGGGATAATTTTAGGAACTTTGAATATGTAAATCAAGAAGCTGCTGAAGTACCTCTCTAGCAGATCAGTATCAGACAATTCTTCCTTTCTATAAAACTCCTACATTACATCATTTGATCATTTGAAGTATCATAGACCGATACCTCACAAAGAATTCCTCATTCATGTATGTTTTTTTTTTTTTATTTATTCAATTGTGCGTGTGTGTGTATGTATGTGTGTGCGCGTCTGTGTGTGTGTAGAACCACGGACGAATTCGGGAACCACCATGGACGCCTCCACCTCCTTCTGCCCCGGGATTCACAGGCTCCGCCCTACCAGGACCAGAAACGCAGGCCGCCCCCCCGCTTCTGCCTGGCTTCTATACGTGGGATCTGGGATTCGAACTCAGGACCTTCCGCTTGCAAGGCAGAGGCTTAACCCCTGAGCCACCTCTCCAGCCCTCATGTATGTTTTGAAGTAATTTTTATTAAGCGTTTACATTCCAGCACTTTTCCAAGTGTCGTACAGACAGTAGTCTATTTCATTCTTATGAACAACTTATGAGGTAAGTGTCTTAGAACTTTCATTTTACAGATAGGAGAACAAAGACACAGCAAAGTCTCTTGTTTCAGGCCATGCAAACAACAAATTGTCACAGCTGGTGTGGAGACATTTGCAATCTCAGTGTTTGGGAGGTGGAGGCACAAAGGTCAGAAGCTCAGATTTAGCTTCAGCATCACAGTGAGCTTCAGACCAACTTAAGTTACCAACCATGTCTCAAAAAACAAACAAGCAGACAAACGAACCATAAACTGTAAACTGCAAAGGCAAAATAAAACAGACCTGAGCTCATTGCTGATGGGACAACGTTAAGCTAGTTGAAGACAGTACTGAACTGCAAACACAGTGTACTTTGACTAAGAAGATATGAAGAGAAGGTACAGAACTAAACATGACACACTTGGGGTGCCCTTCACATAGTAAGATTATAAATGATCATTTTTGTCTTTTTCTTTAATCACAATGAATATTCATTTTATAAGGGGGGGAAGAGTGATTTTAAAAGTTTTGTTCATATTTTTAATTTTCTTCCTTTAACAACAAGTTCGCAGGGCTGGGGATGCAGCCATTGAGAGTGCTTGCCTAGTATGTATGAAGCACTGCTTGACCTCTAGTACCAAATAATCCAGGTGTGGTGACATACACCTGTAATTTCAAGAAAAAACAAGGTCAGGTTATCAGGAGAAATGTCATAATTTTTTTCATTTATTTATTTTTGTGTTCCTCATGCATGTGTTTATGTTGGTGTCCACAAGTGTGTGTGTGTGTGTGTGTGTGTGTGTGTGTGTGTGTAGAACAATCAAGTCAAGGTTGAGTATCTTTCTCAATTACCTTTTTTTTGTCTGTGTGTGAGATGGTCTCTCAATGAATCTGGAATTCATCAACTCAGCTAAACCAGCTAGCTAGTGAGCTCCCAGAATCCACCTGTGCTGCCATCTCTGCTCCTAAACTGGGGATCATAAATGTGTACTGCCATGCCAGGGATCTTCACATGGCTTCTGGTGACCTAAATTCAGTTCCTTTTGTTTGCACGGCAGGCATTTTACCAGATGAATCGTCTTCCCCAGACCCTGTATTATTTATTTATTTACTTATTGACTGACTGATTGACTGGATCTTATATAGCCCAAGTCAAGGTTGAATTGGCCTTGAATTCACTATGTGTCCGAGAATGACACTGAACTTCTTTTAAAAAATATTACATTTCTGTATTTACTTGAGAGAAAGAGAGACAGCACTTGGAGGGGGGGCACAGGCATGCACGCATGGCACATAGGTTAAGGGACAAGTTTCAGAAGTCAGCACTGTCTTCCTGTGGGGGACTCCAGGGACTGAATTTAGCTCATCAGGCTTCTGAGCTATTTCCCCAGTTCAACTTTAAACTTCTGATTCTCCCACCTCTGTCCCCGAGTGCTAGGCTACAGGTGCAGTCACAATGCCTATTTGATTCAGTGACTGGAATGAACCCAGAGTTTTATGCAGGCTAAGTAAGCACCCTACCAGTGAGCTACGACCACAGACCTCACATACATTCTTCTATCAAACTTACTCTTTGGAAATTAAGACTCACCCTATAATGCTCCAGGGTGATATGTGTAAAGGCAAGACTACATGCAGCATTGGTCATCATGAAGTCATCAGTCATCATAGACTGTTATGTCTGAGATCTGAATCAGTTTCTTTGAAAACGTTTGCTCGAATGCTTCCATCATCCAAAAGGATTTCTTAATACAAGGAAACTATGAAGCCAGTTAATAAGTAACTGAGATGGACTTGACTGGTCTCCTGATCTACCTACAGCAAGTATTGGCAAGGCTCTCAAGATGCTCTTAGCTGTGGATTTCCCTTCTGCCTATCTCCACCCTCAACTCTAGTTCTTGCTGCAAGTTGTACAGTATAAGCCTAATAAAAGTTCAACCTGTTTTTGTTTGTTACTGTCTGCTTGTTTGGTCAGGTTTTTTTCTAACTACAACATGGAAACCTAGTCTTGAGTGTGAGAGTCTGTGTGCCTCTTACGAGTGTTAGGTGAGGACAGACTTTCTGAAGCTGGCTGGACAGAAGTGCACACAGACCAGCACTGGCTGTCCTGTCATCTTTCATCACTTCTGTGAGCACAGAGGCCACAGGAACAGAAAAGTCTCAAAAGACAGTGTCTTACTTAGCGAGTGGCTGGTTAGAGAGCAACTGCTTGAGATGCTGGGACAAGAGTTTCTTCTCGAGAGACAATCTTATCCATGCCCGAGCGCGTCCAACATCCGTCTTGATCTCACGCATGTTTTGAATATGCCTAAACGACAGTGCAACGGTGAAGACAGGTTCTAAGAATAACCTTGAGCTGGAAGGAACTAAAAGAGAATGATTAGTCCTGGGCCCTGAAAAGTTTCTTTACATGTGAACAAGAGGTAATGCACATATATGGGCTGATTCGAGCTTCGAAGACTCCCTTGGATCACATCACGCTGTGCCCCCAGCAGGAAGCACTTGACCACCTCCCTCGCCCAGGCCTGCTCTGGCTACAGCCTCAGTACATCTGCATGCAGCTCCCGGAATATTCCTGATGCTCCAAAAAATAAAATAAACAATCCGACAGTCAAGGTCTCATTCAAATGAACTGATCTGTGGTTTGAACATCTGTCAAGCTTAACAGACAACGTAGGAGAAGATACTGCTTTTCACAGACGTCCTGCTGTACTGCAGCAATGAGTGTAGCAATAGGAAAGACATCGGAAAGCTACATGGCCAAATGCGCAAATTGGTGTTCTGTGCGGAAGTCAGACTGTAAGCAACAGGACTGAATGTACCTTCCTAAGTGATCGTCCCCAAACCAGGAAAAAGGGGAACAGAAAAGAAGAGAAAGCTTGAGACAGTCAAGAGCAAAAAGACCACTCCAGCGAGTCAGCCACTTACCACTTCTTCCTTAGACTTCCTTTTTATGTCCAGAATGACTCATCCAGATTGTAATAAATATTAAAACAAAGCTTTTTCTCTAGAGACGCTAAACATTCAGAATAAAGAACTTCTTGTAAGCGCGCGCACACACACACACACACACACGCACGCACGCACACACACTTTTTTCTTCTTCTGATCTTCTCTCTCCTTTTCTTCCTCTTTAATCCCTGAATTCAGGGTCTTGTACATAATGGGCAAATGCTGTACTACTAAGTCAATCTCAGCCCTCTTTTTACTTTTTTTTTTTAAAGAGGTAAGACTTTTTTTTATTTACTGTGTGTGAGAGAGAAAGAGAGAGACAGAGAGACAGAGAGACAGACAGACAGATAGATAGATAGATAGATAGAGAAGGCACTGTGTGTGTCTGTGGAGGACCAAGGGTAACTTCGGGAATCATCCTGGATTGCTTCTACCTCCTTTTTGCTTCACTCTGGGATCTTCCAGGCTCTACCTACCAGAGCCAGAAGCAGGCCACCACTATTTCTGCCTGGCATTTTTATGTGGGACCTGGGATCCAAACTCAGGATCCTTTGCTTGCAAAGCCTTGCAAAGTCAGAATCTTAACCCTGAGCCATCTCTCCAGCCCTTGCTTGTTTTTTGAGAAAGCGTCTCAAGAAGAAAGTTGCCCAGGTTGGTCTGGAACTCATTCTGTAGCTCAGACTAGCTTTGAACTTATGAAGTCTCCTGCCCTCCCCAGTAGCTGGTGTCACACTTCTAGGCTGTTCAAACAGTAACAAAACATAGAGCATTATGTCACACTGATGCACAAAGTAAGTGGGCTAAAAAAACTAGTTTTGGGCTGAACAGATGGATCAATCTGTAAAGTGTTTAGCTTGCAAGCCAGAGAACCTTAACGTTGACTTCTAGAACCAACATGATGAAGTCCAGCAAACACTTATAATCCAGTGCAGGGGAGGTAGATGTAGGATTCTGAGCATCCAGTACAGTCTCACTGGTGAGGCCCAGGCCAAGGAGAAACCAGGTCTCAATAAGCAAGGAAGGTGTGTGTTTGTGTGTGTGGGGGAGGGGAAGGATAAGATAAGGTAGAGGGGAAGTATTCAAAGTGTATTATAATCATGTCTGAAATTGTCAAAAAGAAACTTCATCATTATTTCACCTAAAGTGGCAGCACCTGAGACCAGGGTTGTCCTCTGGTTTCTATACACGTGCACATGGACACGGACACGTGCACACTCACCGCAAATACTAAATACTAATAAAGTTCATCACAAAAGAAAAGTTACAAGTGTTATGATGTTATGCCATTTTTAAATCCACATATTTTAAAAGTAAATTAAATATTGGGCCTACAATGTTTAAAAGAAAAAAAGACTAACTTCGTCAATCAAAAAAAATCTGCCTTGGGCTGGGAAGATGGCTCCAACACTTGCCTCGAAAGTAGAAGGACTAGAGTTCAGATCCCCAGATCTTCCATGAAATGCCAGGAGTGTGTGGGTCCACCTGCAATTCCAGCTCAGAAGGTGGAGAATCCACAGCAGACTGGCCAGCCAGACTAGCCCTATCATTGAATTCTGGATTTGATCAGAGACCTTGTCTTAAAAGAATAAGGTGGAAAAGTGGTTGAGGATGAGTCCTGTTAATAGCCTTGTAACTTTATATACACAATGTACACACATACCCCCCATGCATGCACGCATCATACAGATATAACACCTACACCTGCAAACTATCTTAAATGTTTAATGTCTTCTAAAAAATTCAAGATCAGTAAGCAGAACATAATTTTCAGATTTATACTTGTTTCACTCTAAATCTAACAGTCAATTTCTAGTTAAACAGCCTGTCATTTTATTCTCAATTTTTTTGTCTATCTATAAACAGCATATATTTAAGGGATTTTTTTCAAAAAAACCAAAAAAGTTATAGCTTAGTATATTTTAGAAAACTGACTTGCTATATGTTCCCTTTAGTTTTATGCCAGGAAAAAGACACAACAATATAAAAACAAAGTAATATTAGAATTTTTTTCAGAAAATATAAGCGAAAGTACACAGTTGTAACTACTAGAACAATTTAGGTACAAGCCATAAAGTATTTCAGAGTTATCACAATTTGATAGTATGTGTAACAAATACCTCATATCTTGGATAAGAGAGACCCTGAGTGTTGGTAACATAATTCCTGAGTCAGATTTTCTTCTTTCTGGTCCAAGGGCAACTATGTAGAAAAACATCAGCAAAGGATTAGAAAGATAGCAATAAAAATAAAAAAAATACCTACTGGTTTTTTTCATCAGAACAAAACTTATGGGTAACGCAGCTCAAATTCTTTCTCTCCTATGTTTCTACTTTATTATATATGTTAGTTGTGTCCTTTCTAAACAGATCGTGGCTGCATCTAGAAATGAATCATTTATAAAAGTACATCTAGCAAACAATGCAACATGTGTAAATACTGGTCACAAGAGCCAGTCATTTTCTATAGCTCTCCATTCAGCAGGCCAGACAATTACATGAAGGCAGTGTGGATAGATCAAGCTACTGGGTATATATATGCTTTCACTTCTGGGACTTATTCTACATGCTTTGTTTTGAGACAGGGTCTCATGGATTAGCTGGTTTAGATTCCCTACTTAATGAAGGACCTTGATTTTGATCCTCCTGCGTCCAACCTCTAAGATTTCAGATGTGTGTTACTACACTCTGGGAACTGAACTTCATGCATGCTGTTCTCAACCAAGCTCAGACAGACAGACAGACAGTACATACATACATATATTTTTGTTCTTTATGCGGATAAATTCTACTTCAAAGTTCAGGATTCTAACTACAACATGTACATCATGAAAAATGGGTGATTTAAACAGACAATTAGAAGTGCAATGTCCTAGGAGTGATACTAAGTCTAAACACCAGCCTTTATGAAGAAAGGAAAGACTTGTTTCCTAACAAGGGCCAACCAACTAGCTTGTGCCTAAGTAGCAGCTGAGATGCCCTGACTTTTGTATCCTTTCTTCCTGTCTGTAAATGGATCTACATTGTAGTATCACAGTGAGCAGTCACACTGAAAGACCTTAAGATGAAGGTTTAATTAAAGATAGGGCGGGAGAAGAGGGAAGGGACAGAGAGGCACCCCGCAGGCATGTATGTGCCATGTAGCGGTTAGAGGGGAGCTCTCAGAAGAATACCATCTACTGACCAGGGGTATTTGAGACTCTCAGGAAGCTAGGAAAGAGAGATGAAACAGAACTTTTCTCACAGTTCTCAAAAGAAATAGACCTTTTGACAGTTTGACTCTGGACTTCCAGCTTCCAGAATTGTGAGACAGTTTATGATGTTTAAACCATTTATTTTGTGAGTGGCTGATTTAGGAATCTAATACATTAGTTTACTAGTAACTCTGGAAGGAAGAGTTCAGAAGCAGGAACTTTTGATCTTCCTGCCTCTGTCCCACAACTGTCAGAATTATAGGTTTGTGACTATACCCAGTTTGAGGTACTGGTGACTGAACTCAGGATATCAGCATGCTGGTGTTTTTGACCCAACAGAGACACATACCCAGCCCTTGCAGGCACTTTTAAAATTAACTAGAGCTGTGTTTGGGGTTGGGGGGAAGGTACACACACATGCAGAGGTCAGAGGACGACCTTCTCTAAGAAGCTGGTTTTCTCCTTCCCCAATGTGGGCTCTGAACCACTGAGCACTGAACCATCTCCCTGGCTCCCTTGACATATTTTTGTTTTGTTTTGTTTTGTTTTTCTACCCTTTACACATTTAAAAAAGCATAAGTAAAGTTCATTCTTTAAGGCTTCTATATCTTTCGTCTCATTTATCTTCTCCATCTTTCTATGATGACGTCTCTATCATTCATACTCAGTTGTCCCTGTAGACTGAAAGCAGCACACATTAATGACTGACCCCACAGAGAACCCGTAAGACGTCTCTCCTCGGGTGAGCACTTGGCCTCTCTGAGCTGCAGCACAGACACAAGATGCTACATCAGAGTTTCCAATGGGCGCTGGGGACCCACACTCAAGGCCAGGCGTATATGGCAAGCACCTCACTCACTGTCAAGGTTTGAAAGGCGAGGTGTCCCCCACAGCTCATGTGTTTGGGAAGGTCAAGACACCTTTAGGAGGTGGAGTCTTGCTGGAGGGAAGGCAGTCACAAGGGTGAGCATGAGCCTTGAGGTTGGTTAGCCCTGCTTGAGGTCACAGCAGCAGCTCTCAGCCTCCCTGATGGTGTAACTTAGGCCTCCTCTAGCTTCTGCCAGCCAACCATGCCATTTCTGCCATAAAGAACTGTATCTCTCTTCTGGAACTATAAGCTGAATGAATCTCCCTTTCTCTCTCTAGGTTACCTGAGTGCTCTCTAAGCACCAAAAAGAGCAATAGTTGTATTCAGCTGTTTCCCAGCCTTCACTACAGTTTCTCAAAGGAAAACACTTTACTGTAATAGATCACTTTCTCTTTCATAGATGCTTGAATTTTCTTTTAAATTTTTTTTATTATTTATTCAATTGTGCGTGTATGCACATGTGTGCGTGTGTATGTATGTGTGTGTGTGTAGAACCACGGACGAATTCGGGAACCACCATGGATGCCTTCACCTCCTCGTTTACTCTGCCCCGGGATTCACAGGACCCGCTCTTCCAGGACCAGAAGTGCAGGCTGCCCCCGCTTCTGCCTGGCGTCTATACGTGGGATCTGGGATCCAAACTCAGGACCTTCCGCCTGCAAGGTGGAGGCTTAACCCCTGAGCCACCTCTCCAGACCCAGATGCTTGAATTTTTATTTTTAAAATGTTTCATTTATTCATTTATGAGAGAAAGAGGGAAGGGTGGAAAAGAGAGAAGAGAGAAAGAGAGAAAGAGAAAGAGAGAGAGAAAGAGAGACAGAGAAGTCAGCTTTCTCTTTCCACCATGTGGACTTTGGGGATCTCCAGATCTCCAGGTTTGCCAGCAGGTGTCTTGCCCCTTAAGCAATCTCACTCATCCAGATTCTTGGATTTAATACTTGACCTGTAGGGATTACCTTTGGCTGCCTGTGTCAGTGGTACTAAACAGACACTAAATTTTTAGAGGGTGAAGTTATGCATGTAACACACATAAATAATTTTTTTCTTAGAATTATTTCTCGAGTGTGTATTTCTGTGTGTGTCCCTGTGTGTGTCTGTGTGTATCAGAGGGCACTGTGTGTGCTGTGGAGGCCCAGGAGTGACTTCAAGAATCGTCCTGATTGCTTTACCTCCATTTGTTTAGCTCTGGAGTTTCCCAGGCTCCGCCTTCCAGGATCCAAAGCACAGGCCTATGCCATTTCCTCCCGGTGATTTTTACATGGCATCTGGGATCCAAACTCAGGACCTTCTGCTTATGAGGCAGAAGCTTAATTAATCACTGAGCCATCTCTCCAGTCCATATATAATTTTTTTTACATCCATGTACAATTAAGAGAAAACTTTTGATGAAGACAACTAAAGAGTGGTACAAAACTCTTGAGCTAATCCAAAAGGTATTTCCAGTCCATTCTATACCCTGCCCTATTATCCAATCATGAGGTTAAAAACCTCAGTTAGCACTTACGTGACCTGCCACCAAGTGACCAAGTTTAGCAGTAAGTTATCACCTAGTGCACCTGGCTCACTGCTCAAACCCACTGTCAATCAGAATCGTTACTTAATATAATGATGAAGACTGTTTAATGTCATTAATTAAGAAGCTTAACCCAAAAATTAATTCTTACATAATTAGAATACTATATTGTTCTTAAACAATAATTTGTGTGTGTGCACATGTATGTAGGTGTACAAGTATATTCACACTATTGGGATTGAATCCAGATCATTCACATGATAGCATGTGTTCCATTACTGAGCTATATCCCCAAACATTATATATATAATTATTATTTTTTGAAACAGGATCTCATATAGCCCAGGTTGGTCCCCACTCTGCTGTGTAGTTAAGGATGACCTTGAACTCCAGAGCCTTCTGCCTCTACCTCCACAGTGCTGTAACTGCTGGGATAACAAGTGTCTATCACTAAGCCTGGTGTATGTTGTGCTAGGAATTGAACCTACGACTTATACATGCGAAGCAATATCTCTTATCAAGTGAGTCAGTGTCCCAGCCCATAAAGAGTTTTAGGTTCTAACTTTAGGATGAATCACCAGAAGAATTAGAGTAATATTTATAAGCTGCATCTCTCCAAACAAACAATAAGCACACGATGAAAATGCTACATAGTTCATATTAATGTTACTGAAGTCACTAAAATATTGTTTGCTCTTACATCACTAACCCTTCTTCAGCATTTGGTAGTGTAGCATAGATAGCAACTACATGGACCTTTGGGGCATTTTTGTACTTCTCAGTCTTGACTTCAGAGTTTTGCTGCTCTCTCCCATGGAAGTCATAGACTCTGATCCAATCAAATATTCAACAGTGGATTAGTCAAAGTGGCAAGAATGATGTTGTCTCCCAGCTGGATACTCAAGAGTCAAATGCTCCCCCCTGTCCTAATCATGCTTATCTCTCCAACAATTCACTTCATGCGTGACTACTTATTTTACTTTTGTTTTACTTCTTGTGTATGTGCTTGTATGTGGACCCATGCATGCCACAACACTTGTGGAGGTCAGAGGATAACTAGTAACATGTTGTTCTGAGGAATGAACTCAGAATCAACGCAGTGGAAAGAGAATCAATGTCCAAAAGCTGCTTTCTGGGCTGGACAGACGGCTCGGGGGTTAATCCTCTGCCTCACAAGCAGAAGGTCTGAGTTCAAATCCCAGGTCCCACGTAAAAACACCAGGCGGAAATACCTGCACTTCTGGCCCTGATGGACGGAGCCTGGGAAATCTCAGAGCAAAGCAAAAGAATAATATAAGTTTAAAAAACAGAAACAAAAGCTGCTTTCTGACCCCCCATGTGTGTTATGGGGTTCTTCTCCCCTCTGCTTATTCTCTCCTTCCTTTCCCTTTCTTTCACTCTCCTCTTCTTGCTTTTTCCTCCCTTTCTTTCAAATAAATAAATAAATAAATACATAAGTAAAGTAAATAAATAAATAAATAAGTATTTGTCGAGAACTGCTGAGAGCCTAGGTTGGATCCTAAGACTACCAATAATAAAGGAAAAAAGAAAAGGAATCCGGTGGAATCCAGTTAGCAGAAAGGGATCCAGTGTACTTCTAGTTAGCAGAATTCATGACACTGCTACCATGGGATGTCTTCTATGAATTGAAGAACGTGACTTCTACACTGGTGTGGTGACATACCTGTAGTTCTAGCTACTTAAGAAGCTGAGACAGAAGGAAAACTGGTCCCCCACTTGCTTGAGGCCAGCTGAGTATCACAGTGAAATCCCCATCTTAAAAAGAAAAAGTGAGACTCCTAATGGTTTTGAGATATAAATACTAATTTTTCTCTGAAAAGATTATTAATGAATACAAGATACAGGGATTAATCTCTGCTTTGAACAATGATATTAAGACCATTAAGGATGTCACAAAGCTTTTCCTTAACATAAAAAAATCGGCATACTCATATTCTAACAATGGGAGAATGTATGTGTGGAACTTCACAATTAGGGGTTTTTACACATTTCCTTCTTTGATCAAGTGACTATCCTGACATAGCTAATAGTATTATTCTCTGTCTTATAATGAGGAAGCAGAAGATCATAAAGGTCAAATGACTTTTGAGGCCCCCTATCTCAGAATAATGTTCTTGCTGCTTTTCCTTCCTGTTAGCTAGGTGGACAGACTTAAGCTTGAGAGAGAAAGAGATGGAGACGAAACCATCCGAAGGGACTTATCTCATAATCACATGCTGCCAATTCTGTAGAAACAATCTGTCCTAAGCGAGTGTGGTAGCATATGCCTATATTCCTGTATTTAGGAGGTAGAGGCAGAAAGATCTGTAGTCAAGGTCACCTCTGGTTAGATAAAGTTCCAGAGCAGTTTGGGGCCAGAGACACTGTCTGAAAAGGAAAAAGGTGGGGCAAGGGATGCAGTTCTGTTGATAGAGGATTTGCCCAGCACACATGAAACCCTGACCCCCAGCATCAAATGAACTAGTACAGTGACATATACTGTAATACCGACACTTTCCAGGTATTGGATTGGAGGATCGGGGGGTTAAAGATTAGGGCCAGGGATATGATTCACTGGGTCAAAGCACTTGTCCTACAAGCTCGACATGTAAAATAATTGGACATGGTGACATGCATGTGAAAATTCCAGAACTCCTATGGTGAGATGGGAGGTGGAGACAGGAGAATCAGTCAGAAGCTTGTGAGCCACTAGCTTGAAGTATCCTGAGAAGGGGCAGAGTACAGTGGATACTGAGAGTCAATCCCAAAAGCTGTGGTCGGGTTTCCACACATGCTGTGCATATGAACAGGCTCTTGTTTTCTCTTTGTCTCCTTTCTTGCTTATCCTCTTTCTCTTTCTCACCCACATTGTCATAGTTGTTAGGCAAGGGATCAATTTGACAGTTTAGGGTCTGAGCTCTGGGCACATTTGTAGAGATTAATGGTTAAGCCCGAGCGAACCTGCAGGAGATTGTCTAGCTGATGGGGAAGACCCAGCCCATGGTGGGCAAGACTAGGCCCTGGACAGATGAATAAAATACAGAGAACTGGTTGAGGAAGTTGCATATACTTGGCCAGACATGTTGGTCTGGCAAGTAAGGACTGTCCCTCTCTCAGCTGTTACGTGGACGTAGTGGTGCCAGTTCCCTCGGTCCTGGTGTTGGTGTGAGCTCTCCTGTCAAGCTGGACGAAGAACTGTAACTGGCCTATCGTAAGAGAATAAATCCCTTGTTTGCTTAAGGTGTTTGATGATGATTTTATCAGTAACAATGCAGGGTAACTGCAACACACATACACAATAAAATATATTTTTTAAAGGAGTTAAAGGGCATCTTTGGCTATAAATTTGAGGTTAGTCTAGGATACATGAGATCTGTCTGTCAACAACAGTCTACCCTAACCCAACATCCTCTCACCTGGTGACTCTGCAAGATGCTCCTGTTTCTCTTCTCTATCTTGAAATTGAATTAAATGTGACCACAAGGCAGACTTTCCCTGAAAGTATAAGACACACAAAAATTTTCATTAAGGGGGGCTGGAGAGGTAGCTCAGGGGTTAAGCCTCTGCCTTGCAGTATAGACACTGGGCAGAAGGAAAGGGGGGCAACCTGCATTTCTGGTCCTGGTGGGTGGAGCCTGTGAATCCCGGACAGATTAAACAAGGAGGAGGTGGAGGTGGTCCATGGTGGCTCCCGAATTCGCCCGTGGTTCTACACACACACGTGCACACACATGCACGCATGTACAATTGAATAAATAATAAAATTTAAAAAAATTTTTTTTCATTAAAAAATGATTCATTAAAATTAATTTCTCAGCAAGACAATTCACATTAAATTGCCCATTCAGAAATTTGCTGACTTAGCTCATTTGTTCCTAGCTGCATAACTTTACTATTGCTTTATCTTTGGGCGGTTTTAGAGATCTGAGCCACATCTCCAGTCCTGCCTGACAGGCTGAGCATCTCATTCCATGGGCTGCAAAGGTCTTCCTTTCTTTTGCTAGAGTAAGTCTGGTAAAGGGAGAAAAGCAGTTAATAAGGTCAGATGAACAGGTGTACAGATTTCTAAAGTGAGCTCAGCTGTTACTCTGATGTTCACGTTCAGGACACAGTAATAGCTATGGGAAAAAAATACTCTAGCAGTGCAGAAAGCATCCGTGTATATTCATATGTAAGAGCATCAATATATGGAGTATCAATGGAAAAAGCGATGAGAGAAAAACAAAGATTACTGAAATTTATCATCCTGAATGATTAGATAATAAAGTATTGATAAATACTGACTACCACATTATTATATATTTTTTCCAGGATGAAACAGACATTTAGAATCATCAACAGAGAATATAATCTCAGTTTTCTGGAAAGACCCTCAAGCTCCTTCCTAATCTTGGGTTCTATTTCCTGCCTTTGGAAGTGAAATACCTATGACACATTTCTTAACCATCTTGTGACATTTCCTTCTACTTCTCACATTTCTTTTTTGTGTGTGCACGTGTGCGTGCGTAGCCCAGAAGTCAATCTCAGGTGTCCTTTCTTATCTGTCCTTGTTTTTTTGAGAGCATGTGTCACTGGGTCTTGATAACGATTATGTCAGGCTACCATATCTGATTTTTTTAAAGGTTTTATTTAATTATTCATTTGTGTGTGTGTCCCTATGGAGGACCAAGGGTGTCTTCAGGAATCATCCTGGGTTTCTTCTATCTCCTTTTTGCTTCACTCTAGTATTTACCAGGCTCCACCCATCATGGCCAGAAGTGCAGGCCTCCATTTCCACCTGTCATTTTTGTTTGTTTTTTTAATGTGGGACCTACAATTCAAACTCAGTAGCTTCTGCTTGGGAGGCAGAGGCTTAACCCCTGAGTCCTCTCTGCTTTTTAAAGACTATGAGTGTTCAACTCAGGTCCTTGTGCTTTGCCACCTGAGCTGTCACTCCAGCCCCTACTTGTCACATTTATTAATTTTTAAAAGGAGGGGCTGGAGAGGTAGCTCAGGGCTTAAGCCTCTGCCTTGCAGGTGGAAGGTCCGGAGTTCGGATCCTAGACCCCATATATAGAAGCTGGGCAGAAGCAGGGGCGGCCTGCATTTCTGGTCCTGGTAGGGCGGAGCCTGTGAATCACAGGGCAGAGTAAACAAGGAGGAGGTGGAGGCGTCCATGGTGGTTCCCGAATTCGTCCATGGTTCTACACACACACACACACACACACACACACACACGCATACACGCACAATTGAATAAAAAATTAAAAAAAAATTTTAAAGGAGAATTTTATTTATTATTTACTTGAGAGAGAGAGAGAGAGAGAGAGAGAGAGAACACTCAAGCACACGCATGCCAGATTACGTACGTGGCGATCAGAGGATAACTTTCACAAATCCATTCTCTCGTTCCACCACATAGAGTCAAGGGATGGACTCAGATGGTGTGTGCTCACCCACAGCCACCCAGTCCGTCCTCACCTGCCTCACTAAGGCTCATGACCAGTTACTGAGTCAGTCACCTGCTTGGCCTGCAGGCCGTGGCTCCAAACCCTCTCCAGCAGGTCACAGAGGCTGGCGATCAAGGTGTTCTCTTCCAAGCCCGTGATGCTAGCTTCTCCATGGCCCAGTTCCACTGCTTCATGTCCCATCTTCTCTACCAACATGCGTTTTGTCTGAAAACATCAGGTGTGGTCATGAGTTAGCCCAGCAGTGAAACTCAAAATCTCTAAGTCAATTATCGGACAAGGAAATCTGGCTTCCCTTCATGCTACTTCTTTTTCTTAGAAATATTTTATTTGATAGACAGAGAGAAAGAAGAGGGACAAGTGGCAGACACTGAAGGAAAAAGCTAATCTGTGAGGCAGCCTCATGGAGGAAAGTATCACAACCCCAGAACTGCGTCCTGTCACAACTCCTCTGTTCATTTTGCTACCAAGAGTTACCGAGTCTGACATCACAGGAAGGGCAGCTGTTTTGTTTGGGTTTTGTTATAGAACTTCCTAGTTTGTGAGAAAACTGGGGCCTTTTCTCTTTTTCTATCTTGTTTACAAATATGTACCAGAAAATGAAAAATGGAAATCAATTTTATTGATTCATAAGCTGATCTTAGAAGCGAAAGAAAATAATCCCTGTAAGCAGGGCCTTGCCAAACTCACCTCTGCACACTGATACCAAGAATAATATTTACATTAAATGTACAAGGTACTCAGAAATGATTACCAAATGCACAAAAGTACCTCATATAAAACAGGTATACGAGAGGAAACATATATAATAATCACGAACTTATAAAACAATTGCTCACACAGCTTTGAGTAGGAGACACCTGCTGAAGAGATGAGAAAAGCTAGGCAGGACTTCCACGAGGCCTGAGGAATCCACGGAGGTTCGTGGCCTCAGTGAAATGTTCGAGGTCTATGTTATTGTACGTTTTCTTTCAGGGAAGGACAAGCACAAGTAGGGTCGACTCACCTCACCTCGGCCTACACATGGCATTGAGCACATCTGGCAGCAGCACACATACCTTCATTCTGCATTCCTTTAATAAGCCTTCTACGAATTTCCAATTTGTCTGGGCAATCACCGCAGGAGAGAGGTCTGACAATTTGGGTTGCCTCAGGTTTTTTCCTAGGCTTCGGGCCTCTTGCATATATTTCTATAAATTAAAAGTATTTTAAAAAATCATATATTCTTTCTGCTCAGCCTTACGCAAATGCAAGAACAAGCAAAATGCAAAAAAGGACTGTAAGTATGTGTGTGCAACAACAAAGCTTGAGTGCACTTTGTATAAGGCAGGACATTGTAATCACCTGAAATCTGTTAGTAGTTAATCCTATGAAAAGGAAAGTGTCAAAAACCTCATTAGGCTAATACTCATTCAAAAACTATGTGGAGCTCACTGAGGTTAGTACTTCATTGAACTACCGAGCACTGTCAAGATCGTGACTAGCACAAGAGGCTTTAGGTGTTTGCAGAAGCCCAGTGGTTCTCGCATTCCTGGCTTCCTCCATCCCCTTTCCCAAAAGAGAAACTTCACATCCCTCAAGCATCTCAAGTGGTGCTCTCCAGCCTGGTCAGCTCTAAATAGTAGAATGTGTAAACAATGTTTATGATCTCAGGCACAGGAACCACTGTTTGTACATCTCAGTTTACTTGTTAGGCATAAAGCACAGCCATGTAGTTCACAGAAAAGGTTTTTCAAAGTATGATACATTCTAAACACTTGGGGGCCTCTTCTATTTGCAAAAATGCATTTATGTTTGCATAAAACCCTCCCTTGCCTTGCTCTATAATCTTAGTGCTATGCTTGGACAATGTCTGTAGTTACCGAGGCTCTCAGAAACCCACTCTGATACACGAGCTTTACCTAGTTAGTGCAAATCTATGTAAAAAAGAAACGCACACACAACTAGGAATATTAGGAATATAGTTTAATTGTTGGAGTGTTTGCCTAGTTTGGCTAACATTCACAAGGCCCTGGTGTGACCCCCAGAACCATGTAAACCAGGAGTGATGGAACACACCTGTAATCCCAGCACTGGGGAGAGAGAGGCAAAAGGATCAAGACCATCCTCACTTAGGTAGCAATTTGAAGTCAGCCTACGTAAGAACCTGTCCCAAACAAACAAAACAAAACAAATAAACAGAAAGAGCTACTAATTTGACTAGTATAGAACATGTGCACTCTGCTTTGTGTGATACCCGAATCTAGATCACAAGGAAAAGATGTACATATGTAAAAGAGCTAAGTGTCTCAGGATCATATTCAGAGAAGAACTCTAAATTATACACTAAAATAGTATTTTATTGGGAGAGGAAAGAGATGGGCAGAGAGAGAGAGAGAGAGTGTGTGTGCTAGAGTGCTATAGAAAACATGGAAGTCAGATAACCTCATATGTCATTCTCAAAGTCCTGGATACCACTTTGTTTGAGACAATGTCTCTTGCAGTTTTGCTGAGAGTTCCCTAGACTAGTCAATCTGCAAGCTTCCAGGATTCTCCTGTCTTCATCTGTCATCTTACTGTAGGAGTGCTGGGAGTCACACACATGCTACTGTGTGATTTCTGGAGATCTCACTCAAGTCTTCATGCTTAACACAGCAAGCACTTGACTCACTGAATCATTTCCCCAGCTGAAAGTTAATTTTTGTGAAAGTAAAAATGTAGGGGATACCATTAAGTTTCATGAAAATCAATCTGGGATACTGGGCAGTGTGTCTATTTGAGAATTATATTTTCATTTCCTACTGTTATTTTGTGATGGAATTAAAAATGAGATAAAAGGCTAGTAATAATAAATGTTATTGCTGTTTATAAGGTCTTTTCAAGCTAGAGATGCAACTTGCTTAGTAGAATACTTGCCTAATGTGTACAAAGCCCTGGGTTCAATCCCACAGTAGTAATGAGCCAGGCATGGTGGCATATGCCCATAGCCCAGCACTGCAGGTACAGGCAGGAAGATAAGGAATTTCAGGTTGTCCTTCTCTACACGGCAAGTCTGAGATCAGCTTAGGGTTACAGGAAACCTTCTCTAAACAAATAAATAAATAAATAATCTTCAAGTTTTAATCCTCCATATTTTAGGACTTAACACAAATGTAAGGAGGGCTGCTATAAAACTCAATTCTTGTAACAGCAAAGTATCTGACAGGAAGAAATGTACTGACTAGAAGAAAAGGATGTGAAAACATGACTAGGCAAGAGACAGAGAAGAAATTTCCAGCATCTCTTTTTTCCCTCAAATATGTTATTAAAACTTGGAAAGCCAGTAATTTGATTAAAAATTAAGCAACGTTGATGTTCATAGTCTTGTTTCATAGATATGAACATAAACCAGATGTGTCTATCTTCCCAGTGGCCTGTTTAAATGCTACTCATCATATGGGAAGAGCACTGGTCCAAAGTGGCCATAAGCAAAATCTCTTCTGAATCTCTGCTGACATTCAGAAGAACCAGCACTAAGAAAGGAACTGAGCAGTGCAAGAGGCTGTTTCTAAAAATAGACTGATAACTTCCACCTGAACAAGTAATGGTAGCATACACACTTGATTTAGCACATGGGATTATGACTTCGAGGCCAGCCTGAACTATATAATAAGCATCAAAATATATGTATTCTGAGATGAAGAACAGAATTCCTCTCATAAGGAATGTTCTTATATCAAATCCATTTTTCTAAAGGGAAGTAACCACAGGCTTCTTCTGAAATATCCATGTTCTGTCAAAGACAACAAGCAACAACTGATCTGAGATGTAGCTTAGCTGACAGAGTGTTTGTCTAGCATGTGGGAGGCCCTTGGTGTGATGTGTTAGGCCTGCAATTTACTCAAAATGTAGGAAAACAGAAGTTCAAAATTATCCTAAATTACACAATGAGTTTGAGACCAGACTGTGATACAGGAGACTTTGTCTTAAAAACAAAAGAAGCAAGTAAACAAACAAATCCCCTAAACAAAACTAATGAGCAACTAGGGAATACCTAAAGAAGCTATTTTATTATTTAATAAACACTAAACTAAAGGCTCTTTAGTAAAGATTCCCTTCAACTTTTTAATTTTATTATTATTATTATTTATTCAATTGTGCATGCGTGTGTGTGTGTGTGTGTGTGTGTGTGTGTGTGTGTGTGTGTGAACCACGGGCGAATTTGGGAACCACCATGGACGCCTCCACCTCTTCCTTGTTTCCTCTGCTCCAGGATTCATAGGTTCCGGCCTACCAGGACCAGAAACGCAGCCCCCACCCCTTCCGCCTGGCGTCTATATGTGGGGTCTAGGATCAGAACTCAGGACCTCTGCGAGGCAGAGGCTTAACCCCTGAGCCACCTCTCCAGCCCCAAGATTCCCTTCAATTTTTAAATAAATACCCTAACTTAACTTTTTAATTGTGCTAACTTGTCTAAAGAGAAGACTACTATAAACCAATAAATTTAAGCTAATGATGCATAATAAGGAAAAAAAGGAAGCCAGAGTACTAAATTACCTGTGCCCTCAAGTGAGCAGTAGTGAGTACAAACTGGTGTGCAGGTTAGTGGGAAGAGACCAGGGCCTGGACATCAAGAGTCCAGGCCTACAGGCCCAGGTCTGCCTTTACGTATTTATTTAACTTTGGGCAAGTCTCTTGCATGTCGGTTAAATTAAATCAAGTTGGACCAGATGACCTTAAAGCTCCATTTAGTACTAACATTCTATGTTGATGACTGGATTTTATAATATATAAAACGTAGACCAGTAAAGTAAAAATGGTATAGAGACAAAAAAACTAGGAAAAACAAAGCTGAAATTCAGTCACACCTGAACTTCTGAAAGAAAATGCTTAAAGTAAGAGGGAATTTATTATATATACTTCTTTTCTTGCCCGATTTATAAAAAGAATCCCCAACGACGGGATTTGAATACCAGTTTTCCTGTCAACAGCATAGAATTACATGTGAGAGCATACGCCAGCACAAACATGACTAGCACCAGAAGAAGCGGAGAACAAAACATGCATCCTGGGCCAGGGCTCTACCACGGGGACACTCGGCTAACACCACAGTCAAGACTCAGGGACTTCTGGGGAAGCATTTTTCAGAGCAAAGGACATACCAGGCAGCACTCAGAGAAGGACTTTTTAGGAGGTCGTGCAGGAGGAGGTGGACCCTGATCCCACTCCAAGAAAGCCACAGAGTTTTGACAGACCAAAAATTCCCCGGAAGGCTAAGATGATAAAGTGACAATTATAGAAAAGCCAAAGAGAAAAGGTTGGGGGTAGACAGCAAATCACAGCAATAGGCGGGGAAGCAACAGAAATGCAATGAATGCGAGAAGCTTCCAGGCCTAAGAAGATGTTTAAGATCGCTTATGTACATACATAACAAGAACTGTAGATGTTTGAAGAGACATTTTCTGCTTCCTTTCTAACACATCTGAATTCAGGAAATAGTAGGATTTGTAATTGCATTTTTCATTTGATCACAAAATAATCAAAATACAAGTATTTAAATATGTAATATGAACATCATTTTCAAGAGAATAAAGTACATGTATCGTAAAATAGAAATAGCTAAAAAACACTGTCAAAAAACGTATTGGCTGGAGAGATGGCTCAGGGGTTAAGCCTTCACAAGCAGAAGGTCCTGAGTTTGGATCCCTGGCCCCACGTAAAAATACCAGGCAGAAACAGAGGCAGCCCATACTTCCAGCTCTGGTGGGTGGAGCCTGGGAAATCCCGGCGTGAAGCAAGAAGGAGGCAGAAGCAATCCAGGATGATTCCTGAAGTCACCATGGTCCTCTATAGGGACACATGTGCCCTCTGACACACACACACACACACACACACACACACACACACACACACACCACACTAAATGAATGAATAAATAAAATAAAATAAAATAAAAGATGCTGTGGAGCATCATTTAAACATAACATTGTATAATCAAGCCAAGAACAAATGACATATAAACACATTTTTCTTACTAAGTTTAAACCTAGATGTATCAGTGTCTTATAAATATTTCTCCCTACAAGAGACCTATGAATCAAAAATTTACTCTAAAAAAGTATTTACTTGATAAAGTACACAGAGAGCCCTATTTTAGATGTAATTAATATGATGAAAGTAGACATTTTTCCTATTACAAATTATTACAGAAGAACCAACATTTTAAAATAAAACTGAACTTTTAAACAATTCTGTTAGAGAAAGTAAGTGCACAAAGGTCAGAGGACAATTTTCAAAAGTCTTTTCTTTCCTTCCATCATATGGGCTTTGGGAATCAAACTCAGGTGGATAGCTTGCTCCACTACACCCGCCCACAAATCTGCAGGCCTTGACCTGATTTTCAAAGGACATGGCAGTATCTGCACTGTGGTGCCTGCTGGAGAGAGGCCCGGGCTGTGGCTTGTGGGTCTGACTGTGGCCTATGGCCTGTGGGTCTGGCTGTGGCCTGTTTGCCTGGCTATGGACTGTGTGTTGTGGCTTCCTAGGTAGGCAACCCACGTACCTCCCGCAGGTCATTGTCCAGTCCCACGTGCTCAGAATGCTGACGAAGGCGTTCTTTCCTGCGCTGTGCAGTGGCACTTCGACTCACCCATCGACTAGAAAAATAAACACACTTCAGAAGGAGGATAAGCAGTCGCCTAAACAAAAACAGTCTTTAAAGCAGAGAATGAACTGTTTCAAGCAAGACTCAACAAGAACTGTGTTTTTCTTCTTCCTTTCTGCTCCCTTTATTTATTTTAAATAGTATTTTTATGCAATCTAGGCCTTGAACACATGGTCATCTTGAATGTTGGGATTATAGGCCTATGTAAACAATTCTTTACGAATATGTAATTGTATTATTAAAATACCATATAATTTACTCAAAGAATATAATGTAATGGATTTTGATATATGTTCACAGATAATATATAATCATAACCACAAGCAATGCTTTTTAAAAACTAAGATCAAAAAGAGGTTACTGAATGGTAGAAATATGTATACATAATAACAATTCTGATTTTATTCATATTAGAACTTGATTATATCAGACAAGACACCTTCACGTGTTCAATGTAAACAGTAAGGGTGGATTTAAAAAAACTTTGAGAAAGAGAGAGAGATCAGATATCTGCTTACTGAAAATAGGAAATCTTAAGATTACATGTAAAGTCAAAATAAAGATTATATGGTCCCATGAGACAGTGCAGAGGGTAAGCCTCCTACTCACAAACCTGAGTTCAATCCTAGGAAGCCTTCATAGTGGAAGAAGAGAACTGACTTCTTTTTTTTTTTTTTTTAATTTTATCTATTCATTGTGTGTGTGTGTGTGTGTGTGTGTGTGTGTGTGTATCAGAGGGCACATGTGTCCCTGTGGAGGACCAAGAGTGACTTCAGAAATCATTCTGGATTGCTTCGCTCTGGGATTTCCCAGGTTCTACCCATCAAGGCTGAAAGTGCACACCGCTGCTATTTCTACCTGACGTTTTTTGTGTGGGACCTGGGATCTGAACTCAGGACCTTCTGCTTTCAAGGCAGGGTCTTAAGCCCTGAACCATCTCTCCAGCTTGAGAACTGACTTCTGAAAGACGTCTTCTGTCTCCACCCATGCTTTATTACATACATGAATATCTTTTCTCTTTCTTCCTTCTCCTTAAAAAGTAAGAAAATATGGCTACAAGATTTCAAAACTGGGCCAGCAAGATGGCTTGGCAGGCAAGCCTGACGACCCAAATTTAACACACAGAACTCACATGGTGGAGGGAGAGAACTAACTTCTGCAAGCTGTCCTCTGACCTCCACATGTATGTTACAGAATACATGTATCTACTCACACATATAGACAATAAAAATTTTAAATATATCAAATATATAAAAATTGAGACTCTTCCTTCTTTTTTATTATAAAATATATGCCGTTTATTGACCATTTTTCTAAAAAAACACAAAAATAAGAACAGAACAAATACATTCAGACCCACAAGCCCTTGTAGGCAGGAGGCAGGCCAGATGGACAGAGGCTGCCATGAATATTCCTTATACCTATTGTGGAAGCCTCATCCGTTCTAGGACTCCATGTTCTGCCACCTGACAAGGAAAGGAAAATGGACTAGAAGTCCCAAGTACAAGAACATCACGGCAACTTTAAAGCTACCTGATGGTAACTGCCTGCACACTCCAGTTCATAACTCTGAGCAACTATATAAAAAATGACTGTTAAGCAGCTGCTCCCATCAATCTTCACTGTCCTTATTCTTAGAATCGCCTTTGGGACTGGTTTGTTCTTTCAGTCTGCGTACCTCGGACCACACATGTTAATGTCACATGCGGTGGCCATGTTCAAGTGTGAAGGTTTGTTTCAGGACAAGCCCAGGTTGCTGTAGTGTTTCTACCTATGTAGTGTCTACTGGTGTCGCCCCGGACAGGCAGGTCAGATGGCAGCGTGACGCAGGAGCACACAGAACAGCTGAACTCTTGTCAACCTTGCTTCCCATTCACGACCAAATTCTCGCCATCACTGGTGACCAAGGGTGAGTAAAGCTGTATCATTTCTTCATTAAATAGAGATTCTGAAGGCATCAGGCATATTCTTTGGAAGCATCTTGGGCTGGAGCAGGAGGGTCCCGGCTGCCAGGCTCTGGAGGAGGCGTCGGTGCAGCTTCCTTCTTCTAGACTGCCCAGAAATTCGTGAATTGCTCGCTCTATCTGTGGCCTGAAGATGTGGTTTAGTTTTGGGTCCACCACCTGAGAAATAATCCTGTCCACTCCTGCCTCCAACATTCCTGACTGAACCACACTCTGCCTCAGATCATTCCGCAATTGGTTCTTGTTCATGTAGGATTCCATTCCTGCTTGTACAGATGTGTTGACACAAAATTATCCACTTTTTGCCTCAGGTTTTGGTAAGCTGGCTTGGTGTCCACGTCTGCTGGACAGTCCTGGAGGAAGTGCAGAACAGACCTCAGCTCTCGAGCTGCTCCACGATGAGCGCAATGAGCTGCGGGTTGTCAGGGCCGCCACCACTCACTCTGCTCGAGCCCACCGCCCACCGCAAAGGACCCAGACATGGCTGCTTCTCTGGGACACGGAGCCCCAGGGAGACGGTGGCGGCCAAGGCAGGGAGACTCTTCCTTCTTAAGCACTACATACATATGTAATTTTTTGCTTCATTGCTTATTTTATTTCTTTTACTTGAGACAGATGGTGCTGGTCACCTCAAATTTGATTTACACCTCAGGCTGGCCTCGAACTTGGGACCTTCTGTCTCATATTCCCTAGTGGTGTGATTATAGATATGTACCACTCGCTTGCAACAGATAAATGTTTTTTTCCCCATTTTACTTCCTCATGCTTGAAAACAGATCTTTGTTGTTCTGTTCATTACTTGCTGAGCTCCTTTCTACAATCTTTATTAACAGACTGAGGAAATGGCTCATTAAAATCTTTACCTCCTCAGCAGAAGGACCTGAGATCGAACCTAAGATCCCATGTAAAAATGCTGGGTGGAAATGGAAGCAGAGTGGCCTTCAGGTGGAGCCTAGGAATCCCCAGAACAAAGCAATAAGGAGGTAGATGGCTCAGGGGTTAAGACTCTGCCTTGAAACCAGAAGGACATGAGTTCGGATCCCAGGTCCTATGTAAAAAATGCCAGGTAGAAACATGGGCAGCCTGTACTTCTGGTCCTGGTGGGCAGAGCCTGGGAAATCCCAGAGTGAAGCAAAAGGAGTAGAAGCAATCCAGGATTATTTCCAAAGTCACCCTTGGTTCTCCACAGGGACATATAGTACCCTGACTGACAGACAGACAGACACACAGACAGACACCCCCTCCCCCCGCCCCCACACACAGTTAAGTTTAAGAAAAAAAAAGAGGTAGAGCAATCCAGGATGATTCCCAAAGTCACCCTTGGGCCTCCACAGGCACACAGTACCCTCTGATAGACAGACAGACAGACAGACAGAGAGACAGACAGACAAAACTAAAGTCACCCTTGGGCCTCCACAGGTATGCACGAATATTCAAGTGCTCTCCACACACACCTAAAAAAAGTTTTATTATCATTATATGTTTCATGAATACAGACACACTTGTCCCATGCTGTGCGTGTAGCAGTTGGAAGACAGCTTTTGGAAGTCGGTTTTCTCCTTCCACCATGTGGGCTCCAGGGAGTGAACTTAGATTGGCAGGTTTTTATGCAAGCACCTTTACCTGCTATTTTGCAGCTCAGTTTTACGTGTGTGTGTTTATGAGAGAAAGTGAGAGAGAGGTGTACGTGTGAGGTATGCATGACATGCATGTGTGCAGAGGCTTGACTAGAGGAAGGCTCTGAGTGTCCTTCTCTATCACTTTATTCCCTCACTGATTTTCTCACTGAAACAGGAACTAGGCTGGCAAGCCCCAGTGGCCCTTCTGCCCATCTCACCCTAACCTGTGCTAAGGTTATAAGCATGTATGAACTCACCTGGCTTCTATTTTATCCATGGGTTCTGGAGATTTGAACTCAGGTCCTCATGCACAGCAAGACCCCCCTACCCACTAAGCCATAGCCCCAGTCCCATGAACCTCTCACTAGGATAGTTCTTACACATATTAGGAACAAGAAGTATTTATCAAATGCATGAACTGAAAAATATGTTGTTTGAGGGACTCTGAGAAGATGGCTCGGGGTAAAGACACTTGCCTGCACAGCCTGATGGCTTATGTTTGAAATCCAGAACCATGTAAGCATGGAAGGAGAGAACAGACGCCACAAGGCTGCCTTTGAACTCCTGTATATGCACCATAGTATGTTACCACTCACATCACAGACACACACAGGAAGGAATACACATACATTCATATACATATACGCACATGCATACACACATACATACATACAAGTATATGATAAAACAAATTTTTAAAAAGAGAAATAAAACCATTAAGGTCAACAACATACTTATATAAAAGTGATTTGAACAATCAGAATATTTTATAAGTGAAATAAAAAGAGAAGGGATGCAAGCTCAGTTGGCAGAAGACTTGCTAGCATGAACAAAGCTCCAAATTCCATCCCTAGCACGGCATGATAGACATGCAGGGCTGGGGACATAGCTTGTATGTAATGCCAGCACTCAGGACACAGACACAAGGACCCGCAGGCAGGCTGGCTAGACAAGCCAACTGGCAATAACTGGGTTCAGGTGAGAGATGCCACTGCAACAAATGAAGTACAGAGCCACTGAAGAAAGCATGGGACATCAACTTGGAGCCTCCACATACATGTATATATATCCACACATATGTAAACATACAACCCCCCTATATATCTGACCAAAAAAAAAAAAAAAAAAAGCTGTGATGGTGTATGTCCTCCATCCCAGTACTTGGGAGGCTGTGACGCGCATGCCCAGTATTTTGGAGGTGGAAGCCGACAGACCAACCATTCAAGGTCATCCTGAGACACATGAGACTTCTATTTTTTTAAATGGATAAACTGAAAACTAGCCTGTCATCACAGGAAATTAATGAAACGCCTGTTCATTTCTAAGACAATGAACATTGTAGTAGTACCACATTTTGTGATTCGACATTTCTTTCATTCTTTAGGCCAGTGTTACTGTGTAGTCCTCGAGCTGTCCTCCGACTTACAGTCCTCACTGTCAGCCTCCCATGGGTTACAGTGATGACCATCCTGGCTTGTATCAGGACTGTCTGAATAGTCATTAATTGTGGTGCTGGGTTGATCTCCAGTACATGAGGTGGGATGGAGACTGCAGGGCTGGAGATTCAGCTATGGTCGAGCACTTGCCCAACAAGCCCAAGGTCTTAGGTTTAGTCCTCAGAGCAAGAAGACTGAACCAGGTGTATGCCATACATATAATTGTGGCCTTTAGAGGCTGAGAAGTATCAAGTTCAAGGCCTGAATTACAACTGAATTCTAGGAAATGTGGCTATTTTTAAGTGCAATTTTTCCTTAAGAAAACGAAACTAACACTAGTCTTTAGATTTTCTTATATGACAGATAATCAAGTGGCCATGCCCAGAAGGTCAAGTCATATTTCAAATGGACTTATGTGGCGTTCAAAACAATTCACCATATAAATAAGATGTTCGATGCTCATACATTGTCTGGTGAGCACTGCAGAACTTTTACATCTCATTCACTTCTTCAAACAGTCATTCAAGTAAAGAACAAGCTTACTTGTTATTGGCTGGTCCTGCTGACAAGACATCAGACTGTAACTTTGGAAAGAAGCCTTGCTCATATTTGCCTTGGCCAATTTTCATATCAAGGAGATGTGGGTGGATTGCCGTGTGATCCATCTTCATCAGTCTCTGCTCAATTGATTGGGCTATAAATTAAATTTATAATAAGTTAGAAACATTTCATTCCTTCAAAAACAATGCTTCTTACCCCTCTATACTACAGACGCTCTGAAATACTTGGCAATCAGTGAATGTAATTCATGGTCAGCTTTGGGCAGAGGCTGGGAGAGTAATTTTCACAGCATTGTTTGCCTTTGTCAAGATGAGGGCTGCAAGACTGAAAAATCTGTAACTTAATATTAAAACAATTTTCCTTAAGTGGGAAATTCAATGTCTTCAACAAAATACAGTTCCAAGTATGACATTAAAGAAAAAGGTTGGGCCAGAGAGATGGTTCAGAGCCTCTGCCTCATAAACAGAAGGTCCTGAGTTTGAATCCCGAACCACATGTTAAAATGCCAGAGGGAAATGATGGCGGCCTAGAAAGTAGGCCTAGAAAGCAAAGATTAGTAGAGCAATCCAGGATGATTCCCAAAGTTATCCCTGAGCCCCTCTGAGAGAGAGAGAGAGAACAAATAAACAAATCTGAAAAAAAAAATGATGTCAAACAAAACCACTGCTTGATCTGAGGGACAATATAAAGCAGAGAAGCAGCTAGCTGCCATATTGTTTTACTTCTGTGCAAAGATCCCTTCAATATTCTCAGTTCTCCATTTGAAAAAATACAGAACTGTGACTTTACAACTTTAGACAAGTGGCACAGTCTCCTTAGTGGAGTCACTCAGGGGCTCGTCCTATCGAAAGGGCAATGCAAAGCAGTCAAAAAGCATTTAACACAGCTCCAGAGGACAAAACTTGCCTTTTTCATGAACAAAACAGGTCAAAGTTGAGGGAAGATTTCTCAACAATATCTTAAAATAACTAAGTTAATCTTTTCACTTTGAGAAGAAGCCAACTTTACAAGTATTTCATACAATTGCTAATTTTGCCTCTTTTGGTAATTATATAGATAAATATTCTTACTGTTTAAGGTTACCCAACAGTAGCATTCTGTTTTATTCTTGTCTGTGAGCTTTCCTTTGTCAAAACAACACGCTTAAGACCATCTGACATTAGATCATATAAGAGACTAAAGTTTGTGAGCTCTGAAGAAAAGCCAGAGTAATATCATTATCACAGACACTATAGGATGCTGTGTGAATAGTACTGCTCTGACTTAAAACTTCCGAACATTACCAATGCTAAATTTCCACAAGCTAATCCCAAATCTTCTTGAATTTCATCATATTTTTAAGTGTAATTCACAACTTCTCTTGAAATATGGACCATATGCTGCTTTGTGCTGGACACAGAAAGGCTTACCAAAAGGGCTGCTCGTGGTTTAATGTGAAATAACATGTAATTTCTAGTGATACCCCTCACTCTGAACCATCCTAGTTACATCCCTCATGCTTTAGAACATTCGATTGTTAAAAATAGTGAACAGATCCTATATACTCTGCAAAAACCAGTGAGTCTCCCTTGAGCTGCTTGCACCCACGTGTAGGCAATCCTCCTTCCCTTGTCTCCTCTCCCATATCTGTACTCTCAAGCATGTCTTTCTTAAGTCTTTTTCTCTTGACTCTTATGTGCAAGTCTCTATGAAAATCTCTTTATCAAACCCGACTGTGCATCACAAAAACAATAAAGCACAGGCAAAAGTGAAAATGAAGCAAAATACTCAAAAACATGGAGAAAGAAATGTTGGTGCAGCATCACAGGCAAAAAGCCACACATGTGCCTTCTGATATTTATAAACACCGGTGATCTTGGCAAAATAATGCCTAGGATTCATAGCATGAAATTCTTGAAAGTTTGCTTAGTTTTATGTTGCAGGAAGCTCAATAAAATTCTACTTCTGCTATTTCACAGAAAGAAAACATAGAAAAGGAGTTTCAGGTTCCCATCGGATTTTTAAAAATTTTTTTTTATTATTTATTAATTGTGTGTGGGTGCGTATGTATGTGCGCGCGCATGTGTGTATGTGTGTGTGTAGAACCATGGACAAATTCGGGAACCACCATGGACGCCTCCACCTCCTCCTTGTTTACTCCGCCCCGGGATTCACAGGCTCCGCCCTACCAGGACCAGAAGCGCAGGCCGCCCCCGCTTCCGCCTGGCGTCTATACGTGGGATCTGGGATCCGAACTCAGGACCTTCTGCCTGCAAAGCAGAGGCTTAACCTCTGAGCCACCTCTCCAGCCCCCCCATCGGATTTTAAAACAGAGAAATCTGAGAATGAGCTCTTTTCCTTTACTTGTAAAATTTTTTAATTTTTAAAAATTGCTTTGTGCATGTGCGTGTGCATTACAGCTGCACATGGTGGTCAGAAGTCTCTCTTTTCACCTCCTGGGTTCTGGGGATCAAATTCAGGTTATCATAAAAAAGTTTAAAATTAAGATTTAATTTCAAGAACTGAAACTAGGTATCTAATTTTTTTTTCTTTTGGGTAGGGCAATTTTATCTGTCACTCCAGCTACTCAGGAGGCTGAGGCAGGAAGTCTATGTTCAAGGTTTGTCTGCGCAGCCAGATGAGACTGTGTAGAGATAAAAAAATAGAAATAAGATGGGAGAGCCCTTAAGCGGTGGCACAAGCCTCATTGTGGAGAAAGAAAAAGGAAAGGTGAGAACACAAAACAAGAACTACTACTTCTGATGACAGAAAGGGCCATAGCGGTCTCCTTTCATACCCAGGTTTTAATGTCGTGAATCTGGGAAATTATTGCCTCAGCCTAATCCTGTTTTCATATACATCTACAATGGTACATTTCCAAGAGTTTCATATAATATCTATGACGACAGTGAGAATACCAAGTTCAAAGATGCAAAAAGAAAGTCTATTTCAATTAGAGAGATTTTCTAGAAGCATGGTATTTAACTGCATTTTACAAATTCTGCCAGGAAGGAATAAAATTTATCCACATAACCATTAAGTACTGGAAGCCATAATTTCTGAACAAACACAGACATTCTACCTCCTCAATTTCTGGAAACAGCAGTGCAGCTGCCACTTTCTGAAAGGGCCCCAAGGCCATAGATGGTGACACTGCATGACTGCAAAGACACACAGGTATGTCACTTCATGCTTCTTTCTTTAAAAATGTACAGCAACACTGCCCTACCCTGTGTCAGCAGAGGGAGGTGAGAAAACAAGCTCCGCATTCTAGAAGAAAATTTGTTCTCAAACTGTGCTACATTTGAACAGAAAGAAAGAAAAGGAAGAGGCACTAAGGTAAGAGTTTCTATTTGTTTGGCAAAGAATGGGTTGGGAACTAGACACAAATGTATAGTGATTGCTATTTTTATTAATGACTGAAATAGCTAATATGAGCTTAAGGCTTTAGGTGCTAGAATCAATCAGATCTGAATTCCAACCATGACCCCACCAATGACGAGCCATGTAATCAGGGCCAAGGTCCTTAACCTGACACAAGGATAATGATAAAGCAAGATGACAGAAACTGTGCTTGTACTCTGCTATTAGGATTAAATTTCCACAAGCTAATCCCAAATCTTCTTGAATTTCATCCTCTGAAGGAAGCTGATGTCAAGGCATCTATCTCAAAGGGAGTTCACAGAAGACAAGGATAAAAATATTGTCCATGTAGTATTGGGATCCTCCACGAAGTCCAGTAATAAAATTTTATTTTACTTTTGGTAAATAAGGCTGATAATCCAAAAAAAAAGAAAGCTATGGATTCAGTTTTGAAGGTTGGATCGCACCTGCTTCTTTCCAAGTGCTACATCTCTGGTACACAGATGTCCGCAGGGCCGGAGCCCTGACATTGCGCAGCCTCATATTCTCAATGCGAGCGTCGAATACTCGGAGCACAGGCTCCTTCTCTTCCCACTGAGACAGGATCTTGTTGTCAATGAATGTGGCAAACATCTGTGTCTCAATGAAGCGTGAAAGAAACGGCAGGCAGGGCTCGGGCTGGTCAGACAGGAAAGACGCCTGCAAGTGCAAGAAAAGGAAATTGTGACTGCGACGACACCCTCTTAATATTCTACAAGTACCCTGAAAACTACTCGCTGCTAGATTATTTTTAAACTTACTACACAAAAATACGGGCACTTGAAATTTAAAAAGCTTAGAAAAATCCAACTCTTCCTGCCTTGTAAAACTTTATTTTGTGTGTACGCGTGTGTGTGTGTTGTGTGTGTGTGTGTGAGAGAGAGAGAGAGAGAACTGTGTGTCCCTGTGGACAACCAAGGGTGACTTCCAGAATCATCCTGAATTGCTTCTACCTCTTTCCTGCTTCCTTAGGGATTTAACAGGCCCCGCCCACCAGGGCCAGAAATGCAGGTCGTCGCCATTTTATGTGGGATCTGGGATCAGAACTCAGGAGCTTCTGGTTAGTCTTAACTCCTGAGCCATCTCTCTGGACCCTCTTCATGCCTTCTAAATCATAGAACTTAGATGTCTCACGTATGTTTGTAGCACTGATCATATATTTCAAAATTGATTTATATTCATGTCTTGATGATATCATGTATATATGATATCATTTATGAATGATGAAGAAAGGTTGCTATACAGTTGACTCTCCTGCCATCCACTTGACTTACCATTAAATTTTAACCCTCTCCCCAGTGAGAAACCACTTCTGCTCTCTGTTCCCAGCTTAGGAAACAAACCTTCAAGCAAAAGGCAGTGACAGGAATAGCTGATATAATAATGATGTATTTATATAAAAGAAATATCTTAAAAAAGGACAACATGGAATTTTAGTCTATAGGTAAAATTCTTTTGTTCTTCAACTGGAAGTTTTCTAGGTTCGCTCTTCCTGTGACTCAAGATTAAACTCATCCCACATCTGTGCTGACCTAAGAGTATTAGGCCCTGACAGCAGTGCAACCACTGCTGAAAAGACCACCCAAGTGGGCCTTGGACCAGGTGCAACCCGCTGCCCCTCTGTCTGAGGCAAACACGCAGTTGGTTCTCATCTAAAGAGCTCAGGTCTCTGCGCTGCTAATTCCCAGGGGCACTGGTCTTGGCTTGGTACTAGCTGACTCTCTATGTGAGTTACTGTTTGAGTCACTGCATTGGTTTTCTCTGTCAGTGCACACAGTGTGCAGAAACAGAGCAAGAGTGATGGATAATTCTGACATAGGTAACAACAGTTTTACTTTTTATAGGCCTACAAAACAATTTATCTTTTAAAAGGGCCAATATCTGACTTTTAATGTTCACTTTTATGCTTTTCAAGATTTAAGGTCGACTAAAGCTGGTTCAAGCATGTTACTTCAGGCCTTTTACAACTGCACATGAAACTTTGATCTCCCTAGATTATACAGAATCTACTTCTACCTTCAGACTATATAAAAATGAAAAGGATAAAAACTTAAATGAGAACTTGAATTGCTCCAAGGACAGGTCATGATTGTAGGCAGGTTAGTTCTAAGTTGGAGAGGGCAAAAAACAACAGCTAAGCTAAATGAGAAAGGGACCTAAGATCAGAAATATATTTGAAAAGTTGTTTCTTACATGAAAGAAGCTTACTTTTTAGTGGAATGAATCAAGATTGGCATGTCATCCTTGCACAGGGGCAAAGCTAATCTCTGTATCATTTCGGTTTTAGTACATGTGCTGCCAGAGTGAGAAAAAGAAGTTTAATCAAGCACAAAGCACACCAACAAATTCTGATGCATATACCGCATTATGTTACATTAGAAAAATATCTAGTGGAATAAAAAAAATTAAATACTCCCTGACTTTACACAAATGTTTAATTAATTTTTCCTTATCAGATGCTCCAATGTTGAACATTAGCATCTTGGGGTGCAACAGCTCTTTGGGAGATCTTTCGTCATACAGAGATGCCGGGTAGTGAAAGGTATGATTTGTTCTAACAGCAGCATCATGCCCGGACAGTCAAGGGGCAGGGACTGAACCTTGATGGCCTAAAAGAAATAGACATCCCCAGTGATTCTACCTGAGGGAAATATTTAGAGAACACACGAAGAACTGACATTTGACAAAGGAGTACAGAAAGCCTCAGAAAGAGGTTTCAGTAGGTCAGTGAAACGCTAGTGCTGTTTTCTATTCTCTTTTCCCAAAAATTCTGTAATAGAGTCTTAAACAGTCATAAAACCTAACTCACTCATCCATTCTGTTTTTGGATCCTAAAAAGTTGGCTTATGATACTAAACTATTATCTTTATATGGAGAAGTTGTGTCCTTATTAGAGGGTGAAGACTAAAACAGAAGAGTAAGAATTCTCAAAAAGGAATAGGTTTGAATTTAGTAGACCCGATCATAAAACAAGAGTAAACAAATAAAAGCCTGACGGGAGCAGAAAATGTGTGAGATTTAAGTTTCCATAATTTAGGAATTATCCAAGCACAGTAAATTTAAAAAGATTATAGCAATTTGATATATAATTCAACCACCTCTCTCAAGAGCTGGTTGATTTGCATTTTTTGTTTGTTTCTTGAGATGCCTCGTGCATTCCAGGCCTGAACTCACTGTGTAGCAAGGAGCTTGGACTCTGTTTCCGCCTGTCTCTACCTCCCATGAATGACAGGCTTTCCCGTGAAATTATTTTATCCAGTAGAAAATACTTAAAGGGATCAAAAAGAGGAAGACCTGCGTCTAAAGTTAGCAGTATTAGTAATATAGGCCATTAATAACCATTAAAGGGAAATGACGGCTCTTTTTTACTTTGTCAAAGTTCTGCATCTGCTCCCGGTTGGTCAGCCAAGACTCCATGTCCTGGGCGGTCTGAATCACAAACGCTTCGTAATCCGCGAACATCTGTGTGAAGCGGTTGGCGAAGATCTCTCGCAGCTGCACGTTGAGCTGCTGGTCCCTGAGTTCTGCCTCTTCGCACTGCAGCTTTGTGTCCTTTCCTTTGTCGCTCGGAGAGGCCGAGAGGGGCACCTCTTCCACGGACACACCAGTTCTCCGGGCCAGCGCCTGCAGGCGGGCTATGGTCTGGTTGCCCTTCAGCAACTCGTATACGTTGATGCTGTCAGTGATGTTTCCATTCTTTCTGTCGCTGACCCAGTCTTTCAGAACCAGACTTTGTAGCTTGGTGGCACTATCGCTGCAGTGCGGGCTGCCCTCTGGAGAAAGCCCAAACTGGAGGAGAGCATCAGACAGTTCACGGATAAAATCTGCTTTATTGGGGAACTGTGGAAATTCTTCAGGCAACTCAATAAAATGGTTGTCAATATCCACAAAACACAAATTAGCCTGAAACAGAAAAGAAAACACAAACACACAAAGGTTTTGTGAACTGAAGTGCCCAAGGGGATGGGGGAAACTATCTGTGTTAAATGTTCTACAGGAAGACTGATCAAAACTTAGAGACTATGGAAAATTACTATGTTGTAGGCCAAAGCCAAACTATCTTCAACTATCCATAATAGCCATACATATTTACTTTCCCATTAGCAGTTATAAAGTTTCCTCTTTCTCTTTTAACGAGGATCTTCTAGCTATCTGAACCATTGAAATGAGACACCTCAAGAAATTGGAATAATCCCCCAGGAGCTTCACTTTTGGAGAAGTAAAAGGCTGAAGTCTGGTACCAGTCAGAGTGGACATTTGTCTCCCAGAAAGAGATTTCACCCAGTACTGACAACTTGCTAGACCATCTTTCAAGAAGAGACTGGAGGCAAGACCATTAGTGATTGGCAGGTCAGTTCCAACTTTGACTGTTTCATTTTGCCTGTCTCATGCATCTGCAAGCCCGGACATTGAGGTCAGGGCTGTGAAAAGGACTTAGGATGTGTGTGTTGCTGGATCTCTTTGCCCCTCTTCGCAATGCAGCTACATTGAAAAAAAAATCTCCTGTTTTCACTGTTGATTATTTGCTTAATTGACTTATTAAAGACTGGTGGAGGGTTGAAGAGATGGCTTTTACTTGCCTATAACAAGCAAAAGGTCCTGAGTTTAAATACCAGGTCCCAGATAAAAACGCCAGGCAGAAACAGCATAGTGGTCTGCACTTCTACCCTAGTGGGCAGAGACTGGGAAATCCCAGAGTGAAGCAAAAATAAGGTAGAAGCAATTCAGGATGATTCTCAAAGTCACACTTGGTCTTCCACAGGGACCACAGCACTTCTGACACACATACAAAACAAACAAACAAATAAACAAATAAATAAAAATAAAGTCTGGTTGAAACTTGCTTGTTAGGGATATCAGGCTCAAACCCTAATAGCTCTCTTCTTCGTGTGTGTGAAGGTTTCAAAGAGCCCAGATTCATCTTGAACTTGAATATGTGTGATTAACTAGAATCCTGACTTCTTTCCTCATCTCCCCAGTACTGAATTTCAGGCATGCTCCAGCATGCCAGTTTCATAAGGTATTCTTTTTCTCTTCTCCTTTCTCCCTTTTTCCTTCCCTTCTTCTACATGTTTTTAACTCCTTCCCTCCATCCCTCTCCCCCCCTCTGGTAGTATTGGGGTTGGAATCCAGGGACTCACACATGCTCTACCACTGGGTTATATCCTTAGCACCAGACAATATTCTTATGTTGAGAAAAATGTGACAATGTTTTTTTACACTGCTGAGGATTCTTTGAGTACATGATAGCAGGCACTCTGAGCAGTATTTTATCTTTACTGTTCTGAATCCTCTCGTCAGTAGAAAGTAAGACTGAGTTTCTAGAACAGGGGTGTGGGGGGGCGTGGCTGGAGAAAACACTGGGGTCAAAAACTGATTCCAGCCAAAATGCTTTCTCACCTGCTCCTACGAGAAGAAAGAAGACACATTTTCTGATACCTTCAAGTTTGCTATGTCATGAAATCACTGCTGACACATAAATGTGCTGTATGTGTAAGTGTGTATGAGACCAGGAGGGGTGGGAAAGTAGGGCAGCAGCACAGCTCCTGCCTGTCTAGGTACCTACAAGTCCCCACAGCCCCCTATGGCTGCTCAGAGGGATCCACAGCAGTTTTAATATCACAAAGGAGAAATAGGAAAATGCAAATGTAAAAAAATCTATTGGAGAAAATCAAGAGACCTGTTCTTTAAGACAAACAGGAGCCCTCACAGGAGCCAGAGAGATGGCTTAGAGTTAAAGGCACTTGCTTGCTGCCAAGTCTGATGACCTAAGTTCAAGCCCCAGAACCCACACCATGGAAGCAATGATCCCTGCAAGTTGTCCTTTGACCTCCATGTGTGCAGTGTAGCACAGGTGCATCCACACATCCATGCTGAAGATAAATGTTAAAAAAAGATCATATAATAGTAATCATAGTTGCTTCCTTTCTTTTAAAGTCATTAAAATTAAAAAAAAAATCTACCAGAAGACCCCCAAGAAGTACACACGATAAAACAAATGCATTCAGCACCTCATTGTGGCGGTGTTTGGATAATGAGTTTTTCTTTTCTTTTTTTTTTTTAATTTTTTTTATTCAATTGTGTGTGTATGTGTGTGTGTGTGTGTGTGTGTGTGTAGAACCATGGATGAATTCGGGAATCACCATGGCCTGCCTCCATCTCCTCTTGTTTACTCTGCCCCAGGATTCTCTGCCTTACCAGGACCAGAAATGCAGGCCGCCCCTGCTTCCTCCTAGTGTCTATACTTGGGGTCTAGGATCTGAACTCAGAACCTTCTGCCTGCAAGGCAGAGGCTTAACCCCTGAGCCACCTCTCTAGCCCCGATAATGAGTTTTTCTATATTTTTTAGTAACAGTGCTTACAAATTTTCTTTTTTCTTTTTTTAATTATTTTTTTCTTTATTCAATTGTGCGTGTGTGCACGTGTGTATATATGTGTGCATGTGTGAGTGTGCGTGTGTGTGTAAAACCATGGACAAATTCGGGAACAATCATGGACACCTCTACCTCTTCCTTGTTTACTCTGCCCTGGGATTCACAGGCTCCGCCCTACCAGGACCCAGCTTCTGCCTGGCGTCTATACATAGGATCTGAACTCAGGACCTTCCGCCTGCAAGGCAGAGGCTTAACCCCTGAGCCACCTCTCCAGCCCCCAAATTTTTTTAATGTATAATAACCTTTAAGTAAAAGCAACCCAAGTTTTGTTTTGTTTTTCAAAAGAGAACAAAGGACAAGTGAGATAATTCAGCAGGTACCTGTTGATAAACCTGAGAACCTGAATTCAATTCCTGAAAACCATGTGGTGGAAAGAACTGACACCAGAAGTTGTTTTCTGACCTCTTCCCTTCCTTATGCCCTGCACACTCATTCTGTCTCCCTACCTCTCAAATAAACATTAAAAAAGAGAGAGAACAAAGTGCTGAAACCTAATCATCTCTTCTGAGAGCGCATCTTCCTGTGCCCTAACTTACAGGTATTCTGATCTGTAGCTTTTTTTTTTTTTTTTTTTTAACTGTCACTGTTATGGTGGAGGAAGAGACAGAAATCACCTTGTATTTATCTTGATGTCTCTCCTTGTGTTCTACAGCATGTATAAAGAGTGCCCACTCGTCCAAAATAAAGAGAGAAACAGGAAGTATCCAGAAAAGTGAGTCTCAGACAACTTTCTTGGTTTTATTTAGTAAGTGACCAAGCTTCTAAGTGCTGGATAACATGCTGATGTGAGACTAAGCCAGAGCAGAACCCTTAAGATATTTTCTCAGAGCCTGGAGGTGTAGCCAGGTAGCAGAGCACTGGCTTGATATGCATGGGGCCTGGGTGCTGGTGAAATAACAAAATCAAGATATTCCTTTAGGACTCTGCGGAAAGTACAAGAGGAGAATAGTAAGGGCAGTTCGGTTTCAGTTTTCTTGGTTTTCGCACCATTTTCATGTATGTGTATGGAGTGCGTGTGTTTGCTGTGTTCAGGTGCCCATGTATTTGTGGATGTTTGTGCATGTGCGTGGGTGTGCATGTGAAGGATATCATCAGGACTCATCTTTGATCACTCTTCCACCTTGTTCTTTTGAGGCCAAGTCTGATCAATCCCAGAGCTTGTCCATAGGGCTACTCTGGCTAGCCAGCTTGCTCTGGAATTCCCAGTTTCCACCTTCTGAGGACTGGAATTTTAGGCAGCCATCTGCCTACTCGCCATCTTACCTCAGATTCTGGCATCTTATCTCTGGTTCTTTTGCTTGTGTGGCAAAAGTTTTAACCACTGAGTCATCTCCTCAGACCCACTCTGTTTTTTTACCCAACACTGACTCTAAGATGAATGAGATGCACTCAGTGCTTTGTGCTGTGCCTTTCACTCTCTCTTCCCTACAAAAAGATACTTCCAGAAAACACTGTCTCAAATGGCTATCATTTTGGAATCATGGAAAAAGGTGGCTAATTATAAGTGTATTCAGTTATATTAGTTACCTAACTCTAAATTCATATCTTCTTAAAGTAATCATTTCATAAACTTGTCGTTCTATAACTGTTTTTAGAAACTTTTTTGCTTTAATTAATCTTATTTTATCTTAAGAGTTTTCAGGGAAAAGAGGGAAGCGATTATTAACTTGAGTGTATTTAGGTCTCTTTTTAAAAGACGATTTTTACACCTACTTCCTCTAAAATTAGTTGAGGCAAATAATTTCTCTCTTTTTTTTTGTTAAACGATTCCAAGGTGAAGTGATACACTACTAAGTCTTTCCTTCTAAAGTAATGATGTACTTATAGTTCTATGCAGAAGCCATGTATAATTTCACAGTTGATTTCACAGTAGATTTGGTGGTTAATAAAAAGCATGGGAGTTGTGATAGTTAATCTTGGGTGTCAACTTGACCACCCCTGGCATTAACTAAGATCAGCTGTCAGACTACCTGAAGATTATTATCTAGATCAATATCTTTGCAATACAAAGATCAACTCTAGATCTGATTGGAATCTTCCTAGATCTGGTTGGAACCTCCCAGTAGCAGACCAGACAAAAGGAACCATAGAATAAAAGACTTGGAAGAAGAGAGTCTCCAGGATGTCTGCAGTGACGTAGCCTGCCTCCAGCTTCAGCTGCCAGCTATACTGCCTCCGCCATGAAAGACTGTATCTCCCCCTCGAACTGTAAGCTGAATAAATCTCCGTTTCTCCCATAAGTTGCTTGACTTGGTTCTCTCATAGCAACAGTTAAGAGTGACTATTACAGGGGTTAAGAGAAAGAGAGGATCTCAAAAGAAAAGGCTGAAAAGAACAGGTATGGGCTTTTCAGAGCAGCTGCTTTTAGAAATTTTAACTTGCTATCTTTACAGTCAGAGGATGTTAACAGACATAGGAAGCCTTTCTACTAAAATATAACAAGGTGATGTCAAAAATTTTTCTCAATTTTCATTCAGGTTACCTGGAAAGGTAATTTTTATATATTTAAATAAATTTTCTAACTTAGATTGGCACACTGATACTAGACAAGAGGCTAGTAAAACACGACATTAAATATTTAAAGCAAAGATTCATTTAGTTAGTCTATACTTTTTTCCCTGAAAATATAGAGAGTTTACTTTTTTGCAACAACAAAATGCTACATTAATTAGAAACAAAACAAACAAAACAAACAAACAAAAATCCTCAGGAAATAAAGGGCAAAAGTCAAATTAAGGAGGAGAAAGCAAAAAGCACCACAAGCCACAACAGGACAAGACAATATGGACATATATTCCGCATGGATTCGAGCTATTTTTCCATAACAGAAATGTCTATTTTCATAGGGTAACATTCATTATAAACAATGGATAACTGACTACAGGACTCAGTACCTGTCTAATGGTTGAGACTTAGTGTGTTATTTTCAATTCACGTATTAAAGTGAAAATTTATAGGAAATAGGAACACGTAAAAATAAAAGGAGGATAGATTTTATTTAAGGTGTTAATTGAATAGCTAATGATTTAATGCAGTTGGTCACTTTAATGCTATAACAGACTATGGCTCTCATATCAATATTTCACTTTAAAGGTTTATACCATAGTTTTGAGTACTGTCATCAACTAAAAATTAAATTTAAAATGCTTTATAAAATCCTTGCTTACTTTGCTCCCTAATATTGAAGAAACAATGTGAAGAAAGCACAGTAATATTAAGGTGGCCAAATGCTAGAGGCTGAGATATCTGTCTCACTGACAGTATAAAGTCAACATTAGAACAGGCTGATCACTGAAAACAGAGAGCAGGACAGTGAGCCTCCATTTCCCCAGTCTACTAAGAGACACTACATTTCATTAGATGGAAGTCAAAAGTCAAACTTGCCTCAGTTAATAAAAACGATTATAAAGGATGTTAAACAGAATAAAACACTTTAAAACAAAATTTATGAGAATGAAAAATACATGATTTCAGAATAATTAAGTGATGAGATTACACTGCTATTGCTCCACCATCATATATTTATAGCTATGGAAACTTGTTAGGGTCCTGCTTTGAGCCTCGTTTAATAGGAGTGTGTAACAAGCATCAATGGTCTGCAGCCGGGCTTGGGCTCTTGATCCAGCAGTACCTGAGCAATTTAGACACTTCACAAAGACCTCTGACAGAAGCAGCCTTGGCCTAAGTCAACAAGCAGTGGGCAGGTTTTACCTCTTGAGGAAGTTCTAATTTAGAGCGGTCAGTTCCGTCTTTTGACTGAAGGCCCATCAGGTAAGGGACAGGGGCATCGAGAAAGTGCAGCAGAGAGGCAGGAAGGATGGGCACATACACATGCTGCCACTGGAATGGGAATAGGAGTGTGGTGATGCCTTCGGCCACAGTCATCAGGCGCTGATAATCTGCACAGAACAAGGAGAAATTCAAGCGACAACTTAATGCTGCTGCCAGCTTGAAAATATCAGGAAAAAACACAAGCTAAAAATAAAATATTTCTTCGCAATCATGCAGAAAACAGGTCAGCTGTAGTTCACCATAATTAAAGAGTCAAACAGTTTTACTTGAGGGGTTCTAGGAGAGCGTGGAAATCCCAGATGGAAAAAACACCTTTGCATGATTTGCTTCTTGAAATTAGTGATGTGTGAATAATTTGCATTCCCATAAAATGCGAGGAATCACAAACCAATAAATTGTTCTTGGCACCCGTCCTACTGAAAATGTATAACACAGTGTTCTATTATAAATCACTTTTGTGTACGTATAATCTCCAACTCAGAAGATAGCTTTTTTCCTTGTATAGATGAGTGCAGCTTTGGATAAGCTCATTATTTCAGTCCTTATTTGTAGGTACATAAAATCAAACATAAATATAATCACAATCATTTCTATATTTATTTTTTAACTGAAGAATTATCAAATCTAGGAATAAAATCAATTATCAGATAACTATAGATTGAATTTCTGTTGTTTTGTTCACACAAACTAACTTTTGCAATCTAACTAATGTTCACAATATTGAAGTACCCTGCTAAAACACTCTATCATTGATTCTTTATATACATATCCACAAACCCTACTTAACCCTCGGAAGAAGTTATTTTAGAATGCAGATTTTCCCCCTTAACTTAGAAAGGCAGTATAGTGCTTAGATCATAAGCCAGGGGAAAACTATAACCTATAATCTGATACATTAATATTTTCCCAGCAAAACTGTACAGTGTTCCTATAAGAAAAAGAACACACATGGGGTTACTTTGATTCAGGCCTGGTTTTGCTGATAAATCAGTTAGAGAAACAATCATCTTCGGAATGCTTATGGGTTACAGAGCTGAAGATAAAGGGCTATACTAACTGCACAGAATTCATCGAAATAAGACCAAGTATACTTAAAATTGTAGGCCAACACCAGGTAGACCAAAGGGTCGGGGGTCTGTCGTTTTAGCACAAAGAGCTCCTTGTCGCTTGGCATGAATGGACAGAAACCTACCTTCCCCATCACTGGAGGCCCCAGAAAGAGTCAGACCAGAAAGTTAACGCGCAGCAGAGCAATGGAGAGCAGATCCTCATTGGCTACTGCTCTGCCAGTGATCAAGCAAATGTCTGAAGTACAAGACAGGAGGTAGGAATGCAAATAAAAAGCTCTATGTGGAACTCTGGAAGCCGGCAGGGCGACCCCTAGGTTTAGAAATTCAAGCCCTAGTCAGACCCACTGTCACTGCTGCAGGTCTGCAGACTCCAGCGTGGCACTGGCCCCACGCGCGATGTACGCGCCTATGCAAGCTCGCTACAGGAAGGACCTGTGCCCACAAAGCGCATCACCAGCAATGGCTGGAATCTGCAGACCAGACTTACTAATGCTACTAAACAGAGGCTAATAATTAATCATAAAGACTGAATCCAGAGAAGATCAGGTGTCACGTGCTTGTAATTCTAGCTAGTTAGAACTGTGAGGCAGGAAATCACAACAAGTTCAAGGCCAGCCTAGATCACGTACTAATTTGGAGGTCAGTCTGGCCTATTGAGCTGAGAGCCTATCTCAACAATGCCACCTCACCAAAATATAAAATAATATAAAATAAAACATCAAGAACAAATCCAGAGAAAATGTCCTTCAGTCCTGTCTATAGCAATCCACTTCAACCAAGAATTTTAGCTGTTTTATTGTCAAAACTTCAATATTTAGCAAAATATTTGATGGGTCTCAAATAGAGTAGTAGGGATAAAAACATGTAATTCTGTAGTATACCTAGTAGCTAATTTAAACAGACTTGCTTATCTTTGTGTCCACATGAGTAAAGCATGGTAACACAAGTTTGTAACCCCAGGCCTGGAAAGCTAAGGCAAGAGGACGATGAGAACAGATTGGGTCACGTAATGAAAACCTAGCTCAAAAACATAGGTATAAGGGCCGGTGAGCCAGCTCAATGGATAAGGTAAAGCGCCTGTGCACGGCCTGGTGACTGGAATCCCATCCCTAGGGCCTTTATGGAGGAAGTAGCGAACCGGCTGCCAGAAGTCCTCTGACCTCTACATGTGTGATGTGGCATGCAACATCTGCTCTTTCTTGTAAACCAACAAAATAAATAAAATTTATTTCTTAAATTAAAAAAAAAGGACGCAGAAGCTGGAGAATGGAAGGCGCTGCCATGAAATGCATCTTCTGGATGTGACACAACTGTTGATCTCTCAATCTCTCAGCAGCTGTGGTTACCTGCACAAGAATCTTTAAGTCAACTTTAAGCACAGGTGGGGAGGAGTTCTCAGTACTTCCCAACTGTTTTCTGAAGGTCGTTTCTTCAGGTGTGGGCACTGGTAGGTTGCCCATGCTGCAGTGGGTGGCTCCATAGCCACGCAATGTGGGCAGCACTAACGAGACTGCGCTATTAAAAAAAACGGGAGGTGACTGTGAAGGGAGGAGCTGGGGTGAGCTTGATCAGGACACACATACACAAGAAACTAGTAAAGAATAAATTAAAGAATTACTTAAAAAAAAAGAGAGGGGCCAAGGAAATGCCTCAGAGCTTAAAGCGCTTGCTGAACAAAGAAAAAACAATGGATTTTTTTTTTTTACCCTGGTCCCAGCAAAATGACATAGCAACCCATCTGTAACTTCTAGCCTCTCAAGACAGAGGCTGGGAATCCCCAGAGGAAGTCGACTAGCCAGATTAGCCCCACTGGTGAGCTCTAGGTTGAGAGACCCAGCCTCAAAACAGTAGTGTGACTAGAAGGTTTCCAGTATCACCTTCAGGCCTCCACGTATGTGCATATTCATGTGCACGAGTACACATACATGCACTCACCTACACGCCCGCCCCCCCCCCACACACACAGAGAAATGGAAAAAAGAGGAGAAATCAGAAGATCTACTTGGTTGAGAAATGCTTGTGAACCTTTTGTTCCAGTACAGACGGGAACACCTTGCCTTAGTTCCCCACATGGACAACCTTTCTAAATGGCTTATCTTTGATAAATTAGTTTCAGTGCTAGGATTATTTTAAAAACTTTATTTATTCATTCATTCAGTGAGGGTGTGTGTGTGTGTGTGTGTGTATGTGTAGATCATGTATGTACCTGTGGAGAACCAAAGGTGACTTCAGTAATCATCCTGGATTGCTTCTACCTCCTTTTTGCTTTGCTCTGGGGTTTCACAGGCTCCGCCTTCCAGAGCTGGAAGACGACCTTCTTCTTTTCCACTTGGAGTTTTTATGTGGGATCAGGGATCAAACGCAAGTCCTTCTGCTTGTGAAGCCGAGTGTTAACCCTTGGGCTGTCTCTCCAGCCTACAGAGTTGATACTTTATCCACCACATGGGAAGCTACTTGCTATTCTTGTGAAGCTGCTCATGTCCTACAGAGTAGCCTGGTTCACATGTGAGCAGCACATCAGTCCACAGCCTGGGGGACCCGAGAACTAGGTCAGTTCCCAGACATCATGTCTGCATTTATATTTTTTTCTCAACTGTAAAGTCAGATTAAAGTGAAAAGCTTGCAGTTTTAAGTAGTGAAATTATGTGTCATTAATTGCCTCTCATAACTAGTTGTGGTCTCTAAACATTTTGGCATTTAATATTGAGTACAGTATTAAAACTTTGCTAGCCGAGGGCAATGGAGAGACAATACAGGGAAAAAGGTTCTTTTTTCCTGGGCCTAGTCTACAAGGTACAGTCCTTGCTATCATGCTTGGTTGACCAGTGCCACAGTTATGTGAAGAGTCCTGGTAGTGTTCTGCTCCATTCACATGCCCAGAGTGAGATGTCCCTTAGCAACTGGCTTAGGTGGAGACCCTACTATGGGCCTTTAACACACTACATTCAAACCTCACACTAAATGGTATCCGACAACTCCTATGAAGCTGCTCACTAGACACAGTCCCCTTGGGCCTTTCGGATCAATGATCAAGGACCAGCTCTGGCCCAAGTGGTCTACTGACTAGCAACTACCACTGGCTTCTACACACCTTGCAAACACAATCTGTAAAGTATCTACAGTAGACTTGGGACATGGATCTCACTTAGATGCTTGTGCTCCACTAAGTATCCTTTAGTTTTATTTATATTTTTATAGCTTCTCTAATACAGCTGAATAACATTCCATATCATATCACTCTACTTAAATTACTTTCTTGTTCTGTCTCCCGGTTAGGCTTTATCTGAAAGGCACAGGAGTTGGAGCAGTTAAATTCCCAGCAAACTGGTGGCTCAATCTCCCGGAAAATCACATTCTTTAAGCAATGCTCACTCTGGCATGTCGCTGGGAAGGACATCAGCTGTCTTCAAGTAAGGATATCTTGGGCTACTTTTGTGCTTTATGGAAACGCCACCATGATAAGAGAAAATAAGTCACACAATTTTCTTCTTCCTATCAGACACAAAGAAGTTACTGTGCATGGTTCGCTTTCCTTCACCACGATCGTGTACTCTTGTGGATGTTCTATGTCTATACTTCTTTCTGGTTCTATAGTCTCTGCAAAACTGGTTGAATAGCACATACTTCCCAGTAATTACTTAGCAGAAACAAGACCATTTCTTTTAATTGAATAAAAAAATAGCAGGGGCTGGAGGTTTGGGAGATTGTTCAGTCAGTAAAGCAGAGCTTATAACACAATCTTGAGGACTTAAGTCTGATTGATTCCTAGTGCCCATATGAAAGCCATATGTGATGTTGGTCTGCACATACGTATGCAAACACTCACATACAACAATATACGTGAAATAAAAATGAACAGAGAAAATTTAAAAAGCAAAGGCTGGGAAAGCATGCCAGTGGTGGGGTACTTGCCTGGCATGCACGAATTCTCGGGTTCAATCATGACCACTGCAAAAAAAACAAATATCCTTAACTGTGCGCATGTGTGTGCGAGTGCACATGGAGGCCAGAGGTGATGCTGAATGTCTTCCTGGGTTGTGCTCTGCCTTTTTCTCTTTTTAATATCTTATTTATTTTAGACAGGCGGACAGATAGATAAAGTGGACACACATGTGTCATGGCAGGAGCATGGAGAAAGGTCAAAGGACAACTTTCAAGAAATCAGTTATTATTTGGGCTCCTAGATCTGCAAGCAGGTGTCTTATCTATTGAAGTCTCACTAGCCCTTCCACCTTATTTTTTGAGATAGGGTCTCTCACTGAACCTATAACTCACTTAATTAGACTTGATTAAATTGACTGGCCAATGAACAGGGACATCCTTGTCTCCTCACCTCCTAGCACGGAATTAGAGGTATGTGTGCTTTTACATGATTGATAGTGATCCAAACTCAGGTCTTCATCTTACTCAGCCATTTCTCTAGTCAGCATTTTAAAATGAAAATGCTATAGGAAAGATTTTTCTGCACGGATTCAAAGAGATGGATACGTAATAGAAGCTATTTTAAGATAATGTTCAGCATGGGATATGAAACTTTTTGTGATGTGGCTCTGGTCTGCCTCATTTCTCACCAACACGTGTAGTCAAACGTCTGTTGCGTATCATGTGATATACACGACATGTCTTCACAGCTCCTACACTTCTCTCTGCACATGCTTCTTTGCCTAGAAACGCACGGCCTGGTTACGATGTACCGTTTCTTCAGGCCACTGCTCCATGGAAGACCTTCTGCCCTATTTCAGGGCATGTATGTCCACTTGGGCCATTACACGCTTCATGTTTGCCTGCCTGCACCAATAATGCCCTCGGCTCCATCCTCAGTGCCATATCAACTGAGCATGGTGACACATGCCTGTAACCTCAGCACTGAGCAGGTGGAGACAGGAAGATTAGAAGCTCAAGGTCATCCTTGTCTATGTAGAGAGCTCAAATTCAGCATTGGCTGTGTGGGAAATGTCTCCTCTTGACTAGTACCATTAGATGCTGAACCTAAGGACAGACCCATGCCACGCTCTGCCACTGCCCTTGCCTCTAACCCAACACCTGTATTTTAAAGATTCTGATTAACATTAGATTAAATGTTCATGCTGTAAAATTTTAAAAGTGAGTTAGGTCTGGTAACATAGCCAACTATTACCTCAAAGCAGAATTAAAATCCTAGCACTTAGGTGACAGCCCGAAAGTCAGGAAGGCTTCATAAGATACTATCTAAACATGAGCAGCCAACAAATCAAAACAAAAACCCAGAATAAAACACTAGGAAAGAGCCTATAATATCTAACTTAATGAAATATATTAAAAAGCTCTATGAAAGAAAAAAAATTTGATTCAAAAAAGTGGCAGACAACAGAGAGGTAGGGAAAGAATGAAGCAAAGAAGAGAAAGAAGCACAAGGAAGAGAGTAAGAAGGAAGCAAGGAAGAGAGTAACAAGGAAGCAAGGAAGAGAGTAACAAAACAACCAGAAATGAACAAAAAGTGCAAAGGTCAAAAACTGTTTCTTAAAGAAAAAAGGTAATAATGGTAGGTTCTGCTGGCTTACCTGTGGTCTCAGCTATTTTTAAGTCTGGTGACCACAAGTTCAAGGCCTGCCTGGGCTACAAAATGAGCTCAAGGCTAATGTGGGGAACTTAGTGAGACACTACATCAAAACCAAGAGCAGAAAGAGTTTGTCTGGTATGTGCAAAACCCAGTGTCATATACATGTACATATACACAAAACGGTAATAAAACTGACACCCATTAGCCTAAAAAAATGGGGACGGGGGAAAGGGAGTAAGTGCGCTTCACTGGAGTAAGAATAGAAAGAAAGTAAAAAGTACAAATTTGGCAAAAAGTAAGAAAGTGTGGTAGCTTCGTCTTCCTGTTACTTGATGACTATAGGACACAAACAAGTTCGGGACAAGCGGCTTATGCTTGACTTACATTTTCTAGGTTACAGTCGTCCACTAAGACAGCAGGAGGTTGATTCCATCGGCAGGAGCTGAGGGAACTGGCCACACTGCATTCATAGAGCTGCGGGGGAGTTGGGGGGAGACACTTCTGACTTGTCGGTCTATTGAGTGCTGAATCAGCTCTCTCCATCTTACCCACCTACCTGGTACCACCTACTATGTGTTGGTCTGTTCTCAGCATTTATAAACTGGGTGTGCTGACATAACCTGCACGCCACATTGATTAATCTTCCACAGATTTATTCAGGAGCTACCTTAACTAAATAAGTCATCATAGATGTGCTGACAAGTTCACCCCTTAACTGTTAGATCCACACAACTGAATTTAACTGGTATACAGGGAAAGTTCTTTATCCACAGAGCCATTTCCTCAAACCCTAAATGGACATTTTCAACACTGAAACAATGTGATATAATCACTTTGGTTTTTCCTGATAATTGTTAAGCTCTTGAATGTTTCAAAATTTTATGACATACATTTGCTAGTGAATAGGAAAAGAGTGAATTGGAGGGCAAAGGTGGGCAGCAGGGCAGAAATCTACAGGATGACTCCCTGCCTTCATCCACTTAAATGCCTCTCTAATGGAGAGACAGCAATGCTAAAAAAAAAAATACTTAGAAAAATGTAATTACACAGAGCTATATGGATCAAACAGGGTTGGAGGCAGTCACTCACTAGTGAGGGGACGGCTGATGCTGTACCTAACACGCAGCAGCTGTGATTACCCACATAAGAGTGGGTCCATTAATAGGTAGGTGGGTGGGCTCACCACACACTGTCATTCCCTGAGAATGTATAGCTATTATTGGAGAACTATTCTCTTTAGTAGTACAGCTAATCATAAATGTCCCAGGTGCCTATAAGTAACCCTAAACAAGCCCCTTCAATCGAGTTAGACTGAAGAGCAATTATTACCTTCAGAGTATTTCATCCCAGCAACACAAAGGCATCTAAGACACTTGCCAACTCTATCTTCAGGGAAGAAAGTAAAAGATTATTTAAACTTTCCAGCCACAAGCAAGCAATTTATAGGTAAACATGCACATTAAGAAAGTAAGAGAGGCGAAGGAAAGACCTTGAGTTGGCCATTAGAGAAGACTTTCCTAACATCAGTGACATCAGAACACTATCAAAGAACATGATGTAGGATAAGCAGAAAGAAAACAGCCTCCTGAAGAGTTGTCAACACATGCACGGTGTCAACACACACAAGATGGGGAGCTGTAAATATAGCCTACTTGGCCCAGTTTATGATTTAAAATAGAAAAATAAAAAAAAGGAAAAGTGGGAAAATCAACACGACAGCAGCAGCCGGGAGACTGTGCTGCCAGCCTAAACACAAACTAGCGAAGTGCTGAGCAGGGCGCCGTAGTCCCCACGGGTTCATTGAAGCAGAAGCCCAGGACCGCTTAATCATTTTCCACAAATCACTAGGATGACACAGTTTCTCTCTTTTAAAATTTTTTTACATGTGTGTTTGTGTCTGTGTGAATCGGTGTGTCCCTATGGAGGCCCAAGGGTGACTTTGGGAATCACCTAGATTGTTTTACCTCCTCTTTGCTCTGCTCTGGAGTTTCCCAGGCTCTGCATTCCAGGGTCATTTCTGCCTGGCCTTTTTACATGGGATCTAGGATCCAAACTCAGGATCTTCTGTTTGTGAGGCAGAGGCTTATTAACCCCTGAGCCATCTCTCCAGCCCTCAATGCATGTTATCAGAAAAAGGGACTATCTATATTAAAAATAAATACACCCAAATTGGTCAGGGTAACACTTTTGTTTCTCTAGCACCCCCAACTCAAAGAGAAACAACTTTATCAGCCTTTAGTCCTCCCAAACCCGTTCCTCTTATGTACAACAGAAAGACTATTAAGGATTATTCCATAATTAACAGCTCGAGGAAACACTCATTTTCAGAAGACAAAGGGCAAAGAACACCTACCCTGTGAGTAGAGGAGGATTTGCATTTCTAAAAGAACACAAGTGAACACCTGCACCAGGTTCTCTAAGCCCAAGAGCTCAAAGGCCTCTCGAAGAGGATAGTCAGAGAGAGGGAGTTCATTGGGGCCAGGCCTCTGGCAGATGATAGGTTCGTAAACACCATAGAATTTCAGGGACCTCCCAGGAGGTGGAAGGGGGACCTCGTAGAGAATGTTGTGGATGTAGCTCTCAAGCGGCAAGGGAGGCGGCTGCTGCGAGCTGACTGCTCTGTAGAGCTGGACCAGGAATTTCTTGCAGGCCTGCATGAAAGGCAGTGGCGTGATCAAGCAAATGCTTTTTGAAACATACAGGTTGTCCTTGCTGATGTCGTAGGAGTTGTACCGATGGAGCTTCGAGAGAGACATGGCGTCTCCCTCGTCCGTGCTGCCTGCCAGCGAGTCCATGCTGTTGGAGGAGGAGGCACACGTGCTGCCGCCCTGCTCGGCGTTGTGCATCTGGTAAAGTGTCTGCATGGCAGCGCAGATCTGCTTGCTTGTCACTTCTTCGTAAAAAGTGAGAACGAAGCCGTAGGTTCGAGAACCATCTTCCCGAGTGATTATGAAGGAGTGGAACTGCGGGTCCCTGCTGTCGGCCTGCGTTTTGAAAGACAGGCCTTTCGGCATGCACAGCTGTGGAGGAAGGGGAAGCAGACACATGACTACAAAATGGAAAAAGGGGGGGTGATTTTTTTTAACACAATTGGATTCAAAGGGCAAGTGTTATCAAGCTTTAACCTTAGCCACAGTCTTAAGTTAGAAATACAGGTTTTTCATTTCCACGTGGATAAAATATTTTCAAAAGATATATCTATCCATCTTAAAGAAAAAATTCACTGTGTGAGTCTTTTACACGTAGGAGTGTTATTAAGAACGAAAAGATTTGATTTGAACTCAGTAATCTTAACCAATGATGACAGCTTGAGCATAGCACAGGTCTGAGTCTCGCTTCTTCTATCTACAAGTAGATGTCAAACACTTGAAGACAGAGTATGCTAAAACACTTTACAGATATTTAACTACTATTTTTATGGTAATGATGATACTGTTTCAGAGAAAACAGGAAATAGGTGAAGACTCATTGATAAGCAAGAAAGTTAACAAAAAAGTAAGAAACAAAAACTAAAAATAAGGATGACTAGATGGTCCAGAGGCTGAAAGTGCTTGCTACCAAGCCTGATGATCCAAGCTCAATTCCTGGATCCACAAGTTGCCCTCCCCAGGTACCCAAGATAAATAAATGGATATACAAAAACTAACATAAAAAGTGACAATGTCATCTCAGGCAGGACGGAAAGACAATGGAAGGGAAAGGAGAGCCTTGATCAGAGTCTCCCTCAGGAAAGAATGACGAATTCTATCCACACACACACACACACACACACACACACACACACAAGAATAAGAAAAAGAGAGATGCCAGGTATATCTTGGGTCCATGGCCCCTTTCCCTTCCAAGACCCGGCCCAAATTAAAAAGGATTAAGGGAGCTTATCCGAGGACTATTAGTCAAGTATCCACCCTGGCTTACAGGAACATTATTTTCCTCTTAACACAGGCCCTCTGTCCTTCAGTCCTTCAGAAAAGGAGGCAGTTCTCAATACTGCAGAATAGGTACCAGAAAAATACTATCAAAAGGAAATAAAGGAGAGGAGATAGCACTCCCTTTCCTCCTATTGGAAATGAGGAAGTCCCTAAGTACAACTCATAGTGGAGCCCTAAATCTGAGAATGGGGAATGGAGGAGAAATCATTTCCAGAGTATGATTATTGAAGGACTTAGGAGAAAAAGTAAAAACTCATAAATTATAATAAACTGGCAGGAATAACTCAGGACTCAACTGAGATCGCTAGACAGACTTAGAGATACTTTAAGGAAATATACTATGGTCAAGTCAGAAAGTTTGGAAGGGGAAATTATCCTCAAGGACAGATTCATCATGACATAAGAAATTACAAAATATGGCTTTTAGTACAGAAAAGGATCGAGATGATAGAATACAAATATTTTCTATAATAGATAAATTGTTGAAAGGAAGGCAAGAGTCAGGAAAGAAAAAAATTGAAGTTTAATATTGACCCCAAGAGAATGAGATAATAACAGGGACAAGGCATCCGCAGCAGACAACCTGGAATCCCTTTCAACAGGGAAAGGGGAAAAATGCTTTACATGCAACCAGGCTGGGCACCTCTGAAAAAACTGTCCTTAGCACAAAAAGCCTCCACCTGGCCCATGTCCTGACTGTGGGAATCTCCTTTGGAGGAAGAATTTCCCCAGAACCCCAGGGTCTAGTGGTCAAGTCCTTCTGCCAGGGACCAATGACAAGGCCCAAGGCTCTTGGCTTTCCCTCCAGGAAAGAGGAAATTTGCTACTCATACCCAGCAAAGAAAAGCCCCCAGGATGCCCAGTGAAGAGTCCCCAGGATGCCCAGTGAAGAGTCCCCAGAATGCCCAGTGAAGAGCCCCCAGGATGCCCAGTGAAGAGCCCCCAGGATGCCCAGTGAAGAGCCCACAGGATGCCCAGTGAAGAGCCCCCAGGATGCCCAGTGAAGTTTTGTTTCTGTCATTATCGTTTTATAGGTGTAGCTGTCCTCTATTGTGTGTTAACTATACATTAAACAGGATTCTAAGAGATTTAACATACAACTCATTACAGTCTCTAATCTTTTAATATATTGTAATCATCACTGGTTTGTTTTTTAAATCACTTTTAGTGATTTAGTATTATACAATTTTGCAATTTTGTACGTGTATACAATATATTCTGGTTATTTAAAACCACCATAACAACAATCCTCACACTCACAAGTCCTTTTCCCACATTGTATCGTTTGGTTTTTTTATGTCACAATGTTTCAAGTTCATCACTGTAGTGTGAGAGTAGCCATGAACAACATATATAGTACTAGGTGTGATTTTATTCTAAAATGGTTTTCTAAAAATAAACAGCTGGGCAGATTTAAACAGGAAGAAATGCTTGTCTTTCCCTGGCCTAGTCAAATACCATCCGAGAGGACTTTGCAGGCAAGCCTAAAAATGGCAACTTCTACTTTCACTTCTCTTACTGTCCAGACACTGAGAGCTCTGGAACAACAAATAAGAAAGCTAACAGGAAGGTGTCCATGTCCTAAGATCATATGGAATCCCAGCTACAGGCTGAGCCGGTAGAGACCTGTGAGCACATAGATCTTCATTTCATGTCCATCTTTAATCTTTAAATTTCTCTACTGATGAACTAATGAGGCTAAGAGCAGAGGCTGCTACCTTAAAATCTGCCCAAATCAGATTTTTAAGCCAAGAAATTATTTTGCTTATTATATGTTTGAAATAGAGTCCCCTGTAGTCAGGCTGTCTAGAGGGTATAGCTGTTTGTTCCTGACCTATTCATTCATTCATTTTGTGTGTGTGTGTGCACGCATGCGTGCATGCTTGTGTATGTGTGTGTGTGTCAGAGGGCACTGTGTGGAGGCACAAAGGTGACTTCAGGAACCATCCTGGGTTGATTCTACCTCCTTTTGACTTCATTCTAGGACTTCCTAGGCTCTGCCCACCAGGACCAGACATGCAGGTGGCTGCTGCTTCTGGCCTGGGATCTCAGGCAGTCTTATTCCCTGAGCCATCTCTCCAGTCTCTTCTGACCTGTTAGTATCTTCCTGCTTCCACCGAGACTATAGGCCTGTGCCTCCACCAAGCCTGGTGGCTTTGCTTGTTATTTGTGAGGCTGAAACCCAGAGCTTCTCAACCCTCATAAACCCCCTACCACTGAGCTATACTTTTTGTCCAATTTTTGTTTTAAATTGAAAGTCAGTAAACAACAGCTTTTAGCTTAAATCTAATCTGTCACCAGTTTTTGTACAAAAAGTTCTTCTAGTACCTTCTACTCAGTGTAATCTACTTAAAAAACTTTTCGTTTTTTTTAGAGTTATCCACATAAAACAATACATCATTTGGGACCAAAAACAAAACAAAACAAAACAAAACCTGAGATGATGGTATATACTTGTAATCCCAGCACTTCAGAAGCAGAGGCAAGAAAATTAAGAGTTCAAGGCCCGGCTGGCCCCATAGTTCACTCAGTGGGTCAAGGTCCTGCTTCCAAACCTGGAGACCTGAGTTTGATTCCCAGAAGGCCATAGAGTGGAAGGAGAGTTAGCTGATGACTGTCCTCTGATTCATGCGCATGGCATATTCTCTCTCTCTGTCTCTCTCTCAATCTCTCTCTCTCTCTCCTTTTCTTTTAAATAAATAAAGTAGTTTTTAAAAAGTTGAAGGCTACCCTGAAGATTGAGGTCTTGGATCAAACAACAAAAACAACCCAAAACCCATGAAGCTCAATATAGAGTACATCACAAAAGTCTTTATAATACATGTGTCTGAATATTAGATAGCTCAAAGAAATAAGGTAGATTTTTACTTATATGTTGTTGCTGATTAAATTACTATGTTGTAGTCAGCCTGCACGGTTGCTGATAAATCACCATCAAACTGCTTAAGGGAACAAGGGGCTTATTTTCTTGCTGATAGTCTGGTTATAGTCTGTAGTCCAGCTTGATGGGAGAGCATGTACCAACACCAGGGCCAAGGGAACTGACCACACCATGTCTATATAATGGCTGAGAGAGGAACAATCCTTACTTGCCAGACCAGGACATCTAACCAAGTATACACAAGGATGCCAACTTCCTCAACTGACTCTCAAGTATTTTATTCATCTCTTCAGGGTCTAGCTGCACCCATCATAGACTGGGCCTTCCCCATCAGCTAGACAATTTCTTGCAGGTTTGCTCTGGGCTTAACCCAACCACTAATTCTCCACAAATATGCCCAGAGCTCAAACCTAACTATGACATATGTATACTTGGAAAGAATAAGATACAGATTTAGACAGAAACCATGAATACTGTTGCTAGAGGAACATGCTTATTCAAAGCCTAATATAACTACAAAAGAGGCCAAAGGAAAATCCTTTGCAGGATTCTACCTTCAAATTAAAGCTGCTTTTATCCTAACAACTGTCTTGTTGGTATGGTAATCTCACACCTGAGAAAAGAATCAGAAGGCTCAAACGGTGAAAATCATAAACTGTTCATGACTAATAAGTCTGGCTCGATGGTGTTCTAGAAACCCTTCAGTTGCTAGGGCAAAAATCTGAAGTCACAGAGAATAGTGAAGGTGTTTGTATGCTTGACTGTTTTCATGCAAGATGCAAGTCTTGAAATGCAGACCCTGTCCCCCACCTCCTGCCCCTCCCTTCTGTTTCCCCCCATTCTACAAGTTTGGTTGTCTGAACCTGGGCTGGAAATTGAGGAGCTCAGTCACTCTTTATTACTAACCAGATCCACCCTAATATCAGTAAACACATAGGTTGACTGCTAAGTACTGCTCTGCTTCCTGTACAGACAAAAGTCTGAGGAAGTAGGAGATAAAATCCTCACTGCTCTCCCACCAGGACTGGGACCCCCTGCCCGGCACATTCATCTTTCTTATTCCTGGATCTTTATGATTCTTTTTTTCACCTGTTATTTCTTCAGTTTCAAAACAGTTTTACAAGTCACTGTGCTGGATATGATAAACTTGAAGATTAATAAGAGAAAATAACGGTGTTCGGCTTATCCGACATGTTTACACTGCAGTCAATAAAGATTACAGCTGACTTGATTTATTCTTGCTCCAACGTGTTCAGTGCTGTACCTAACACATCAGTATTTCCTGATGAATGAACAAAAAAGTAAGTGATGGGGATGTAGGGCATAAGCTCTCCAGAACCACACATACAGAGCATGTAGTGCGCATCTGTAATCCAGGACTTGGAATGTCCAAGTCATTCTGGGTATATAGTGAGTTAGAGCACAGTCTGGAGGAACATGGGCCAGATTCACTTCATCTCTGGACCCACACCCCTGCCCGTAAGTACAACATACACATATATACTCTTCCTACGTCAAGTAGACCATATGAAAATTTAGTGACCTACAAATCCAATGTAAATCCATTCTGGCTGTGAACTCTTAAAAGCTGAATATGACCTTGAATTCCTGATCCTCATACCCCACCTTCCCACATGTGCTACCATGAGGGCTAAGATTTAATTTTTTATTAACAGGTTTATCTGAAATAATAAACTACAGACTCAAAACTACAATATTTTTGAAAAGCTTCCAACTATTCCCTTGAGGGCGTGTAGCTTCCTTGAGGACATAATCAATCATTTACAGGAAAAGCTATATTCAAGTAAGGAAAGACTTCCTATGCCACAGAATTTTTAAAATGCTCTTCTTACAAATCTAAAAAGTAGAATTATATAATGAACTATGAATTGAAAAATATAGGTTTTTTTTTAATTCTTAAAAGATGAAATCATATAAATTATCAGGAATTACAAGATACTTTACTTTTCAGAAAACTCAAGACATAAATCATAATTTGTTTATCACGGCACTCAATAGTCTCTTTTTAAAATTTTTTTTATTATTATTATTTATTCAACTGTGTGCATGTGCGTGTGTATGTGCGCGCGCGTGTGTCTGTGTGTGTCTGTGTGTGTCTGTGTGTGTGTGTGTCTGTGTATGTGTAGAACCACGGACGAATTTGTGAACCACCATGGACTCCTCCACCTCCTTCTGCCCCGGGATTCACAGGCTCCGCCCTACCAGGACCAGAAACGCAGGCTACCCCCGCTTCCGCCTGGCGTCTATACGTGGGATCTGGGATCCGAACTCAGGACCTTCCGCCTGCAAGGCGGAGGCTTAACCCCTGAGCCACCTCTCCAGCCCTCTTTTTAAAATTTTAAAAAATTCCTTGATACCTTTTATACAGAAACACAATAAATCAATAGTTTTTGTTAACCTACATATGCTTATTTACTAACAATATCCTCAGCTCTTAATAAAATAATTATAAATAAGATTGTGACTTAAAACTACATTGCCCTAGCCAACTAGATCAGTCTCAGTGAACAAATACCCTCAATTATCTCTCTAGATCATTTCAGGCAGTTTGGCTAGAATTTTATTTAATTATATTTTCCTTTCTTTTAGTATTTGCTTTTTTATGTTCATGTGTATATGTACATGGAGTTCATGCATCCATGATACGTTTGAATGTGGACAGGCACCTATGTGCATGTGTATGGATGCATGTGCACATGAGTGGGCACCTGATGGTGATATGGTGAATCACCCTTGACTACTCTTCCACCTCACTGTTCTGAGGTTGGATCTCTGAATAAGCCAAAAGCTTCCTGAGAAGGGCTAGTCTGGACGGCCAGTTTACTCTGGGGACTCCTACCAAACATTTAACACAAGATCTGGAGATCTGAACAATGGTCCTTTTGCTATCAGGACACGTGCTTTTTTTTTTAATATACATTTTTTATTATTTCCGCTCATACAAACTTAATAGGTAGACCAGTTCCCTCCCTCCCCCCCCCCCGAACCCCCTGAGGACAAGTGCTTTTATTCCTGAGCTGTCTCCCTAGTCCGACTTATTGGTTGCAGAACACTGTAAACCAGAGCTGAAGTTCACTCATTCTGTCATCAAAACAGCCATATTGACATCCACGACTGTCTCTAAACATAATAATGTTCTAGCAGTACGTAGATATCATCCTAAAGAATGTGTGGCACCTGGAAGTTCTTAGAAAGAAAATATAGTCAGTGTCTTTAAGCCAGTTATATGAATGTAAATATTCCATTTGTATGTCCAAAATGAAAGGTCTGATAGACACTATATCATCAGGTAATTTCAAGTATGAAAATATAGTTCTTTTTAATCTATGAATTTATCCTTACTAGGATTTTTGCTTAATTTTGTTCTACTTAGATCTAAAGCAAACAAGTCAATGGCAACAAGTTAGTTCTGGGCTTCCCATATATAGCTGCTCGGCTGTTCTGTCTTATGGTATTGCCCTTAGTTGCTCATAAAAATCTCTGAATCAGCAACCAAGATACAAAAAGCAGTAATCCTGAAGCAATTTTGCTTGTCACTTATATTTATTATCTATTTGCAGTATGCTCATCAGTATGCCAAGTTCTTGGCTCATGTTATATTTTTTTAAATTTTACTTATGTATTCAGTATGTACACAGGTCTGTGCATGCATACACCCCATACTGTGTATGTGGAGATCAGAGGACAACCTTTAGGAGTCAGTTCTTTTCTTCCATCTTGGGGGATTCTGGAGAGCAAACTCAAATTATCAGGCTCTAACTCAGTGTGAAATTAGTGACTTTGAGTGAAGCACTGCTGTGGATGGCTTAAGGGCAATTGGCTGCAGCAACAGACAGAGTGGGATTTGGCTAATGACAAAACAAAGGTTTAAACTATTTGATGAAAATATAGCTTCATACACATACACTTAGTAACAAGTCAAAGAAGTTAAGGGCCATAAATCTGTGACACAATACAGACTAGTTAATGGGTACATTTCACAGATATTAAAAAAAGAATTCCAGAAAATGCATTTATAATTACAGCAAAAAAAAAAAAAATGCTGTGTTTTTTAACTGTGAAAACATAACCTTTTCACTTATCCTGCACAGGGAAATTTATTACTTTCATAAAATAACCTCTGAGGCAAGAGTTAAAGAAAATAGCAAAGATAGATTACAGAAGCTGATAATATTTTTAAGATGAATGTTTTATAAAAGATATAGATATTTCACTATTAATTCCTTCAAAAGATTCAAAGAGGGCTGGAGAGATGGCTTTAGGGTTAAGATTCTGATTTGCAAGCAGAAGGTCCTGAGTTCAGATTCCGTAAAAACGTCAAGGCAGAAGCAGCTGTGGCTTAAACTTCTGGCCCTGATATGTAAAGCAAAAAGGAGGTAGAAGCAATCTAGGATGATTCCCAAAATCACTCTTGGTTCTCCACAGAGATATGCAGTGTTCTCTGATACACACACGCACACACAGACGCAGACACAGACACACACAATAAACAAATTTTTTTTTAAAGATTCAAAGAGAACTGACATTGAAATGGCCCAGTGGCTGAGGACTCAAGGTCAAGCCTGATGACCTTGGAACCTGGAGGGTGGAAGGAAAGACTTTCATAGCTGTCCTTTGACCTCTGAATAGTTGCTATCACACGCGCGCGTGCACACACACACACACACACACACACACATTCCACAAACAGAATAAATGTAAAAATATGAAAAGCAATCACATCATGTTGGTATTTTTGCTTTGAACAACTAAAGATGCATACAGTATTGTCATGGTTTGCATGTGAGTTGTCTCCCACAAGTACATGTGTTTGCAACTGTCATAGTTATATCGACAGTTGAGGGTTTGAGCTCTAGGCATATTTGTGGAGAATTAGTGGTTGGGTTAAGCCCAGAGCAAACCTGCAAGAGACTGTCTGACTAATGGAGAAGGCCCAGCCTACGGTGGGTGCGACTAGACCCTGAAGAGATGAATAAAATACTGAGAGCTGGTTGAGGAGTTGGCATCCTTGTGTATACTTGGCTAGACATGCTGATCTGGCATGTTAAGGATCGTCCCTCTCTCAGCCATTATGTAGAGATGGTGTGGCCAGCTCCTTTGGCCCTGGTGTTGGTGCGTGTTCTCCCGTCAAGCTGGACTACAGACTGTAACCAGAGTATCAGCAAGAAAATAACCCCTTGTTCCCTTAAGCAATTTGATGGTGATTTGTCAACAACCATGCAGGCGAACTGCATAGGCATCCTTAGCTGATGCTAATGCTGGAAAAGGTTGCCCCACCTTTAGGAGGAAGTCCTTGATGGAGGAAGGCACATCACAGAGCTGATGGAGATCTGAACCATTACCTCAGCATCCAAGCATGATTCTTCCTAGAGTGTTCAAACACCATCATCTACTTCATTTCTAAGAATTTCTAGGAAGATTATAATTTTTTTCTTATTTATTTTGTATTTTCTGGGGTGGTGGCTCAGTGGTAGGGCACTGGCCAAGCATTTGAAGAATTACTAGTTCAATCCCTGGTAGTAGTACCAGGAAAAAAAAAAAAAAAAAAAAGCCTACTACCTACATTAATGTGTGCTGTCATGTTTAACTTTTCTAAAAATCACCAAACTGATCGCCAGAGTGGTTGTATAAGACTACATTCCCACCAGCAATGTATGAAAGTTCTCTTCTCTCCAGTATTTGGTGTTGTTTATATTGTGAATTTTTGGCATCCTGACCAGGGTGAAATGATACCTCAGGGTAGTTTTAATTTGCCAACAGGTCCTCAACAGAAATCCAATTAGCACGTTCACTAAAACTAACACTCAACAAATGGGATCTTCTGAAATTATTGTTCCAATTTTAGTATATGTGCTGCCGAAGCGAGCACAAAATATTTTATTTTTTTATTTTGCACATATGTCTCTGTGTGCATATGTGTGTGTGTGTGTGTATCAGAAGGCACTGTGGGTCCCTGTAGAGGACCAAGTGTTACTTCAGGAATCATCCTGCATTGCTTCTACCTCCTTCTTGCTTTGCTCTGGGATTTCTCCGGCTCCGACCACCAGAGCCGGAAGTGTGGGCCACTGCCCTTTCTGCCTAGGTAGGACCTGGGATCCGAACTCAGGACCTTTTGCTTGCAAGGCAGAGTCTGAACCCCTGAGCCATCTCTCCAGTCCGGATCTTCTGAAATTAAAGAGCTTCTGTTCAGATAAAAAGATTGTAATCCAAGCAAAAAGGCAACCCAGAGATTGGGAGAAATCTCTGTGTGTGTATGTCTGTGTGTTTGTGTGTGTGCACATAGATGTGCATTCATGGGGTCAGAAGACCACTCTCCAGACTCAGTGCTTTCCTTTTACCTTGCCAGTTCTTGGGATCGGGTCACCAGATTTGCACAGCTGCTAGAGACTTCTAATCCCCAGTGGTAACATTACATGGAGACAGTTACCTTGCAAACAAATTCCTAGTAATGTTTAAATGGTAAATTTAAGTACCTTCTAGCCTGGGTAGACCAGACCTTTGATCCTAGCTCTCGAGAAAGACTGAAGGCAGGAGGGTGTCCACAAATTCAAGACCAATCGGGCTACAGAGTGAGTCTGCTGCAGTCTGGGTTACAGACTGCAAATGTTTAGATAGATAGATAGATAGATAGATAGATAGATAAGATAGATAGATAGATATTAAAAAGCACCCTTTCCATCTTCATTATAGACCCAGTATCTATTACTTGTTAAAACTTGCAAACTAGAAGGGTGAGGGGAGGGGGAGCAGGGAGTTCGGGGGGAGGAGGAGGGAGGGTGTACTTATTAAGTTTGTATGAGTGGAAATAATAAAAAATGTATAAAAAAAACTTGCAAACTTTAACCATGCTCCTTCCATCAGACAAATAAAGTGATACTACTGCTTAGCAAAGCATCAACGTATTAATACAAACCACAAACAACTGAGTAAAGAAAATAAAAGGCTTTAAGGTTCTGTTACATGTGCTTGGAGCTGTGGGAACCCTCTGACATTCAGTAACAACTCTGAGATTCAATTTCTTCACCTATAAAGTGTGGACAATAATGTATTTCTCGCAGTTATTAAAAAGATTAAATTGAATAGCATAGGTATTTAAAATATAGTCATCATTTTCTTAATAAAGTAAAAGGAATGCTCAGAGAAAATGAAGAGAAAATTAAAATTTTTACCATGTTCACCGCATCTTGATCAAAAGGGTTCCATGCTATGTTCTGAGGGTAGTGAGCCAGGACTTTGGATCTGAATGTTCTTCTTAAAGGACTCTGGTCAAAATTTTCACCTAAAATAAAAAAAAAAAATTAACAAGTAGAATCTTAAAATATGTGGAATCTTTAAAATATTAAAAAATATTTTAAAATGAAATTGGTATCTATGTATTTATATATAAATATTTACTGATTATATTCTACCTTTAACAGTCTGAGTGAAAAATCCCTAACACTGGGTGGGAAGCAAGGGAAGGGAAATGCTTTCTTGAGTGGTGGACCCATGGTTTCTGCTGCAGCAAGTGCTCAACACAAGCCATCAAAGGTGACCCAGACGAAACTCAAGTGGGTAACAAAGAAAAGAAGACATGAAAGGAGGGAAAAAGGGTTGTAATGGGAAATAGGATTGGGGATTAAAGCGAAAAAATATCATAAATTCACTGTTCATGAATGAAACTCTAAAAGAATAAAAACTAAATTAAACAAATACCAAAAAGTTGCAGAAACTAAAATATGAAGTAAAAAAAGAAAAAGAAATTTACATTTAAAAATTTTAAGTCTGAATTAAAAATCAAAAGTCAAATTCACTACCTGTCAAGCTTCTGCAAAGGTAAAAGATTACAATTTATATTTAAAAATCACTAACAGCTGTCAGATCAATTCTTTATCTCCTTGCCGATTAATTTCCATGAGACCTGCTATCCTCAAAATATCTTAGCTTCATAAAATTGTTTAATGTGGATGGAGCTTAAATTCCCAGTGTCAGAGCCTGTGAACTCAGTGGGCAAAATTCCTGCTCGAAAACCTGCTGAGTTGAGTACGATCCGTGGAAGCCCATATGGTGTGTGTGCCGCTTGCTCTCACTCTTTTCTCTTAAATAAACAAGCCAACAAATATATAAAAATATATTTTAAAATTCCTAATGTCAAAAAGATTGGGGCTGAAGAGATGGCTTAGGGGTTAAGACTCTGCAGAAAGTCCTGAATTCTGATCCCAGGTATAAAAAGGCCAGGCGGAAATGAGAGTGGCCTGCATTTCTGGCCCTGGAGGGTGGAGCCTGGGAAATCCCAGAGTGAAGCAAAAAGGAGGTAGAAATAATCCAGGATGATTCCTGAAGTCATCCTTGATCCTCCACAGGGACACACAGTACTCTCTGATACATACACACACACACACACACACACACACACACACACTCACGAAATAAAGTTTAAAAAATGTTGAGATCAAAATACTGTTACAGAAAAAAATGTAATTTACCATTATTTCACAATTTAAAGTATCACAAAGCAGTTTGATTTCTTAAGTGACATTCTGCCATCTTAGATTCACTCTCCATTTGGGGTAAGAATATGTTAAGGCAGATAAATAAAACATTTTTGAGTCACGTAAAACTTAATAGACTAACTGAAGTCCTTTGCAAATGATCATTTTCCTTTGGTTCTTTTGACTTATTCGTCAAGTACTATATCTCTCTCTAATTTACATTTCTATATTCTAAGAGGTAAAAGCTTCTACTTTCAGAAGAATATCTGTTCAGGCATCCCAAACCAGCTGTGGTGGCTCTTGTGTATAATCCTACCCAGCACTTGGGAGCAGAGGCAAGAAGATCACTGGGTTCTAGGTCAATCTGGGTACACAGTTACACGCCAGATAGCCTGGGCTAGAGTCAGATCCAGTCTCAAAACAAATACTTCTTTAAGGAATTTATCAATTTTTGTGACATATTCCTGGTTACATAAACACCAAAATTTTTGAATAGAGAAATGTAAAATTATCCATGAGTCAATTTAACTGAGGAACACAGTTAGCAGAGTTGCTGATTTCTGGGTAAACGATGTCCTTATGGTGATCACAGATTTTTCATATGAATACTAAGAATTTTTTGATTATTCCATTTCTTTGTTTAAAAAACTGATTTTACTTCACTTTAGGTCCAAAAGAGAGAAGGGGGGGTTGGGGATTTAGCTCAGTGGTAGAGCGCTTGCCTAGCAAGCGCGAGGCCCTGGGTTCGGTCCCCAGCACCGAAAAAAAAAAAGAGAAGGGGAAGGGAAGAAGGGAAGAAAGGAAGGAAGGAGAAAGAAAAAAGAAAGAGGGGAGGTGAGGGTCCTGAGCTGGTGGGGATAGGGCACAAGCACATGTGCAGATAACACAGCTATGAGAAACCCTCTTTTACCCATCATCCAACCCTGAGGAGTGGAAGAAACAGCATATGACCCAGGTTTTAATTCTAATTCCTTGCATTACCTGCATCTTAATGAATTCAGACACCGAATTAAGTCATTAAAAATAACTTTACTATTTGTGTGTGTGTATGTGTGCGTGCACATGAATGAGCATGCGAGTGTGGAGGTAAATGACAGCATTATGGACTTGATGTTCTCTGTCCACTGCTACTGCCGCCACTACCTGCCACAACAACCATCACTACCACTCCACAGCTGCCGCCATCACCACCACCATCACCCCCCATAACCACCACCACCACCACCACCACCACCACCACCACCACCACCACCACCACCCCACATCACCACCACCACCACCACCACCACCATCACCACCACCACCACCATCACCACCACCACCACCATCACCCCACATCACCACCACCACCACCACCACCACCACCACCACCATCATCACCACCATCACCATAGCTACTATCACCACCACCATCACCACCACCACCACCATCACCACCACCATCACCACAGCTACTATCACCACCACCATCGCTACCATCATCACCACCACCACCACCATCACCCCACATAACCACCACCACCACCACCATCACCACCACCACCACCATCACCACCATCATCATCACTATCATCACCACAGCTACTATCACCACCACCATTGCTACCATCATCACCAGCAGCAGCAGCAGCAGCACCACCACCACCACCACCACCATCACCACCATCATCACCACAGCTACTACCACCATCACTTGCACTGTTTATAAAAAAAGCCACAGGAAAGATTATCATCACATATACAGCTAGCTGTCTTGGCAAGGAAAATAACTAGGTTGAGAATTTGAACTCTCAGGAAATGGAAGTTTCATATACATATACATCGTATGTACACATGCACATATATATCCTTAAATTAAGACTAATTTTTAAGTACTACCTTGAAGTAGATAAGAATTATAAGTTTGTATAAATATTAATATTTGCAAGAGCCCTATATTCAATTTTCAGCACACAAAAAGTAACTCAAATATTAATATCCTTGCCATAGCTATATACAGACCTAATTCCAAATATTGCCAATATACTAAATTTAAGCTGCAATTAAGTCTTCTCTATTAAGAAAACAGGAAATGCATGCCAAGACAGCCTAGACTAGTCAATATTGTTTTTTTAAGGCTTGAAGCAAATGAATCTTTATAAAAATTATGATGCAGACAAAAGGACAGAATACAAACATCACCTATAACTATCTGAGGAAAAGTGAATGGACACCTGCAATGATCTCTATCTAATACCCCATCCACTTTGTAAGCTGCTGTTACCTGAAGTCACATTTGTAATGATCTCTAATACCCCATCCACTTTGTAGCTGCTGTTACCTGAAGTCGAATTTGCAGCATCTTGGCTCTTGCTATGGCGATCTGCTTCTAGCCATTCGTACAAAACTACATAATGCAACAGAAACAAAAAAGCTTTATGAACAGGACAACAGAAACAAACAAAATGTAGAATGTGATCTTGAAGAAAAGAAAATGAGAATAACAAATGAAAAACAATTACATGCCAATCAGGTCAAGCATAAAGATTAACACAACAATGGAATGTGGTTTACAAACTATTAGCAGTAATAACAGAAGACAACCGGTAATTTCAACATAATAAAATCTTATCTGTATGGGGAAAAGCACATAATCTTCTTAAGACTGCTTTCAAAGGCTGGGGAAATGCTCAGAGGTTAAAGCCTTTGTCTTAAAAGCAAAAGGACTTGAGTCTGGATCCCCAGTTCCTACATAAAATGTAGGACAGATATGTCTACGGTCTGCAATTCTGCCCCTGGAAGGTGGAGTTTGTGAAGCATCAGAGCAAAACAAGGAAGTAGAACAATCCAGGATGATTTTCAGTGTCACTCTTCGGCCTCCACAGGCACACACACACTGAAGTGTCCTCTTGTACACACACCTGCACCCACACAAAATATACATATGTGCACACACAAAAAAATTAATTTCAAGAGAAAGTTAATTTCTTAATACTAAAATAAAATTAAAAATAATAGTAAAATTAAATGGTTAAATTTAAGATTTGTATCATACCTAGTAGAACGTCTAATGTCCAAAAACTGGCAGCAATTTCTTATAAGGATAAACGAAATCCTAACATATACTCCTCTAAGTCCAATTTAATCATGAGTAATAAAAATAACATTTCAAGAACTACTTGGGACTGACAAGATGGGTCAGAGGGTTAGGAGTTGTTCACAAGCTGGAAGTGGCTTACAAGCCATTTTGCTTGCCTGAAAGTCTATATGGTAGAAGGAGAGAACCGACTTCTAAAAGTTGTCCTCTGACTTCTACTTGGGACCCACAACAGGAATATATATATTTTCTCCCCTCTCAAATAAAATGTTAAAAGGAAGATCAGTTCATACCTGAAAAGTATTCTTCAAACCTGTGTAACACATCAAAATCAACAGAAGTCTGAGAAAAAAGAGCTGGTAATTGAGGCAGGATTAGGGCAGCCATGCTGGGATGGGTCTCTCAAGGTCTTTGAAGGTCTTTGGAATTCCTGAAGGTCATCCCCCAAAGGTGGAATCATCCTGAGGGGATACTCCTGCTGAGAAACTGACTCCAATCCTCCCAGAGATAAGATGGTCAACCTCCCCATGAAATGATTATGGAGATGAGCTCTCCACATCAAACAACTTGACCTCTGGGAAACAACCAATGGGAAAAAGCCAGTTTCCCAGGCTTGTCTAGGTGTATAAATATACCTAACCCTGGCAACCATCTTTGGCGATCTAGCCCCTCATGGCCCTCTAGTGCCACGAGTCCGTTTCCAGGCTCCCTAGTCTGTTTCTTGTTCCTTGCTTCTCATGAATTCCATGCCTAGGTACTGTGAGTTCTCATGGCTCCCTAACCCCTCATGGCACTCCACATCTGGAGTCCATGAGTTCCAGCCTTTCTCTCCTCTAATAAACTCCACCTTAATCCTCTATACCGTGTTCTGGTTTCAATCTTCGACTCTGGAACACAAGAACCCTACAACATTGAGAAAGTTGAGACCATTTTCCCTGCAACATTTGGCCACCACAAACCGACTCAAAAAAAAAGGTAGATTCCAAAATCTGGGTCTGTCCTCTGCTCACTTCTCCGAACAAGCTTCTCGGGGTAGGGGGGGGCACTTTGAAATGGGGGAGGGAATGTTTTTAACCTCTGTGTGAATGTGTGAGTGAATGTCGGCCTCAGGTGGGAATCCTGTCACACCTCTGTGCTTTGTAGTCCCAAGTGTGTAGTCCCAAGGTGAGATCCTTAAGATCTCTTAAAGCCACAGGATTCGACTGGGCTAGTTCTGTGGTTCCATGGTGATAACATACGGTCTACAGTGAGATTGGATTAGCATCCGATCACAAGTCACAAAGCAGCTGAACCCACTATGACTAAGTTATCACCCATGACTCTGCACCCATGACTGTGGCCAGACTGGTACTTAAATGATCTCTCCTGGAGGGATTCCCAACCTTTGTCTGTCTGTGTCTCGTGGGGATCATTGTGACTTTAACTCTTGTTAAGTCAACGGAAGGAAATTCCTAGAAATGTTTGCCCTGTAAGGAAAGTGCTTCATGTCTGAGACAATGACCATATTGTTTAAATAGCATAGAGAGAAACAGGAAACTTCAGGCATATGTGGACCATGGACTCTCCCCTTTAGTGGCATTCGATGGGGCTCTAGCCCCACTCCGACCACACCACAGGTGGCGTCGGGCAGAGCGCTAGCCTCCCCCGACCATGCCACGGGCAGCGTCAGTGGATGTCTCTGCTAACCACGCTGCATACAGCACTGACCTCAGTCAGTCGCTGGGTTTATATGGCTTAGCAGAACTCTGCTGAGCCATGCATCCTTTTCCCAAGTCCAGGTCCACTAAACTGAAGCCAAAGGAGAGATTTCCCCTTCCTGTGTCCAGGGACTATCTAGAAAATGTGAATGCTTAGTCCTACCAACCTGAAAGAGAGTCAACTTGTAGGATATTCTCAGACATGCCCCGTATACATCTTAGACAAGAGATGACCCCAATAAGATCTTTAAGTTATAATACCATCCAACTACACAAACAATGGCAAACAAATGACAGAAAGTTAAGAGACTATAGAGATCTATAGCAAACGTACCAGCTAGTAGCTCAGGAAACGTTTTGTCTCCCAATAGAAATGCCTAAGACTAAGGTGGAACAGGAATTACATCTAGCTTCCACGTCAGCCAGACTCCCATCTGGAGGACAGGGTCCTCATCTGCAAGGGAGAAGTTGGCGTGCTGCGATTAAGTAGTCCACCCTCAGGAAACTTCATTTCTGTCTCGGAGGTAAAATCCTTTGTTTCTCTTTGTCCTTTTTATTCCGTGTTGTCTCATGGCCCCACGAAATGCACAGATGCAGACGACCCCTTTAAACTTATTTTTTGACCATTTTAAGGACTTTAAAAATAGGGCAAGTGACTTAGGAGTTAACGTGAAGAAAGGAAAACTCGTCTTTTACAGGAATGAATGGCCTACTTTCAAGGTAGACTGGCCAGCAGATGTGTATTTTAAACTCTTAATTCCACCAATAACGCCTGCATTCTAGTTTCTAAAACAACCATGAAACAAAAATCAAAACTTGACATTTGCCTGAGGGGATAGACAGAATACCAACAGGCATGCCCAATCAGACTAACCCAGGACCCCTTCCGACAGGGGAAAGATGGAAAGATGCTATAAATATGACCAAACTGGGCGCTTTGAGACGGTTGCAAGCACAGGAAGCTTTCATGTGGCCTATGTTCCAACTATGGGAATCTCCACTGGAGGAAAGATTGCCCCCTGAACCCCAGGGCCCAGGGGTCAAGCGCTATGGTGGGGACCAATGAAATGGCCTGAAGCTCTGAGCTTCCCTCGGATGGGAAAAAGGAGTTTGCTGCCGGTATCTAGCAAAAGAAGGCCCAAAATGCCAAGTTGAGCATCTCATGAGAACCTTGGGTTTAACATGCAAATGGGAAGAAGCCTCTTTGTTTCTACATTAATAGACAAGGGAGCACAAAATTTTAGTGCTCAACTTCCCTCCTAGGTTTTTGTCAATCTTTGATTTTACCAGAATGTTTAGGATCAGGGAAGCGAAGGTTCACCATTCACATAGTAACTGAGAGTCCTTACATGCTTAATAATTTTTTTAGGCATTCCTTTATTTATATGCCTGAATGCCCCATAAACATCTTAGGCAGGAACTTAACGAAACAATTTAACACTATTGTATTGATGCCCTCACATCCATGAGATAAAATCACCAATGTTATGGTTAATCAGGCTATTCCGGAAGAAGTCTTAATACAAGCTCCCGGTCAGGTATGGGCCTCCTCCCAAAATGTGGGCCGAACCATAAGAGCTTCACCAGCAAAAATAATGCTCAGAGACCCACAAAACTTTCCATCCTGGAAGCAATACCCCCTAAAACCAGAAACTAAAACAGGATATGCAGTCACCACAGAGTTAGGAGTCATTGAGGCACAGGTCCTACCTGCTAACACCAGTGCCCAACTGGCTGAACTAATAGCATTGACTAGAGCCCTAATAATTGGCAAGGACAGATTCTAAATATGCCTATTTAATACTCATGGCCCATGCTAACATCTGGAAGGAAAGAAGCATGCTTACTGCCTCTGGGAGCCCCATTAAGTACGGTTCCTATATCCTACAATTCTTAGAGGCTGTAAAAGCCCCTAAAGAATTGGCTGTTATGCACTGCCGTGGCCATCAGAAGACAGATATACCTGAACCTCAGGGAAACACCCTAGCAGACCAAGCTGCAAAAAGGCAGCCATAGGGAAACTGTCCATAGATGGGGAGCCTAACCTTATAGCCCCTCTCATTTGGAATGGCCCCTTTGATATTAGCCCCAAATACACAGAAGAAGAAAAGTCTATAGCCTTAAATAAAGAGGGAATAATGAAGGAAAAGGGATGGATAGAAAGCCCAAAGGGTAAATTAATTCTACCCGCAGCCAGCCAATGGAAAATCTTACAAGCTCTTCATCAGAGCCTTCATTTAGGGAGGATTGACAACTAGATTTTACCCACAGGCCCAAATCTGAAGGATATAAATATGTTTTAGTACTCATAAACACCTTCACCAGGATGGATAGAAGCATACCTAACTCGAACTGAACAGGCAAAAGAAGTAATCCATAAATTATTAACCAAAATTATCCCCAGATTTGGAGGGCTACAGAGTGACAATGGCCCTTCATTTAAATCAGTAATCATTCAAGGGATTTCCAAGGCACTGGGGATTAAATACCATTTACATTGTGCATGGAGACCCCAATCCTCAGGAAAGGTAGAAAAAGCCAATGAGACCCTTAAAATTAGACACTTAAGGAAAGTAACTCAGGAGGCTCACCTAACATGGAGCAAAGCACTGCCTATTGCCCTCATCAGAATGAGAAACAGGCCTAGAGGCTTTCTAAAGTTTTCACCTTTGAGATACTATATGGACGTCCCTTTTTAAGAAATGATTTGATTTTTGATTTAGAAACTAACTCTGCAATAGATCATATTATACATCTAGCTACATTTCAACAAACCCTTAAGGAAACAGCTGCTAAGTCTCCATCAGAAGGGGTCCTCTGCTTCCAACCAGGGGAGCAAATATTAATCAAACAAAGGCCTCAATCTAAGCCTTTTATGGAGGCCACTTGGCAGGGACCCCTCACAGCCCTTCTAGCCACCCCAACAGCCATTAAAGTGGAAAATATTGACACCTGGATCGATCACACACGTGTTAAGAAGTGGACTCCCACCACAGAGGCCACCGATTGCGAAGGACCCAGGAACCCGGAGAACTCTTCCTACACATGCAAACAAACTGGGGAATTACAACTACAGATCAAACGTAATTCTTCAGATAAGTAGCTTCGTCCTCTCTTCAAAATAATAAATAACACCTACAACCATTATTACAGACAGGGTGGTTCCAAAAAGGATATTTCCCCAACTCCTAATTCCCTTTTTCCCTGCCTAGTCTACCTTCCCAGTTTCAATGGTTTAATAACCTTTGCATAAATCTAAAGTTTAACTTGTTTTGTCTCTTTCAGATGGACCTTGAAGGAATAAAGCCACCTACAAAAACCTCTGGACCATCCCAGCATTTCATAATCAGACTGCTCTTAATTCTATCACCCCAACTCAGCAGGAAGCAGCCACAGTGGTCATCACCCTTAATCTCCAGAGCAGTCTGAGTCCTCAAAGAGGTTTGATATGGAGATGAGCTCTCCAGATCAAACAACTTGACCTCTAGCCCACATGGGCCCAAGAGCAACTGGGTTGGGCCCCAATGGGAGTTAACCAATGGGAAAAAGCCACTTTCCTGGGCTTGTCTAGGTATATAAATATACCTAGCCTTGGCCATCTAGCCCCTCATGGCCCTCTAGTGCCATGAGTCCATTTCCAGCTGCCTACTTCTCATGGGGGCTCCCTCCCTAGCCCCTCGTGGCACTCCAGTGCCATGAGTCTCTTTCTTGTTCCTTGCTCCTCATGAATTCCATGCCTAGGCATGGGTGAGTTCTCATGGAGGCTCCCTAGTCCCTCATAGCACTTTTAGCGCCCTGAGCTCTGTTTCATGTCTTGCTTCTCATGGAGGCGCCCTAGCCCCTTGTGGCACTTCATGAGTCCATGAGTTCCAACCTTTCTCTTCTAATAAACTCTACCTTAATCCTCTACACGTGTTCTGGTTTCAATCTTCGACTCCGGAACACAAGAATCCTACAACATTGGAATGGTCAAGACCGTTTTCCTTGCAACAGTCTCACATCAAGAACCGCTGGACTTACTCTAAGCAGATGGACTCCACAGTGGGTGGACTTCATCCAATCTCTTCTGAATAAAAAATGGCCAGCAGTTAGTCCTATGTCCATGAGCTCTGTTTCATTTCTGCTTCTCATGGAAGTGTCCTAGTCCCTCTTGGCACTCCACGTCTGGAGTCCATGAGTTATAACCTTTCTCTTCTCTAATAAACTCTACCTTAATCCTCTACACCGTGTTCTGGTTTCAATCTTCGATTCCGGAACACAAGAACCCTACAACATTGGGACGGTCGAGACCATTTTTCCCTGACAACACTCTAATCTCAAATTTTCTGTACACTCAGAGCTACTTTAGAAAAGCAAGTAGGTTTTAAAATTTGTGTTCTATAGTCAGGTATGAGTGTGACAGAAGCTGAGGCCAGAAGCTCACCCAGGAACTACAGGAAATTAATGGCTTCTAGGGGAGGGGAACATATTCCTCTAAGGTACAGCTGTTGATAAGTTGCTCAGGAAAATAAACCCAACCATGCTCCTGCAACCAACCCTAATTAAGTGTATGAGGCCACAAAAAACCCAAATGACCTAAGTAGAAGGAGAACTTGGGAATGACATGAGGTCCCATGGGAGGAGGAAGGAGAGAAAGAAGATAATAGCAGGAATATGATCAAAGTACATTATATACATGTACAAAATTGTGAAAAAGGAACTGGAGAGATGGCTCAGGGGTTAAGCTCTGCCTCAAAAGCAGAAGGTCCTGAGTTCAGATGCCAGGTTCCATGTAAAACCGCCAGGTGGTGGCCTGGGAAATAACCAGAGAGAAGCAAGGAACTAGAAGCAATCCAGGTTATTCCCAAAGTCACCCTTGGTCCCTCCACAGGGACATAACACAGACAGACACAGACAGACAGAAAATAAATATTAAAAAAATTGTGAAAGTTTAAAAGGTATTGATTGTCTCAAGAAACAAACAAAAACAACCCTATTCACTCCAATATTAAGGTGATGATAAAAGCAGTATTATATCTAACATCATAAATAATCTATCTTTTGTAATCACTCTATACAATCGTTAAGGAAAGGGTGTGGTGGCATTTATAATCCCAGCACTCAGGAGGTATGGTAGAAACAGCACAAATTTGAGGCAAACCTAGACTACTAGAGTACTCTGTCTCAACACAAAACAAAAATAAGCATATGCTAAAATTTGCTCTGCTGTAAGATCCACATAATCAGCCATTTTGCTAAGCAGTGCAAGCTGTTAAGTGTGCCAGCTCCTGTGTCTAAGGACACGGGCCAACAAGAACGGAAGTCTATAACAGGCACCAAGAAATGTAAGCACTTTCCATCAAAGAGTTAAATACCAGTAAAGTTATCAATGGCCAAGACACTGTCCCATCCACACACCAAGGTATGAAGAGCCCTACAGCAATAAAGTTAAGCTTCTAGTCTAATGACCCAAAGATACTGAATTTGCAGAGAGTATGAAAACTTTCCTCCTACAAAAACAGAAACAGGGCTGGGGAGACGGCTCCCAGGTGTTAAGACTGCCTTGCAAACAGAGGTCCTGAGTTCAGATCCCAGATCCCGTGTAAATATGGCAGGTGAAGTAAGAAAGCAGTAGAAGCAATCCAAGATGATTCCCAAAGTCACCCTTGGTCCTTCACAGAAACATAGAGTGTCCTTTGATATATATACACACACATTTATTTTAAATAAAGTTAAAAAAATGGAAAAGAGTAATAGCTACATAAGTTACCTACAGCTGTTCTGAATAAAGGAACTGACATATTATGACTATCTAAGGGCAGTCTGAATTTATCGTGGAAGTCACTGTATTTCTTTTTTTTTAATTATTTATCAATTGTGAGTGTGTGTGCGTGTGTATGTATGTATGTGTGTGTCTGTGTGTGTAGAACCACGGAAGAATTCGGGAACCACCATGGACGCCTTCACCTCCTCTTTGTTACTCTGCCCTGGGATTCACAGGCTCCGCCCTACCAGGACCGGAAACGCAGGCTGCCCCCGCTTCCGCCTGGAGTCTATACGTGGGGTCTAGGATCTGAACTCAGGACCTTCTGCCTGTAAGGCAGAGGCTTACTTAACCTCTGAGCCACCTCTCCAGCCCCGAAAGTCACTGTATTTCTAAGTACAGTAAGAACTGTAAGGTCATATCTGCCATCAGACTGATGACTCAAAACAGATCTCTGAATGGACCTCATAAAATATACAAAATTCTATTATTATTTACCAGTATTTCCCATTATTTCATATAGCCCTAATTTTTATTTCATCAAAGAAAAACAAAACATAAAAGTTATACCAGGTCACTTTAAGTAGATAGAGATGCAATTGTACAAAAGCAAAAATTACTATTATTTAAAAAAATATATCATGCATGTGTATTTGTGCATGTATATGTTCACGTGTAAGTGCAAGTATGTATACTAAGTATACCATGAAAGTATGCCAGAGGCTCATGTACGGTCACAGGTCAACGTCAGTGTGAAGCTTTCTATTTCGCATGAGACAGCATCTGTTGTTTGCTGCTACATATGACAAGCTAAGTGGCCCACAAGCTTCCAGGAAGTCCTATCACTGCCTCCCATCTCATAGGGCATGTACTGTTAGATCACAGACATATACTACTGTTCATGTTCTGAGGACTTAAACACAGCTTCTCACAACTAAAGGCTTTCTGTGGTACAGACGGTTGAATGTTCTTATCACATGAGAATGAATTTAGCTGTTCTGTTTCCAGGGCATAAATATAGTTATGACTAAGACACATGTGATCTCGAATAAGCTGCTTAGCCTTTTTGTCTTTTCCAAAAGGTAAAATGGCAATGAGTAAACTTCTGTCATAAAGACTAATATTTTCGGATGGTTGCACATGCTTGTGACCGCGGCACTTGCCTGTGACCTCAGTGCATGCCCGTGACCTCAGTGCATGCCCATGACCTCAGCACTTGGAAGCTGGAGTAAGAAGCTAGGAATTCAAGGTCATAGGGCTATCCGAAGCCCTGACTCAAAAAAAAAAAAAAAAAAAAAAAGGTATATTATAAGGGTACTTGTTTACTTATTTATCTATTTACTTACAGTGTTGCCTGCTTCTCAAAATGGTCATAACTCCTGGTCTCAAGTGATGTTGCTGCTCCATTTCCCAACTGCTAGAATTACAAGGCACAAGACACATGCTGGGACTGTCCCTCCCCAACTGTTATGAACATACACACGAAAGAGGGAGCATGACACTAACAGTAAGCAAGCTTTATGACATCTGTTTTTAAATACATCTCATTCATTTGAGAAAGAGAGCAAACACAAGCAGGTCCAAGGGTGGAGGTCAGAGGACGTTTGGAGGTGGTTCTCTGAATTTGCTTGTAAGCTTGTGGGCTCTGGGGATTTAACTCTTTGTGCCTTTACCTGCTGAGCCAGCTCACCATCCCTTAATAGTACTCTTGACTTACAAAATTAATTCTTCATTTACTTGCATCAATTTTGTGTGTGTGTACATCAGGGGGCACTGTGTATTCCTGTGGAGGTCCGATGGTGACTTTGGAAATCATCCTGGATTGCTTCTACATCTTTTTTGCTTTGCTCTGGTATTTCCCAGGCTCTGCCTACCAGGGCTGGAAGTACAGGCAGCCTCCGTTTCTGCCTGATGTTTTTACATGGGACCTGGGATCCACACTTAGGACCTTCTGCTTGTGAGACTGAGTCTTAACCCCTGAGCCATCTCTCCAGCCCCTCTCCAGCCCCTCCTCTCCTCTTTTTATTACATAAAAAATTAATGCAAGGGCTGGACAGATGGCTCAGGTTAAGACTGCCTGACAAGCAAAAGATCGTGAGTTCTGATCCCAGATCCCACATAAAAACGCCAGGTGTAGACAGCCTGCATTTCCGGCCATGGTGGGCAGAGCCTGGGAAATCCCAGAACTAAGCAAGGAGGTAGCAGCAATCCAGGATAATTCCTGAAATCACCCTTGGCCCTCCACAGGGACCTAGTACTCTGATACATAACCACGCACACAAAATGAATGAATAAATAAAGTAAAAAAAAAAAAAATTCGTGGCCAGGGAGATGGGTAAGACACCTACCTGTTTACACCCTTGGTGAACTGAGTTCGATCCCCAGAAGCCTAGTGGTAAAAGGAGAAGACAGACCTCCACTAGCGCCACGGTGAGCACACACGCTCCTTTCCCATCCTGACCTCTCCTCCAGCTCCCCTGGCATCTCAGCAAATAAATATTTAAAAATCCAGGCCTAGCAGTGTGGCACATGTCTCTAATTCCAAGACTTCAGAGATGGAAACTGGAGAATCAAGAGTTCAAAACCAGCCTCTATTAATTGGAGGCTTTTCTGGTCTACAAGCAATCTTAAAGAAAGACAAAAATGTGGGGCTGGAGAGATGGCTCAGGGGTTGTGACTCTGTCTCACAAGCAGAAGGTCCTGAGTTCAGATCCCAGGTCTCACGTTAAAAAACAAAACAAAAATGCTCAAATAGCTCACTAATGCAATATATACAACACAGAATTAAGTCCAGATCAGGACAAGTTGGAAGAACTCTCTCCACTGCTAGTATCTTAATCCAATCCAAAGTCTCCTCTACGGGGCTGGAAAGAAGCCTCTGCCTCACAAAGTTATCTCTCATCTGAATTATTGTAAATGTCAGTCAACACTGACAGAGCTTTCCTTGCCCCATCTCCCACCCTCCAAGTTGCTAGTTGGTACCATCCCTAACCTTGAACACACGCTTTGGAAAAGCCAGTCCTCTCATGATCCATAGTCTGTACCTCATGCCATGGGGGCTGGGACAGAGGCTGACCACGGACTTCCTGGCCTGGGCAAGAAACCGATAATTTCACCTTACAAGAAGACAGTTCTTTCCCTTGTGTCCCTCACCCCACCCAAACACTAAAGACTATAAAACCCTCAAGCTTTCTTTCCACCATGCACTTCTCCTCTCCCACTAGGACAGCCTAAAGGATGGAATCTCAGTAAGTGACTGGTGACCTTGCCCTCACTTCTCTCTTCATTGCCGTAGGCTACTGCTGCATCATTTTCCTTTCTTTTAGCACCATGATCATGTGTAAGCCCAGAGAACATTATACCACAACACCCCTGTTTGCCATAAAATAGAGGAAGCTTCCTCAATGCACACCTGATAAGGTGCAAGGAAGTGAAAGTACTTTTTAGTGACACAGAGACAGAAGCCTGAAGCATTTGTTTAATGTGGTGTGGGCCTTAGTGGCGGACCTTTCAATGGTCACCCTTCATTGCCTTTATAATAATTACACATATCTTCAAAATAAGGTTAAGAAGTTTTAATGAGGCCACAATGTGGTTTCTAAGGTCTCTCCCCAAAAAAGAAAGAAAATGGGAGAGGGGAGGGAAGGGAAGGGAAGGGAAAAGGAAGGAAAGGGAAGGGAGGGGAGGGGAGGGAGAGTGGAAGAAAAAGGGAGGGGAGGGGAGGAGAAAAAGTTGAAGAGCAATTTGGGAAAAGACAGTTGATGAGAGAATGCTTGGCCTTCCCGCACAATGACATACACACACATGCCTGCACACATACATGCCCACTCTGACAAGTACACGTGTACACATATACACCAAAGTCCCTAAAACACAACTGATCTGGGGGCTAATGCAGAAAAAAGGACAATCTCTTCCTCATTGATCAAGCTTTGTTGGTTTGCTGTTTGCTCACATATTTTCCATTAAGTGAATATAAGTCAGTAACTACAATGGATATACATATACAGAGATTCATGTAAAAATAATTTTACTGAGATATAACTCATATCTTCTAATATGTGCCCTTTTTGGAATGTACATACAAGTGTGTGTGTGTGTGTGTGTGTGTGTGTGCGCGCGCGCGCGCGTGCTTGTGTGTGTATAGAAGAGGGCACTATTTGTGCCTGTGGAGACCCCAGGGTGACCCACAGTTCTGCGTGGTCCTTACATGGTCTCCTGTAGTCTAACCACGCTATTCTCTTGCATTCTAACTATGCAGTTTTCCTATGCTATTTGTTTATTTAGCAGTTTAATGGATACATTTTAGAATTTTCTGTTTCCTGTGGAATTAGATCCTCCTCTTCAAGTGTTGTAATTAACATCATTTAAAACAATTCAAGTAAGATATTAAAACCTAAAAAGGAAGGTGGAGCTCAGGAGACACTCACCATCAACCTCTGGCCTCTGTATATGCACACACAGGCCCACATGTTCGCATAACATACACACTATACAACACAAAATATCTTAAGGAAATTGGTTTTGAACATAGTATTATAATTCCTTTTGAAATTCATGTTGGATGTTTACTCTTCTTCAAAAAAATGATTTCTACACTTAGTTTCCAAGTTGTTATATGGATAAATTGAGCTAGCAAATTGCTTATTTGAGAAGTACTTTTTGAGCTGGGTATGATGGTGCATACTTATGAGTCTGAGGCTAGCTGTATCAACCCTTCTCAGGCTGCAAAAGAGACTTTTTTAGTGTAATATCATTTAAACACTCTAATTTCTTAATATTAGTTATTATTTAGTGTGTGTGTGTGTACTGTGTGCCCTGAGGAGAATCAAGAGTGATTTCAGGAATCATTCTGGATTGCTTCTACTTCCTTTTTGGCTTCCCTCTGGGATTTCCCAGGCTCTGCCCACCAAGGCCAGAAGTGCAGGCCACCGCCATTTCCACCTTGCATTTTTACATGGGACCTGGGACCTGAATTTAGGACCTGCTTGTGGAACAGTCTTAACCCTGAGCCATCTCTACAGCCCTGCTTGATTTTTTAGCATAGGGTTTAGGCTGGCCTCCAAACTCATGATCCTCCTGCCGCTGCCTCTTGAGTGATGAGATTACACACATGCGTTACCATGCCCAGTGTAGAGCCTGCTTTATTTCCTAATCTACATAATATAAAAGGTGAAATGAGTTTTGTAGCAGTGTAGACAATGAGATGTGGTTTGATTCTGTATATGTTTTCAAGGCTAAAGTATCAATTACTTAGTCTAAACATGGAATCGTAGAGGAAGGAAGGAAGAAAGGACTCAAGGGCTTCTGAGAGATGGATCAAGAAGAAAGGCAAAGTCTACATTTCAGAGGGAAATAACAGGCACCTGATTTGGAGTTGGTACTTTAAATTGGAGATGTGAAGAAGGCAGGTAAAACAAAGTTCTGTTTTGCTTTGTTTTGTTTTTAAAGAAGGCGTTTTTTTATTTAAGTCTGACTTCAGGAGAAAGATCTGGGCTAATGAAATAAACTGAGGCCCCTCAGTGGAGAGGTATGATGAGACCAAATGAAAAGCATGATGCCGGAAGGAGACGTCCAGGGACAGATGCTGACAGCGCCCACAGCAGCACAAGGGCAGGAAAGACCTAGAGAAAAACCTAAGTCATCCTAAAGTTGTCCTAAAATTAGGTGCACCAAGCATGAAGGAAACTCCACCTACCATAAGAAGCTGACTATCCAAGACTTGCAAGGTTTTCTGGTTCCTCTCAGTTTTAAAATACATGTAGTTAGTAAAATGTCAGGTCCCAAATCCCTGAATTGGGAGACTTAGAACCAAGACTGCAACAAAGTACTTCATAAAAGCTTTCAAGGTTCCATAGAAAGAGTTCAATAAACATCAGAAAAACATCCAACACAAATCATCTCATCTCAAATTTTATAAGAATCTCTTGTATTTTTGAAAGTGAATTAAAACAGATACTACTACATTTACTATATTGAAAACCACTACTTTGAATTTCTGTATCCTTCAAAAAACATTCAGCACAAAGGCCTTTCTCTATTGTTAATGACTCCAAGTTTCTAGGAACTAGAAACTTCATGTTACACAAATCAAACACTATCCTACTTGACTTTATTTTTTAAAGATTTTATTAATTTTATCGCGCGTGCGTGTGTGTGTGTGTGTGTGTGTGTGTGTATTAGAGGGCACTATGTGCTTGTGGAAGCCCAGGGGTGACTTTGGGAATCACCCTGGATTGCTCTACCTTCCTCCTTGCTTTGCTCCACCTTCCAGGATCAGAAGTATAGGCTGCTGCCATTTCGTCCTGGCATTTTTACATGGGATCAGAGATCTGAACTCAGGACTTCTGCTTGCAAGGCAAAGGCAAAGGCCATCTCTCCAGTCCCCTATTTGACTTTAAATGGAACTGAATGGGCCATATTAATTACTACTAAAATAGCTGAAGAAGAGCAACATTTTAAAAAATTACGTATGTGTCATGGTTTGAAATGTGTCCCCCACAGTCTTATGTGTTTGGTAAGGTCATGGTACCTTGAGAGGTGGAGCCTTGCTGGAGGAAGGCAGTCACCAGGGGTGGGCCTTGAGGTGGATTAGTCCCATTCTACCTCCAGGAGAAGTCTGCCTTTGCTGCAAGCAGTTCTGCAGCTCTCAGCTTCCAAGACGTCTGTGGTGACTTAGCTTCCTCCAACTTTGGCCGGCCAGCCATGCCGCCTCTGCTTTGAGAGACTGTCCCTTCCCTCTCTTTCTCCCTTAAGTTGATCGACTTTGAATGTTCTCTCACAGCAATAGTTAAGGGTAACTGTTCAAAACTCTATCATATTCTGAGTGGGATCTAATATTCCAACAGAGCTGAAAAATTCTTATGTTTTAATTAACACTGCTAAAGCACCTGGAAATCAAAATAAACCAAACTTGTCACAACTGAAAAATAGTGCATCTTAAAAATAGAACACATACTTTCACACACTTTAAGAGCAATAATACTGAAAATAAGAGGAAATCTGTCAAGTTCAAGCCATATTCAAACATGATGAAAATTCTAATGAGAAAAGGCTCCGAAGACTTTCCTCATAGAAGTACATTTTCTTTTCAAAGTTTTAACCCTTAGAAAGAACTCAAGGCTCAGAGAGCCTGAGCCAGTTACCAGTAACACTATTAGCTGATTTATCCTGTGCTAGTTGACAGCCAGCATTTACTTATTCTTTTACCTGAGCATCTATCTAAAAGAAGCTATTTTAAGTTATGAAAGGAATAGATAGAATCAGAGAAGGTTCTAGAAGAGAAGGAAAAACAAGCTAAGTCTTATTTTCAGCTTGGTTCATTCATATTTTATCTAAAGAAATCCATCCTTTCTTGAATTAAAGTTTATAATACATTTTTCATTAAATATAAACATATACTCTAATTCTCTTAAGCACAAACCCAGCTATTTATCTTCTATGTGTTAACTTCTCAGCACTTGCTGGTGGAGCTCATTTAATCTGTTTTGCTTTTTTGACCTTAAGGACTATGAAATTTTGATTTTATTTTACTCTCTTAGAAAAACTCTTTAGGCTGTCAAGAATTACTAGTACCAAAAAAAAAAAAAAAAAAAAGAATTACTAGTACCAAAGGCAGGCATTCTAGTACATGCTTGTAACTCCAGCATTCAGCAACCTGAGACCATTGTACTTCAAGATCAAGATCAGCCTGGGCTACAGAGCCAATTCCCCCCCCCCGAAAAAAAAGCAAGAACTACTAGAATCCGACTCTAACCATCCCTACAGTTCTGCTTGGAGGTCCAACTTACAGGTGTTACTTTCATGAGCATCTTCAGCAGATCCTGCTGCAAGCATTGCAGGTCTGGACTAAAAAGCCTCCTGCAGCAGCAGAAGCCAACCTGAGCATCCATTTTTCCCAGGATGAATATAAGAATCTCACTTAGACCAAAATTCACTCAATGCTGGATGAGCTCTCTAGCAAAAAGTCACCTCACATCTCCATCCTACTGAAAGTAACAGTCCATGTGCCTTAAGTCATAATAACTATAGTGATAGCTTTGGACTGTACTTACTTTGCTGCACAGCTTTATTCTGCCAAGAGAATTTAGGCATCAAAACATTTCCTTAAGCGTATAGTCTATACATCTCAGCAACATAAAAACAGAACAGGGCAACCTTGCAAACCCACAGCAACTACTGGAAGATGACAGCATGGAAGGATCCAATGGAAACAAGGCAAGGACTGCTGGAGCCATGAATACTTCAGAGGAATAATGAAAAAGCTATGCCAGATGGGTAGAGTTGCAGCTGGCTGGAACTGCGTTACTGAGCAACGCCAAGAGCTTCCTTACATAATTTATCAGGTACTTTGCAGTCCCTCTGTACCACCTTTCCTTTTCTTTCTGGAATGGTACTGCTTTGAGTGGGACCACCACAGAGAGAACTCTGCTGCAGCTGCTGGGAACCAGGTGTGTTTACTAAATAAAAATGGACAAAGAGGTGCTAGTAAAGCCCAAGCAGTCTCTAAACAGTTTAAAACAAACACTAACTGCCAAAGATTACCAACAGTATAAACGCAACAAGTCAGAAGCAAATGCTCCTCTTCCCTGCCCACCTTTGCTTACACAGCACCTAAAAACGCCAGGCAGAAATGGTGGCTGCCTGGGAAACCCCAGAGCAGAGCAAAAAGGAGTGCGTACAGCAGAGAACATGTGGAGGTCAGAGGCCTACTTGATAGAGTTGTTTCTCTACTGCTTGCATGTCAGAGTCTTTACCCACAGTGCAGGAATGGAGGTCAGAGAAAAACTCAGTCCTCTCCTTCCATCATGTGGGCTTCCAAGGATCAAATTCAGGTCACCAGGTTTATAAGTAGGTGCCCTACGCACTAAACGATCTCATCAGCCCAAGATTATATATAAAATCACCCTTTGGTGTATTCCGAAACTAAAACTACATTAATATGGCTCTTTTTATTTTTTTTTTAATTTTTTAAAATTATTTATTCAATTGTGCGTGTGTGCATAATGTATGTGTGTGTGTGCGCGCGCGCGTGTGTGTGTGTGTGTGTGTGTGTGTGTGTGTGTGTGTGTGTATGTGTGTGTGTAGAACCACGGACGAATTCGGGAATCACCACGGACGCCTCCACCTCCTTCTGCCCCGGGGATTCACAGGCTCCGCCCTACCAGGACCAGAAGCGCAGGCTGCCCCCGCTTCCGCCTGGCGTCTATACGTGGGATCTGGGATCCGAACTCAGGACCTTCCACCTGCAAGGCAGAGGCGTAACCCCTGAGCCACCTCTCCAGCCCGGCTCTTTTTATTTTAAAGTAACATTTTTTAAAAGAGTAAATAAAATTGGCAGTCAATAAAAAGTGAGTACAACTTTAGCAACTGTTTTTGGAGATCTACATAAGAGTTCCAGGAATATTTTAAATTCCATAAAAGCACCTGAAGTCATTCGGGGAGATGGCTCAGCAGGTGAAGCACTTGCCACTGCAAGCAGACAACCTGTGTTCAGATTCCTAGACCAAACAAACATCTGTAGTCCTAGCAACTGACAGGAAATCGAAATAGAAATCTGAGATGCTCTACAAGTTCTCGGTCAGCCTGGCTTACATGCAACAGTAAAGGGATCTGGTCTCCAACAGGTGGAGGGTGAGGAAGCACATTGGAGGATGTCCTGTCTACACACGTTATGACACGAGGACCTTCAGTCATGCCACACACACACACACACACACACACACACACACACACACACACACTCATGATTCATGGATTAAAAGTGAAAGCACCTGAGACGTGATCTCATCATCCAAGATAATGAAAATACAGCTAAAAATATTTTTGGGTAATAATATCCTTCTAATCTCTACAAAAGTCATTATGCCTGCATTATCAGCCAACAGCAGGCATTTCAATACCACGTGCTTCCACACAAATAAATGAAAGACATTCTTTGGCGTATCCCCAAATGAACATTCTAGGTGGGAAAGGGTTAGAACACTGCATTTAATTATGATAGATATGTTATATAAACTCTAAAACAATAAGAATATAAGTCGGCCAAAAAAAACAAATGTGCATTTTAACCACAAACTGAAAAACAAGACAAAAATTATTCACTAATTAATACATAAAACATTTTCTTTAACTTAAAAGTAATTCTCACCTTGCACTGAAGCAGTTCAGTGTTTTTCTTAATTATGATATCTTATACTTTTATCTTTAAAAACAGATTTAAATGAAAAACCATGTATGCTTCTTTCCTTAACAAAAGAGGCATGAGAGAAGAGTGGGAAAAGGAAAATAAAGAAGACATGAATAACACCTGTAAATAAAGACAGATGTGACTATGGCAAACAGAAATCACTTGGGACTGAAGCTCAGAAATCAAATTCTAGCTCTTCCACTTGCTTTCATACACATACATTAACGTGGTTAACCAAAATCATCAAGACAAGATGTGCAGAAAATGGTTCCAATTTTCTGTGATGAAGGAGCGTGAACACACTCAGTGCCCTCGCTGGGGCACCTGACACCCATTCTCTTCTTCCTTCCTCACACAAGTGCACACCATTGTCTATACTGTCCAGACCCAAAATCTGATTTTTGTTTTTTTGTGTTGCTATAGACAGAACCCAGGGCGTATAATATCCTAGGTAATAATAAAATTTTACACACAACCCTGACATGACTCCTGCAGGTATACTACATATGTATCTGGCTCTAGAAAGAAAAAGTAGAATCAGTTATCTAGACATAAATAGATCTTTTCTTACATTGCTGTAACTGCTATATTCTCAAGAAAAAAAATTTAGGACCAGTAAGATGGTTCAATGGGAAAAACACTGCTGTTCAAGCTTGACAATATGAGTTCAAACCCCAGAGCCATGTAAAGGTTGATGGAAAGCTTCGACTCCATGAAGCTGTCCTCTGACCTTCACACATGTGCCATAGCATGTATGCATACACGTACTCACACATGCATCATCACCCACAAAAATATAAATTTAAAGAGCCACTGCTAAGAGAGCAGTGAAATGGCTCAGTGGTCAGTCTTCCAGAAGTCACTTGATGGAGAGAATCGGCTCCTACAGTTGTCTTCTGACTTGCACATGAAGGCAGGACATTGTGGCATGCATATGCATGTGAGCATGCACACGTGTATGTACACGCACGCACGCACAGAGTAAGTAAATAAATGTAAAAGAAATAACGACAAGCCAAGCTCAGTGGCTCATTCCCCAAATCCTAGCCATGGGGAGGAGGTCACCCTAAGCTATTCCTCCCCCATAAAAAATATTAATATCTCCTATAGTTTTTAGGAACAATTAAAATTCACTGCAATTTCAGTGAAGTAAATGACTAAAAAAATGCCAAGTGAAAGAAAAATGCAAATAATGCCTCTCTAGAGAAGCAACTAGTTTGCGTGTTCCCTTCCCCCTCTGTCTCTTCGTGTTTTTAAGTTTTGTTGTTGACAGTATCTTTTATAACCCAGACTGGCATTAAGTTAAACTCCTGATCCTTCTCCCTCAGCACTCAACAGGCTGGGACTGTAAGCATGACAACGCCAGATCGCTCTCTTAAAAAAAAAATTGTCTATTTAAGTGAGAGACAAGGAAGGAAGAAAGGAGGAGGAAGGAACGAAGGAGGGAGAGAAACAGATGTGCACAGTGGGCACAGCTTGGTGCATGGATGGAGATCAAAGGACAATTTTCAGAAGTCAGTTCTCTTTTCACCATGCAGGCTTCCAGGAATCGAACTCAGGCCTCGAGGTTTGTAAGTAGGTGCTTTACCTGCTGAGCTATATCATAAGCCCCCCCCTTTTATTTTTACTTGCTTACTTACTTTGCGTGTGTGTGTGTGTGTGTGTGTGTGTGTGTGTGTGTGTGTGTGTGTGTGTGTATCAGAGGGCACTATGTGTCCCTGTGGAGGATCAAGGGTGACTTCAGGAATCATCCTGGATTGCCTCTACCTCCTTTTTGCTTCACTCTGGGATTTTTGAGGCTTTGCCCACGAGGACTGAAAGTGCATTTCTCCTTGGCATTTTCACATGGGACCTGGGATCTGAACTCAGGACCTTCTGCTTTCAAGGCAGAGGCTTAACCTTTGAGCCATCTCTCAGTCCCCTCCCTCTTTTTTTTAAAGTGCTTATTTCCTTCAGGAGTTATGCTTCATTACCAATAAAAATATTACTTTTCAATAAATGAATATATTTTTTAAAAAGGAGAAACATTTGTCTTTGTCTAAATTTTTCCAATTACTATGACAAATACCCCTTTTGTTAGCTTCAGGACTTTTTATTTTAGTGGTTCTTTTTAATTAAATTTCTATCTTAGCATACAGAGTTGTTTGAAGCTCATAAATGTGTTGTTTCTGGAGGGAAGTCATGCAGAGAAGGGAAAAGAAGTGTGCACTTCCTTATAACAATATGGTTGGTATTGGAATTTTAAAAGCACCAACAGTCAAAACATAGCAGGACAGCAAAAGACTGCCCTGTCTTTGTTACAGTCCTTCCTATTCCGACGAGGTGGAAAGGGAGATCAATCATTCTCTGCTTCCAGCCCTGGCCATGCCTACACACCCTTTCTCCCAAGTTAGGACGAGAACTGTGTCAGGGCTTCGGCTCCTCTGAATTCCGGCAACGCTAAAATGTTACCGTCTCCCACAACCAGGGTCTCCACTATGGTTTTTTTATATACACCATCTAAACATGTCTCTACTCTGTTACCCAGCAGCAAGTAGATCATAGTCCCTGCAAGACAGAAATCAGGAGTTCATCTTGTAAATAAATTCTCTTCTGCTTATTAAACACCTTCATCTGTCTTCACATTTCATTTGCAAAAAAGTAGTAAGAAAAAAAGTAAATTATTTCAGTGGTAAGCTCCTGAGGTTCAAAGTTATTCTTTTCTCATTCTAGCTTTATTAATAACAACATGAAGGATTTTGATCAGAGAAAGAAATCTGTTGCAAGTGCTAAGGATTAATTCCTTGCTCATTTTATTTATCTATTTTTTTTGAATCAACAATAACTTCTAAAAAAACTTACAGATATAACTGTAGATAAATATAATAAATGAATTAAACCAATCTCAGGACAAATATGTTTCTCCTACTTGTAGCCCATAGATTTTATAGACAATATAAAAACATGCATATATATGACACGAAAGCAGAAGTAAAAGTATCTGGGAAACAAAGAGGACAGGAGGAGGGAAGAAAGGACTGCAGAGGTCTGAGGGGAGGGTACTCTGCATGATACATACCAAATATATACAAAAGATTAAAAAATAAAAAACAAAAAACCTTACTAGATTTTTCTTTTTTATTACTCAACTCATTTAAGTACAATAAAGTGGTCACTCTGGCTTCTTATTTATAACTGGATATGAGAAGTTCTATTGTCATGTTACATTCGGTCTTTGTGGCATAACAAGTATTGTTTTCTTTAATGCATTCCTGTATGCTCCAGCTTTCTTTTTTTAAACATTAACAATTTATCATCTTACTTTCCAGTAAAATATTCACATAACATCCAAAGAATGGAATGATAGAGATATACTTGATCTCATTAATTGATTCTGTATAAATATTAACATCTAAATCCTCAGGAATCACCAAACTGAATACAAGTTTCTTTATAGCAAGGGTTGCTTTGCTACTGTTATTCATCTGGTCATGAGGTTCACGGCTAGTGTAACTGCAGAGAAGAGCAGCACGTCTGCGAGGTCTGCAGTGGACAGCAGCAGGTCTGTGAGGTCTGCAGTGGACAGCAGCAGGTCTGTGAGGTCTGCAGTGGACAGCAGCAGGTCTGTGAGGTCTGCAGTGGACAGCAGCAGGTCTGTGAAGCCTGAGTGGACAGCAGCACGTCTGTGAGGCCTGAGTGGACAGCAGCAGGTCTGTGAAGCCTGAGTGGACAGCACCAGGTCTGTGAGGCCTGAGTGGACAAAGCCTGAGTGGACAGCAGCAGATCTGTGAGGTCTGCAGTGGACAGCAGCAGGTCTGTGAGGTCTGAGTGGACAGCAGCAGGTCTGCGAGGTCTGAGTGGACAGCAGGACGTCTGTGAGGTCTGAGTGGACAGCAGAACGTCTGTGAGGTCTGCAGTGGACAGCAGCAGGTCTGTGAGGTCTGAGTGGACAGCAGCAGGTCTGTGAGGCCTGAGTGGACAGCAGCAGGCCTGTGAAGCCTGAGTGGACAGCAGCAGGTCTGTGAGGTCTGAGTGGACAGCAGCAGGTCTGTGAGGTCTGCAGTGGACAGCAGCAGGTCTGTAAGGCCTGAGTAGACAGCAGCAGGTCTGTGAGGTCTGAGTGGACAGCAGCAGGTCTGCGAGGTCTGCAGTGGACAGCAGCAGGTCTGTGAGGTCTGCAGTGGACAGCAGCACGTCTATGAGGTCTGCAGTGGACAGCAGCAGGTCTGTGAGACCTTCAATGGACAGCAGCAGGTCTGTGAGGCCTGAGTGGACAGCAGCAGGTCTGTGAGGTCTGCAGAGATGCTTTGAAGCCATTACAGTGAGTCCAGGAAGAAGACACTGAACCGCGTGACACAGAGCTTCTTGACCTCTATGTTGACTTCTATCAGGTTTGCATGTTTCTGATTCAAAATCACGTACAGTTCTTGCTGATCTGATTTCTTCCCAACAGCCCAATAGTTGCTCATGGCTTTCACAATGATCTCTTCATCTTCATCTGCTTTAGTAAAATCGCTATTGATGTTGCTGAGAATCTTCATCAGATCTAGATGGACAGACATAAGTGACACGCTAGGCGTCTTCCTCACATTGATTGTGCTTTGATAAACTTGTGATTAAAGGAGATGAACTTGAACTGTGGCTCTTTCTCAGACCCAGATATTCTCTTGTTGATCTTAAACTGCTCACAAATGAGGGTTAAGCCTCCGTCTTGCAGGAGGAGGGTCCTGAGTTCGGATCCCAGATCCCACGTATAGACGCCAGGCGGAAGTGGGGGCGGCCTGCGCTTCTGGTCCTGGTAGGGCGGAGTCTGTGAATCCCGGGGCAGAAGGAGGTGGAGGAGTCCATGGTGGTTCGCGAATTCGTCCGTGGTTCTACACAGACACACACACACACACACAAACAGACACGCGCGCACACATACACACGCACATGCACACAGTTGAATAAATAATAATAAAAAAATTTAAAAAAAAAAAAAAAAAAAAAAAAAAAAAAAAAAAAAAAAAAAAAAAAAAAACAAATGTCAGATGCTGGCACTGTGAGCTATGGACCAGTCTTCAGCGAAAATCCAGTATCATGTGTACAGAGGCACCAATCATAAAGCACACAGCTGTGCTCATGGCCAGGGAAAAAAACACTCCAGACGTCACACATGGCACACAGGAGGCTGCATTGCTTACAAGCAATCAGATGCAGCTCTTCATACGTGCTGTCTGTGTTCACAAAGATTTGAGGGACTTGGCACTTGGCTTCTGGATCATTTCGGCTAAAGGATTCAGTAAGAAGCCTTCTGTAATGTTGAAGATTTCCTGACATCTTTGCCTTTATTGGGGAGTCCCTGCCTGCCAACTCAGGCTAGAGGTGTCTGGGGAACAGAGTGGTAGTATTTGTACAGAATCCTCATGTCATCTTGTTCCAACCCACTCCCAGTGAGTTGATCATTGTAGAGAAACTCAGTGTATTTCAGGATATTTAGGCTCTCCTCCTTTCTATATTCTATAAAGGACTGGCTCTTCACATAAATCATCTTATCCATAGGAAGCTGATGCCACCAAAAATATTAAGTACATCACATGACTGCAAAATGCAGTGTTTGCAAATACCGGTAGAAGAATTTCTCTGAGCTCTTTTAGGAGCTGAACACTTTCATCATCCATTGCCTTTAGAAATGTCCCATTAAAAGCTTGTATTCACTGGAACACTGCCGGAGCACTGAACTATAGACCTTGTTGTGCTGGAGCACTGTCGGAGCACTGAACTATAGACCTTGTTGTGCTGGAGCACTGTCGGAGCACTAAGCTGTAAGATATTGTCCAACAGCTCTTCCTCTTAGTATTGTGCAACTGATTTTCCATCTTTACTTTGCTTTTCAATGACAGGATTCCAAACGACCATGCTCATCCAGAAACTTTCTTCTGCATGGAAGAACTGTATATTCTTCTAAGTATGTAACGATTTTGCAAGCTTCAATGGGCCAAAGGTCCACGTAAACTGTATAATGGCTTCACATAATCCAACATTTCTAATTTTTTCATTTCATTTGGATGATAAAACAAAATCTTATTTTCTTCCTCTCCTTCTCTTGGGCCACCCAAGTCCCTGATCCAGCTGCCACTGCAGCCATTCCTTCCAGGCTCCCAATATTGGAGCCTCACTTTGCTAGGACAGAGACCGCGCTTCCGCCTGGCTTGTCACTGGCTTTACTCATCTTTAAACTGAGCATATATAACCTTTATCATTTAAAAGTCACAACTTCTGGGCTGGAGAGGTGGCTCAGGGGTTAAGCCTCTGCCTTGCAGGCGGAAGGTCCTGAGTTTGGATCCTAGACCCCATATATAGACGCCAGGTGGAAGCGGGGGCGGCCTGTGTTTCTGGTCCTGGTAGGGCGGAGCCTGTGAATCCCAGGGCAGAGTAACAAGGAGGAGGTGGAGGTGTCCATGGTGGTTCCCGAATTCGTCCGTGGTTCTACACACACAGACACACACATACATACACACACACTGCACACACTCACAATTGAATAAATAATAAAAAAATTAATTAAAAAATTAATTAAAAGTCACAACTTTTGTCTTAGTTAAGCACAGGTGTCAACCTGACTATTGAGAGTTTGAGCTCTGGGCACTGTTGTAGAGAGTTGATGGTTGGTTGAGTTAAGCCCAGCTCAAACCTGAAGGAGCTTGTCTGATGGGGAAGACCCAGCCATTGTGGGTGGGATAGGCCCTGGATAAATCACAGAGAGCTAGTTGAGAGAGTTAGCATCCTTTTGTTCACTTCGCCAGACATGCTGGTCTGGCAAGTAAGGATTATCCATCTCTCAGCTATTACGTAAAGATGGTGTGGTTAGTTCCCTTAGTCCTGGTGTTAGTGTGTACTCTCCCTTCAAGCTGGACAGAGAACTGTAACCGAACTATCATAAGGAAATAAATCCCTTGTTCCCTTAAACTGTTTGATGGTCATTTGTGGGTGGGATAGGCCCTGGATAAATCACAGAGAGCTAGTTGAGAGAGTTAGCATCCTTTTGTTCACTTCGCCAGACATGCTGGTCTGGCAAGTAAGGATTATCCATCTCTCAGCTATTACGTAAAGATGGTGTGGTTAGTTCCCTTAGTCCTGGTGTTAGTGTGTACTCTCCCTTCAAGCTGGACAGAGAACTGTAACCGAACTATCATAAGGAAATAAATTCCTTGTTCCCTTAAACTGTTTGATGGTCATTTATCAGCAATGTTGCAGGCTGACTGCAACAGAATTTGTTACCGGGAGTGGGGTATTGCTGTGAGATTAAGAACAGCTAGTACTACAACATGAAGTTATTTGTGAAGCTGAGAGAAGTTGGTACCCAGAAGTATGGGCAATGCTGTGATGTGGCTAGTGTGCCTTTGGAACTGTTTGTTGGGAGAAATATGGAGAACTTTGGGACTTTGTGTTGGGAAAGTCTTTGCATCTTGGCAAGGGGGCCAAATGGGCCTTTATCATGAGAGCTCAGAGGAGAGCAATGAAGCCCAGCTTGTGATAGTCCAGAGAGGAACAGAGACTGGGTTTGCAATTGGACAAGTGACATATAGAGCCATGTGTAGGCCAAGAGTTTAGTGAAGTTTTGCCCTCGTCCTGAAAGCTTGCCTGAAGTTAAACTGGAATGTTTGGTGGAGGAAATTTCAAAGCAGTGTAGTCTTGACAATGTGATATGGCTACTTTTTAGTTGTCTTCAGAGTTATAATAAGAGCAAAGAATCAGGCTGGAAGAAGCAAAAAACTGTAAGATCTAATGATGAAAAATACAAAGCCAAACTTAAAAGTTGAACCAGGAAGCAGGGAACAAATGGCTGTTAAAGAGATTAGCTCCATTTGTAAATCAAAGCCTGCTCTCAATTTGGATAATAGGAGAGGCCCTAGCTTGAGGGCAAGATCCTCAGAGAAAGCTCCCACCCATAAGAATACAAATCCTTTTAGAAGAAATGAGCTAAAGGGTGGAGTTCCAACACAATGATCTATATAGTTGTCTATAAAACAACTGTCCAGGTGTGAAAGAGCATATAGAAGCTGAATCAGCTGTGATTCAAGGGGGCCAGTCTTGGCAAAGTCATCCACCTGGTTCTGGTTTTAGAGGCAGCAAGGATGCAAGAGGGAGGAGATGGTGGAGTCCTCCTCCAAGATTTCGAAAAATGATGGAAGCCAGGCAGCATGTAGCAGAAAGTCTGCAGTTTAGAGGCCCAAGAAGGGCAGTTTCTGCTGTGGAGCTAAAGCCTGGTTTGCCATTGAGAAGTAAAGATGTTAGAGATTCCAGAGACAATGTGGTACATCTGCCAAGGAGAGCTGTATACCCTGGGAGGAGGCCCAAGAGAGTGATGTGTTCTATGGGCAACTGCACTGGAGGGGTGGAACCAAAGCCCTTTGGAACTGAGATGATCTTGAACTTGGCACTATAAGATTTGGGGTTTGTCCTGCTGGTTTTTGGTCTTGTTATGGACCAATCTTTCCTGGATATGCCCCTATTCCTTCCTTTTGGAATGGGAATGTTTATTCTGTGCTATTGTATGTTGGAAGTATGTAACTTGTATTTTGATTTTACAGGAGGCTTTGGACTTTGGACTTTTGAACTGTGTTGGGACTACTGATGTAATCTATGAAGACTTTTAAGTTGGACTGAGTACGGTTTACATAATGAGATACCAATGAGCCTGTGTGGGCCAGGGGGTGGAGTGTCATGGTTTGAAATGTGTCCCCCACAGTCTCATGTGTTTAGCAAGGTCATGGCACCTTGAGAGGTGGAGCCTTACTAAAGGAAGGCAGTCACAAGGGGTGGGCCTTGAGGTGGATTAGTCCCACCCTATCTCTAGGAGAAGTCGGCCTTTGCAGTAAGCAGTCTGCAACTCTCAGCTTCCAAGATGTCTGCGGTGACAGCCTCCTCCAGTTTTGGCCAGCCAGCCATGCCGCCTCTGCTTTGAGAGAATGTCCCTTCCCTCTGGAACCGTAAGCTGAATAAACCTCCCTTTTTCCCTTAAGTTTCTTGACTTTGGGTGCTCTCTCACAGCAATAGTTAAGAGTAACTGTTACAACTTCTTAAAAAAAAACTTACTGTCCTTTGTTATTTCAGGCCAATTAGTTTATTCATTTCATTCCTAGTAGACAAAGAAAGGACTAAAAGCTTCATCTGTAAATCTTCCCAGTGGTAGGTAAGAGAGGTATTCCTCAGAAAGTCTTGCTGTAATTACTTGTCATAGTTAAGCACAGGTGTCAACTTGACTCTTGAGGGTTTGGGCTCTGGGCACAGTTGTAGAGAGTTGATGGTTGAGTTAAGCCCAGAGCAAACCTGAAGGAGATTGTCTAGCTGCTGGGGAAGACCCAGCCCATGGTGGGTGGGATTAGGCCCTGGATAAATCAGAGAGAGCTGGTTGAGAGAGTTGGCATCCTTCTGTTCACTTGGCCAGACATGCTGGTCTGGCAAGTAAGGATTGTCCATCTCTCAGCCGTTATGGTGGCCAGTTCCCTCGGCCTTGGTGTTGGTTCGTGCTCTCCTGTCAAGCTGGACTATAAACTGTAACCAGACTGTCGTAAGAAAGTAAACTCCTTGTTCCCTTAAGCTGTGTTCTGGTCATTTATCAGCAACCATGCCGGCGGACTGCAACATTACTTAAACACACTGGGTGTGAGGGCATCGTCCTTGACACACACTAGGTGTGATGGCATATACCTGGACACACACTAAGTATGACGGCTTACTCCTGAACACACACTAGGTGTGATGGCTTACTCCTGAACACACACTAGGTATGATGCCATACTCCTGACACACACTAGGTGTGATGCCATACTCCTGACACACACTAGGTGTGATGGCTTACTCCTGGACACACACTACATATGATGCCATACTCCTGGACACACACTAGGTGTGATGCCATATTCCTGAACACACACTAGGTGTGATGCCATACTCCTGGACACACACTAGATGTGATGGCTTACATCTGGACACACACTAGGTGTGATGGCTTACACCTGGACACACACTAGGTATGACGGCTTACACCTGGACACACACTAGGTGTGAGGTCATATTCCTGAAACCCCAGCACCTGGGAGGCAGAGGCAGGACATCAGCCCATGGTCATCTCCTAGGCCATGGAGAACTTGAGGCCAGTTTATGTACACGAGATCCTGTCTCATATAAAGAAATGAAATAAAATTACTGAAACAGAGCAAATGTTCAGTTTTCTAGATAAACTTGAAGGTAGTAATAGAACAATTTCTATTAGACAGCCAGTGTAGTTTATCCCACATACCCCTCATCTTTACCAGCTCATCACTTCCCTAGTAACTCCTAGGCCACTGTTGGAACCAAAGTTCCTGCACCTGATCGAGCCCCTCAACTAAAGACACGGAGACGCCAGAATCGATGCAAAGGCAAGAGGCTTTAATCAGCAGCGTGCTGGGGTCACCCTGCTTTTCGGGAGCAAGAATGGCCCCGAGCACTTAGGACTTGGGTTTTTTATAGGGCAGGGAACAAATTTCAAACATAGCGAACACAGCAAACGGGATGAGACATCTGGTTCTTGGTGATAAGGATGGCTCAAGGGGTGAAGCACAAGTCAGTATGACTAAGGGGTAAGGTACAGGGCAGTTCATCAAGAGTCAACGTGACTAAGGGGAAAGGTACAGATCAGTTCATCAAGAGGGCTTTACATTTTATATTTTCTAAAGAGGGCTTTACATTTCATATTTTCCACATCACTACATAACAATGCCCAAGACTACATAAGTCTGTGGCTCCACCCCGCCTCTTCTCTTCCCACCTTCCAGCCACCAAGCATCATGGAGACTTGGCTCTAACCATGAAGCTGCGGTGGCTTACTCCTTGTGCCCACTGTTTGTTCTAATGATGCTATCCCAGCCTAAGGCCAAACTATGGCTTCCTCCTTCTCTCTCAAACCAAGTATCCCATAGTCTCCTTCCCTTTCTCTCATTTTTAATAAATCCGGTTTTAATCTTTCCAAGTGTTCTGGCTTCAGTCTTCAACTCTAGGACATAAGAACTCCAAGAAATCTAGTTTCAATAGGACGAATAATAAAATACATAGAAAATCCTCAAACTCTTATTTTTGTCACCGATTTTACAAAAAAAAAAACAAAAAAACCCTTCTAAGCTGAGGTAGAGCCTTGCGTCCCTGAGACTACGGGTTCAATCCCGACTGAACAACAGAAAAACCAAACAAAAATGTCAGCCAGATCCACCATCCATTCCTGGAACCCACATGAGGAAGCAAAAGGAGGATCACAAATTGCTGGCTGGTCAGATGAGTCACTGTCTCAAAAAAAATTACAAAACTCTATGTCACTAACAAGTTGCCATTTACAACGGTCTTTTCTGTCTGTCCCTGTCTCTCTTCTACTTTAGTTTAGACAACTGGTAAGTATCTAAAATGTCAAAGTGCTGATTCTCTTTGAACATATCCAGTCTGCTGCTCATGTATAACCTCTTCTGACCCAGACTTTTAACTTCTCCTGCTAAAGAACAACAATGTGAATCAACAGTGGAGTTTCTCTTCCGACTCCTAATCAGGAAAGTCAAATTTGTAGCCTCTGCCCATGACACGCTCCAAAAACGTTTTACTCATGGAAGGTGGAAGGGAACATATATTTAGTCATACACAAATAAAACAAATTAAAGGTACTCCTAAAAATATAACTAAGTAAATTTTAGACAAGGAGGCATCAAAGAAGAAAAAAAAAAAACTTTAAAAGAAAAAGTGTTTTTGAAACTCATAACCACAACTGAATCTGAGCACGTTCTTCAACCCTAAGGACAACTTTCAGGGAAGCTTAAAGCTTTGTGTGGTTGCGTACTGAAATCTGAGCCAACTGGAGAAAGGCTCAAAGACCATAATCATCACAGAGCTACACCACCAAGGGGTAGAGGTCAGGAAACAGGTAAGATCAGTAGTTCACACACTGGACAATAAACTAAAATAATACAATCATTTATACTTTATGTTTAAAGGCAAACTTGAACATCAAGAAAGATTTTATTATTAAGAGCAAGGAATTTTAATAGTTTTAATAGTTGTTGTTTCTCATACATCTGAAAACACACACACACACACACACACACACACACACACACACACACACACACTTACTCCTGTGCTTCGGTTGTCCCTCAAAGACTTTCAGAAAAAGCCATCCCTGTCTCTGATGAAGTGTTGAACAAGGCACAGAAATGATGAGCATACGCAGTGACAGTTCTTGTCACGGCTTCTATTTCCTGCTGATTCAACAAGATGTATCTACTTAATGGCCTTATGTCCCTATTCAGAAAGCTAAATTTTCACTTTTGCTCAATGAGATTAGGTTTAAAGAAAAGCATAATTTTGTTAAACTTTCAATAATCAGACTCGACAGTTGATTCTTCCATCAAGTAGAAGCTCTAGGGTCTAGGGCGCTGCCTCGTAAGCTGTGGGTCACAACCCTACCAGCGGATCACATAACAGAATGTGATGGTCATGAAAAACTGGGCTACGCTAGGTTAAGCACTTAACCAAAAACAAATTCAAGCTCAAACATGAATGAACTCAAGATGCTTCTGGCAGCACACCTCCTCCTTCGCAGTGTACTTGGCACTGCACGCCATGGTTCACCACAACAGTACAACTTGGCAGGTGCTCAAGGTTACTACTATACACTATAAACTGCAGCATTTTACTGCACATACCCAGTTCTCTGCTCTTATAGAAAGCATAATAGACATGGGCCTGGAGGCACAGGCTTGTAGTTCTAGCTACTCAGGAAACCGAGACAGGAGGATTAAAGTTTAAGGCCTAGCTGGCCTACAGAGGGAGTTCCAGTCCATAAAGACTTCTAAAAAGGCTGAGGACATGGGCTGGAGAGATGACTCAAGGCTTAAGACTCTGTTTCACAAGCAGAAGGTCCTGAGTTCGGATCCCAGGTCCCACATAAAAATGCCAGATGCAAACTGAGTGACCTGCACCTCCTGCCCTGGCGGGAGGAGCCTAGGAAATCCCAGAGAGAAGCAAGGAGGTAGAAGCAATCCAGGATGATTCCCAAAATGTCACCCTTGGTCCTCCTCAGAGATACACAGTGCCCTCCGACACACACACACACACACACACACACACACACACACACACACACATACACATACAGTTCAATGGGAAGGAAGGAAAGGAGAAAAAGGGGGAGAGAAGGAAGGGAAAGAAGGAAGAGAGAGAACAAAGGGAGGGAAAGAAGAGAAGTCAGAGGGAGGGAGGAAAGGGAAGGAACAAAGGGAAGGACAACAGAAAACAGTTTAAATACAGAAAACAAAGACTTTTAATATCTTCCTATTGTCATTCCTCATCATGGAAGTATCAAATTAGTATTTTTTTGGATTTTATAGTTTTACTTAGAATGCTTGTTTTTAAAAGTTGCTATCTAGTGGGCCAACAAGATTGCAATATAAACCTAATGACTTAGTTGAATCCCTGAAATCCACATGGTGGAAGCACAGAATAGACTCTTGAAAATTGTCCTTTGACCTCCACAAGTATATGCATGCACATACACAATGTAAATATACATAATATGTAAACATATATATATATAAATATAAACAAGCATGGGTCAGAGAGATGGCTCAGCAAGTAAAACCTCTTGCTAAGTGAACCTGACATTCTGAATTCACTCAGTGGAATCCACAAAAAGCTGGACATAGTGGATCTGTAACCTCAGCACTCCTACAGGTAGACAGGAGATACAGACAGGAAACTGCCTAAAGCTCATGGGTCAACCAGCCCACGGTGAGAAGGGCAACATAACAGAGAGAAATAAGAGCAATAACGCCAGAGGAAACAAGAGAGAACCAACTCCTGAGCATGTCCAAACTCCCCAAGGGCACCATGACACGCATGCATACACATACGCACAAAATTTAATTTAACAACTTTATTTATTTGTTTGTTTGTGTGTGTGTGCGCGTGTGTATATGTGCATGTGTGTGTGTACTGTATGTCCTTGTGGAGGACTTTGAGAATCATCCTGGATGGCTGCTTCTTCCTCCTTGCTTCACTCTGGGATTTCCCAGGCTCTGCTCACCAGGACTGGAAGTTCGGGCCACCACCATTTCCACCTGGCATATTTATGTGGGACCTGGGATCTGAACTCAGGATCTTCTGCTTGCAAGGGAGAATCTTAACCCCTGAGCCATCTCTCCAGCCCAAAATTTAATTTTTAAAAAATAAAAAGCACATCCATCTCATTAGTATATAAATTTGTTTCTGTTCCTAGATGGTAAAATTGTATGTCAAAGAATTGTTTTTAAAATAAATTTATGATTTATTTATCATTAAATGAATGATTTGTCTACCTAATTTATAAACTTATATATCTAGGTTTGTGTGAAATTTTCTCTGGCTCAAGAGGGTAGCAAGTAGATTATCAAGAAAGATTATGAATGACAAGAACGTTAAATTGGCTTTCTACTAGCTTCCATCTCTCATCAACCTCCTATCTGCCCCTTCCATCATGAACAAGATGGCTTACAATTCATTCAGAGTAAATGAAGCCTGTCAGTACTTATACTATGCGGAAGACTTTACTTTCCAGAACATAGAGTTTTCAAGTATTTAATTGAAATCTAATTGAAAACAGCACTGTGGGTAACATAGGAGCCAGAAGAATAAACGAAACAGCCCTTTCAGAAAAGTCCCCCCAGTGACACCAACTTCTATGTTTTGATAAACTGTAAAATCACTTATTGTTCTTGTAAACAATGGCACAAAACGAATGAAGTCAAGTATAAAGCTCATTTCCATGGAGTTGAGCCAGAATAGTTAAAATACAAAGGTTTATTTGTCAAGAAAAAAAACACACTTGAAGCAGGAGATGGAAACATTTTTGAACAATCTGTTATCTTGTTACCCCAGCCATTTAAATTTCCTTAAAGGTTAAAGTTAAAGTTAAGGGGAAAATAAGCTAAAAGATATGTGGTCAAACTGCCCATAAGTGCCTTTACCTACTAAGCCATCTTGCCAGTTCTGGTTATTTTTTAAATTATGCCTTGTTTCAAGAGGAAAGGAACAGGCTAATAAATTAGAGGTTTTAAAATTAGCCTTCCCAAAACCCCCCACCTAAATTAATCATTGGCCAAGTGTTATGGTGACTAAAGCAGGGTGTTTGACCAGAAGGGAGTGAAGATCTCTCTAGGAGAGGCCCTGTGTACACAGCATGGCTTGATGCTTGCAGCACCCAAACCATGAGGCAGAGAGAGGGTGAGGATCAGCCAGGCTCCAGCTAGGGAGGTCTACAGGACCACACAAAACCCTGCCTCCAACCAGCAGAGAGCAGCCATCTTGCAAAAGAATCTGTGTTCTGGTAACCACTAAATATTCGACATTATGCCTAGTCCAGTCAAGACAGTCCAGCAAGCAAATCCAGGCTTGCTATTTTATTTTTAATTAGGAATGCTGGGAATCAAATCCAGGATCTTAGGAATGCCAAACAAGCACTCTCCACATAGCCCCAGCCTGCTGCACAGATATAAAGGAAAAAAAAGATTTAAAAAAAAAATCTTAAAGTGTGTGCTACTAAGCTGAAACATTTGTTTTCAAGATGGGGGTCTCATGCAGTCCAGGTTAGTCTCCCCTGGGCAATGAAGCTGAAGGTGGCCTTGGATCTGATCCTCTTGCCTTTAGGTTACTGGGGCCTGGAGATGGGACCCGATCTTCATACACTACAGCAAGCACTGTAGCAGATAAGCACATCTCAGGCACAGCACAATATTATGGATATAACGGGTTGAGTCAAATGCATGATTAAAATTTGTATTACCTGTTTCTTTTTAATCTTTTTACTATAAACCACAGAAATTTTTAAAATTAGAATGGTATTAGAAATGATATACTTATTGCAGTTCACTTGCCTGGTTACTGATAAATAATCACAAACGCCTAAAGGGAACAAGGGATTTATTTTCTTACTAATAGTCTGGTTACAGTCTATAATCCAGTTTGAGAGAATGCACCAACACCAGGGGAAAGTTAACTGGCCACACCATCTCTACATAATGACTGAGAGAGGGACAATCCTTACTTGCCAGACTAGCATGTCTGGCCAAGTATACATACGGATGCGGACTCTCAAAAATCTCAATTTTATTCCAGGGCCTAATCTCACTCACCTGGGCCTTCCCCATCAGCCAGACAATCTCTCGAAGGTTTGCTCTGGGCTTCATTCAACCATTAATTCTCCACAAATGTGCCCAGAGCTCAAACCCTCAACTGTCAAATTGACACCTGTGCCTAACTATGACAATACTTTTATGTGGAAAATGGCCAACAAAAGAGAAATCTATGGAAAGAGAAGATGGAAGGTGAGCAACTCATGACAAAAGAAACAGCTGGCTGTGTCTACAGATCGAGGAAAAAAAGGGAGGGGGGAGATCCAGTCAAAAGACACTGGAAAGGTAAGCAGAGCCCAAATCATGAAGAGTTGTATAAACCATGGTAAAAAGTTTGAATCTTTATCTAAATACAAAAGAAAATATTGAAAAAAAATCCTCATTATTAAGCCTATATCAAAATATCTTCAATAAATCTCCAAGTGCTTTATCAAAAAGAAAAGAAAAATTGGAGAATTTTAAGTAGAAGAAAAACTATTGAAGAATTGACAGATATATCATATTAGATCACCTAGAAATTATCCAGGATAATAACTTCAAACTTAGCTTCCCAATTTCCTAAGACAGTCCATGAAGGTAGTAATTAGACTCTATTAATTGATATTAACATTCTAAAAAGCTTATTAAAAAATTGTAACTTGGGGCCTCCCTTGCCCCTCATGGTACTTGCTAGAGTCCTGGAGTTCTCCGGGGCTCCCCTCCCCTCTCAGATTCACATCTGTAAGTTCTGGTCTTTCTCTCCTCCAATAAATTCTGCCTTAATCCTCTTTTTTTTTTTTAATTTTTAATTCTTATTTTATTATTATTTATTCAACTGTGCGTGCGCGTGTGTGTCTGTGTGTGTCCGTGTGTGTGTCTGTGTGTGTGTAGAACCACGGACGAATTCGCGAACCACCATGGACGCCTCCACCTCCTTCTGCCCCGGGATTCACAGGCTCCGCCCTACCAGGACCAGAAGCGCAGGCTGCCCCCGCTTCCGCTTGGCGTCTATACGTGGGATCTGGGATCCGAACTCAGGACCTTCCGCCTGCAAGGCGGAGGCTTAACCCCTGAGCCACCTCTCCTGCCCCTTAATCCTCTTTTTTAAAAAAGAAATTGTAGCTTGAGCTGTGGAGGTTGCTCAGCAGTTAAAGCACTCACCTTGCAAGTAAAAGAATCCCCAGAAACCACATAAAAATGCTGGGCCGTGGCAGCTCACCTCTACTTCCAGTCCCAGAAGGCAAAGCCTGAGTGAGAAGCCAGAGTAAGCTAACTAAGCAGAATAGCCCCTCAGAGAGCTCTGGGCTTTGAGACTCAAAAGAAAAATAGGTGGGAGAACAATAAAGGCCAATTGCTGCTGTCAGCCTCTGGCTTCCATATGCACAGGCGCACAAGTGCCTTTGCACCCACGGACAAGTGCACACACACACACACACACACACACACACACACACACACACACGTGCCTATGTACCCACAAACAAGTGCACACACACACAAGTGCCAGTGCACACATACACACAAGTGCACATGTATGTGAAATGGAAAAGAATATAGTTTTTCAGTAAAAGGAACTACAGAAACTAATGAACTTCAGAGACTAATATTTCCTTTTATGATTGACACAGTGATTAGCCAACGAGCCCTATGGTGATAAATATTTTTAGTTTTTCTCTTCTGTGAAAGTTATGAGCTAGAAAAGAAGAAAAAAAAAAAGCTGGAGAGAAGGTCCTGAATTAAGATTCCAGATCCCAGATCCCATGTAAAACTACCAGGTGGAAACGGTGGCAGCCTACACTTCCGGCCCTGAAAGATGGCACCAGGGAACCCCACAGCAAAGCAAAGAGAAGGCAGAGCAATACTGGGTGATTCCCAAAGTCACCCTTGGGCTTCCACAGACACAGAGTACCCTCTGATACACACAGACACAAACACAGAGACACAACATGCAAAAATAAAATGAAAAGGTGTATTAGGAAATATGTCATTCAACCCTCTAAAATGAATGAGAACACGGTCAAGGGCAGGTTGGAACATGACTCCTAGATTCTGACCTAACTACTAGATTCAGCACTAACTACTGTTTCATTACCCCGTCACTACAGTTTCATAGGAAATTACAGTCTTTAAAAATAATTTGACGCAGATTCAGGATTCAAAGCTCAATTCCATCAACATCAAGCAAACATACTTAAAGCTCATATAGGAACAAGTAAATATTCATGATAAGAAAAAACGGTAAAACCAGTACGCAAATCAATGACTAACTTAAAAAATAAAGTTAAAAGGTATTTTTCCTCTATTTTTCATTATATTGTCATTTGTTCTATGACTATAGTTTCTCTTTTTGGGGGAGAGGGTAGGATCTTGCTGTGCAATCCAAGCTGCTCTCGAACAGATCCTTCTCCAGGCTGGGACTGCGCTGCATGCCACTAAGCCTAGTTTACCATTTAGGTCAAACTGGGAAGACGCTCATCATTAGAGCCTTTGCATCACAAACGAAAGGACCTCAGTTCAGATCCCAGTTCCCATGTAAAAAATGTCAGGTAGAAGTGACAGCAGCTTGCACTTCCATCCAGAGCAAAGCAATAAGGAGGCACAGCAATCCAGGAAGATTCCCAAGTTAGCCTTGGGCTTCCACAGGAACATACACTCAGTGCCAGCTCACACACTCACACACACACGCGCACACACACACATACACACACACACACACACATGCACATAAAAAAATTAGTCATTATTAAAGAGTTAAAGAGGGGCTGGAGAGGTGGCTCAGGGGTTAAGCCTCTGCCTTGCAGGCAGAAGGTCCTGAGTTCGGATCCTAGACCCCACGTATAGACGCCAGGCAGAAGCAAGGGTGGCCTGCGTTTCTGGTCCTGGTAGGGCGGAACCTGTGAATCCCAGGGCAGAGTAAACAAGGAGGAGGTGGAGGTGTCCATGGTGGTTCCCGAATTCGTCCGTGGTTCTACACCCCACACATACATACACGCACGCACACACGCACACACAATTAAAAAAAAAAAAAAAAAAGAGTTAAAGAAAACTCGTGGCATGCCTCCTAAAGCCCCTGAACACCATCTGGATGGACATCTGCTCTATCACTCCAACTCTGCAGCTAGCAGGGATTACACACAAGAGGAATAGCTCCAGACTCACAAGAGTGTAAGGAAGGCTCTGCTGTCTAGTCTCTCTGTGTCCCTTTTTCTTTCTCCTGTTTCCTCCTGTTACAACGACACCTGGGCTCTTCTTGCCCTCTCTGGTCTTTTCGGCTCTCTATGTACCTGTGGCCTGCATTAACAAAATGGGCAGAGGTCTGAACTTGGTGATTACAGAGCTTAGCTGCATTAATTACTGTGCCTATTCCACCAAAAAGTTTATTTCCAGAGTTTAAAATTCAAGTCAGGTGTGGTGGGACACTTGTGGAGGTGGAGACAGAATAATCACAAATTCAAGGTCATATGCATCTACACAGGTTTGCTGTCAGCCAAGGGGAGGAGAAAGAAGGACAGGGAGGGGAAAGGAGGAAAGGGAAGGGGAAGGGAAGGAAGGAGAAGGAAAGAGAAGAGAGGGGAGGGAGAGAGGAAGGAAGGAAGGGCGGACGGGAGGAGGAGGAGGGGATGGGGGGGAGGGGGAGGGGCAGCATCCGGAAGACCTGAGTTGGTCCTTGGTGCCCAGGTCGTGGAAGAGAATTGATTTCTGAAAATTGTCCTCTGACCTGCCATGACTGCACTTTCTTTCTCTCTCTTCTCTTTCTTTCTCTTCAGTATTAAAAGAATTTTTTTAAAGAACCCTTTCAGAATAATGATGACACAATACTGTCAGTCTCAATGAAATTGTACTTTGATTTCAGACCACAATTTCCCCTGCCACTAAGCTTTTCTAGAAATGGCATCCAACACAACTGAAGCTAAAAATAGCCAGAAGCGCCAAGGAAGAGAGCTAAGCCAAAGTCATTGACGGAAATCTTATACATCAGACTTCAACAGTTATTAACAAGATAGAAACCAGAGTACCACAGTAACATTTTAAGAATATTCTGAGACTGGAGTCCAGATGGATGGTGAAACACTTTGCACAAGGCTCTGCGTTAAATAACTGAAAGAAAAAGATGGGGGTGCGGAGTGGGGTGGGATATTTATATAGCCTGGCAGTGAAATCTACAGATATTTGTAACATAGTCACTTTTGTTTGTTTGCATTATTGGGGATCAGAACCCACCACAAGAATGCAAATGATTGACTGAGCCCAGTCCTCACGCATTTATAAAAAACTGTGAGGCTGAGGAGGTGGCTCAATGGTCAAGGCCTTTGTCTTGCAAGGAAAAGGACCACAGATTGGATCTCCAGATCCCATGTAAAAAAATGCCAGGCAGATATGGCAGAGGCCTGTAATTTCAGCTCCGGAAGGCAGAGCCTGGGAATCCTGAGAGCAAAGCAATAAGGTAGAAGAGCAATCCCAGATGATTCTCAGGTCGCCCTTGGGTCCCCACAGGCTCACACACTCAAGTGCCCTCTTGTACACATGCACACATGTGCATATGTACACACTCGTGTGCCCTCTTGTACACACACATACACACATATGCACACACAAGCAAAAAATAAGTAAGTAAAATAAGCAAAACTCTGTGCACTATGTATAAACTACATGAAGAAGATAGTCAAAGGCCATCCCCTTCCTGGGAACTCACATGTTCACGTGACTCACATACAGGCCCGACCATGTCCTCAATTTTCCACTGCTCAAGAAGACTGCTGTTATAAATCAAGCCACGGAGTTCCTATAGGTAGGCCTTAAAGGACATGCAAGTCATAAAATCAAAAATCTCAGAATGATGCCTGCTAGCCTTCACATCAACTAACAGCATTATTTACTTCCATATATACTTTCCTCTATACTCAATAATGAATCCAATTTTGAAAACTTTACCTTAATTTTTAATATTTTTGACATTTATGTATCTGTGTGTGTGTATGTTGTGTGTGTGTGTGTGTGTGTGTGTGTGTGTGTGTGTGTGTCCAGGCATGCTGGAGCACACCTGTACTACCAGCACTTAGGAGGTAGAGGCAGCAAGTTCAACGTCATCCTCTGCTACATACTCAGTTTGAAATCAGCCTGGAGTATATAAATAAGGCCCTGTCTCAAAACAATCAAAGAAAACATTGGAAGCCTCCATAACCTTTATCAAAAAGTCTACTGAACTTGCTCTCTCATCATATGACAAGTGTCTGTAATTTGATTTCCTATACTACCTACAAACTATGAATTCTATGACTACATATAAGGAAAAGGTCCATAAAGCAGCTTGCAGAATTTGTTTAAAAAATGCATCAAGACTTCTATAAGCAGCTGGCAATTTGCTAAGCAAGCAACAGAATGAAAACAATCTTCCTGGGCCAGGAGGACAAGGTGTCACCAGACCTGCTGAGTTCCCGCAATTCTAGTTCCATCCCTGGAGCCACCACAGAGAAAGGAAAGAACCGAATCCCAAAAGTGTACTCTGGTTTTGACATGTATACACGCACACATGAAATTTTTAAAAATGATCATTTCCAGAAAAACAGAATAGAAACTGAATTCATTTTAAAATTAAAGCAGAAAAGTGGCAGAATGATTCAGTAACACACAAACCTGATGACCAGGTTTCTACCCCCAGACCCTTCTGGTAGAAGGAGGGAACTTTCAAAAGTTGTCCTCTGACCTCCAGACATTTGTGTTATGACACAAGCTCGCCTCTCTTCTCTCTCAGATAATTTTTCTAAAAACAATACAGAAGATAAAAACAACCTTCTAATTTGCCTAACTTGGATCTATGATTTGGATATGGCTTAAATGTGCCTCCAAAAGTGTTGCTCAGCCGCAAACCTCAAAAGCCCAGCACTAGGGATATAGACAGAGGAGGATCAGGACTTCAAGGACAGCCTAGGATGCATGAGACCCTGTCTCAAAGTCAGAAAAAACAGTGGCAGGTCTGGAAACTTGCTCTTCACTGTGGTAATGTTGGAAATGGTATAATCTTTAAGAGATGGGGCCACCTAGAAGACAATTAGAATGTGAGGGCACTGCCCTCAGGAAAATATTAATCTATTATCTGGGGACTAGTTAATTGCTGAGACAAGCTGTCATAAAAACAGCAAACCTTACCACCCCAATGATGGTTTCCTGTTTAACAACATGACCTCTTTTGCAATCACTAGGCCTTCACCAGAGACCAACTGGATCTTGGACCTTCAGCTTCCAAAACTATGAGCTCAATAAACTTCATATCTGACTGACATACCCAATATATATATATTCTGCTATAGCAACAGAAAATCGACTAATAAACAGCTTCCTGATCCTCAAATGTAGATCTATGGGAAGTTGAGAAGATTACTTAGCCACTCACTCCCAAAGGGATTTCATGACTATAAACTTACATCTAGTCCAGCCCCTCCTGAGAGAGTTACCCGGCACCAGACACATCAAATTTAACTGAATGAAACCCCCACCGACTTTTCCATTAGTCTTCCTCTTTCCATTGAGACGTTCACAACTGTTCATGCCAAAAGCCTTAGAGTCTTAACTGATTATGTGCTTCGATTGATTACCACGGTGCACATACAGACCCAGTACTCAGGAGGCAGAGGCCAGAGGACAACTTCAAAGCCAGTCAGGGTATACAAGACCCTGCTTTAAAAAAAAAAAAAAAAAAATCAGGGCTAGAAAGATGGCTCAGGGGTTAAGACTACCTCACAAGCAGAAGTTCCTGAATTGAGATTCCAGGTCCCATGGCCAGGTCCCAACAGCGGGCAGCCTACACTTCCAGTCCTAGTGGGCAGAAGTCTGGAAAACCTCAGAGCAAAGCAAAAAGGAGATAGAAGCAATCCAGGATTATTCCCAAAGTCATGCTTGGTCCTCCACAGGGACACACAGTGCTCTGATAAATACACACACAAACATACAGGAATTTTTTTCCTGTTCCTTCCCCAAACCACTTTCACCTCAAATATTGAAACCACCTAACCAGTCCTCTGCTTTTACCCTTTCCCCCTCACATAGTCTACATAACATGGCACTACACGACCCTCTGATGAAAATAATCTTTCACCTTCCAGTTCTTCCCATTTCAAAGCAAGGAACTACAAGTAATCTTTGAGGCCCTCGCTTTGACTGTGCGTTTACTCTAATCATAGAGGCCTCTTTGCTGTTACCTTCACAACTAGCCACCTCCCACACCAGGTCTGTGTGTGCGCCCTTTGTTTTGCTTACAATGCTGTTCCCCTAGACAAGCCTATTCAACTGCTTCTTCTACTCGGATGCTGCCTTCTCTAGGAGGCCTTCCCAACTATCTTACTTAAAATCCAGGGCTGGAGAATGTGATTCAAGGATGGACTACACACTCAGCATGTGCAAGGTCCTGGGAGTGATTCGAGAATCAACATAAAATCACAACGCCAACATTCTGCTGACATTATCCAACCCCATTTACCTGTTTACTTTTTCCTCATACTTGGGCAAAGTAGCTAGCTTGTTGTTGAAAGCCTATAATCTCTGTTACATGTAAGGATCACAAATTCAAGTGCTTTGGCTACAAAATAGATTCTAATCTATTTGCTAGTGATGAAATGATACTGAAATCTCACCTTGTAAAATAGAATATAACCTAAGCAGTCTAAATATTATGAGCAGTAAAAATACATTAAACTCTGTGTTTCTGATCAGTTTTAGAAACTTGGTAGCTATTTCTTCCCCAGATGCTGTTCTCTCTATTTGTTTCTTTTGCATGGGTTCTAAACAGGACCTCACCCTGTAGTCTAGGTTGGCCTGGACTTGCAACAGTCCTCATGCCTTAGTCCTCCAAATCCTGAGACTACAAGCATGAACTCCAGTACCTGTCAGTCACTTGTCTTTTAAAGCAACAAAAGGAGAAAGGAAAACCAAATGTTTTACTACAGTTTTGTTAAGCCAGCTTCACTGTGCTGGAGGAGACCCAGGCCAGGCTTCAAAGCAAAAGAAAGAATACAGGTTTTCATCTTCTACAAGTCACCACCCACATAAGGTATCCAAACGATCATGGTGCCAAAATGTTTAGGATGCTTAAAAAGGGATCCTAGAAAAGTAATGCACCAGCTCAGGAAAAAAAGCTCTCCAAAATTTTTCAGCATACATTTTTACCTTCAAATCCTTAATAAAGTCACTATTAACACGCTCATGATATCTTAGCTGAAAAAAAGTTACATAACTATGCATACTCGTAAACGAAAAGCCTGCTAGTAGACTCCTCTTCTCCACTGCCCCCCCCCAAAAAGAACTGTGAAGCTAACTTCATAAAAAGATATCCCACATCAGCTACACGTAGGATGAAGGACAAGGCATCTTCGCCTGAGCGGTTTTGTTTACTCTTATTTATTATTTGATAACACACTCAATTCTGCTCTTAACAGAAGAGAGGAAATCCACATTGGCGCAATCAATAAGGAATGCTGTTTCAAAGAAGCTGTCCTGAGACTCTATGATCTAAGTGTTCAGCGTCAACACAGATAAAAGTTATGGCGGTGGATGTCACTTGTCTCAAACTCTTCCCTCCCCCCCCCAAAAAAAATCGCGATTCAGATCCCATGGAGGCAAGCAGAGGAAAAGAAATCTCGGCTACAAGCGAAAAACGGAATCAGCCGTTTGTTTCCCACCGCCTTGTCTCCATTGCGCGCTCTCCCGCCCCCAGCGTCCGCTCCGGCTCAGCCCCGCACTGCGCCACTGGGCCCAGAAGACCCTTCCCTGGGGAAGCCGCGCAGGGGCTGGGGAGGGGTCGCCCATTCCTTCGATCGGGTCAGGGCCAGTACGGTCCACACAGCGTCCGAGCGCCAGGGCCCCGCGAGCTGGCCAAATAAAGGGATGGGATTACAAGGGGACTCGCGCGTGAGCGCGGAACGGAGCGGGGCGCAGGCCAGGAGCCGCGGCGTGCGGAGACCCCGGCGCCGCGCAGTCCCGATTCCTCGCTGGGCGGCCGCCCACTCACAGAGGGGTCGGGCCCCGGGGTCCCCTGCGCCCGCGACGCGCGGCCCGTGCCCGCCGGCGAAGCCCGCGTCGCTTGCGCGCGGAACGAAGAACAAAGTCTCCCGGCGCCCGAGCGCGGCCGCCGAGCCCACTTTTTGTCCGCAGTCCGCGCCGCCCGCCCGCGCGCGCGCCGCAGCCTGGCCTTACCCGCCAGCTCGTCGGGCTCCAGTCCGCTGTTCGCGTCGATGCCGCACAACACGAAGTAGTGCGCGAAGCGGCAGACGGCCGAGGAGGACCCCGAGCCCGGGCCGGGCGCCGCACCGCCGCCGCTCATCCCGCCGTGCAGCTCGTGAGGGAGGGCCGCCAGGCTCGGCCGCCGAGGACCAGGAGGGCGAGCGGGCCTGGCTGGACACACGCCAAGGAGGCCACTGCGCCGTTTCCACCGCGGAGCCTCAGCCGGCCCTAGGGTGACCCCAGCGCGCCCATGACCGCGCCGCCGCCGCAGCCTGGCCGCTCGATGGGCGCCGGGGCCCCGGTAGCAGCCGCGGGCTCGCGCGCGGTGGGGAGGAGCTGCGGGGGGAGGTTGGCGGGGGCGCGCGCCGCAGCTGCGCCCGCCCGCCCCGGCGTCTGGCACCCGCGGTCGGCTGAGCGGCGCGGCGCGGGAGCGCGCGGGGACAGGGAGTGAGCGCGCCCGGGGAGGGAGCGCCGGAAAGGCGCGGGGGGGGGGGAGACCCCAAGGAGGACTGGGGGGCCGGGGCGCGCTGGGGGTGGGAGCGGGAGAGGGGGAGCGGGAGGGCGGGCGCGGGGGAGCAGGAGGGAGGGCGCGGGCACGCCTCGGGGAGGCGGGGGCGCTGGGGGGACCGCAGGGAAGGCGCGGGGAGCGGGTGCGTGCTGAGGAGGCACCGCAGGGAGGGCGCGCTCGGTAGGCGCGCGCCCGTGGGCTGACGGAGCGCGCCGCGGCCGGGGGCGCGTGGGCCGCCCCCTCCTCGGGACCGACAGCCGAGCTGGCGGTGCCTCCCCGGGATGCCGCGCGCAGACGCTGCTCCGGAAAGTGGCGGGTCCCGCCGGTCCCGCCGGGGTCGTTTCCCAAGGCGTCTGAGGCCGGGGTAGACGCCCGGCGCCACCTGAACCTGCTGAGAAGACAGGAAACGACTCCGAAAAGCCGCCTATGACCGCCACGCCTGCGGTGCGTCTTTCTACCTCAAATAAATAAATGTACAACTTTAATAAAAACTAACGTGAGATACCGGGGTCATGTTGGGACAAATCCTAGTCCCCAGTTAGGCGCTGACACCTGCATAAGCTCAGGAGCCGAGGCCAGAAAACAGCCTCGAGTTGTGGGACAGCCTGAGCCACACCAGTTCCGAGTAGCCTGGATTGCACTGGGATCTAGTCTCCAAAGCGGCTGAAAGGAACCATGAAATGCGGAGACCTCAGAAGGCGGCGTCCCCTGGCTCCTCCTGAGAAGTCCGAGGCTGTCCTGGCTCTCCAGCGTCCCCCCTCCCCCTCCCCCTTTGATGTTACTCCGCAAGCACAGGCAGAACTGACAAGCTCATGGGACTTAGACCCGAACTCTGCTCCGCAGAGGCCAGGTGTGACTCTGTACCTGCTTTCTTGTAACTTCCTATTTTACATCAGGTGCTCGACAAACCAGTTCATTGCAAAAAAACTTAGACCTGAAATCCCAGCACTCAGAAGGCCGAAGTGGAAGGATCAGGGATTTGAGGCCAGCCTCCATACACACAAACACACATGAAGAAATCAGGGCAAGTCACAGCCTGGGTAATTGACCTTTAGCTTATAGTATAGTGGCTGCTGGGAAAATCAACTTTAATATGTTATACATATATAGAAACATGGTCACTTGCTATTATCCAATTTGAACCCAGACTCAAAATTAGGTGAAAGAATAATTCTGGATATCGCCTCCAGGTTTTCACATGCATGTATAATCATAAGTACCTGCACATACCCTACCTTATGCCCTACTACACACAAACACACATACAAACACACATGCACTCATTCCATACACATGAAAAAACTGCCAAGTCATGCACAAAAGACACTCTTCCACAGCGCTGCGGTCATGCTCTTTCAGCCTCTTGTTCTATGAAACATAGAGCCTTGGAGGGGGTGACACAGATGTCCTATTTATGACTGAACATTCAATAGTCACTCAACACTCTGATAAGCAATGAATCTCTGCAGTTACCATTGCCCACAGCCAAAAGAAGTTTCTCTGACCAAAGCTGACAGCAACCCTTACCTATTGGCACAAACATAGAAGGCACAATAGCAGCTTCCGCACTTAGGGCCTATGACCAACCTCATGGGCTTTTGATGGTGTCCCAGGTTTCCTTCCAGTACAATGGGCCTCGAATCCAAACAAAAAGTGGTCAGTTCCCCTTTAACATGGTTGTCACTGTTGACTCTCTTGGCTGACTGGTTGGTATTGTCTACAGCCGAGTAAAACTGTTGATTCTTCTCTAGCAGTCTGCATAGCTCCTTTAGCACTATGAGGGTAGCCTGTAAGGAAGAAGCTTCTTGTCCAGTTCCAACTTGATTTCGCGTGTTCTGCTGGATGACAGGCTGCAGTGGCAACTGCCTGTATTGTTTTGAAGATTATTTGTCTTTTGACAGGGTTTCTTCTTCATAGCTCAGGCTAGCTCATAGCTGGCATTTCAATCTCTGCCTCCACCTCCCAAGTGCTGGCATTATATGCATGAACTATGCACCTGGCTACATTAATGTTCTAAAATGGAAAAATATAGGAGCTATAATGTGCCTATAAGAGCCACGTGTGCCTATAGTCCCAGCATTTAGGAAGTGGGGGACTCCTCTGGTCCCTGCAGAAGCACCTGGCATAGTCTGGCTACTCCAAGCAAGCCATACCTGCACATGCCTGACTCCTCTGAGAACAGGTCAGGTCAAAGATGTTTAGAGTCTTGTCTTCCCTGTTTTGAGCCCTTAAGTATCTGCCATGTGAATGGAGGATCAATGGCCCAGTAATCTCAGCTTTAACCTCTTGTTAGTATAAAACTTACCAGCTGTTACATTTTCAATTCAAGAAGATCTGGAGTGACATTTTCTTGTGCTAGGATTTTCTAGGAAATCTGATCATAACAAAGGTTATTTGGAAACTCAATAACCATATTCCCTTGTAATATTTTTAGAAAAGAAGGCAAGTCTTTGTCAATAAGAGTTTGGTAGCATGGGGTTGAAGAGATGGCTCAGAGGTTAAGAATGCTTGCAGTGCAGCATGAGGGTTAGAGTGTGGGTCCCAGCATCCACATAAGAAGCCAGCCCAGAGGCTGGAGAGGTGGCTCAGCGGTTAAACCTCTGCCTTGCAGGCGGAAGGTCCTGAGTTCGGATCCTAGACCCCACGTATAGGTGCCAGGCAGAAGCGGGGGGTGACCTGCGTTTCTGGTCCTGGTAGGGTGGAGTAGTTCCCGAATTCATCCATGGTTCAACACACACACATACGCACACACACATGCATATGCACAATTGAATAAATAATTTAAAAAATTTTTAAAAAAAGAGAGAGTGCCCTAATTATTTAAAAAAAAAAAAAAAGAAGCCAGCCCAACGCTGAGGAGAAGGAGACAGAAGAATGGATGGGGTTCATGGGTCTTCAGCCTAGCTCAAAAACAAAAACAATCTGAAAGTTCCAGGTTCAGGGAGGCATTGTGCCCCCCTTAAAAAAAAAGAAAGTGATAGAGGAGGGCAACTTGTCTCCCTGAATTCAATCCCCATGTGGTAGAAGAAGAGAACTTCTGAGAGGTGTCCTCTGACTTCCACATGTGTGCCAGCCGTAGTGTATGTCTGCCCCCCCAAATAAACTGTTTTAAATTCCATGTCACCAAGGCTAAACTAAATTGTTGTAGATGCCTTCCAAAGAATAAGTAGTCTGAGAGGTAGCTTAGTGCATAGGGCATCTGCTTGAAACTCTGGCAACCTGAGTTTGATCCCTGGAAACCTGTATTATGGAATTAGAGAACTGACTTCTGAAACTTGTCCTCTGACCTCCACTCATGCACTGTGACATGTACTCTTGTTCTCTCTCTCTCTCTCTCACACACTCTCTCTGTCTTTCCTCTTTCTTGATGTATCTATCTTCTCTCTATTTCTTGCAAATAAAATATTTTTTTAAAATTTGGCAAGCTGGCAATATGGCTCATCAGATAAAAGTGCTTGTCTCCAAACCTGACAACTTGAGTTCTTTCCTTGGAACACAGTAGAAGAAGAAACAGACTTTCATGGGTTGTCCTCTGACCTTTTGAACTGTGGCATGCATGTGCTCCATCCCATGGATAAATAAAGAATAAAACAAAATTTAGCTAATCAATATGAACTTGAATTCTTGTGGCAAATGTGTAATCTTTCTTTTTTTTTATCTTTCTTAATTTTGTCTAAAAATATGGTGATTTGTAATGATAGAAATTATTTCTCACGGTCTGGAGTGGGAAGTCTTAAGATTTAGGCACCATGGGGCTGGAGAGGTGGCTCAGGGGTTAAGCCTCCGCCTTGCAGGCGGAAGGTCCCGAGTTCGGATCCCAGATCCCACGTATAGACGCCAGGCGGAAGCGGGGGCGGCCTGCGCTTCTGGTCCTGGTAGGGCGGAGCCTGTGAATCCCGGGGCAGAAGGAGGTGGAGGCGTCCATGGTGGTTCGCGAATTCGTCCGTGGTTCTACACATACACAGACACACACATACACACACACACAGACACACGCGCGCACGCACATACACACAGTTGAATAAATAATAATAATAATAATAAAAAATTTAAAGATTTAGGCACCAGGAGATGTTATCTGGGCTGTTCTGTTCCTGACCAACTTCTTGCTGTGCCAGGATCTTTTTAAGGACACATCGCTTTGGAAAGAGTCCACCCTGAAGGGTGTGGTCTTGCACTACTGGTATTCAAAGTCATCCTCAGATTAAGCCTGGGCACAAAGTCTTGTCAGATACTGTTATAGTTACACATAGGTGTCAACTTGACAATTGAAGGCTCACATTCTAGGCGCATTCGGAAAGATTTAGTAGTTGTAAGCCCTGAGCAAGCCTGCGGAAGATTGTCTAACTGATGGGGAAGAACCATCTCATGGTGTCTTCTATGCCCCGGGCAGGTGGACATATAATGGGGAAAGTCGGCTTAGTAAAGTTTGGCATTCTTCACCACCAGACGGTCTGCTGAGATGTTCAGCTTCTGAAGTGAGCTGGTAAGATCAGTGAATTCCATGAGCACAGCCCACTGCTGTATTTTGTTAGCTGGGGGTTCGGGAATTAGCATTCTTTGGCATATTTGGACCAACATGTTGTCTGTCAAGTGAGGATTATCCCGCTCAGCAGTCCTGTGGATATGGCGTGACCAGTTTCTTCAGCCCCTGGTGTTGGTATGAGCTCTCCTGCCAGGCTGGACAAAGAAATGTAACCAGACAAAAGTAAGAATAAAACCTCTTGTTCCCTCTTAAGCCATTTGGTCATGAATTTATTGGCAACATGTGACAGATGTCCAGCCCTGCATAAAACCAGGCGCAGTGACAATCCCAGCACTCTGAGAGGCAAAAATCAGAACTGGTCAAGTCCAAGGCCATCTTGGTCTACATGTAAGTCTTGGCTAACCAGAGCTACACAGTGAACTACTGTCTCAAAAACGCCAAGAAACATAAAAAAAGAACATGTCAGGGTCATATTCTGCCCACATCATCCACATGGGACTTTGTGCCCAAAACTTTTCTCCCCAGCTGCTGCAGCTGAAGCCTTCAGAGGCCTGGAACCAGCCTCCCTCCTCCCATCTACACACCACAGTTCACTCTTTCAAAAAATAGATCCCTTGATTTCCTTAATGAAGAGTGAATGTCTAAACTAAAAATAAAATGAAGATTCTCCATGCTCTTCAGTCATAATCGATATGACTATTCATGAGGCAGTTATTTCGAGCTTAGCAGTGTAAGCACAATTCCTTCACTGAATTCACTCAGTCTTAGACAAAGGTTTCAGGATGTTTACTGCCTTAGCTAACTTCTAAGCAGTCTTCATCCTCCACGTTTATAGCCCCTTCCACTTCTAGAAAGTAATTTTAACATCTATAATAGTATATTAAAAACATTTTAAGGTCTAGCGAGATGGCACAGAGGTTAAGACTCTGCCTCACTAGCAGAAAGTCCTGAGTCTGATCCCAGGTTCCAAGTAAAAATGACAGGGAGAAATGGCCAGCATTGGCCTGCACGTCCAGCCCTGGTGGGCAGTACCTGAGAAATCTCAGAGCAAAGCAAAAAGGAGGAACAAGCAATCCAGAATGATTCCCAAAGTCACCCTTGGTCCTCCACAGGGACACACAGGACTCTGATACACACACACACACACACACACACACACACACACACACACACACATGTATGTGGTCAAAAATAAATAAAGTTTAAAAAAATACACAGTTTGAGCTAAAAAGAAAGAAAAGATTTTACAAAGTACCTTATTCTGTTTCAGGACCTATAACCACCCCACCCCACCCCACCCCACCTCCGTCCCGCCCTGCGGGGCTCAGGAATAAAGTCACAGCTCTTGAGGAGGCTGAGGTCAGAAGACTGCCATGAGTGCCATGGACTATTGAGTGAGACCTTGCTTTATAAAAAAAGAAGAGGAGGAGGAGGAGGAGAATTCTTATGACTATTTCCTTTAACTTCAGTCTCAGATAATAACTGAAATTAGACAGAAAGATGCTGGAAAAAAAGCCAAGTTAATTGTACTCTCCTGAATAAGTTGCTTCTTACTTTCAGGTTACCCAGTGTGAATTTTTCGAATGAAAAAACTTAATATTAGACTCCAACAATCTTCAAAAAAGTAAAAATTACATCTGGCGAGTGCCTATTTCAGGTAACCGAATGCAAGGCAGCATAACAGGTTTAATTTTGGACACCATGTTATTTATTACCTGGGAGAAAGGGAGGTCAGGAGAATGATCCACCTTTCAGATCGACACTCCCATTCCCTCGAGGTTCAAATGAATGAAATGACTTCATCTGCCTGTGATTAGGGTCTTCGGCTGTACATTGCAAGGAGACTTTTTTGTTTGTGGCTTTGCTTTGTTTGGTCTGAGACAGGATCTCACTATGTAGTCCAGGCTGACCTTCGCCTTGTGATCCTCCTGCCTCAGCCTCCCAATGCTGGGATCACAGCCCAGGTTCATTGCAAACTTTTAATTGCCTCATAAAGTTGACTATGTCAGCTTACAAAGCACCAAGCTCCTCAGAGAGATTGGCTTATAAACCAAGAGCTCTATTTTTTTAAAATTTTATTCAATTGTGCGTGTGTGAGTGTATGTAGAACCATGCGTGAATTCGGAAACCACCATGGGCCGCCTCCACCTCCTTCTGTTTACTCTGCCCGGGATTCACAGGCTCCGTCCTACCAGGACCAGAAATGCAGGCTGCCTCACTTCTGCCTGGCGGCCCCTAAACAAAGCACTCTATGCAAAAGTATGATTCCAATTTAATTAGTATGTTAGGTCTTTAGATTAGAGTAACTGTATTTTCAGAAATGAAATTTTTCATGTTGTGCTTGTTTGTTTGCCCTTCAGCCACTGTGTTGCCTTAACTGTCCTGGAATTCCGTTAAGTCGTCCAGGACAGCCTTGAACTCTGAGTCCTCCTGCCTGTGCCTTCTGAGTTCCAGGGTCACAGGATGCGCCACCATATCTGGCAGGAAATATTTATTTATTTAATTGATTTTTTTGTGTGTGTGTTTTTTACACAGAGTTAGCATAGTCCAGGCTGACCTTGAACTCACTGTGAAACTAAGGGAGGACCTTGAGCTTCCCGAGTGCCGTTATCACTGAGGATTAAAGAGCACCACATACATTTTACATATCTTTGCCTTATCTTTTTAGCTTTAATAAATATCATTAGGTATATGGATTTTTATAATTAAACTGGTTTTTAAAATATCAATTTGATGGAGGAGGGTTGGCAGCAGGGGATGGAGGAAAGGAAGAAAACAGAGAGAGGAAGAGAGAGAAAAACACATGCATGCCATGGTGCGCCAGTGGAGATCAAAGAACATTCAGAAGTCAGTTCTTTTCTTCCACTATGTGGACTTTGAAGGATTGAACTCAGGTTGCCAGATTTGTGAACAACTATCACGTTTATCCTATCATTAAATTTTTAAAATTTATTTATTAATTAATTAATTAATTTATTTATTTATTTGTGTGTGTGTGTGTGTGTGTGTGTGTGTGAGAGAGAGAGAGAGAGAGAGAGATGGTACTGTGTGTCCCTTCGGGTTATAATTAAATTATTATAAACTGAATGTGTAGCTCAGTGATATAGTATTTGTCTAGCCAAACAAGCCACGGGCTCAATCCCTGGTACCACACAGGAAGCAACTGCTTTAAGCTAGTTATGGTGGTGTCCAGTACTAACTGAACACATTGGAAGTAGAGGTAGGAGACTAAGGAGTTCACAGGCTACAAAGCTAGTTCCAAGCCAGCCTGTGCTACATAAAACCCTGTCTTAAGAACCAAGTAAGGAGCCAGGGAGATGAGTTGTTGGGTGAAAGTGCCTGAGTCCCATCCCTGGAACCCACAAAATCCTCCATTCTAGACTACTAACCCTAACCTCCCACACACATCAAATAAATAAGAAAAGAAAACAAATTTTAAACTAAAATAAGCAAAGATGAAGCATTGTGGTACACACCTGTAACTCCTGCTTTTGGGCGGTAGAGGCAGGAGGATCAGAAGTTCGATACCATCCTAAACTGCATATCAAGATTCGGCCAGCCTTAGATAGGTGAAACTCTGTCTCAAAACAATAGCAGAATAAAATAAAATTTAAGCTTAAAATACCCACAGAAGGCTGGAGAGATGGCTCAGGGTAGAAGCCTCTGCCTTGCAGGCAGAAGGTCCCGAGTTCTGATCCTAGATTCCATGTATAGATGCTGGGTGGAAGCTGGGGTGGCCTGTGTTTCTGGTCCTGGTAGGGCGGAGCCTGTAAATCCCCGGGGAAAGTAAACAAGGAGGAGGTGGAGGTATCCATGGTGGTTCCCGAATTCCTCTGTGGTTCTACACACACACACACACACACACACCCCTACGCGCACACACGCATACATGCACAATTAAATTTAAAAAATTAAAAAAAAATACCCACAGAAGCCTTTTTATAAATGCGCTTTCTATAAATGCATTGAGCTATTTATAAACCAGATCTACTTTGTAGTTGTAATAATTATAATCACCGATGGAAAAAAATTGAAATCATCTTGGAATGTGCACCATATAATTTACAGTTAGAAATTTTAAAATGCGTTGTGGGAGACACTAAGGCCTGAGCCTGGTCCCTGGAGATGCTGCCTCGGCACATGTCTGACACAGACATTCCAGGCCGATTCCTTTCCCATTAGTGAGAGTTTGAATTACCTCCTGAGACCAGATCTGCCTTTGTTCTTGGGATGGTAGTCAAAAGTTCTCTCTTCAGTTTCTTCCCTGTGTACTTTGAGACCTTGGGAATATATTAATCTGTGGATCATAGATTATGTACATAAATCACAACAACTAGGTGTCACATCTGTTTTTCACTCTACCTGGAGACACCATGTCTGTCCCTACATGGCAAATAGGTGACATCTGCTTTTTCTTGCTGGCCTAGATAAGCTTTATAATGTATGTGTTCAACATGATCCTGTCAAGATCATGGCCATGTTGGTCCCTGGTTTTTCCCTTTAAATCCTTGGGCTTGCTGCTAATAGTGTCTGCCTGGATGAAAAAACACTCTTGTTCCCTCTCACCTAAACCTGGTTCAATCCCTACTGTTCCCACTTCTACTCTCCATGTATTGCATGTGTCCATCCTGGTTCCAGGATTTACTCAATATGTGGAATGACTTCCAGAGACTCCTCTAGGGCAACATATGGCTGGATTAAAAATGAGGGACTGGATAAGTGGGTAAGTGCTTGCTACACAGCATAGGACATGAATTCTGTCCCCAGAGCCCACATTAAAAAACTGATCATGATGCACACATCTATAATTCTATCACGGGGGACTGGGACCAGTGGATCCCTGGGGCTGGTTGGCAAGCTAATCTACCGAAACAGCAACCTCTGGCCTTCACGTGTGGGGGGTGCGAAGGCATAAGCCTGCTTTCTTTAGTCAAATGTATTAGCACATGTCTGAGACAGACACTTTGCAGGCAGGGACCTTTTCCTTTAGTGAGAGATGAAAACACCTTCAGTTTTGTTTTTTCTCTTGGAAGACCAGCACCCCCTCACAATTCCTGAGACCAGATTTGCCTTTGTTCTGCTTAGGACCGGGTTTGGGGGCCAAGGTGTTCTTTCTGCAATTCCTTCTCTATACATCTTGAGACCACCAAAGTATGTTATCTACAGATCACAAAGTTATGAACATTAAGTCACAGTCTATAGTTAACTCTGCCTGGAGATACCATGTCTGTCCCCATATAGTAACTAGGTGTCACATCTGCTTTTTCTTGCTGGCCTAGATAAGCTTTACAATGTGCATGTTTAACATAATCCTGTAAAAAATTTAGCTGTACTGTTCCCTGTTTTTTCCCTGGCTTAAATACTTGTGCTCGCTGCAAATAAAGTTGGCTTGGATGGTTTGAATAAAAGACATCCTAGCACCCTCTGACCCAGCCTAATGTTCATTCCTACCTCTCCCACTACTGCTCCCTGTGTGTCGCATGGGTTCTCGCTGGTTCTCGGACCACACATTCACACACAGAGCTAAGTTAATAGCAGAATTAAAAATCTTACTTTAGGCTGGAGAGATGGCTCAGGAGTTAAGATTCTGTCTCATAAGCAGAAGGTCCTGAGTTCAGATCCCAGGCATCCCAAGTAAAAGTGACAGACAGAAATAGTAACAGTTTGCACTGAAGTCATTTTTGGCCTTCCACAGCAATACACAGTGCCTTCTCTCTCTCTCTCTCTCTCTCTCTCTCTCTCTCTCTCTCTCACACACACACACACACACACACACACACAAATAAGAGAGAGTGCGTACAAAATAAAGTTTTAAAAAATTACCCAAAATGGAAAGCGTGGTAAATAAATATCTGAACTGAAGACACTAAAACACTGTCTTGTATTTTAAAATGTTATCACTGGCTACCAGCAGGCAGTATCTATACAGAAGTAGTAATTAATGTGACAGCATTTGAGTGCTGGAGCCAAATTAGGGGAAATTATTTACTCTTGTTGCTATGATGTGAGTGTGTTGAAGGCGCTTAGAATCTTGATAAAAGAGGTTCTGGTTAAATACACATTACTTTTTATATTCCTCTTGAAACATACAATTTGATTTTTAAAAAAATCCTTCCAAATTACCCCAAGGCAAGTGTAATAAGAAGCAATTTACAATCTCTTATCCTATATATAAATTTTGAGCACCATCCACAGGCTCTAAATGTTAGCTAAATATCAAATGTTTTTCTTAAGCCTTTTGTTATGGAAATTTCCAAACACAGGCAAGTTAGAATAACGAGTCCCTATGTATCTGTTATGCAGATATATCTATTAGCATATGGGCAATTTATTTCATTTATGCCAAAAATCCGCACTCTTCCATTCTAGATTACTAAAATCAATTATTAGAAGCTGACAGTGTAGCTCCGCAGTAGACCTTTGCCTAGCAAGCATGAGGGCTTGGTTCCATCCCCACAGCCACACAAAACATAAAATTCAATAAAGTACTAAATTCGTTATTTGTGTGTGTGAGCTCTCGTGAATGTACAAGCGTGTGTCACAGCACTCCCATGAAGCATTGTGTGTGTGCATGTGCATGAGTTAGTGTGCAAGCATGTGCCACAGCACTCCTGTAGAAGTATCCACTGGTTCTCTCCTTGCACTTGGTGAGTTCTGGGGATAAAACTCAGGCTGCCAGGTTTGAAGGCAGGTGCCTTATCTGCTGATCTTTTGAAAAATGAGATTTTACTGGTTCAGGGAGTTTTGGCTTCAGCAGAGGTGGGAACGGGGTCTAGGTACCCACACTGGCCTGAAACCCTGTGTAACCAAGGATGACTTGGTTCTCTTGCTCCTGTTGCTGGGTCACTCTCCAGGAATCTGTATGTGTCTAGGTTCTTGTGTTTGGAGTCAAAGATTGAAACCAGAACACACGTAGAGGATTTTTTTTAAAACTTTATTTATTCATTCACTTAGAGAGAATGAGTATGTGTGTCAGAGGGCACTATGTGTCCCTGTGGAGAACCAAGGATGACTTCGGGAATCATCCTGGATTGCTTCTACTTCCTTCTTGCTTTGCTCTGGGATTTCCCAGGCTCTGCCCTCCAGGGCTGGACGTGCAGGCTGCTGCCATTTCTGCCTGGCCTTTTTATGTGAGACCTGGGATCTGAACTCAGGACCTTCTGCTTTCGAGGCAGGGTCTTCACCCCTGAGCCATCTTTCCAGACCTCCACACGTAGAGGATTGAGGCAGAGTTTATTAGAGAGAAAGAATGGAATTCACGGACTCCAGAAGTGAGGTACCATGAGGGGCTAGAGTGCCTGGGAGAACTCCACCAATGGGTGCCAAGGTCAGGTATATTTATATACTTAAGCAAGCCTGGGAAAAATAGCTTTTCCACACTGGTTAGCTCAAATTGGGGCCAAACCCAGTTGATTTTGTGCCCATCTCAGGTAGGGCTTATCTACAGTGGAGAACTAATCTCCATATCTTTTTATAAACAGAAGGTTGGGGGAAGTTAGTGAAGGCTATGTTCCTTCAGGGTAATGGGGAGAGACATCCCCTCCAAGATTTTCAGAGATGGTCCCAGAATGGCTGCTCCAACACTACCTAAACCTACACATGCTGGGATTACAGGTGTGTCCACCATGCCTGGTGAAATAAAAAGGTTTTTTAAAAAAATTTAAAAAGAGGGGTTGCAAGAAGGGGAGGGAGGAAGGTAGGGGAGAAAATGTCCCTAAAGTCATGTGTAAGGATTGAGAGCTTGACCTGCTCCTTCTAGAGACAACTTCCTTTCAACTGTTTTCCACTGCTGCTGCTGTGATCGGTATTAAAAAATAAATACTCTTCCGAAAATGCTATTAATTAGATATTGCCCTAGCACTGTATAATAGTTACTTTTCTTCGTTGCTGTGATAAATATTGGAAAGGAATCATTCAAGATAAAAAGAACCTATTTTGGTTCATACTTTGAGAGGAGGCAATCCACCATTCCAAGACATGGTGGCGTCTGTGGCAGCAGGAGGCAGCCCGCACCTGGGGCTCCCTACATCTCCCTGGGACCAAGAAACAGAAAAAGAAGGGAAGCCACAGGGAAGAGATGGCTGGCGTGGGCTGTGACCCAGGGGCCCCTGCTCAGCTGCCCACTTCTCTACCACAGCTCCATGTCCTACGGTTCTGCAGCCCCCACAGCAGCACCTCTAGCCAGGGATCAGTCCTTCAGACACATGCGTCTAGGGGGACAAGTTATATCTAAACCATAACATTTCCCAACAGCAAACAGTTCCTCTTTCCTCCATCTACTCCTCATGTCTTTGGCCTCAGGGGAGCAAGCCAAGGCTCTGGGTGAGCTATTCTTCAGTTGCTACTGGCCTGTGCTTGGTGCCCATCTATCTCCCTGTATATTTTGGTCTCCCAACAAGGTTCTGTGGCTATCTCCAGTGTAGGGTCACCAAGGCCTAAACCTGCTCCCTCGTACAGTGGAATATTCTGACAGAGTTGCAGGCAGATTTCTCTCTTTGAGAGTCTGAATCGCCTTCTCAGATCTGCCTTTTGTTCTTGGGACCAGTGATGTTAAGACGTTCTCCCTGTAGCTTCTTCCCCGTGCATCTGAGACCTGAACACTTGATCTATGTGTCACAAGGTTATGTACATAGTCACAGCTAGGTGAAAATTTGCTTTCCACTCTACCTGGAGACACCATGTTTGGCCCACATAGCAAGTAGTATCACCTCTGCTTTTTCTTGAAGGAGCTTTACAATGTGTGTGTTTAACATGATCTGTCAAGAATTTGATCTGCTGATCTCTGGGTTTATATACACATATACATACACACACACACACATATACACACACTGGTATTTATTGCAAATAAAATCATGCCTGACTCAAGCCTGGTTTTGTTTGTTTTGTTTTCAGAGTTTAGGACTTTTAATTTGTCCTAAAGCAACTGAAGCAAAAATGATAAAACATTCTTTTACAACCCCAACAAAGCCTGGTTTTTAATTCCTACAGCTCCCACTCCTGTTTCCCAAGTGTAGTTTGAGTTCATGCTGGTTTGTAGCCCAGACATTGCAGGAACTGTATACAGTCTATACAAGCACCCAAGCTACCCATTTTAAACACCGCTTCCACCTAAATTCCTTTGTCTTCTCTTCTTTGAGAGTAAGTGAATTTCCTTAGAGATGTTGGGATGAGTGTGGTTTTGAGCAAGACCTGCTCAAATCAAGACTTGAAGACCCACTGCTTTCATGTGCAGGGTGAACTTGACAGTGGTAATACCCACCTCATCAGATTGGTGAGGGTGAAATAGCATAATCTCCAATGTGTAAGTCCCAAGAACAGAACTCTTGATTTTCTTTCCTCTTCACTGAGTTCTGCCACTGCAACTCATGGCGTAGACCAAGACCCCAACCAGAGCCCTTTTCCTGTAGCTGTAGTAGTCAAACTACTGTATTGTAAATGTCTGGAACTAAAGAATGCATTTTTCGATTGTTATAAAACCATACAGTGATCCCAGATGCATCACTATTCTCTATAATGTAATGGTAAGAAGCATGATGTAGTCCACATTGTATTAATTACAGAGTTGTAAGGTGTTATCTATTCTTTTCTTTCAAGAATATAAGCTGCAGTAATGAGGTCCCCTTTTATAATGGATGTTGAACCCGACCATTCTAAAGCATCCTTTAACTCACTGGTCCTCAAGCCTTTTATTATTATTATTATTATTATTTATTCAACTGTGCGCATGTGCGTGTGTTTTGTGCGTGCTCGTGTGTGTGTGTGTGTGTGTGTGTGTGTGTGTGTGTGTGTGTGTGTGTGTAGAACTACGGACGAGTTCGCGAATCACCATGGACGCCTCCACCTCCTTCTGCCCCGGGATTCACAGGCTCCGCCCTACCAGGACCAGAAGCGCAGGCCACCCCCGCCTCCGCCTGACGTCTATACGTAGGATCTGGGATTCGAACTCAGGACCTTCCGCCTACAAGGCGGAGGCTTAACCCCTGAGCCACCTATCCAGCCCCTCAAGCCTTTTGTCTCAGAGTCATTTTACACTTTTTCTTTTCTTTTTGTGTGTATGTGTGTATGTGTGTGTGTGTGTGTGTGTGTGCGTGAGAGAGAGAGAAAGAGAGAGAGAGGAAACTGTGTATCCTTGTGGAGGGCTTGCTTCTATTTCCTTTTTTGCTTTGCTGTGGTATTTACTAGGCTCTGCCCACTAGGGCCAGAAGTATAGGCCACCGCCATTTCTGCCTGGCATTTTTTTACTTATTATTTTTATTTGTTTTAGTTATACATGCTCCTTCCCTCCCTTGTTCTCCACCTGGTGTTTTTACATGGGACCTGGAATCTGAACTCAAGACTTTCTGTTTGTGAGGCGGAGTCTTAACTTCGGAACCATCTCTCCAGCCCATTTTACATATTTTTTACACTATTTTTTTTTATAAATTTCTTTTTTTTTATTTATTCAATTGTGCATGTATGCGTGTGTATATGTGTGTGTGTGTGTGTGTGTGTGTATGTATGTGTGTGTGTGTAGAACGATGGACGAATTCGGGAACCACCATGGCTGCCTCCACCTCCTTGTTTACTCTGCCCTGGGATTCACAGGCTCCGCCCTACCAGGACCAGAAACGCAGGCCGCCCCTGCTTCCGCCTGGCGTCTATACATGGGGTCTAGGATCAGAACTTGGGACCTTCTGCCTGCAAGGCAGAGGCTTAACCCCTGAGCCACCTCTCCAGTCCTTTTTACACTATTTTTTGAGACAAGATTTCACCAGACAATTCACATTGGAATCAAACTTAACAATCCTCAGAGGCCAATTTCAGAAGTCAGTCACGTAGGGTTCAAGGATCAAACTCATGTAGAAAGGTTAACTCACAGAAACCTTTACCTGCTGAGCCATCTTGTACCTGATTTTTTTACACTTAGAATAATGGTATTGTCTTGCTTTCCTGTCAATATCTTTATTATTTATTTTTATTATTTTGTACATGTGATATGCATGAGTATGGTTGCACACATGTCACAGTGCACATGTAGATATCAGAAAACAACTTTGTGGACTTAGTTTTTCCTCCACCAAGTGGGAGAAGATTGAACTCAACTTATCAGGCTGCGCCACTTTACCGGTCTCTGCTGTCAATCTTTTTAAAGCCTTTTTTTTTTGAGACTGTCTCTGTAGCCCAGTTGGGCCTTGAACGTCAGCTAAAGCTGACTCTGAACTTCTGACTCCTTTTGCTTCCTGAGTGCTGAGGTTGCAGGTGTGCATTATGATACCAGCTCTGAATGTCAAATGAATTGCATTTGTCACCATTAACGAGCTCCCAGCAAATGAACTAAATCAAAATAAAGCCCAGGATGTGATATAAACCATTCTTCTATCCAAGCTGTTTCCAATTATTAAATGAACAAGCATAATTAGTGGTCATGCCACTATATCTGTTCTTGCAATTAGTCATGTTTATTAAGACTGACTTTATGCACTTTTACCTTCCGTAAAAACAAAACAAAACAAAACAAAACAAAACAAAACAAAACAAAACAAAACAAAACCAACCTTTAAATGAGCCCTTGGTAATGCTGGAAAGTAACAGCTTTCCCACAGGGTGGGTTTGATTGTGAGAGTTGGAGGTCAGCCATTGCTACGCATGCCACCTCCCGGGAGGACGGGCAGATTCGGGTTCAGCAGAAGCTTCCGTTAAAGCATTGTTTCCCACAGTTGCAGACGTGACAACCCACTCACCTGTGAAACAGAGCCCCAAGGCCAGCAGATATTTTGAAGACAGGGACTACAGAAAGTGCAGTTTTTATGGAGTATTCTAAGATAAATTCCCAAGCCAAGTTGCTACTGACAGTCCTAGCAGCCCTAGACAGCATGGGGCATTACAACACAGATGAAAATATCACCTCTATTTGTGTAGCTTTGTTTTTCTCTATGGAGGCATTTTATTTATATGTACATGTTAATTCCCTAGAAAAAGAACTATGTGTTTTTTTTCTTGCTTTTCCATAGCCCATGATGCCAGCCAAGACTGTCAGTCAATGAAACTGAGCTGATGTGATGGGAACCATTGTTCTGGGCCTTTGAGTCACATATTCAATCTGGGGATGGTCACTCAGCCCTTGTCTACCTGCCTGTGAGGACCTCTCCTGCCTGTGAGGGTCACTCTCCTGCCTGTGAAACTTGTCTCGAAGTCAGTGAATTGCTGGGAGAATGTAGCCTGTGCCTTCCCTGAACTTCAGTGCACATCTGCAAACTTAAAGTCTTTTCTTCCATCTTTCATTTTTTTTATGAAGCTATCATATGAACTGAAGTATGCATATATGCACACACATGTACACACACATACACACACATGTACACACGTGCACACACATGCACACACAAAGGCACACTTGTGTAAAGATTCTACAAGGCTAATTACCTAAAACTTCTGTGATTGTGCCATTTAATATTCAGATCCAGGGCTGGAGAGGTGGCTCAGGGGTTAAGCCTCTGCCTTGCAGGCGGAAGGTCCTGAGTTCGGATCCCAGATCCCACGTATAGACGCCAGGCGGAAGCGGGGGCGGCCTGCGCTTCTGGTCCTGGTAGGGCAGAACCTGTGAATCCCGGGGCAGAAGGAGGTGGAGGCGGCCATGGTGGTTCCCAAATTCGTCCGTGGTTCTACACACACACACACACACACACACACACACACACACACACACATAAACATGCGCGCGTGCGCGCGCGCACACACACACACACACACACACACACACACACACACAGTTGAATAAATAATAACAAAAAAATATTAAAAAAAAATTCAGATCCAGAGCTGAAGCATCCTATGCTCTTTAACCTCTTTAATATCAATTTTCTGCCTATCTCTGTGTCTGACCTGACATCTTGATAACCATCAGTAAATACTCTGTGTTCCTGTGGAGGAACAAGGGTGACTTTGGGAATCATCCTGGAATATTTTTACCTCCTTTTTACATTGTGCTGGGATTTCCCAGGCTCCGCCCATCAGGACTATCAGTGCAGATCTCTGCCATTTCTGCCTGGGTTTTTTTTAAATGTGGGACCAGGATCTGAATGCAAGATCTTCTGTTTGGGAGGCAGAGTCTTAACCCCTGAGCCATCTCTGCAGCCTAGTAAATCCTTTTGAAATGTACTACCTTAGCAGACAACTAGTTTTCATCAACCCTAACCCTAAGAACATGGTCAGGTGGCATCTGTATTTCAGAGTCTCCTGCTTTGCTGTGACCCTCCTACCTGATATTCCCACCAATGGATCTGGAAAGTCCTTGATTTGCAACTTGCTTTTGTTCTGTAACTAGAAAAATTCCATGAAACTGTTGCCATGTTGGATCCTAAAATTTGGGTTAACTTGAATCTGTGTTCCTGAGCCATGATCACTACTATTTGCCTGAAAAATAAACTATCCTGTTCCTTCAATTTGCATCAGCAAATAGAAGACTTGTATACATTACCACCTCAATCCAATGCTCTCCTTTCTACGAATTCCTTTCCAGAGTTGTCTAGATATACATAGGATCTTGTTATGTGTCCCTGGCTGGGTTGGAACTCATGTTTTCTTTGGGGTGGGAATGTAGTTCAGTGGTAGAATGCTTGTCTGACATGCATGAAGCCCTTTGCTCCCTCACCGAGACTGTGTAAGCAAGAATGGTGGGGTGCACTTACAATTCCAGTGCTGGGGAAGTGGGAGCATCCTTGACTACAGTGAGACCCTGTCTTCAAAAATAAAAATAATGAATAAAAATAAAGGCCATTTGTACTCCCTAATAAGTGGATCCTAGTTCCAAACCCACTTAATGACATATTGAAAGGTAAATCTCTGTAATCACAAAGGGTTATAAACAAGAGGGAAGGGGAAGGAGGACCTCAAAAGAAAGGAAATAGGGGATCATGCTTCAGTAGAGAAAATAGATCATGGTCAAGTATTGCATGTAGCAAGACATCTAGTGCAGCTCACTCTCACTTCCTGTTGCCAAATCCCCACCTGACCAGCCAGGGAAAGGAGGGGGAAATGGTGGGAGCCTTGGGGCTCGAGGCAAGGGGGGCGAGCAGGCAGTTGAGAAGCAGCAGGCAGAAGGCAAGTTTGTTGCAGACTCAATTTATTTTATTTTTTTTCAGAGCCTTTTAAAACATTTTTTTATTATTATTTATTCAATTGTGAGTGTGTGCATGTGCATGTGTGTATGTATGTAGAACCACAGACGAGGGGCTGGAGAGGTAGCTCAGGGATTAAGCTTCTGCCTTGCAGGTGGAAGGTCCTGAGTTCAGATCCTAGACCCCACGTATAGACACCAGGCGGAAGCAGGGGTGGCCTGCGCTTCTGGTCCGTGGTTCTACACACACACACATACACATGCACACATGCATATACCCACAACTGAATAAATAATAAAAAATAAAAAAAAAAAAGAACCACGGACGAATTCGGGAACCACCAAGGACCGCCTATACCTCCTCCTTGTTTAGTCTGTCCCGGGATTCACAGGCTCTGCCCTATCAGGACCAGAAACGCAGGTCACCCTGCTTCCGCCCGACGTCTATACATGGGGTCTAGGATCCGAACTCAGGACCTTCCACCTGCAAGGCAGAAGCTTAACCCCTGAGCCACCCCTCCAGCCCCCAGACTCAATTTATTTAAGGAAGTGTTTGAGCTTATATAGGGCAGGGGTCCAATCAGGTGTTGCCATCCCTCCACTGGGGGAACACAGCCATCAATCATTTAACTGTTTACTAGGTGTCCATTGTAGGGGCAGGTAAGATGGTCACTTCCCATTGGTTGTTCATCTCTCCACCTGCATGGTTCCTCTATTGACACATGTCCTGGACATGTCCCAATTTGCTCAGGCTTGTCGTGGATTCGGGAGCCCGGCTAAGGCCTCCCTGAATCAATAGTGCCATATTTTCACCCTTTTATTTATTTATAACTTTTTTCAGTGGGGACCATGATAGCTGGGACGACCTCAGCCTCTTCAGCTATGAGGAATATAGGTGACTGTGCCTGTCTTAGATTGGACACCACCCTTGTGTGGAGCCTTACCCGTCATTGACTACCAGTCATGAGACCATCGCAGAGAAGGAATCATGGTCCAAAAGGGGAACTCAAGTAGTGGCAGAGAAAAGGTTTTCATCAGGGCAGGAGTAAGCAGAGAGGCTGTAGGCAGCACAGGTGCAGAAACAACGCAGAAGAGCTGGTGAGACATAAATCAGAACCTAACAATTGTAAATTATTAAGGGATAGCTTAACGGAGGACAGCCAGTCTTCCAACGGGCCTTTGGTGGCCTTTAGGAATGTCCAAGGCCTGAATGGATGCCCTGAGGATTTGGAAAGCAAGCTTGTGTTGTAAATGCTGAGTCCTTGGTGCTTGCCATTTGCATCTAAATAAGACAATTAGCACCAGAAGGACAACTCCAAAAGTTAACCAAGTTACCGAATTTATGGCTTAAAAAAAGGCATAATTGTTTGCTGAAGGATGCAGCAGTAATAATTTGAACTTTAGTCCCGTTAATATTTGATATGTCAAAGGATAGTTTTAAACATCCCAGGTGCTGTTAATAATGGTGGGCGGGAGGCATATGACCTCCCTGGACTTCCTTCTTACGGGCCAGGAAAAGCATTCCCATCCAGATCTGTGGGTCCTGGACATTTTCTGGAGAAATCCAAGGAGTTAAGATTAAAGCTTCCTCCCAAAATCTTCTAAGTCCTTCGGTGTCACTTTGATCTTATGCAAGTCTAGTAGAGCCTTAAGAGCAGTCAACTGGGATGCCTTCTAGTATTTTATTTATCCCCTTAGGCAGATGTCAAGTTTCTGATTTCTTTCTTTCTTTTTTTTTTTTGCATGGAATTAGAAAGCAGATTTGTCCCCAAGAAAGGGAGCTCATATATACCAGGAGAAGGAAGAAATTCTAATGAATTTTTAGAAGACAATTGTATTTTCCTGGTTGCTAGATTAGATGGGATAAAATTGTATAAAAGAAGTCAGAATGGGGGCAAGATGGCGGGCCGGTGGTGAGTAGCTGTCAAGGAATGAAGATCCGTGAGCCTAGAAACAGGTTTTAGTGGTAGTTTCTCCTCAGAACATCTTTTTTCATTTTACTTGGTAAGGATCTTGACACACCATGGCGGCTGCAGGAATAAAATAGGTCATATCGCGCAGAACTGTCACGAAGTGTTTGTTTCCAACCCAAAATGGAGCTTTGTTGTCTGTTTGTCATAAATCTACATATTCGCCTCTTCCAGATAACTATAATTGCAAAGTAGAGCTTGTGTTGACATCCAATGGCAGGACGATAGTGTGTTACCACCCTTCTGTGGACATTCCCTACGAACACACAAAACCTATCCCCAGACCAGATCCTATACATAATAATGAAGAAACACATGACCAAGTGCTGAAAGCCAGATTAGAAGAAAAAAGTGAACACCTTGCACAAGGAGCCATGATAGAACAACTCAGCAAGATGTTCTTCACTACCAAGCACTGCTGGTACCCTCACGGACAGTATCATAGACGTCGTAAGAAGCTGAATCCTCCAAAAGACCGATGATTGATGTCGAAATTCTTGGAAGAATCAGAGGAAAATATCAATCAGTGTCTCATTTGGCAGTTGAGATAATTCAGCGTGGTGTATTCACTGCAATGCTACATAGTGAAATAATAAAATGTCTTTTATATATTAGAAAAAAAATTGTATAAAAGAAGTCAGAGTGAGCAAGTTCAATATCCTAGTGAGCAATATCATAGTGGCTTCATTATTTTTGGGAACATATGAAAAACCTTTAATGGCATTTTCATTTGTAGTCCTATTAGAGATCAAAATCAAGCAAGATAATCTTTCATGAAAGAAAACTTACAATCTATCAGAAAAACAATTGTGATTGATATAAAACATAAATAGTTAAGGCCTTAGATGTTAAAATTAGTTCTCATTTTTAAGTATGTGTACATGTATTTAAAAATGGCATGTCAAAATTTTTATATCAGCACACAACAGAAATTTAAAAAAAATTGAAGTGGCCACATATTTTTTATGTTGAAACACAAGACACACAACATGTAAACACAGAACATATAAACATACAAGCACATGAACAACATACAGTTTACTGGCATCTGTACAATTTACTGGCAACTGTCTTAAAATTACCCTTGAAAGCTTTATCAAAAGCATATTAACATTTAGGAAAACTTTATTTAAAACAAGACCTCATATTAGTTAAGTCCAGCAGCTTAGCTTAATTATGAAACACATCTAGCAAGGAAAAGCATCCTCATCCATTGGTCCAGTTCCCACATATTCTCTGGGGGGATCCAAGTTGCTAAAACTACAGCCTTATTCCAGAATTCCTCTAGGCCAGCAGTCTTAACTTTGAGGCCTCTAGTCTCTAGGAGAGATTTTAAGACACATATTTGGGGCTCTTTACAGTGTAAGGGGAAGTTGCCCATTTTTCTAAAGAACAGAGATGAGACCAAAAGAGGAACAAACGAGACAAGGAATGTATTGGACCCAAATGTCTTGTGCTTGGTGGAGGACTTCTGGCGTTCTTTACTCCCCCCCCCCCCCCGGCTTTATGCACATATGGTATCTCCAGATCAAACCGATTCAATGTAATCGAGCCTGGGCTCTGTGTTCTGAGGGGATCAATCTCACATGTGAACTTGCCAGGACAAGCCTTGGTTTAAAGGGACTTGTAAAATTAAATGAGCGATTGTGTTCCGAACCTTCTGAGCACAACGATGGACAAACAGGAAAAGGGAAGAGGACGGGGCCACCTGCTCACCTTCAGACACCCTAAGCACACGGAATACAAAACCAGAGGAAGGGGACAAACTCACTGAACTTTACCAGAGAGGGTGTCTCCTCTACACCGATGGTGGCACCATGTTTGGGCGCCAGACGTTGCCAAATCCCCTCTGGGCCAGCTTGGAAAGGAGGGGGAAATGGCAGGAGCCTCGGGGCTCTAGTTGAGAGGGTGAGCCATTGAGGTCACCACAGACCCCGGGAGTCAGGTAAGAAGCAGCAGGCAGAGGACAAGTTTGCTGCAACTTCCCTTCCTGGTCTCTTGTGACTTGATGAACAGGTTTGATCTTACCAATCAGGGAGGATATAGGGACTGACAGATAGATGGTAATCATCTGGCAAATGGGGCACTGAGCACCCCACCTCCTACTGCTGTGTCCTACTCTTATTCCTCCATCTACCTTTGAGTTTCCTCTTATATTAAGATCTTGGTTTAAACAGTCTTTTATCTTTGATTAGGAGGTGATCTTCGATACCAATCGGGATGCAACCAAGGGCAGTTCAGGAAAAGCAAAACTGAAAATAACAACGAGCCATAATTCAGAACACCAAAGACCCTACATCATTCACCTGGAACCAGACCAGCCAAATCTCTCCCTATCCTAAAGCTCAGGGAACCTTGCGGAAGAGAGTGTGGCAAGATTGTAAAAGCCTAAAGATGGGGAGTAGCAACGATATGCAAGACGCTTTACACAAGTTAGGGCTGCAGCAGCCAGAATTGGACTTTGCCTGACCTGCACAGTGGCTGACATGTCAACATCCTTCAAAGTCTACCATGGGTCACAGGGGAGAAGGCTCCAGGCAGTAGGATCCTTAGAGGCAAGGGATTAAACAGTCATAATAAAGTTCCCATAATAATGGGGAGCCCAAGAAGGGGTTCTGGGCTATGCCACTGAGTCCTGAACCCTCACTAGGGTGGAGGACTTAGAGAGAAGTTTGGCATTCACACAAAAGGATGCTTCAGGGGATGGGAGGGAGGAAGAAGGAGGCACCAGGAGAGAAGGAGTGAGGGAGGGGAGTGAAAGGAAGGGGGGAAGGAGGACAGTGTAATGGGAGACGACTGGAGAGGCAAGGGGAAAGGGAGAGGACAGACGTATCTATTGAGCTTGTATGATTAGGAAAAGAAATGTGGGAGAAAAATAAAAAATAAACCTTAAGCTTTAAAAAAAAATAAAGAGCTTGTCATTGACCTATCTGTGGGTCAGAAGAAAACACCAAGAGCCACTGCCACGCAAGCACATCCCAAACAGGGCAATTTGCCAGCAGAGAATTCATAAACCTTTCTACGGACCTGTGTGCAACGATCCAGGAGTCTCACAGTCCTCCTGGAGTGGCATTTCATTCTCTTTCTTAAATGTAAAATTCACAATCTGCTAATCTGTTAATGAATTTTTGCCTGAATTCTATGATTCTGCAAACAGGTTAAGAAATGCTCTGACAGAGAGGCCAGACTATGTTCTGGACATGCTAGGGCATCCATGAACACAAAGCACGTATATGTTTCCATAAGACCTAAAGATCTACATGGGATGTGTCGTATCAACATGACACCAGGAAAGAGCAGAGAACTCAGTAGCTCTACATTTCCCTGAGAGAATGATGAAGGGGAATGCTTTCTTGAGGGGTGACCCACTGACATATGAGGCTTGCTCCAACAAGCGTTCAGGCATGTGCCATGAAAGGCAACCCAGAGGGCCACTCATGAAAAAAGTAATAGGAGGGAGACTGGCAGGGATAAAGAAGGGGGAAGGGTATGAAAAGTGGAACAGGGATTAAGGTGTGAAACTATCATCAGTTCACTATAATCATGCATGAAACAATAAAAGTAATTAAAAAATAACAGTGCTTTGACCAGTGAAAATCTCATTCAAATAAAATCATTAAAAATAAAATTAAAAAAAATTCTCAGACATCCCCTATTCTGGAAAACAGTCGCCATGAAGAACCATCATTCACATAGGATTTCAGGAGGCCTCCTGAGTGCCCTTCCTGCCTGCCTAAGACAGGACAGCACCAGCCCTCACAGTTCTCTCCCTGATAAAGAATAAATGATTAGCCTGACTGCTCTGATTGCTAGGAGCAAAGTGCTGTTAGCCTGCTTTGGCCAACCTTCCTCGGTTCCTTCCCAGCCCTCTGAACCTTGACCTGTGCTGGGCCCAAGCCAGGTAGTGTTCCTCTGAGCACAGCCGGAACCTGGGTTGAACAGTTTCAGTTTGTCCCCATCCCGGTTCCCCACATCCCAGTCGTCCCAGACTTGTTTGCTCTTCTCTGTCACAAAAACCCTGTGAGAAGGTGACAGTAGACAGTACCCTCCTGCTGAATAGCAAAAGCCTCCCCTCCTCTCAATAGTTCTTTTGCATTCTAGTCTCTTTTGATTAAGGCTGGCTTTTCTTTTCACTTTAATTTAAAGAAACAGAAGTGGAAGGCAGTCCCTCCTCTTCTGAACTGAATGTTTCGACTCTTCAGCCCCGTGGTTTCCATGCTCTCACCAGCTTGCCAAGTGGTGTAAGGACCAGGCTGAGTGAAATGCTGGCCGAGTGCTAGCATCGCTTCCAAGGCTTACGTCACATTTAATTCTCCAAACTTCTGCAAAAGGTAAGCACTGTTTGTCAGCTCTTTTCAGGCAAAGAAACAGAAGCTTAAACAGGAGAGTTAAAAAAAAAAAAATCAGAGTTATCCAGCAGCAAGTGGCAGAATTAGACACAATGTCAGATCAGTTTGGTTCAGTGTTTGGAAACATCTTTATCGATTCTACAAGAGATCCTGAACATGCAAGTAACGACAGTGGAGGCTGATTAAATATCTCCTTTTTGTACCTAAATTTGAGAAAATATTTTTTAAACAGAAGCCAAAATATGAACTCAATCACCTGTCTCCTCTGTACCAGTTCCTACTCTGAGGGAAGGGTCCTTGTGGTGCTGGGTCTATGCGGGTGCAGGCAGCTAGGGACATGTCTACCTGCCACACACAGCCTCACACAGCCTCCGGGTCTGGAGCTACTGGCTGCTCTGCGTAGAGATGAAAACAGGCCTGTGTGGACTCACAGCAACGAGCATATTGCAAACCACAGAACGAGTAAACACATCCCTCTGCTGGCTGTTAGGAGCACTGTGGCTTCTTCATTATTGTCTTTGGCTGGGTCTAGTCCTGCACATCTGTAGATAAACTCACTAAGATCATCCTTGATGAGGTCACACATGAAGACATGAAGAAGTGGTAGCCACAGGGCACCAGGAACTGCTCTCTATAGCATGGACACCACGGGAAGGTCACCTGTGCGGCGGATGGAAGCACACGTGTGCGGCGGATGGAAGCACACCTGTGCAGCTGACAGTGCACTCATCAAGAAGTAAGTTGATGAAGCCAACACTTAATAGATTCTGCTCCATCCACTGAGACAATCTCAGTGACCCAAGAGCTCTAACCACGAACCTCCTTGTGTCTGGGTTGGATCTGCTCATTGTGACATTCTCTCCGGAATGTGACAGTGTAAGACTCACTGGACAAGGCTGGGTTTAGGCCATGGCAAGAAGGACCAGACATGGAATATGAGGGTCACAGCAAGTTTCTGACCAACCTGATGTATAATGAGTTCCAGACCAGCCAGAGCTGCATAGGAAGAAAACCTGTCTCAAATAAGTAAACAAGTCAGCAAAATGAAAAGGGGCAGATTGTCGGCAAAAAGAAACTTCCTGAGGAGGAAAAGGAAAAGCACTGCGTGGTGCAGAGATCAGCCTCGGATGTTCTTCCGCGGGACTGTCCACTTGCTTTCTGAGACAGAATCTTTCACTGGGATCTGAGGCTGGTTGGACTTCAACCTCCAACACCCACAACACCCAGCTTTTTATGTGGTCACGATGCTTCCCAAGTAGGTTCTCAAGTACTTTATCCACTGAGATATCTCCTCAGTACCTGAGTTTGCATTCAGGTCTTATGTGGTCTCTGAGAATGGCTTAGAGCTCTCATTTGGCTGCCTTTGAACCAAGTATCATTTGTGACAATGTTTCTGTCTGAAGGTGTTCTCCAAGCTGGGGGGGGGGGGACTTGCATCCCACAAGCAGATGCAAGAGGATCACTGAAAGTTCAGGATAGGTGATAAGGAATTAAGAATGAAAACAGCAAAATAAGACACTCAGAATAATATCCTTTGGCCACTGAAATCATGTCTTAATTTCATATTCCATTGTATAATATGTATCCAAATACAAGGAACAAGGTATTTATTGACTTACAATTAGATACCAGCAGGAGAGTTATATCAGACTCAGGAGCCCAAGAACTAGCCGCATCTTCCTCACAGCAAGATCAGAAGGGCCAAGGACCAGTGCTGTACTGCTTTCAAGCATGCCAGCTCCCCAGATGCTCTACCAGCACTCTGTCTTTACTACCTGTCCAGAGAATGGCCCCACCCACTGTGGACTGGGTCTTCCCACATCAACTATGCAACTAGGCGATCTCCTACAGTCTTGCTTTAACTAGGCATGGCCCTGGAATGTCAAGTTGTCAGCTGTAACTGTCTCAACTACCAAGAGTACTTTCTATGTAAAATTGATAAATGCTCTAGCCGAATTGGCTCATGGAGAGACATAATTTGTTCATAATTTAGATAATGGTGATTAGTAACAGTTACTGAATGTTCGAGATTTCTCTTTCCATGGTCTGCAAAGCAAGGACTTCTTTTTACAGACAAGGAGCTAAGGCCAAGCCACTGTGAGATGTGAGGTACAGGGACAACTGTGCCCTGTCCTGTGGAGTTCATTTTGTAACACAGACTCTGGAATTATTAAGATTTGTGCAAAGCTCTTGAAGGGGACTCTGGGTATCACAGTTTTGTTCTTTACACAATGTCTATCTCTGGAGGTTCTTTTGTACAACTGACTAGCAACTGATAGATGTTAACAACTGACTAACATTGAATGGTTTTGATTATATAGCATAGAAAAAAATTCTTTTATTTTGTAACATGTCTTACTCTGGAACTCAGGTGCCCTGGAACTTGAAATTCTCTTGCTTCAGCCTCTCCAGTGCTAGATTATAGGTAGGAGCTTTATGTTTTTATTCCATGGTGAGGCAGCTTCTTACTTTGTAGCCAAAGGCTGGCCTTGAACTTGAGGTGATCCTTTGTTTCAGCCTCTTGAGTCTTGACATTACAAGTGAGTCACCACACTCAATTCTACACCTTAGCTCCTGAGGGGCAAGCTTATCAACAAAGGAAACTATTATATACATAAGTGTGCTCTGTTGAAGAGGGTTGAGAGGTGCCGTGGTCTAGTAATCCTCCAATATCCTATGGGGGTCACGGGAGAGGAGAAGCCAGGAGGCCTTGTAGCAGTAGCTGGCCAGGCCAAAGAGCATCTTGCAGCTAAAATACCTTGTTTATGCTTGTCCCATTCCGTAGGTCTGTTCTAAGTCTTTAGTATTGTCACTACAAAATATGGGGCCATACAGGTGCATGTCACCAACTCTTGCTGAAGACAGAGTTCTTCAAAGAAACCAAACCAGCAAGATGAGAGGGAGAGAGAGAGAGAGAGAGAGAGAGAGAGAGAGAGAGAGAGAGAGAGAAGAGAAGAGGGAGGAGGAAGAGGAGGAAGAGGAGGAAGAGAGGAGGAAGTTACAATGATTTACACTTGCAATCTCAGCATAGGCACAGGAAAAGGGGGGTTCTCCCCAAGTGCAAGACTAAGATAGAGCTACACATATAAGACCACAGAGAGCTACATATTAAGAACTTGTCTCAAAGAAAAAATGTCACCTTGTTCTTTCTCCCTCTCTCTTTCTCCATGTATATATGATTTATATGCACCTATATATGAATGTTTGAGTATGCGTGTGCACATCTGTATGTAGGTACATACATATAAGTCAGAGGTTGACATTGGTCATTTCTCTATCACTATCTTTTTCATTTCCCTTCCTTCCTTCCTTCCTTCCTTCCTTCCTTCCTTCCTTCCTTCCTTCCTTCCTTCCTTCCTTCCTTCCTTCCTTCCTTCCTCTCTTCCTTTCATTTTTATCTTTTTGAAACAAGTTTTCCTTATGTAGCTTAAGACAGCAGTCTTATCTCTCAGCCTTAGAATTGCTAGGGAGTGATGTATCACCATATCCAACTTTAAAGTTTTCTTTCCATTCTAACAATCTGTGATTCTAGAACACAGAAAGACACATTCTGCTCTATGCCAGCTTCATGTTCAGTATAGATTGCTGTAGAAAGATGAAAGGAGATACTTTCGTACAAGGACAGAGCACACATTCTCCAGGTTATCCTGTGGGGGGGGGTAATGTTAGTCTTTAGGACTAATTATAGCCTCAGACATCTAAATCAGTCTGCAGTAGACAAGAGCAGTGAGCAAAACTGAGTACACTTCCTTTCCATCTTCTTACATCATCACAATGGACTAGTTTGAGACGAGAAGGTTTTTTCTTTCACTCCCGTAACACTATGGTTTGGATGCCTGATTTCTCGAGAGGCTTTTATCATGTTGACAGCTGCTGAAGTGCTGGTTCCATTTGTAAGCTCTAATCACACACCTGTGGTGACTCCCAATTAAAATTCCTAATGAATCCAAACTTCTATGCCTGGCAGTTGCTGCCCACAGCAGCTTTACTATCTATTTTTGTCTCTCTCCACTTGGCCCCCAGGAAGCTCCCGCCAGTCAGGCTGGCTCTATTCTCTTCACAATGAAAGTGTAGATGCCCTCCTCCTTTCCGTAGCAAGTTTAAATCCTTAAAGGCTAAGGGAATTCAGCACGATCCTTAAATGCACCCCTCTGGGACCAGACTGCCTGGGTGTCAACTCTACTGAGAATTGCTAGTTTGTAACATTAGTGTCTCACAGTGTCGCCTAAGTTGTCCTTTAGACTCGTGGACTTTTCCTGCCTCAGTTCCTAGAGCAGGTAGAACTTCAGACCTCTGCTACCATTTCCAACTTACAGAAAATCATTTATGAGTCTACCACAAATTATTTAATCTCCTTGTACCTTCAGGTCTTTACCTATGAAACAGAAGTCATTCAGTACTTGAGACTGAGGCAGGAGGATCTCGCATTCCAGGACAGCCTGTCCTATACAGCAAGACCCTACCTCGAAAAAAACAAAACCTGACTAGAGAGGCAGCCCAGGGTTAAAGCCTTTGCTTCTCCAGCAAAAGGACACGAGTTCTGATCCTCATATCGCACATGAAAATGTCAGGCAGAAATGGTGGCAACCTGAAATTCTGGTCCTGGAAAACAGAGCCTAGGAAACTCCAGAGCAAAGCAGTAAGGACATAAAGCAGTCCAGGGTGATTCCTGAGGTCTCCCTTGCACCACCACAGGGACACACACTCAAGTATCTGCTTCTACACACACACACACACACACACACACACACACACACACACACACACACACACACAGAATCACTACCACCATCAAAAGCCAGAAATCACAACAGTGCCTATATTACAGACTTACTGTGAAGTTAAAAAAACAATTAATAGGGCTGGAGAGATGGCTTAAGGTTTAAGACTCTGCCTTCCAAGCAGAGGTCCCAGATTTCACATGAAAACAAAAGGCAGAAATGGTGGCTACATGCACTTCTGGTCCTTGCCGGCAGAACCTGGGGATCGGAAATCTCAGAGTGAAGCTAAAAGGAGGTAGAAGCAATATAGGGTGATTCCGGAAGTCACCCTTGGTCCTCCACAGGAACACACAGTGCCCTCTGACACACAAACACACACACACACACACACACAATAAATGAATAAATAAATAAATATTTTCAAAAATTAATGCATAAGTTTGGGGTTTGCCCTCGGCTTCCATAGCAGAACTCTATCTAAAAAAATTTTTTTTTAAATGAAAGAGATGTAGTGTCATATTCCTCTAATCCCAGCATTTGGAAGGTAGAAACAAAAGAACCCCTTGATCATGGGTTAAAGGTCATCTTTGGTACATAAAAAGTTCAAGCCAGCCTGGACTACAGGAGACCCTGTTTGCAGAAAGAAGAAATGAAGCTGATAATAGCAAGCTGAGACACAGCCAGGTCTGGGTCTCCTTCGAGGTCTCAGTGCTGCGCCCTGCTCTTTATCTAAGCCAGGTGTTCATTTCCTTATTCTCAGATGACTTTTTTTCTCTTTATAGTCAAACTGTGTGACCGGCTTCAGAAAGACTTTGGATTCGGCCACTGTGGTCTAGATTGCAGGCAGAAGACAGCCTACTAATCCATTCACAAGGAAATAGGGTAAGTTACATGGATATACAATTTGTGAGCTATTTCTATTGCTAGGGAATATATTTCCATTCAGTGGTAATGCCAATTGCAACAATTATATTTCTTAGTACACCACAGTCTCTCATTTATCTTATTATATAACACATATGTATGTTTAAGTCAGCATACTAAGTAGTGGGCTTCGCTATGGCCTTTTCATACATGTATGTCATTGTGCTTTGTTCTAATTCATTGTCCTCCCCTATCCTTCTGACCCCTTCTTGCTGATCTATTTCTTCTTCTGAAGAGTCCTCCCTTCTACTTTTTTTTTTTTTTAATTTTTTTATTATTTATTCAATTGTGCGTGTGTGTGTGCAGAACCACAGGTGAACTCGGGAACCACCATGGACACCTCCACCTCCTCCTTGTTTACTCTGCCCCGGGATTCACAGGCTCCGCCCTACCAGGACCAGAAACACAGGCTACCCCCGCTTCCGCCTGGCGTCTATACGTGGGGTCTAGGATCCGAACTCAGGACCCTCTGCCTGCAAGGCAGAGGCTTAACCTCTCCAGCCTCCTCCCTTCTACTTTCATATCGTGTATATTTTATCATTCTTTTTTGTTTCACCGTTCTTCTTCATTCCCTTATGATCTTTTACAGTCCTTCTATTTTTAGGACATACACACTTATATCTAGATTCCACATGTGTATTTGTTTGAGTCTGGCTTATGTCCCTTAGCACAATGATCCCCACCCACCTCCTTTTTTCTTGCAAATGTAATAATTTCATTTTACTTTACAACTGAATATATGTATCACATTTTCTTTATCTATTCATTTATTGCTAGACATCTGGGCTTATACCTAGTCAGTCTTTTATAAGTATTGGAGGGTAATATTCCGTAAGACTTCTGAAGCTATCTCAAGGACACAGAATTCATCAATCTTAATCACACTCCAGGGAAAACTACTGGAGAAAGCAGGAACACAACATGAGTGGACAGAAGAGACAGGAGCATTTGCTGCCCAAGAATGAGGACCAGAGTCTGGATTCCAGCCCCCATGAAAGATTCCTGGGTGTCCACGCACACGCCGGCAATCCAGAAAAGGGCAGAGCACAGCGTTCCAGGGGCTTCCTGGTCTCAACCCCCTATTCCCCTTATACACACGGGGTGAAATCTTTATGTCTTTTAAACTATCTACAAAAAGATCTCAGTCTGTACTGGTGGACTCTGGAGAGGAGAATAAGATTTCCAGATGAACCCACTGCCAGGCTGTTCGTAGGGGGCATGTGAGGCCAGACAGAAGGGAAACCTGAGTACTAACCTAACCCATACACAGGATGACCTGGGGAGTGTGCACTCTGTCTTTCCTTTTACAAAAGTGTCTCCTTTCATCTTTGTACAACAACCTGTAAGAACCTGAAACTGATGTACCATGGAATGTGTCTCTCTATTCTGTAGACTCACAAACTGTTAGACTGGAGGGGCTTTCAGAAGTAAGTTTGATATGGAGCAGTGTAAGGGAAACTGGAAGTCATTGAGGTAATTCTGGCCTTTCTAAGGTGACTGCTATAGAAGTTATGAGTCAGAATTATTTTGTGACATTGTCTGGTCACTGTCTGTATATTCAGTGTCTTAAGTTACTGGAAAAAGAAAAATTATTTTAAAAAATCTGTGACACTGAGATTGAAGTGAAGGCCCTTACAAGGACTCTGTCTTGAGCTATGTCACAAACACTTGTTATTTTATTTTGAGATAGGATCGTGCTTTTCATCCTCCTGCTTCAGCCCTCTGGTTGCTGGGATTAGAAACCAAAGCTTTCATCATGACCCATACTACTTGCAACTGGAAGATTAGTTAGCAGACAATTGCAATAATTCAGGTTACATGGTGCACATGAGAGGGAGAGAATGTGCTTTGGATCAAGCAAAATTGTCCTTAACCTTCAAAAGTTAAATATTTGCCGGTGCTAAGTATTTCTGTCATGTCTTAAAACCAGGCAAGCATGTCAGCCCGTAGTGATGTTGCTGAGCTGAGCATCTTTGCTCTTTTCCTTTCCAAGTGTCCTTCGTCACTTGGGATTTTTTACCTTTGCAAAGACTTATCTAGATAACCACTAGGTGACACCACAGCTTAGCTAGCTAAAGACTCTCGCATAGGCTCAGTCCCTCTGGCAGCAAGTCTTCTCAGGTTTCAGTCAGCCAGTGCTGTCTGGCACAAAGAACCAAGCTGAAGAAGCCCACAGACAGGCAGAGAGCTGATGCTAATTTATCACAAAGGTGTTCAGTGGAGAGAGAAACTGGAGGGAAAGTGATGCTCTAGAATACTGAACCAAACAAAACCAGAGTTATTACATGATAGAAGGAACAGAACTCATGGACTTTGAATCTGCCAGGGTCAAAGAGCCGTCTGATGGCTGCTCTGAAATGTTGCTTTCTTCTGTCTGGGGACTGAAGCAGGAGAGCAGCGCCAGAGATTAGAGGACAGAAAGAAAAGAACTCACAGACATGGAGTGTGTGAGGAGCCAGTGAATCGGAAAAGAACTCACAGAGTCCAGACATGGAGTCCCACGAGGGATAAGAGAGCCAAGAAGAACTCTAGTTGTAAGATATGGCAGAACTATCTATCATTGACAAATATTTAAACTCTTGAAGTTTAAGAATAAGATGGTTCTCTTGCCCCTTGCAGATTCAAAATCCATCAGCATTATTCCTTCTATCCTGTAATAAACTTAATCCTCTACATGTGTTCTGGTTTCAGTCTTTGACTCCTGAACATAAGAACCTGGAGAAATAAAGACCCCAGAGACCTGCATAGTTTTCACCATGTGTGCTTCTGGGGGTCAAATTCAGGTTACTAGATTTGCAAGCAGGTACCTTACCCACTGAGCTATATTGCCAGTTCTTGATTATTTTTTTATACATTTTTTATTATTTCCGCTCATACAAACTTAATAGGTAGACCAGTTAGTTCTTGATTATTTATCAGTAATATAATTACAAAGATACTCAGTATTACATTTGTAAACATTCACCAAGTGCAGTGGATGCCAAGGTCTAGGACCTGCTCCCTTGAAGCTGGATGACACGATGCCTCAGAGGTGGCAGTTGCAAGCGTGACCTCTCCCCTATTCTGGGAGAGATGATTGACACCTCCTGCTTACTCTTGCTCAGCAATGGGCTCAGGCTGTCACATGGCCTGGCTTGGGACCAGTTCTGGGCCAAGGTGTTTTCCTGCATGTTCCTCCCTTGATTGTCTTGAGACCACTGAGGTATGTTACTTGCAGATCTAAAGAGTAACAAGACTGCTACAGGACTGCAGACTCTGACCACAGTTGATCATTAACTACTTGGAAACAATATGTGTGCTCCATAAATTCACCATGTGACACTTGTATTTTTCTTGTCCTTTCACAATGTATATCCTGTTCTCACAGTGTGTGCTTAACTAATTCTGTAAACAAGAAATCTTTTTTTTTACTGTACTATTTTATGATTTTGGGATAAATACCAGTGCTTGCTACGAATAAACTTGACTTGGATCTCGATATCCTTGTCCCCTCCAACACAGCCTGAATCCATTCCTACTGCTTCCACTTGGTTCCCACAGACAGTTTGAGATCTAGCCTTTTCCTAGGTATCTATGGTTGGTCAGTGCTGGTTGTGGGCCCTGGCAACCAAATATTTCATTTATAAGTAATATTATGAAAAAATGGGGAGTTTAAGACAAAAGCCCCAACAGACCAGGCTTGGCCACCCATCCAGTCATATCTGTTAAGGGACAAGTAATGCTGTGCGTATACAGTCAGTGTGATCACACTAGGAAGAGACTGTGGTCAGTGAGCAGAGTCTATGTTTGGGACTCTGGTAGGAGGCGGCGGGTTGGAGACTAGGGTGGGTGTGAGGCACTGCATCACTAAGCTGTCCTGTGCAAGCGGGGTCTGCTCCTATCTCTGTCATTGCTCCAGGAAACAACCTAGTTCTTGTCAGCTGACTCTTAGCAACAGCTGTGAACTAACTTCCTTGCCAACCTGACTGATGAGATCCTCAGTAATGTGAAGAGGTTGGTTTCAAATACAGAGTCAAATTAGTCTTGGGCCATCATAGATACCATAGTAACCATATTTTACCGACATCTGTGAGGGCCCTAACATCTTTGTGATTACTAGCTTGTGGCAATATCAATTCAGGGAGGCCCTAGCCCGGCTCCCGAACCCAGGAGGTCCGAGGTCCAGCCACGACAAGCCTGAACAAATTGGGACATGTCCTGGACATGTCCCGATAGAGGAACCATGCAGACGGAGAGATAAACAACCAATGGAAGCAGCCCTAACCTGCACCTGCAGTGGACACCCAGTAAACAGATTGGTGGCTGTCGTTGTCCCCCCAGTGGAGGAATGGCAACACCCGATTGGACCCCTGGCCCATATAAGCTTGAATTCTTGCTTAAGTAAATAAGCAGCAGACTCGTCCTCTGCCTGCTCCTTGCCTGACTCCCAGGGTCTGTGGTGACTCCTCGAGGCTTGCCCCCTGCCTCCAGCCCCGAGGCTCCTGCTGTTTTCCCCTTCTTTCCCAGGCTGGGATTCAGCAACACTAGCTAAATCCTTTGGAATGTAAAATTAGACCCTTAGTTTCCATCAATCAAAGGCTAAGAATGTCACTGTAGGGAAAAGGGAGGCAAATAAACAGAAAACTGATCTCAACACACTGGACTGACCTTCATTAAGGCAATGAAGGTGGTAGCAAGCCTGACCGGAGTCTGGCAAGTGTCACACTAGGGAGAGAAAAGGCAGAATTTTTAAGCATATTTAGAAAAAATGGGGAGAGGGTTTCATTTTGCACAATGAGTATTGACTAATCATGGGGAAGGAGGGGTGGCTGGGTGCTTTATAGCTTGCAAGTTGTTTTCCAGCTTGGGAGCTTTTGTAAAAAAGTTTAAACTTTTGGCACAATGGCAGATGAGATTGTGTCTGAGGCTTACAGCAGAGATTTCTCCACTTTGGTGTAATCTGTCCACCTGGTATTAGTACCAATATATTTGGAAAGTATCTTGATTTATGATTTTCTTTGTTCTGTGATGATAATATTGTGGAGATTTGATCTCCTGGCTGTGTTTGTCAAATATGTTTTGGGTCTGTATGTGTCCAGGTTCTTGTGTTCGGGAGTCCAAGACTGAAACCAGAACATGTGTAGAGGATTAAGGCAGAGTTTATTAGAGGAGAGAATGAACAGAACTCACGGACATGAGTCAGTGAGGGGCAAGAGAGCTGTGGAGAACTCTTGGACTGCAGGCATGGGATCTGTGAAGGGAGAAAGAAAAGGCAGACGGGAACTCACAGACTCTACCACGAAGGGGGCAAGGGAGACAAAGGTGGCTGCCAGGTCAGGCTTATACATAGTCCTAGGCAGATCCGGGAGTAGGGGGTGGGAATGGCTTTTCCTCATTGGTTAGCTCCAGTTTCTGCAAGCCTGATTAAAACTTTTATCCTCTACATCTGTCTGTTCATGTTGGGGCCCAACTAAGTTGATCTTGTGCCAGAACTCATGTTAGGGTTTATCTACAATTGAAAACTAGTCTTCATATTCTTTTATGAACAGAGGGTTGGGGGAAGTTAGAGAATTTTATCTGTGCAGGATTAGAGTCAGTTCCTCCAGATCAATAGGGTGTCTTCCTTCAGGGTAATCCCAGCCCTGGGAATGTCCTTTGAAGACTTTCAGAGACCCATCCCAGCATGGCTGCTCTAAAACTACCAAAATAAAATCCCAAGAAACTTTTTACAGCAGGACACATGGAATTTGGGGTAACAGGAATCTGTGCTTTGGGCACAATTACTCAGAGAAAATCACCTTTGTTTTTTATTTAAGGTAAGTGTACTGGTTACTCTTCCACGTTGCCATGAAAGACCACTGAGGCTGAAACAACTTAAGGGGAGAAAAGGATATTTATTTAACTTATGGTTCCAGAGGGGAGATACAGTCCTTTACGGCCTCGCTGGCGTGCAGAACCTGGGAACAGGCTAAGTCACCAAAGACGACATGGAAAGTCAAGAGCAGCTGCAAGCTCAAGAGCAGACTCACTCAAGTAGGGTAGGCCAACCTCAAGGCCCAGCCCATGACCCTTCCTCCAGCAAGTCTCCACTTCTGCAGCAGTTACTCTTGTTGCTAATGAGGCAAGACTCCAACTCAAGTAATTTAAAGGGAGAAAAGAATATTTATTCAGTTTAGGCTTCCAGAGGGGACATACAGTCTTTCATGGCTGGAGCATGCCTAGGTCATGTCCATCAAGAAAAGTGAGAGTGGCTGCAAGCTGCAAGAGCAGACAACACCAGGATGCAGGCAGGGCAGATTCACCTCTAGGCCTATTTCTTGCGACCACCATCCTCTAGCAAGGCTCCACCTCCTAAAGTACCATGATCTTCCCAAACACATGAGTCTGTGGGGAACACATTCCAAACCATGATAGCTTCTATTAGGCAGTTAAGATCAGGAAAATAGAGTAAGTTTTCTTAGGTAGTGGAGCGGAACAGTCAGGCTGGGAAGGGCTTCTTCTTACTGCCAGGAATCTCTGAAGGAACTGACCAAACCCCCATCAAAAACATAGGAGCACCAGGTCCAGAAACTTGCCCCAGATCATTGTTTACTGTTTCCTACAGAAGGAGATGAGCTCTGCGGTCCCCAGAAAAACAGCTTACTCAGCAAGAGTTGACCTCCAACATGAACAAATGGATCAGACATAAAAGGATCAAAACCCCACTCAGATTTAAAGAAACTAAAACTTATTTCTCAGCCTTGTTACCATGAATCATTGCCCCAATGGAATGGAGTCTGGTAGTTTGCCCTACAGGCTTATGGTTGCTCCAAGGAAGTTTGTGTGGGATTATCAAGATGTTCACCAGTAAGTTCTCAGAGCCCAAGACAGAGCAGAAGAAGACTGAGGAGTAAGCCTGGAAGCAGAGAAAGACAGATGGCAGGGAGGACAACGACTGGTGGCCTTCAAAGCCAGCTGATTGAACTACTTCCCGAAGTAGAAGTTGGACTTCTATAGACACACACACACACACACACACACACACACACACAAAACAGCTCAGTCATGATTTGATCCCCAATATGAATAGACCAATCAGACGTAAAGAAGATCAAAAGCCCCAGTCAGATTTAAAGAAATTGGAACTAACCAATAAGGGAAAGCCACCTTTTTAAGGCCTGTAAGTAACCCTGACCGCCAGCCATCGAAGGGTCCCTTGCTGTTGGTCTTCTTGAGTTCCTCTTTCTCACTTAATGAATCTTACCCTTAACCCTGTCCACGTGCTGGGGTCATTCTTGGGCTCCAGGAACATGAGAGCCCAGAAAGAAATGGCTATTACTCTGACTTTCACATGCACACAATGGCACATGCTTGACCCCCCACATATACATTAATAATAATAATCTCTAAGAGAAAAAGAGACACACGTGTCCTGTTTGTAGTGCATTTTGTTGGCATAAAAGCAGGCAGAAATGAGGCACTTCGCTTCCTTTTTCATCTGCTCAGACGGGTGGGAAGTGTTGAGGGGAATATAAGAAACAACTTTAAAAACCTGTAGAGAAGAGAGATGAGAGTCCTTTTAATGCTTTGGACGGCAACTAAACATCAGCGTAAATGGCAAGCCTGAGATGTGCAGAGGCTCTGCACGTAGATGCACAGACAAAGGGGTGCTATAACGCTTAACAACCATGTCGTCTCTTTCCTCCTAGCGTTCAAAAGTCTACACCATTACTCTGAAAACGTACTTTTTACACATGCACAGGGTCTGCAAACCCCGCTTTATGTCTTTGTCTATTTGGTGCCAAATTCCCTTTAAAAGCTGAATAAAGACAAAGATCGGATAGAAGCTTCTCATTCGAGAACTTAACCTCTGCTGGAAGCCCTGCTGTATCAGTCTCTGTCTTTGTCTCTCTGTCTCTCTCTCACTTTCTCTCTTTCCCTTCCAATAAAGCCTCTCATTTTATTAAACTTAACTTTTGGTCGGTGGTAAATCTCTGAATGCCCCAAGATCCACCACAGGAAGGACACGGTTTGCTCCCCTTTCCATCTCTAATAATCCTTTTGTAATAAGAATAGAAAGCCATGGACAGGAAAGGTGAAGGTCTACAACACCAGAACCTGAATGGAAACAATCAGCAACCCTACAGCTTCACAGTGCCTGGAATTCACAAAAGACCAACCCCTTCCCCCAACTCCAAGCTACAAAAGCTTGTCCAAAACCTCCTCTGGTGATTCCCCTGCCTAACCTTTCTGGCCAACCAGGTGTAGGGATGTCCAGGCCCACAAACCAGTGTAAACCCAGACTTATGTGCAGGAAACAGAAGTGGAGCTGTAGGAATTGATCAGGCATCGGGACAGAGGGAGCCTAGGATGTCCTCCATCATCTAAGCCAACTTTATTGTCGCATACATGAGTATTTATAGGAAAACAATCAAGGAGAAGGGCCAAATTCCTTACAGGATTATGTAAAACGTATACATTCCAGTTAAGGAAGAAAAGGCAGGAGTGGTATCTACTTGCAGTGGGACCAGACATGGCACCTTGTTGCTAGAAAGGAATGGACAATGTATGTCTCAAAACAGAATTACTTGGTCTGTGCATTAGCATATCTCAAATCTGTAGGAAGGAATTTTTGGGGGAGGTAACAGTCCAGCCTCCTGAGAAAAAAGCGATCCAAGAAAGACAGGAGGTAAACTTAACTTCCAAGGGAAGGAGTTAGGTCTGCCATTGTCTTGGAGACAGAGGCAAACTCAATTTCAGAGGGAAGGAGCCCTTAACAACAGCCCGTTTCAGATGCTAATGTATCATTCTTCAGAGAGCAGGCTTTGGGCCTGACACCCCCACATAGGGACTTCCCCATCTCTTTGCTACAAGGCTGGTGTCCTGCTTACTTTTGTTACTATTTCCTTCCAGGGAGCCTCCTACTCCTGAGTCTAGTTAGTCTCTTGAGCTAGGAAGGCTGTCAGTGAGGGACAAAGCACCTGTGGGAAGAACAACATGGCATATGCCACAGAATCCATTTTCAATAATTATCTGGTGTCACAAAGTCCATCTGTTAGTGGGAGAGTCATAAATCGCTTTAACTGAGACCTTGAAAAGAAAAACTTCTTAAAGGGAGGAAGTTGATTGGGAGCAGTTTTAAAAAGATCCCAGTGAAGTAACCAGGAAAAAATATGAGGCTAACTACTGTGCCCGTGATCCCTCTCCCCCAATGAATAGCCAGGACCTGGGCCAGGAGTCAGGTCCGATGCAAGTGCAAAAGGTTTATTGCAGGTGACGCAGCAGAGAGCGCGCCAGCAGGCAGTTACAAGGGGTTTTTAAAGGGAAAAAACCACAAATGAGGGGTTTGCAAGAGGAATTTGCTTGTGGTCTATTGTGATTGGACCTGAGGCTCAATCTTTGAGATAATTGGTGGTGGGACATTTCTTGGCTTGCTCAAGGGTGAGGATGTGCTGAAACATAAGTTGTTTATCCAGAATTATATCCTGCTTCTAACGGTCAATGGTGTCACAGGGCCAGAATGGCCACATCTCATCTGCCCCTTTTCCTGTTAGGTACAATGTCACAAAACTAACAGAGGACATTCTAGGGCCAAGTTGGGTTACCCCTTCCTGTCAGGTACATTTTCACAAGACCATCAGTGGGTGTAATGGTTAGTTGAGACATTCTTTTCTGTTGGGTACAATTTTGCAAGGTTGGGATGGGGGTTAAGGTCAGCTGGGCTGTTTCTGCAAAGGAAATGGAGCTAGGCAGATTAATATCTGCTTTGGCAAAGAAACTGGAGCTAAGCTGGTTAATATTTTACTTGGGTCTCTCATAACCACTCAGAGAAACCATCTGGTACTTAAAGGGTTAAGCTGGGACTTCTGCCCAAACCACATAAAACCCAGTGGACTCTTCAGTGACTGACAGATCTGACTGACAGATTCTGCAGTTCCTTTTTCCTGTCTGCTTAAGGTCTTCTACCTTTGGACTGAAGAGATGGCTCAGGGGTTAAAACTCTGTCTTGCAGAAGGACCTGAGTTCAAATCCCAGATCCCATGTAAAAATGCCAGGCAGAAACTGTGGCCTGCACTTCCCATTCTGGTGGGCAGAGCCTGGGAAATCCCAGAGCAAAGCAAAAAAGGGGTAGAAGCAATTAAGTATGATTCCCAAAGTTACCCTTAGTCCTCCACAGGGACACACAGTGCCCTCTCTCACACACACACACACACACACACATACACACACAGGCAAAAACAAAAAAACTCAAACAACAAACAAAATAATCTCTTCTATCTTTTATCCCAACCCCAACCCCTAATTCATTGTGCGGCAGACAAGAACTGGCCTGCATGTCCTAGACTAGAAAATAGGAATTCCAGCACAATCATTTGCTAGAAAGTTTGCCAACATAGCAACAATATTCCTTATGTAGATATTGCACATTGAAGTAACAAAGAGCCAGAATTAAGACCTGCATGCAAATGACGTTCTGAAGGGCCTCATTCTTTTCTGAACTCCTTTTCAAGAGGGGCAAATTTTGGCTATGTAGGCTAGGTAGTTTAGAATAGGATTTTTGATTAGCATAGTTGTTTTAGGCAGTTTTTAGACAGAGTAGTCAGGCTGCTGAGAAAGTCTTGTGAAGGTCCTGCCATAGCTTTGCAAAAGTTGGTGCCAACCCCCAGTGAGATAAGGTCCCAACTTCCCCCAGTCCTTGATTTAATGAAGAGATGTGGACATGAATCCCATGCAGCTGAAGAGTTCCTTGGGTGCAAGCAAGCTGACTCCTCAGCTCAGCCTCAGGTCTAGCCAGAGGTCTGGCCCCGCAGCTGGGCCCCATGTGAACAGATCACTCAGATGCAGGGACCAAAAACACCAATCACGTTCACAAAACTAGAACTTACCAATGAGAAAAAGCCACCCTCTCCCTGCTTGCCCATGTTTATAAACCCCTGACCCGCCAGCATCAAAAAGCTGTTCTTCTTCTAGTCAACTCTGTCTTAACTCTCTATGTGTGTTCTGATTTCAATTTTCAATTCCTGAACACAAGAACCTGGACATAACCCCCACAACACTACATTAACATTGTCAATAAAACCTCAACACCCCAAGCTCCCAAAGGGGGAAGGAGGACACAGGCAAGTACTCTCTATTCCCTCCCAGCTACCTTTGAATCCGCCCACTGTCTGCCACTGTTATGCCCAGATCGCAAAGTCCAAAGAAACCCACTGAAGTCGTCCTCCGATGCAAAAACAAAAGGAGTCTTTATTAAAATTCAAGCCTAGGCCTGGGACACCCACCTCTCAGCGCAGTGAGAGTGAGCGACCCCAAGGCTTATGGTTTTAGGCTTTTTATATGGTTATCACAAGCAGGGACTGAGGAATCCACGTAGCCTTCCCAACCTCCCCGCCCCCTGGTGACCGTGTTTGGTGGACTGGCTCCGAGGGGTCTGAGGGTCTGCGGTGCTCTAAGGACATGTCAGCGGTTATCTAATTTCCAGCCACCTGGTAGCTTCTTCAGCAGTTATCTGACTTCCCAGATACCTGGTTGCCCCCCTGGAGGAGGGTGTTTGATTTCCCAGGTGCCCGATTCTGCTCAGGCTTATCTGGGGATTCCTAGGTAAATTGTAAATTCTTAAGAGCACTAGAGGAGAGGGGCTTGCAACTTAAACTTTTTGACATAGGCTTTCACACCACTATTTCCATCTCCCAGGTTTTCAGTGAATCTCAGACTAGTAGCACCGGAGCTCTGAAAATGAAAGGCCCACAGTTAAGGGTTCAGAATGTCCCAGGGTCACTCTCCAGGAGTCTGTAGTACCCAAGTTCTTATGTTTGGAGTTGAGTGAAACCAGAACATGTGTAGAGGATTAAGTTTATTTGTGCATTTAGGGAACCCCCAGAAAAGATGACTTTTCCCCATTGGTTAGCTCCAGTTTTTGCAAACTTGATAGTTTTGTTTTTTTTTTTTTTATCCTCTACATCTCATTGGTCTATTCACCTTGGGGCCCGACCTAGTTAATCTTGTAGTGGGGCTAGAGATCTAGCTGTTTCTTTTTTTTTTTTTTTTTTTTTTTATTTATTCAACTGTGCGCGTGTGCGTGTGCGTGCGTGTATGTGTAGAACCACGGACGAATTCGCGAACCACCATGGACACTTCCACCTCCTTCTGCCCCGGGATTCACAGGCTTCGCCCTACCAGGACCAGAAGCGCAGGCCGCCCCCGCTTCCGCCTGGCGTCTATACATGGGATCTGGGATCCGAACTCAGGACCTTCCGCCTGCAAGGCGGAGGCTTAACCCCTGAGCCACCTCTCCAGCCCCTCTAGGTGTTTCCCGCCTGGCGTCTATACATGGGATCTGGGATCCGAACTCAGGACCTTCCGCCTGCAAGGCGAGGCTTAACCCCTGAGCCACCTCTCCAGCCCCTCTAGGTGTTTCTTTTGATGGACTTAGTTTATATGATAAGAACAACTCATCTCCATATCCTTTCATAAACAAAGATTTGGGGGAAGTTTGTCCTCTTATCTCTGTGAAGGATTAGAGTCAGTTCCTCCGGATCAAAAGGGGGGGTTTCTTCAGGGTGATCTCTGCAGTGGGGGATGGTCTTCAGGATTTTCAAACAACTTTCAGAGACAGCTCAGCCTGGCTAAAGAAGAGGACCTCCCTTCCTTTCACACAACATCTTCTCTGCCTCTCTGGAGCAAGCCGAGAAACCAATCTACTTTGTAGATTGCTGAGAGAAAGGGATGCTGCAGAGGATAGAAAAATCTGATCGACAGGTCTTCGAGGACTTCCCCTTGGTTTGTTCAGTTGTACATGGCTGCCTGGCACAAATCAGCCTGCCTCTTAGGTTCTTTGTGCTGGAAGCTCCTAGGCATATGACATTGATTCAAGCAGCTCGTTTTGCTAGGGACACAACTCAGTGTTGCCTGTGGGTTCCCTGAAGCTCTACTTGGGTACAGCAGATGTTTGACTTCGTGTCTTACGCAGCCAGAAGCAGCACAATGAAGCAAACTTTTTAGCTTCGTTATCAGGAGGGAGAGGAGAGTGCAGGTGTCACAACAGTATGGTACACCTAAGTGCCTCTGTGTTTAACATGTAGAATGGTAACAAGGTCATGAATTCCCCTTAAAAAGTAAAGTGTTAGTTATTTCCCTTCAGTTTAAAAGTCCAGTTAAAAATGAAGAAAAGAACTGACGCTGCTTATCTTCTCAACCAAGGAGTAAAAGGTAAAAGGGGCTGGGAGAGGCCCTTAACCAGAACCCTCCATCCAGCTGCACGGTCAGCTTCTGACATGGCTGCTAGTCTGCAGCCTTTCTTCCTGGCCCGTTTGTCTGTAACTAGCTTGTCTGCAGCATTAACTGAGGAGTCTCAGTAAAGCTGTGATCAGTCAGTACTGCCACAATGCTCTGTAACCTACCCTGTCACCAAAAGTATAAAAACTTATCTTAACAAGTAGGGCACTAGGGTTTTTCAGATAGAATCTCCCCTGCCCGCTCACATATCAGAGATCAAGCCAGAAAAACCAACTTCCCTTCTCGAGGTCCTGGTGTTCTGCTTCCTCAGTCTACTCTCCTCCCACTGCCCGGAGTGATGAGGCTGATCAACTGATTAGAGTTTCAATGGCTGTAGAGAGAATTGGGATGTTGCAGGTTCAAAGCCTAATTACAGTTTACCCTGAATGATCTTTAACTCTCTCTTATAAAATAACACAATAAAAATAGTGTCCTTCAAAGTAGTTGCCCGCAGCAGCCTCATTCGTGACCGAAATGTTCCATAAAGTCAAAAGATCCTGAGAAGGTCAAGCCTTTGCTCCTCTGGAGGGTTGAAGACACTGGGTTCCGACGTCAGTGAAGAACAGCTGGGCTCCGACGTCAGCAACGAACAGCGAACAGCAGCAAGGCCCAGAGACCAGGCTCCAAAGGTAGCGGGAACAGCAACAACGTGGTAGAAAAGGTGAAGCTCCAAGTCAGCCAAGGATGGAGGCGGCAGCAGCAGCAGTAGATGCGGCGGCAGCAAGGAAGAAGTCCTCAATGCTCTAAAAGCACATTATCTGGTCCCCCACTGGAAAGTCCCACCCACTATGGGCTGGGTTCTCCACAGCAATCAGTCAAGTACCTGAGACTTGTTCAGGGGCCATTCCAACCATTAACCTTCCACAGCTGTCCCCAAACAGTCTGCAGCTGTCAAGCTGACACCACAATATATCCAGAACACTGCCCAACTTCTGTATTTGACTTAACATCACGTGACCATCAGTAAAATCTTTTGAAATGTATTCATTTACTGAACTACTAGCTCCTACCAACCAAAAGGCAAAAAATGTCCTCAGATAACATCTAAGGCCTATAAATGAGATGTCCCCCTTGGTATACCCTCCTACCTGGTGTTTGCACCAATGTACTGAAAAGTGTCTTGATTGATATTCTTTATTCTCTGATTATGAAACCTCAAGAAACTGTTGCCACAGCAGAACACATGGAATTTATGGCAAACTGAATCTGTGTTTCTCAGTCATGGTCACTCTTATGCATAAGTGGGACTTTCCTAATGTTGGTGTTTAATTCATAAACCAGATTGATTAAACCATGATCACAGGAATGTTTCAGGGAGACCCAACCCTAATTGTTTTTGCCAGAATTGCAGTAAGGTGGGGCAGGTGCATGAGGTGGTCAACTGGTATTTTTTCCTGTTTAATTTAGTAGGCTGACAGTTATTTTTTTTTTAAACTTTGCTACAACATGAGGGAGACAGCATACTCAGACAAGTTTATCTGCACACATGTGTGTACACCACACACTATAACTAGCTGCAAAAACAGGATATGTACTGTATACTATGTGCAACTGGAAAACAAAAACAAAAACAAAACAGGATATGGTCTATACAAGATAACTGCTAAACTGAGTTTCTATAACGCTGCTTGCTGCATGTAGCTCCCAAACAGGAAAGGGTTCTGTGCCTGTAAGGATCCTTGAAAGCTGCTGGTGCTATACACTGAGATTGGGACTCTCTAGTGTGGCTGCTGATCGATCAGCCAATGTCAATAACGCCTCTCCATTTGTTAAAGCTTACTTGTGTCAGAGCGGTGAACTACTAAGGGGCCCCAGACCCATTACAGTGGGAAAAGTAATTTCTACAACTTGTCCTCTGACCTCCATGGTGCACAGCCCACAGGTATCCCACCTCCATGTCAACATAAAGAAATGTTTAAAAATTCATCATTTTCTTAAAAAAAAAAAAAAAAAGGCGAAGGAACTATGGGCTGAACGTTCCAGCTCTCTGGTGGAGGGATGTTTAGCACGGTGTGCCTGGAGGGGCGGCAAAACTTAAAATTCAGCCCCCCCATGTGGTCTCATAATAGCACAGGGTAGCCTTGAACTTGCTAGGTAACTAAGGATGCTCCCACATCCCAGAGGATGCTCCCACATCCCATTGCGTGGAAGAACCACCACTGTGGCTGGAGGGTCAAACTCAGGGCCTTGTGCATGATAGCAAGCAATCTAAGGACAGAGCTACAGCCCTGGCATCTAATTAAGATTTTGACCAGGCAGTTGCCAGAACACTTCTTAAACTGCAAACGCATATAGAAACATGACTTGCCAGTTTCTTAGCTTGCGGCATTTTTCTCTCTCTCCGCAGCGCTGTCACTGATAAGAATTAAAATAGGTTAATTTTGAAGTGGTCAGTGGTGGGACAAGTGAAAAATCTGTGTTCAGCTTAAAGTTGGCTATAAGGGACCCAGGACCTAAGTGATACCGTTAAAAACAGCATTAGATTGTGAATTTATGAAAATTACAAAGGGAGACAAACGTCATGTCTTACGACAGCTGCATTACCAAGGGCTCAGCACTGTTTTCATCAGCATTCTAGGTGCAGGTCCAGAAGTGGGCGTGACACGCAACTGCCGCGGCTTCAGCGCGAGCTGGTCGATCTCAGAATTCATCCGTCCTCGCGCGCACATTTAAAGTCATTCACCTGGGCGATTCTTCACCAGCGGCGAGACGGCGTGCGCGGTCCGGAGGCGGACTACGGACAGGAGCGTCCGCTCTCCTCCGAGAAGGGCGGGGACGCTGACGACCTGGATGGAGCGCAGAGCGGGCGAGCCCGGCTTCCGGTTCGCGGCACATTCCGCACTCTCGGCTTCCGCCCTGGAGTTCCGCCAATCTGGTGTTCTGCCCTTATGTTCCGCCCCTCTCGGGTTCCGCCCTTATGTTCCGTCGCCCTCGGGTTCCGTCGCCCTCGGGTTCCGTCGCCCTCGGGTTCCGTCGCCCTCGGGTTCCGTCGCCCTCGGGTTCCGGCGCCCTCGGGTTCCGGCGCCCTCGGGTTCCGGCGCCCTCGGGTTCCGGCGCCCTCGGGTTCCGGCGCCCTCGGGTTCCGGCGCCCTCGGGTTCCGGCGCCCTCGGGTTCCGCCGGCCCCGTGTTTCGCCGCTATCACGTTCCCTCCGCCCGGATTCCACAGGTTCCACGAGAAGGGCATCCTGGTGCCCCGTTATTCTTGAAGAATCATCCAAGCCAGCGACAAGAGTGCGTAGTGCTTTCCTCCCGAGTACCGTGCTAGCAAGGTCAGGTAAGGCGCCCAGGACGACTGCGTTGCGCTTTTAAGATAGATTGCTGTCCTTTCTTGGAGGAAAGTAACGTGGTCACGAGCACATTTTTGAGGGGTAATGTGGGGGGACTTAACCTTTCAAAAAAACAAATGAGAGGAAGGTGAGAGGAGAGAAAAAGAAGAAGGCGAGACAGCACACTCATGGCATTGCACACTAATTAATCGGTTTTGTCCTTCCACCTTGTGGGCTCAGGCCTCCGGGGTTGCAAACAAGCGCATTTACCTACTTCATGATCTTGCCTTCCCATGTTTTCTGTTCGAGACAGTGGTTCAGGCCTGGATCCTCCCGCCTCAGCCTAATGCATTCAGTATTATTTTTGTTTGTAGGTATTCAGAGGATCCAGTGACGAATGAGTGTGAAGACAGACCTTCATTCTATCCCCATGAGGAGCAGCCCTTGTTAGTAGCACACTGACAGATAAGGTTTGGAGGACTGATGGCTTTCAGCCTGGGTTGGAAATCTCCCAGCGTCTCCCAGGGCCTCCTGCAGGCAATAAGGAACAATGGGTTCCTCCTGTGTCGCTGGAGAGCTACAGGAAATTGTTTGGACCCTGAGATTTTAGCCTTCTTGGAGGAGAATACTGAAGTCACCAGTAATGGGAGCCTCACTCCAGAAATCCAGTTACGGCTTTTGACTCCCAGGTGCAAGTTCTGGTGGGAAAAGGCCGACTTGTGGCCATACGGCGATCCATACTGGGCAATTTACTGGCCAGGAGGCCAGGCCTTGTCTAGGTACTGTTCCATTGGAATGGGAACCTCTCCTATTCCACACTCTTCTCCCCCAGTACAACAGCAGCAGAACCCCTGAGCCTTTGCATAGTTTGGACCTGCCTCAGAGGAGAGTCTAGTGGGAAAGTAATTTCTGTTAAAGCTCCTATAGGCAGGTATGGTGTTATATCTCTGTAATCCAGGCACTTTGGACCCGAAGCAGCAGGATTTATCAGTTTGAAGCCAGCCTGGAGTACATAGCCTTCTGCATACTCACTACTTGACTTTAGCACTGGCCACCGAGATGAGGGCAGGGTTTGAGGCCTTTGTTAGTCTTTTCAGTTGAGATTGAGAGAGAAGCCAGGGATTGTCACCAGAAAATTCTGAACTGGTTTCTAGTTAATTCTACCTGGCTTCGTGACAGTCACAGTAGATTTCTTAATAATAACAAAGTAGTTGTTTTTACCTTGTCTTGGGTTGTCGTCATTGTCAACGTGACTGCATTGAAATCACCTAGTATACACGAAACTGGGCATGTTTGTGAGGTCTTTTCCAGAGATGTTATCAAGAAGGAAGATTCACCCTGAATGTGGGTGGTGGTATCAGATTAAATAAAAAGGGAAAAAGTAGGTGAGTTCTAGAATTCCTATTCCTGTGTTTTATGATCTGCTGAATTGTGAGTAAAAAACCTCACACTCCTGCTTCCATGACTGAGAGATCCTCTGCTGCCTTCCCCTCTATGATGGCCCATACTTTTAAACCATGAACAAAATAAACCCTTTCTTTAAGTTGCTAAGTCTTGCTAGGTAGTTGGGCACAGCATGAAAGAAGTAACGCATCCCCATACAGATCTTTTTTCTTATTTATAGTGGTTTGACCATATCTTTGAGTGCCATGCTGTATAGTTTCACCTTACACAAGGTTTTCATGTTATTTCCCCAAGTGATGCTTCTGCCTCACAAAGGTCAGTCATCAAGAACCTGGATATCTTTATAAATTCTTTTTTTTTTTAATTTTATTATTATTATTATTATTATTTATTCAACTGTGTGTATGTGCGCACGTGTGTGTGTGTGTGTGTGTGTGTGTGTGTGTGTGTGTGTGTGTGTATGTGTGTGTGTGTGTAGAACCACGGACGAATTCGCGAACCACCATGGACGCCTCCACCTCCTTCTGCCCTGGGATTCACAGGCTCCGCCCTACCAGGACCAGAAGCGCAGGCCGCTCCCGCTTCCGTCTGGCGTCTATACGTGGGATCTGGGATCCGAACTCGGGACCTTCCGCCTGCAAGGCGGAGGCTTAACCCCTGAGCCACCTCTCCAGCCCGAACCTGGATATCTTTAAAAGATCTGTAAGTTCAACTGGAGAGATGACTCGGGTTGAGACTGTTCCTGTGAAGCACAAGGAACTGAATTTGGCTAACAGATCCCATGTAAAAACGCCAGCTCTGGAAGGTGGAGCCTGGGAAATCCCAGAAGACATAGCATAATCCAGAATGATTCCTGAAGTCATCCTTGGGCCTACAGACAGAGAAAGAGAGAGAGAGAGAGAGAGGTCTGTAAGTCTCTGAGCTCAGGCTCACATGCATAGGTAAAGCCCAGTTCGATTTCCTATGCAGATCCTAAAGATCCAGCCCTTCAGGTGCCCCCCTCCCCCTTTAGTCCTGTGAATGTCATTTTTCCAGGGTTGGCTCTTCTGTACATAAACCAAGTGAGTTATTCAAGAGTCCTTTTTTTCTGGCAGCTTTTTTTTTTTTTTTTATTTCTGCTCATACAAATTTAACAGGTACACCGGTCCCCCCCCTTTCTGGCAGCTTTTTGACATGTTTGGTGAACCCTAGACTTGAGGGTTCATTTTTAAGCACCCTGTTGTTTATTTGGCTTGGTTTTTTGAGACAGTGTCTTGCACTGCATAGCCCCGGTTGACCTGAAATTGACTATGTAGACCAAGCCAGGCATAAACTCAGAAATTCTTCTCTTTGTCTCCTTAGTGCTGGGATTACAGGTAGGTATTACCAAGGCCGCTCAACTTTTGTTCTTGTTTTTTTTTTTTTCCCTCATAGAACTGCATAACAGCTAAAAGTGTTTTTGACTTGCTAATCTAGCTTTACTCTAGATTGGTCATGATTTCATCTGGTTGCGCATTAAGTTTATACGGAACTATGCAATAGAAGATAAGGATATCGGTTTCATGGGAATGATATTGTCTCAGAATCAATTTCCTAAGGAGTTTTAAATGTAAACAATGTACTTTGGGAGATGGCATGGGAGACCTGAAGGTGGAAAGCTCTTCTGGCAGTACAGTTCCAGGTGTCTGGTTATCATGTCGACAGATCTGCAAGCTTTATTTAGTCACTTCAATTTTAAATGTAGAGATTTTAAATAGTGTCTGTTAAAGTATTGTTCGATTCGCATGGTGGATTACATTCAGTCTCAGCACACAGGAGACAAAGGCAAGACTTCTGCAAGTTCCAGGCCAGCCAGTGCTATATAGCAAGATCTTTTCATGAAAAAAAAAATTTATCAACTCAAAATATATTCCTTTCTTGGGATGCAAAGATAGATGTCTCAGGGGTTAAGACTCACAAGCAGAAGGTTCTGAGTTTGGATCTGGCCCTGGTGGGTGGAACATGGGAAATCCCAAAGCTAAGCAAAAAAGAGGTAGAAGTAATCTAGGCTGATTCCAAAGTCACCCTTGGCCTTTCATGGGGACACACGGTGTTCTCTGATACATTCACATACACACACACACACACAGCACAAATAACTGTAAAAATAGTAATAAAATGTATATTTCTTTCTTTAAATTTGAAAGACCCCCAGTCTTTCACTCAGGAATGAGACCACCGAGAGAAACTCCAAGACCGTGAACTTGATGCAAAAGCAAGAGGATTTTATTTCGGTGCGCCTGGCAGCTGCAACCTCTCACGCAGGAGAGACTGAAGCGGCCCCTAGCGACTGAAGCAAGGGGTTTATAAAGGGGTTTTGGGTGGGGGGATCTCATTGGTCAGCAAGAGTCCAGGCCTCCGTGATTGATGCAGTTTACCTGCTCAACCGCAGGAAGTTTGCTCCGGATGGCAATTTTCTTGCAAGACTTGTTTTCCCATCACCAAGGGTTACAGCTCCTTTTCCCATCACCAGGGGTTTCAGGGCAGGGAGGGAAGTAGCAAGGTGGATAGTTTTAGACAATGGCTAGCAGTAGCTATGCTTGAATAGCTATGAGCAATAGCTAACTATAGCTGTGCCTGATCAGCTATGAGCAAATATGTACACTGCGGGCCTGGACTGGCCCGTTCTGTGAATTTCTTTTTAGGGCAAGGGCCTTTCAAAATTATTTTATTTATTTGAGAGAGTCAAATAGTGCCATGCATGTCATAGCACACGGTGGATGTCAGAAGACACCTTTTTTCTTGAGGATTAAGGTAGAGTTTATTAGAGGAGAGAAAGAACAGAACTCATGGACTCCAGATGTGAAGTACCATGAGGGGCAGGTGCCCTGAAGAACTAACTCATGACTGCAGGCGTGGAATCCTCCAGGCGTGGAATCCTCGAGAGGCAAGGTGCTAGAAACGAGCTTATGGACACCGCATGTGAGTGCCTTGAGGGACAGGCACCCAGAAGACAACTTTTTAAAGTCCATTTTTCTCTGTCCACCTTGTGGAGGATTGAACTCAGCTCATCACGTTTGAGAGCGGATTCTTTGCCCTCTGAGCTGTTTTACTGGCCCCATACTCTATTAGATAATCCTGCTTTTTAAGCGCAGTAGACTTTTAAATCCTCTACAAGTTTTTTTTAAGTGCTGGCAACTATTTTTTTTTTTTTAATTTACAAGTACAGACCAAATAAGCACCTATGTATTACTTGTTTATGACTTTTGATTCTGTCTCTTAAGAAAGCTGAGTATGGCAGAAATGAGGACCTAGTTATTTGGTCTTTGTGCTCAGCAGGGAAAGGATGGTCCACACAGAGGACGAGCCCTTCAGGTCAACTTCAGTACACAGGAGGGACTGGAAATACAGCTCATGGATAGAGGGCATGCCAGAAGGTATAAGATCATACGTTCTCTCTCCACACCGGAAAAGAAAAATAATTAAAATAATTAAAATCACAAAGTACTAGTCCAGAATACAAAAATTACAACTCAGAGTGACAAAATTCTACTATAATCCGGATGAAGTAATTTTATCCCAAGATTCACTGTTTCCTTTTGATTATGCATCAGAAAGTGATTCTACAACTTCTTTGGATAGACACAGTCAAATTCAACCACGAAATTCAACTGAAAAATCTGGGTAGGGCTACATAGTTACAAAGCAAAAGACAGGGAAGTGTTGAAGTGAGCAACCTTGAGTGACACTTGAGCTAAGCATGGGGAGTAGGACCTGTGGGACGCAAGTCAGCTCCTGATGCTACCTACCAACAAACCCAGCTCTGCCAGTCCCAGAACCAACCTTTTGTCTCACTCTAGTCAGAAGAAGCTTGCAAAGTTCAATCAAGTCCTGTTGAATTCAACTTTTTGAAATTTAAGTTTCTTCTTATTATTTTTTTAACTTTTATTTATTTAGTGTGTGTGTGTGTGTGTGTGTGTGTGTGTGTACACGTGTGTGTATCAGAGGACACTATATATCCCTGTGGAGGACCAATGGTGACTTCAGGAATCATCCTGGACTGCTTCTACCTCCTTTTTGTTTCACTCTGGGGTTTCCCAGGCTCTGTCCACCAAGGCCAGAAGTGCAAGCCACTGCCATTTCCACCTGGCATTTTTATGTGGAACCTGGGATTTGAACTCAGGACCTTCTGCTTGTGAGGCAGAATCTTAACCCCTGAGTCATCTCTCCAGCCCCAAGTTTCTTATTATTTTTGAGATAGGGTCTCACTCTAGTCCAGGCTGGCCTCAAAATTGTCAGACTTACTGCTTCGCCCTTTCAAATGCTGAGATTACAAGTGCGACTCATCCCCCTGGCTGTGTGTGTGGGGGGGTGGGTGTTATTAGAGTCTTTCTTGTTCTAGGTCAATGTTCTATTGACCTATATGCTCAGCCCTCTTTTTACTTCTTACTGTGAGATAGGGTCTCACTAAGTTGCCCAAACTGGCTTTGAGCTTTTCATCTGTGAGGTTATAGACTTGCACTGCCAAGTCTAAGTTAAATCCTATTATTCCTATCAACCCAAAGACATCTTTTTTTTTTTTAATTTACTTCTTACTAATTTTTCACAACCTTTCTGAGACATTATTTCCTTCCTAATTTAGGTATCTTCTGGATAATCCTGATATTGTTAGAGGAAAGTCTGTCTTAGATCTTGGGAGTGGATGTGGAGCTACAGCTATTGCTGCTAGAATGAGTGGTGCATACAAGATCTTGGCCAATGACATAGACCCCAGTAAGAATTTTATAAACTTTTAAAGTTTTTTTGGGGGGGGATGTGCATTGTGAGAGTTTATTGTCATTTGCAATTTGCATCTGATCCTGTAAGGTGTATTAAGTGGAACATTATCTGTGGGTGTTGCTAGGCCCAGAAGCCTGCTCTCTGGATGACACATTAGCAACTGAATGGCCATTGAGTGACTCCTCCCTTGGGCGGTTGAGTTTGCCTCTTGTCTGCAAGACAATGGCCTTGGGAGTAGAGAAAACTCCCAGGTAGTTTGGAACACTTTTGTTTCTCTAAGAAACTGGCTGGGCTGTTCCTCCCCCCCCCCATCAGTTCTTTCCTGCTTATCTAATGATATGTTAATGCACAGACCAGGTAACTGTTTTGGGGCATACATTGTCCATTCCCTTCTAGCAAGAAGGTGACATGCCTGTTTTGCATACCTGGTGACATGTCTGCCCCATAGCAATTGGGTGTCACTCCTGACTTCTCTTTGTTAACCAAAATGTATGTGTTTTACATAGTCCTGTAAAGAATTTGGCCCTGCTTCTTGATTATAAAAACCCTGTATGCTACAATAAAGTTGGCTTGGATGATAGTGGACATCCAAGGCCCCCTCTGACCCAAAGCCTGATACTTTTAATTTCTACCGCTCCCGCTTCAGAATCCTGCGTTTGTAGGTCCGGGTTTGCGCTGGTTCCTGGGCCGGACAATTATCTGAGGCCTAAAGCCATAGTTTCCCCAAGATAACGTAATTGTATCTTGTCATGTGACATATTTAAACCCAAATCTAGGAGAGGATAGGTGGCCTGTCTTAGGGAAGTTATTTTTTAGGACCCAAGTTGTGACATGTAAATTTTTATTAATCTAGTTTTCTTCTGGTTTACCTCCTTACTTAGGGCATATCCCTTGAAGACTCTTGTTTTATAAAGAGGTCTCAGTTCCAACTCACATCTTGATCAAGCCAAGGCTTATATCCCTATCTAAAATCAGCAAATGAACAAAGCAACCATGTTATTAAGTGGGATTAGCAAATGTTCTTAGAATCCCACATTGCTATTGTTTCAATATTACATTTTTTTTTTCCTCTCAAGCCTCAACTAGCTGTTCAGTTGAGGAAGATTTTGAATTTTGATCCTCCTGCTTTTTCTAAGTTCTGGGATTACAGGCACCATGTTAAGTTCTTTTTGTTGTTGTTGTTGTTTGTCTTTGAGACAGGGTCTCATGCTGTAGCTCTGGCTGGCCATAGACTTTTTAGAGATCTTCTGAGAACTGAGATTACAGGCATGCACCACCATGCCTGTCCATTTTACATTTTATACTGACATAAACTTTAAACTTTGATATAAAAAACTATAACAAAAAGAAATAGTTAATTAAAAATTTTTAATCAATAAATTCTAACAGCTTACTGGTATATGCTAATAGACCAACTAATTCATCTTTTATTAAGTTGCAGGAATGGCTATTATGCTAAATTGCAAATTGAATCGACTGAGTCCTTTTCCCATTTTAACCAAAAACATTTTAAATATGAAACAAGATAAGTGGGACCTTATTGTTCTTGGAGATATGTTTTATGATGAAGATCTTGCCAACAGTCTTCAACAGTGGCTGGAGAACTGCTTTTGGACCTACAGAACCCAAGTCCTGATTGGTGACCCTGGACGGCCCCAGCTTACTGGACACAGCATTCAGCGTCACTTGCACAAAGTGGTAGAATATGCTCTTCCAGAGCTGACGAAACAGGAAAACAATGGACTCACCACAAGCACAGTGTGGGATTTTCGGCCCTGAGCCATCAAAGTCTTTTTAAGTATGAATATGGTTCTGTGTGGATTGAACTCTAAAAGTTTTCCCTGTAGGAGATCCTCTTCAGTGTAAAGAATGTGAGTCCCATCAAGTGGCAAATTTTGCTTCAAAAATACAAAGATCTTTGTCATGTAGCTAATTCTGCATTTCTATGCATGACACTTTTACCATCTGCAATATTTTGCCTTGCTTTACTGCTCTGGGAATATGATTATGGAATATGATGATCAATGAAGAGTTAGAGAATTAGAGAATTATTGTATTGTAGCAGAATCTATTTCTATAGTTTCTACAGTTTTGGACACTTGTGCTGTGAATCTTTGATTAAACAAAATATGAAACAGATCATATTTAAATAATTGTAGGTGAAATTTAAGAATATAGTTGATATGGTACTGATGGAGGGAAACGGTCTTTTGACTGTCCCACCTGCGATACCAAAGGTTGCAGGAACAGGAAACCTCCGTCTCAATATTGTAGGGTTCTCGTGTTCCCAATGATTGGGGAAAACGGTCTTTCCGACAGTCCAATGTTGTAGGGTTCTTGTGTTCCAGAGCAAAGATTGAAACCAGAACACACGTAGAGGATTAAGGTAGAGTTTATTAGAGGAGAGAAAGGCTGGAACTCATGGACTCCAGATGGACTGAAAAAAAGACTTTGATGGAGTGCCACAAGGGGAGAACTCATGGAGCTAGAAATGGACTCATGGTACCCTGAGTGCCATGAAGGTTAAGTACCACGGAGAATTCATAAGCAGACAGCTAGAAAGAACTCATGGAATCCATGAGAAGTAGGCATGGAGCTAGAAATGGACTCATGGCACTAATGCCATGAGCGGCAGGGCGCCAGAGAACTCATGGAAGCAGGCAGCTGGAAAAGAACTCATAGCACCCTGAGTACCATGAGGGGCTAGGGCGCCAAGGATGGCTCCAGGATCAGTCATATTTATACATCTAGACAAGTCCTTTTTCTCATTGGTTAGCTCTCATTGGGGCCCAACCAGTTGCTTCTGGGCCCACGTGGGGCTAGAGACCAAGTTGTTTGTTGGATACGGAGGGCTCATCTCCATAATCCTTTCATAGGAAAGTTGGCCATATTATCTCTGGGAGGATTGGAGTCAGTTCCTCAGCAGGGGTGTTTCTTCAGGGTGATTCCAGAAGTGGGGGATGGCCTTCAGGAATTCCAAAGATCTTAGAGACCCCTCTCAGCATAGCTCCTCTAATCCTGCCTCAAGACGATAAAGATTTAACTTTTGATTCAGCTTTGGCTAACATTAATAGAAATAGACTGTGGGATCTGGGCAGATGTCTGTTACTTGCTGTGCAAGCACGAGGACCTGAGTTGAGTCCTCGGAATAGCTGCACAACTTGTAGCCCTGGTTTTGAATCAGAAACAGGAAGACCCTGAAAGTCCATGGGCAGCTGGTAGCTGAAACTAAGCTTCAGAGTCAGTGAGGAACCTTGTAGATAGAGCGGTTTATGTGGAGGAAGACAGATGGAATGAGCAATTCAGACTGCACAGGTTACTTTCAGAGAAGACCGGTGGAAAGGAGCCTAGGAGCCTGCTTTCCTCTTACAGATTTGGGGTTCATAATACAAGGAGGGGAAGGGGAAAATCTTTTTGCTGTGTAATCAATTGTCAGGGAGCTAAGACTGTTGCTAAAGGTAGCTAGGAGGACAGGGTGTGGAGTTCAGGAATGTCAGGTGTGAGATTGTTTCTGGTCAGTTTTCTCTAAGGCAGAATCTAAGAAAACAGATTGTTTCCAGTTCTGAATGTGGTTATTGCTTAACGAATATGCTGAATTTAAGTTCATGCTCTAAGTCTTGAATGGAGGAGTCTTAAAAAAGATTGTGATTACAACTAGTAACCCGTTTCACTGGAATAAGGCAGAGAGCAGAAAAAAAAGACACTGATACTCCTTTTCATATTCTGTAATTACAGGCCATGGTAGCACTGGATAATATTTGAGGAAAAAAATTGCTGACATATTATTAGAAAAATTTAGTTTCGGGCTGGAGAGGTGGCTCAGGGGTTAAGCCTCTGCCTTACAGGCGGAAGGTCCTGAGTTCGGATCCCAGATCCCACGTATAGACACCGGGCGGAGGTGGGGGCGGCCTGCGCTTCTGGTCCTGGTAGGGCGCAGCCTGTGAATCCCGGGGCAGAAGGAGGTGGAGGCGTCCATGGTGGTTCGCGAATTCGTCCGTGGTTCTACACAGACACACAGACACACAGACACACACACACACACAGAGCGCGCGCGAACACACGCACATGCGCACAGTTGAATAAATAATAAAAAAAAATTAAAAAAAAAAAAAAAAGAAAAATTTAGTTTCTCAGGTTACTATCCTTTCGCAAGGTAAGAAAACAAATTTGAGACTACACTGTGTAGTACTTCTAGAATTTGATAAGGCAAAAAAAGATTTAAATACTGACACTTTTTGTTATCACAATGATTTATGATGAGATTGTTATGCTTTTTGAGATATGCAGATTGTTATGGATCTGGGATCATGATCAGAGAACCACTTAGGACCATCAATGAAAGTTAAAAACAGATTAATTGAAGCTAGCGTAATAGGACTCAACACACCAAGCAACTAGTCTTAGAAGTGTTGAGGCCCCTGGGGCTGGAGAGGTGGCTCAGGGGTTAAGCCTCTGCCTTGCAGGCAGAAGGTCCTGAGTTCGGATCCTAGACCCCACATATAGACGCCAGGCGGAAGCGGGGGCAGCCTGCGTTTCTGGTCCTGGTAGAGAGGAGCCTGTGAATCTCGGGGCAGAGTAAACAAGGAGGAGGTGGAGGCGGTCCATGGTGGTTCCCGAATTCGTCCGTGGCTCTACATACACATACACACCATACGTACACACACGTGCACACATGCATACACGCACAATTGAATAAATAATAAAAAATTAAAAAAAAAAGAAAAAAGAAATGTTGAGCCCCGAACCAAAGTTCTTCTGGGTTTTTAAAGTAAACAAACAAACAAACAAACAAGGGGGACATGCAAGATAGCAAACAAAACTGGTTATTGAAGCAGAACGCAGCAGTTAGCAAACATTACCTATCACAGCACATCTGTTTTATAAACTATTCATATCTTGTTTTGCAAGCCTCTCAGGAACCCAGGTCTTCTAACTTCCCACAAGTGCATGCAAAAGGTAAATAAATGTAAAGAAAAAAAAAAAGAATTGAATGTGAATGTGTAATCTCTGACCTCAAATATCCTATATACTTTCCTTTTATCAAAGGTAAAATTTTTTATTAGTGTGTGTGTATGTGTGTGTGTGTGCGCATGCGCAAAAAAAAAAAAAAAAGAGAAAGGTTTGTGTTTGGGAATGTGCAGAGATAGAGGGCAACTTTACAATGTTAGTATCTCTATCTACCTTTATGTGGGTTCTGGGGATCAAACTCAGATTGTCAGGTTTGATGGCAAGTGCCTTTACTTACTAAGCCATCTCATTAGTTCCCTTAAGTAACCAATTTTAATGTGATGAATTAGTATTAAATCAGTAAAACAAATTAATTTTTTATGTGCGTGTGTGGGGATACATGCATGTTGGCGTGTGAATGGGTACATACGCGTGCATGTGCATGTTAGTGTGCGTGTGGATGCCTGAGGGTGGTATCTGGACTCATTCTCATTCACTCTTCCACCTTATTGTCTGGGTCTCTAATTAAACCATATTGTACCATTAAGTAGTCTTGTTAGCCAGCTTGCTCTGGGGATTCCACACTCCATCTTTGGAATTACAGGTAGACCACTTTGTCTGTTCAATTCCCTCCTGCTACCTGGCATGTAGATGGATCTGAAGCCCTATTGTTTGTGTTTAATTACTGCATCATTGTCCTGGCCCAGAAACTTGAGTTCCTGTGAAGAAGCATAGGCCTGATGTGCTACTTTGTTTCTGGCGTGGACGTTTCATTTATTATTATTTTTTAGAAGTTTAAGGCAGAGTTTAGGCAGAGTTTATTGAAGAAAGAAAGTATGGAACTCATGGACGTGGAATCCACGAAGGGCAAGAAAGCCAAGAACTCACGGACTCCAGGCATGGAATCCTTAAGGGCAATGGAATGAAAGTGAGGCAGGATTAGAGCAGCTATGCTGGGATGGATCTCTAAGATTTTAAGGTCTTTGGAATTCCTAAAGGCCATCCCCCCCCACTGCTGGGATTACCCTGGGAACACTCCTGCTGAGGACCTGACTCCAGTCATCCCAGAGATAAGATGGCAACTTCCCTATGAAAAGATTATGGAGATGAGCCTCCATCCATATCCAACAAACATCTTGGTCTCTAACCCCATCTGGGCCCAAGAGCAACTGGGTTGAGCCCCAGTGCGAGTTAACCAATGAGAAAAAGCCAGTTTCCTGGGCTTGTCTAGATGTGTAAATATGCCTGGCCCTGGCAGCCATTTTTGGCACCCTAGCACTTTGTAGCACTTAGTGTCTTTCTAGCTCCTTGCCTCTTGTGGATTCCATGAGTTCTCTGGTGCCTGTCCCTCATGGCACTCTAGTGAAATCATGTTCTGATTTCAAACTTTGACTCCAGAACACAAGAACCCTGGGATGATCTTTCCTATAACATTTGGTGCCCGAATAAGGACCTTGTAATATTTAGCGAGACTGTTCCTACATCAAGAAAAACTCAGGGACTCCAGACATGGAATTCATGAGGGGCAAGGAAGCCAGTGTGTTAAGCTTTTAAACACTTTATGAAGGTTAAGAAACAGAAAATAATTTGGAAACATTTTTATTTAGCATTCTCCTAAAGTTTATCCTTACCATTAAATATCTCTTGTAATACCCACATAGGAGAAGTAAATAGTAAAAGAAAAATGGATCATTTGAAACTTTTATTTTCAAGAAACAAACCCTTCCCCTCTCAAGTAGATGAGGTTCACCATCCCATTTCAAAATGATGGTCCTCAAACAAATACAGATAATAACAACATTAAAATCTGAATACGGGATGTCCAGCCAGGGTGCTGGCATGCTAAACATTTGATAACAAATTAGGGTTAAATTAAGTGAAAAGAAAGTATTTATATATTTCTTAGTAAGGTTCTTGGGGTAAGCTTTAATAAGCCTCAGCAGATATCAGTAAACAGACCATGTCACTTGCTTTAGTTTTCTTGATCCCACCAATTGCTCCAAGACTTCTCGTGAATGATCTATAAAAGAAAAAAATGACAGTGTATTAATTCACAATAGCTAGAAATATTTAAAATTTTCTCATATATGAACTGGAGACAAGCTAAATGGGGTAAGGTACACCTATAACACCAGCATTTTGGAGGTAGAGGAAGTGGATAAGAGTTCAAGGTCAGCCTTGGCTACATAGCAAGATAAGGCTACCCTGGATCATGGGAGACCACATCTCAAAAAACACAAAAAACAAACAAAATAAACTAGGTGTGATGATAATCATGGTAGGGTTAATTAAAGCACAATAAACAACCTGGGATAGGCTGGTGGGATGGCTCAGTGGGGAAAGGCACTTGCCAAGCAAGGCTAATGACTTGTTTGGTTTCTAGAGCCTGTAAGGTGGAAGGAGAACTGAGTCCTAAAAGTTGTCCTCTGACTTCCACATGTGATTGATGTCATGGGCATACCTGTGCACACAACACCCCAAAATTAAAAAAAAAAAATTAAAAATCAACATGATAGGGCTGGAGGGATAGCTCAGGGGATAAGAATTTGCCTCATAAGCAGAAGGTCCCGAGTTCTATTCTAAGTCTTATGTAAAAATGCCTGATGGAAACAGCAGTGCCCTGCATTTGTCACCCTAGTGAGCCGAGCCTGGGAAATCCCAGAATGAAGCAAAGAGGAGGTATAAGTAATCCAGGATGATTCCTAAAGTCCATACACATATATACTAAATATAGTTGGTCTCTCTTTTTTTTTTTTTTAAGTGGGATCTGAACTCGGTACCTTATGCTTGAGAAGCAGAGTCTTAACCGCTGAGCCATCTCTCCAGCCCCGCATATATACTAAATATAGTAAGTAAAGTTTTTTTTTTTTAAAGCAACATGATATATAAAGCATAGTATTAGTTAAAGGTAAACCCTCACTATCATGTCTTAGTAACTTTACCCAACAATTCAGGTGAACAAGGAGATTTTATTCATACTTTGGATTCCAGGTTACAGTTGATTATGGCAAAAGAGTTGTAACAGCATCAGGGGGCCAAGGGAACTGACTGCACTATATTCATAGCAATAGCAGCGGGTGAAAAACAATGTCAATCGGTTTGCTACCAGCTTTGTCAAAAATGCTAATTAGCTCTCCATCTTATCCACCTTCCCATGGAATGCCCGAGTCCTAGCTACTATGGGCTGTGTGTCCCACATCAGATACATAAATAAGAATTTCCTGTAGGCTTTCCCAGAGCCTACCTTAACTAAATAATTCTTCCCAGATGCGCTCAGAAGCCTATCTCTCAAGTGCAGGTTGACAACTGAAATTGTCACAGATGTAACACACATTAACAATGCTATCCCTTTCTTATTTTTCACTTTTCAAGTATATTCTTGGTATGTATCCCAGGCTGACCTTGAACTGCTATCTGTTTCCTCTCCCCTTTCTCCACAGTGCTAGAATTACAGGTATGTACTACATTGGACTCACTATAACATGTTTAAAACACAGGAATCTGTTGTTTGTAATTTTGTCTCAATTTTACCAACCAGAGAATGATAGTGTAATTATACTGTGAATCTATTTAACCTGTCTCCTACAACTATATTTAAGTCTTAGCAGCAAATAGATAATATATTAAAGCTGGATCATAAAACAGGGCTTAATATGGGTAATATTTACAAGAACATGAGTAGGATTGAAGAAAGCCAGCAGGAGGCTGCAAGTGCCACACTCCTGTAATCTCAGCATTCAGGAAGCTAATGCAGAAGGACTGCCTAAAGTTGTGCCATTTTGTGCTGTACAGTGAGTTCCATGCTAACCTGAGCTAAAATGTAAGACACAAGGTCCAAAAACTTAATAAAGGGCTAAGGCAATAGCTCAGCTGGTGAAGTGTTTGTAAACGTCAGGGGAAGCACACCTGAGAAGATGAGCTCAATATCCAGAGCCCAAGTAAAAAACAAAAGTGTGGTGGCTCTTGCTTTTAATCCCAGAGCTGCGAGATGGAAACTGGTGGATCGTTATGTAGCCTAGCTGTGCCTACCTGGCTAGTTAGACTAGCCTAATTGTAAACCAGTGGAGGGCAGTGTCTGAAAAAAACAAGCTCCTAAGTAATGACACTTAAGGTTAGTCTCTTTCTTCCGTATATGCACACACATATATGTGTACCTGAACACACATGTGCATTTCCACATACACTGAGGGACCTAGAACCCGATTTTGGTTTTCTTTTAGTTCTTTTAAAGTATGTTTCTCCACATGTATATAGCTTTCATAATGTGGCCCAGTCAGAGCGCAGCCATTAGCTCTAACTAGAGACAGGCTGGGAGTCTGGAATGCGGCCCCACGTGCCTAGCTGAGTACCTGAAAAGAACATTTCAGCAAACTGGAGTTGCCCACCCCCATTCCTCCCCTTACCATAAAAGTCTATGGGCTGCCCCAGGGCAGTGCTGGCCTGAGCATAGGCCAATCAGAGGCCAGCAACCATTTGTCAGTAACAGAAAAGAAAATCTCAGATGTTGTAGGTAGTAAGGTTGCAATTCAAATTGCTCACAGACAAGTGGGGGGGGGGACCAATCCCTGCACACCAAAACTGTTGGCTATTAGCCAATCATGTAACTACTAAGTTGGAAGCCCCCTCCCCTTGCCAGTAAGCTATAAAACTTCACCCGGACAAAGAGCCACGCTTTTTCCCCCGGCTCAACACCGCTGTGCTGGTCGGTCCTAAGCCCAGGTTCGAATCTGGTAATAGAAGCCCTCATGCGAATTGCAGTGGTATTGGTTCCTTGCTGATTTTTGGGACCCTAGAATCTGGCCACAACAACACGAACACCCATTCATAAAAAATTAAAAAAAAAGAGCAAATAAGATTTCAGTCTAGCAGTACAACTTGGTGGTATAGGGCATATTTAACATATGTAGAGTCCTGGATTCAAACCCATCTAAACAAACAATTAAATCAAATAGATTGAAAGTAGCAGAACAGACAAATTGTGTATCATGAAAACAACCAATACAACAAAGAAAGGGAAACACTTCTCAAGTCATTCTGGGAGTCCAGAATTATTGACACCAAATCCAGACAGACATCACAAAACAAAGAAAACATATCTATGTCTTATGAATACAGAACCCAAATTCCTCAACAAAACCTGGAATACCCAATCTAGCAATTGCGAAAAGCTTCACCTATCACACGACTGCTTGGGATTTAACATCTGAAAATCAGTCTAACACATAGCCTTAGTTAGCTTTAGACAACATAAACTTAAGGTACAGCTTTTTCAAATTTTATTTTCCCTGTGTGTATGTATCAGAGGGCATTATTGTTCCTGTGGAGGCCCAAGGATGACTTCGGGAATCATCCTGGATTACTTCTACCTCATTTTTGCTTCATTCTGGGATTTCCCAGGCTCTGCCCACTAGGGCAGGAAGTGCGAACCACAGCTGTTCTGTGGAGTTTGTATGTGGGACCAGGGATCTGAACTCAAGACCTGCTTGCAAGGCAGAATCTTAACTCCTGAGCCATCTCTCTAGCCCTGTGGTTTCTGTCTCTCTGTCTCTGTCTCTATCTCTCTCTCCTCATCTTGATTTCACTTTTTGATATAGGGACTCACTCTGTCAGGTGGCCCAGTACTCACTAGCCAAAGGTGAATTCTAGCTCATGAAAATCCTCTGCCTCAATTTTCCACATTCTGGGAGTAAAGTGTAAACCATCACACTTGGTTTTTCTCATCTTTTTTGAACAAAATGAGATTTATTAAGTCCAAGATATATAGTCAACTTACATATTACAGATGGCCATTTAAAAATGGTCTGTTTCTAAAATATCAGTAATTCAGGCTGTTGGGATTTCCAAGGATGGAAACTGCCATTAATTTTATCTGAAAAACAGGTGTGCTCTAAGAACATTACAACTATTAAGAAACACTCCAGCATACTTTGAAGGTCAAAGTGTAAAACTTATGCTTGGGAACATTCCGTACCAGCCCTGAGACAGTTTGTCAGACGCTGGCGTAAAGACACTCAAAGGACTTTAGTTTTCATTCTCTTCCCTGCGTGACACGCACATTTAGTCAAGAATTTTCTCTCATCTTCTTTTAAGGGCTCTTATTTGTTTACCTTTCTTACGGTTGACTGATGAACTAGGGATAGAAGAGTTCAGCCACAGAGCTTGCCTATCACGTTATACTTGGGTTCAATGTCCAGCATGGGGGGGGAAGCCAACTGATTAGCAACTTTAATTTCATCTGTGACCTTATATAACACAGATGCTACATATTAGAACATGGATATCTCTGGATGGGAACTTTATTCTGCCTCCCACACATACCCTTAATCAGTAGAAAAAAGGACAACTATAAAAGCACCACAAGAAAAAGAAAAACCACTAGGGAGACCCAATGCTTATGACTAAACACTTGACACTCTTCAACTTGATAATATGCATCTTTGAGAAACACAGCCAACAGTGGGACAGGCACTGGAAACGGCATTTGCTGTAAAGTATCGACTCCCCTTTGGGTCCACATATTGGCCAAAAGCAGGATAACAGCCTGGCTTCTGCCTTTGTTTTCCATCTGTATCCTTTAACTCTAATAGGTTAGTCACTTGCTTAACTCTGCAGAAAGACCTATCTAAAAACTGGTGATATTTAACACAGGTAAGGGTAACTGAGACACTGTCTGACAGGCAGCTTTTACAGGTCCTATTCTAGAACTCCGAAAGGCACCTGGGAATGTCTAATCATTGCCCTAAATCTTTGGTCACCTTTGATTCCAGGAAAAACATCCTTCTGACCACCTTATACAACCAGAACCAAGACAAAGTGAATGTGATCCACTTTGACCAAAAAGGAGAATTGCCTTGTATTTGAGGTCTTGTATTTCTCTGGATCTTGTCTAACCTTGCACATTCTTCCTGTTTAAACCTAAAGGTTAAATAATAATAATAATAATAATGTTAGTGCCTCAAAGATCAACTTGGGGTCACTGGATTCCTTTATTCTCCTTGGAAAGCTGACTAGACCTTAGAACAGAAAAGAACAGAACAGAACAGAAAAGGAAAAAAAGAGAATATAGTACAATAGCTTCTATTAGGCAGTTTCAACTAGGAATATTAAGAATAATTTCTCTTAGGCAGTTGAGCAGAATAGTCAGGAATATCCTAAAGGAACTGCCAGGAACCCCATTGCCCGACTCCCAGGAATATCCTAAAGGAACTGACCAGACCCTCATAGAAAAGATCACACTAGGGGCTGGAGAGGTGGCTCAGGGGTTAAGCCTCTGCCTTGCAAGCAGAAGGTCCCAAGTTCTGATCCTAGACCCCACGTATAGACTCTGGGTGGAAGCAGGGGCAGCCTGTGTTTCTGGTCCTGGTAGGGCGGAGCCTGTGAATCCCAGGGCAGAGTAAACAAGGAGGAGGTGGAGGCGGTCCATGGTAGTTCCTGAATTTGTCCGTGGTTCTACACACACACACACACACACACACACACACACACACACCTGAATAAATAAGAAATAATAATAAAAAATTTTAAAAAGAAAAGATCGCACTAATCCCAGAAACTTGCCCCAATCTTTGTTCACTATGAAAGGAGATAAGTTCCTTGATTTACAGAAAAACACCAAGAGTCAACCCCCAGCATAAACATACCAATCAGAGATAAAAAGATCAAAAGCCCCACTCAAATTTAAAGAAACTAAAACCAATAAGGAAAAGCCACTATTTTAACCCTGTCTCACTAAGTACTCCTGACCCTGCCAGCAATGGGTTAAGGGAACGAGGGTTTTTCTCTCTTATGATTCCTGGTTACAGTTCTTAGTCAGGCTTGACAGGAGAACACGCACCAACACCAGGGCAAAGGGAACTGGCCACACCATCACCATATAACGGCTGAGAGAGGGACAATCCTTACTTGCCAGACCAGCATGTCTGGCCAAGTAAACAGAAGGATGCCAACTCTCTCAACCAGCTTCTCTGTGATTTATCCAGGGCCTAATCCCACCCACCATGGACTGGGTCTTCCCCAGCAGCTAGACAATCTCCTTCAGGTTTGCTCTGGGCTTAACTCAACCATCAACTCTCTACAACTGTGCCCAGAGCTCAAACCCTCAACAGTCAAGTTGACACGTGTGCCTAACCATGACACTCCACCCCTTGTCAACTTGACACAAAAACATAGCACTATTAAGCTGTAACCTTCAATCCTTGTCCCTACAGATGTTAAAAAGTTACCTTAAAATATAAATACATTTCATGGACAAATTTAAAATGTTCTCTCATTAAAACTTCAGTTCCAACATTTTAAAAGTTCAAAGTTTCTTAACCTAAAGAATCTTAAATCAGAATAAGTTAATTTAAAACAGATAAAACATTAAAACAGAAGTATCTTAATATAACAAGAAAACATTAAATTTGTTGGGCCCACCCAGGATTTACCCCAGGGCATTGCCGAGCACATAGGACTAAAGACAGTGCTGAGAGCTAGTGTCCTGGGCATAACCCCGATCACATTACAGAGAACCCTAATTGGCTTTCAGGAATTGACCTGCCTTCCGTACTGAGATACATCCAGCCAGACCTCTAGGGCCTGGATGCTGGGTTGACCTTTGACACAACTGGCTGCCCGTTTCACGCCCTGTGGTCCTTTGTCTATATAAGCTGTTTGTTAACCCCAATAAATTGAGATTTTGCTCTGACAAATTCCCTGCCTGTGGCCGAGTCTCTGGAGAGTTGAGGCAGAGGGGCGGTCGGCCGGGCTTACTTATCTTCATTCCCACACGGCCTGGAGCCATGTAATAATGTGAGTGAGTGTGTGAGTGGGTGGAGAGACCCCACACTGTGAGTGGAAAACTCCACAATCTGGTGCCCTGTGTGAGGAATTTCCCAGATCAGATGATATAGTGTCCACTCACCCCTGGCGTTGCGTGTCTGCACCCACTCACACACTCATTCACATGACTGTGCAGCCTGCTGCGGTGACAAAGAAAGGCTAAGTCCCGCTGTCCCCACCCTCACCTCCATTCCCCAGAGACGGGAAGTCTGTCACAGCAGAACTCAAGTTTATTGGGGGGGGAGAAAAGGAGCTTATATAGACAAAAGACCAAAAGGCGCCAAACGGGTGGCCAATTGTGTCAAAGGTCAAGGCAACCTTCAGGTTCCACAGGCGAAGTCCAATGTCACTCAGCACAGAGGGCAGGCCAATTAGGGCTCCCTGTAATGTGACCAGGGTTATGCCCAGGACCTTTAGTATGGGTAACTCGAAAAGCAAACTTAGCCAGGAGCTAGGAGCTCTTCAGCTTGTATTAAGAAGCCATGGTTTTGAAATCCCAGATCCACACATTGGCAAGGTGTGGGAATCAGCCCTTGAGTTGGCTCCATGGGCCCAACTGTCCAAAATATTTTCATGGGACATGTGGCATAAGATAGACTTAGCCAGAGAGAGAGGAAAAAATCTTAAAAATATCGTCTCCCCAGGGCTGGAGAGGTGGCTCAGGGGTTAAGCCTCCGCCTTGCAGGTGGAAGGTCCTGAGTTCGGATCCCAGAACCCACGTATGGATGCCAGGCGGAAGCGGGGGCGGCCTGCGCTTCTGGTCCTGGTAGGGCGGAGCCTGTGAATCCCGGGGCACAAGGAGGTGGAGGCGTCCATGGTGGTTCGCGAATTCGTCCGTGGTTCTACACACACAGACACACACACACACACAGACGCGGCGCGCACATACACATGCATATGCACACAGTTGAATAAATAATAATAATAAAATTAAAAAAAAATATCGCCTCCCTTGGAATTTTATCCCATCGTCTCGATGCTTAAGATAGAGCTCCTTCCTGATGTGATCCAGCGCCCACCAGAGCCAAAGTGGAGGCGGAACAGACAAAGGGAAAGAAGGGGAAGGAGCAGTCAGGGCCTCTGCTGACTCCCTGGGTGGCTTTGGGGCCACTGGAGCCAGCAAGCCATCCTAGGGGCCCTGGCAGGGTGGGAAAAGTGCAGCGCCCACAGCTTGGAGGAATTCCCACTGGGCGGTGCCCCAGTGCAGCATGCACAAGAGGGTTGGAAAGATTCGCTGAGCTGTGGCAGTGTGCGGGAAGCCATGGGGATGTTGGTCATGCCTGCCATTTGGGGAACTCCACACTAGATGGTACCCTGGAACTGTGCGCGGGCCGGGAATGATGCACAGAGCTGTGGGCTCCCGGCATGGCAAGCCAAATAATGCTTGCAGTGGCACGGAGAGGTCCCAGCTTGCGGAGAGGTCCTGCACGAGAGGTCAAGGTGCGTGGGGAGGCTGCCCGTGGAGAGGTCATGGCACATGGTGAGTGCCACAGTGCAGAGCTGCCCGCCAGAGGCGAGGAAGAGGAAGGGAAGCACCTGCTCTGAGAGCTCAAAAATGATGTGGGAGAGAGTGCCTTGTTCCCTTCATCAAAGGGGAGAGGCTATGCAAGCTCCGAGAACAGGGAGTGGTTCCCTGTATCCAGACTCTGCTCAAGGGAGAAAGGGGTGGAGACGATTTAGAGGAAGATCCCCCCATACGCCTGCACAAAAACACATTCCGAATCCAAGCGTGGGCACTCTGGCCCCCGCCAGGCTAGAGCAGGGAATCCAGAGCTGGAGCCCAGCTGATATGCTGAATCACGAATCAAGTACAAGCCTGTCCTGTAACTTAAATCCAGGAGGCAATTGCCCTGCAGTATGGTATCCCTGGGAAGCGAAGGATTTAAAAGAGTTAAAGAGAGCAATTCTAGAGGATGGCCCAAATTCTCCCTGGGTGGAGGTCCTCCTTCAAGATCTAGCTCACCAGCCCTGCACTACTAAGGACTGGATGGATATGGCCAGAGCAGTGCTCCCCAGCCCCACATTCATTAATTGGGCAGCGCTATTTAGAGAAGAACACAGGTTCCAAGCTGAGCGCAATCAAAAATGCTCAGCCCCGGGTCCCAATCACTTTTGGAATGTTGTCCAGAACAGCAGATCAATTTTCTACCGGAATCCAGCGGCTGCCATAGGAGCCCCATACCAAGATCAGGTCTGTTTGATAGGGTTAGCGGCATGGAAAAAGCTAGATAAAGGTCCTTCTGAAGCGCCTCTAGCAGGCATTGTGCAAAAACCTTGTGAAATCCTCCCCAAGTTCATTGACCGAGTGGAAAAAAGTCTCCATCGTAAACTTCCCCCAGGCCCCCTGAGGGAACAATTTACTAAATTGCTGGTATGGGAAGGGATGAACGGGGACCACAAAATAGCATGTGTAGGTCTTAAGGAGAGATCCATGGGGGATTATTGCTTCAGAGGATGTGGAGACTCAAAAACACCAGAGTCAGGCACTCGTGGCGGCCCTAGAGACACAGACAAAGGCACTGACTGACACTATGACTCAGGCATTGGCATTGAGGCTGGCACCCTGCCTGCAGGACCAAGAGGGGAGGGGAATCAATGGAGTTTGTTTTCGTTGTGGCCAGATGGGGCATTTCAGGAGGGAGTGTCCCCAGGTTGAGGAAAGGAAGCCGCGGGAGGTAGGAGGGGCTAAGCCCCCTACAACTCCATGCCCTAGGTGCTGCAAAGGGCTTCACTGGAAACTAGCTCTGGGGCAGCCTCCAGCCTCGTTAACCAAATGAGGAGCACGGGGGCCCTTACAAAGGGAGACCCCTGAGGATCTTAAATTAGACTGGTCTAGAAAGGAAAGGCCCCAATCTCATTGGACTGTTCCCCTGGTAGAAGGTCTCCATCCTAAAATGAGCGTCTTTATTAATGGCAAATGTTTCCACTGCCTTATAGACACTGGGGCAGATAGAACAGTCGTAAGGAAAGAGGAAATTCCCCCTTCATGGGGCTTAATGACTGGTCTGAAAGTTCTGGGAGTTGGAGGGAATATACAGTCAGAAGAAACGGCCTCCTGGGTGGTGTGGCAGTATGCTGACGGTTCCAAAGGAGAAGTGTGACCCCTTGTGGTCGCGGGGCTCAAGGCCAATTTATTAGGACAGGACATCCTGGGGTAAATGCAGGCCGTTTTGACTACTGATAATAGAGCCTTCTATGAGGACCTATTAGATCATGAGGAGGCCTCTAGGTTTCCTGAGCCAATAGAAACAGTGCCTGTAAACAAATTTTCTAACTTTCATAACTATGGGGGGGAAGAGCCCAAAAGTTCCTCGGGTTCACTCCCAATTCTAAGGGCCACTGCCCTTTACAGCCCCCAGATCGAGTGGGAACTAGGCAAACCGGTGGCCCCTACCCCAAGAAAAACTAAAGGCCCTAGGAGAAATAGTAGATCAACAACTAAAACAAGGCCACATCCGCCCGTCTATGAGTGCGTGGAATATACCAGTGTTTGTTATTAAAAAGTCCTTTGGGAAATGGCGTATGTTACAAGATTTAAGGCTGATCAACAAACGGATGAAGCCAGTGGGCACCTCCCTTAGAGGGATGCCCTGGGTAATGGCCATCCCCTCAAACTATATCCTTCTGGTCATTGATCTTAAAGACTGTTTTTTTTTTTTCTTCTATTCCACTGCACCCCGCAGACTGTGAAAAGTTTGCCTTTTCTGTTCCATCTATGAACTTTTCAGGCCCCGACGAAAGATATGAATGGCTAGTGCTCCCACACAGAATGGCTAATAGTCCAGCCTTTTGTCAGACATATGTATATAAACTGATTAAATTGCTAAAAAATAAAGATATTCTTATATATGTCTATATGGATGATATTATCATCGGACATAGAGATCCAACTAAATTACAATCCCTTATGTGAGAAGTGATTAAATATTTAAAAAGGGGAAACTTATGTATCGCCCCTGATAAGGTCCAACAGGTGCCTCTTTTTCAAGGTTCTAGAAACCCATTTGACACTTACACGGGCATCACCTCTCAGACCATTTATAAATGTGCCTGACAATATTACTATCACTGGTTTACAACAATTACTAGGAGAGATAAATTGGCTCAGGCCATGGGTGGGGATCTCCACCAAGGCCCTCACCCCTCTTTCTAACCTATTGTCTGGCAGACAGCCTGGAGATACAATTACTTTACAGGAAAGCCACCGTCAGATAATTGAACAGTTTCAGGATGCCCTTAGAGATGTCCAATTGGCTAGGTACAATCCTAAAAAACCTATTGCCCTATGGCTAATTTCAGGAAAAGGGCTCCTTGTAGCAGCTCTATCACAGGTTGGAGAAATTCTACAATGGATCCACACATCCCTGGGAAATGCCCCTAGAGTTTATACCACCACAGATCAATTAACAGATATGATTTTAAAAAAAGGACGTGAACAGACTTATAGACACTATGGTAAAGACCTAGACTCTATTGTTTTTCCCTATAGGCTGACTGATGTAGAATGGCTGACTAAATATCACCCCCGGATGGCTTTGGCATTAGAAGGATATTTAGGAGAGATAAGTTGCCATTATGGTCCATCTAAATGGGTCACGCCCCTTCAATGCTTACCGCTTGCCGAGCCTAAACTCTTTGTTAAAACACTTATACCAAGTGCCCCGTATGTGTTCACAGATGGAGGAAAAACTGGATCCGCTTAAGCTACCTTTGCTCCAGGAAGTTTAATTCAGCCATGCAAACAAAAATATCAGCCTACCCAGAGATCAGCTCAGTATAAAGAGCTGATGGCAGTTATAATGGTATTAAAGAAAAATGAAGAGGCTATTAACTTATTCTCTGACAGTCTATATGTTGTAAATTTACTTTTAGGGATAATAAATGCTCATATAAGGTTAGATAGCAATCCTATATCCCCCCTTATGGTGGAACTAAAATCTACATTAGAAGGACGAGAAAAGCCTATATATTTAAAACATTTAAGGAGTCACTCTGGTCTGCCCAGGTTCCTAGCCCAGGGCAATGCCTTAGGTGATAAATTAGCTTCACAAGAGATATGGAATCTTAACATTCAAGAAGCCTCTGACTTGCATGGTATAAAAGACTTAAAGAACATTGTTCAAACCTGCAAGTCCTGCCAACCTTTTCTCCAAGTCCCACCCTTACAGGGGCCAAGGGTTAATCCCCGAGGACTAAAACCTAATATGCTGTGGCAAACAGATGTTACTCATTATGTGCCATTTGGTAAACTTAAATATGTCTTTGTTTCCCTAGATACATTCTCTCAAGCATGTTGGGCATCTGCACATACAGGAGAAAAGGCAAAACATGCACAGTCACATTTTTTACAATGCTTTGCCACCCTAGGGTTACCCAACCAAATTAAGACAGATAATGGGCCTTGTTTAGGAAAGCTCTCCAACCACGCCTGGCGTTGAGAAGCCAAGCGCCTCTGTCAGCGCTCATCGCCCAGTGGTGACATGTGCTTTCTCCATCGCGTCGGGCGGCAACGCTGCCCACGTGCTGGCGCAGGTCAGTAGCCTGGGACTCGGAGGCTGGCAGGATTTGCCAGGTAAAGCTGTGTGCCGTCACGGGACACCTGAACAGAAAAACACGTCTCACCACTATGGTTGATTTCAAAAGAAAGCGATTCTATTTTTTAAAGCAAGTGTTGTTAATGTAATTGGTATCCCTCTTCTAGCTTTCTGAGTTCACAGTTTCCTTGGTCCAGAGTTTTCTAGTCTTTTTTTTCCTAACTAGTAAATGGAATATAGGTACTTGATAGAATTATGAACAGACAATACATTGGCAGCCAGAGCCCCATGCAGAGAGTTTAGCAAATGGCGAGAGGCCCCAGAGCTGTATGCAGCGGCGTTGTTGGAGGGGCTGGGTCTGCACAGAGCTTGGGAAGGTCAGAACCCTGGGCTCTCGGCAGGTCTGCACTGTGGTAATTGGGGGCTCCCTTATCTTGGAGAGGGTCACAGCTGGTTCACTGTGGAAGAAAGAGTTTCTAAGTGAGTTACTGTTACTATATCATTTTTACTTGCAAAGCGATCAGTTTCAGCAGCCTTTGCTTTCATGCCGTTGTGAAGTTTCATTTCTCTAGCACCTTCTGTTTTCCTTGTCAGTTCTGGTGAGAGCGCCAAGCGGCTCACTGACCCTCATCAGATGCTCACCTACACATCCTGGGGGGAGGCGCGTGAGCGGCTGGGAGCTGCGTGGGGGCTGAGCGGCTGGGTGCTGTGTGGGGGCTGGGAGCTGTGTGGGGGCTGAGCGGCTGGGTGCTGTGTGGGGGCTGGGCGGTCTGTGGTGCGAGCTGCCGGCTGGAGTCAGCAGGCTTGTTTGCCACTTGACGAATTTGGCTTTGTGGGGTTGCTGGTGAGTTCTTTTTCCTACTTTGCTTTCCTTACTGTTATCTATTTTATTGGTGTTCGAGGGCTAGCAACTGAAGCTCTTCACTTTGGGGTGGCTGGCTGACGTGAACGGCTTTTCTGTTTTAGAAGAGCGCGGAGCACTGGCCCCGGCCTGGGAGGCAGCCTCGCCGGCTGGTGGGCACCTCGCCGGCTGTGTGGTTCACTCTGTCAGTGCCCCCGTGAAACCAGGGCTCTCGACATTATCCTCCTCCCGCAGAAGACGAAGGGTTAAAGAGGGCCTTAAGATGGGAGGGTGTCTTCATTCTTTTTCCTTTATCAAGAGGCGAGAGGTAGTAAACTCAAGAGAAAATTATGGCGGTGTCAGGAAACATGGGCACCATGTTCCTGAGGGTGATTTCTGTCTCAAGTACTGACCTGCTGCCCAGCTTGCAGTGGTGTGGACAGGTTGTGAGGCCTTACGTGAACAGACAGATGGACGACGCGGGTAGACAGCAGCACACTGTCCCTGGGCGGCAGCTGCCAAGCCTCTGTCCAGCGACGTGAAGGTGTTCCTCGGTGTCAGTTGTCTTATCGTCTGCGCCTGTTTGTCCCGGATCTTCTTGTAGCAAGCTAGAGAGCCATGAACTCGGCGCCGGCAACTCTTTGTGAAAGTGGCATTTTGGCCACTGGAGAAGGAGGTTACTGACGAGTGGCACCGTGTGTTCTTGCCCCTCAGAGCCGCTCCTAAAGTACGGGAGCAGCAAGAAGCTGCCAGCAGCGTGGCTGCAACAGGATCAGGGCCTTGGACGGGACCTCCCGTGAACTGAGACCACTCATTCTGTTTCAGCAGCGTGCACATGTCCTATTTTAGCAAGTAAAACTGTCACAAACGGTCAATCTGTATCCTGAGCATTTTAATAAAACGCTAAAACAAAAAAAAACAAACAAAAAAAAAATGGGCCTTGTTTTACTAGTCAGACTTTACAGAACTTTTTTCAGGGCTGGAGAGGTGGCTCAGGGGTTAAGCCTCCGCCTTGCAGGCGGAAGGTCCTGAGTTCGGATCCCAGATCCCACGTATAGACGCCAGGCGGAAGCAGGGCTGCCTGCACTTCTGGTCTGGTAGGGCAGAGCCTGTGAATCCCTGGGCAGAAGGAGATGGAGGAGTCCATGGTGGTTCGCGAATTCGTCCGTGGTTCTACACATACACAGACACACGCACACACAGATACACACACACACACGCGTGTGCACATACACACGCACATGCACCCAGTTGAATAAATAATAATAATAAAAAAAATTAAAAAAAAAAAAAACTTTTTTCAGACTTGGCATATTACTCATACCGTAGGAATCTCATATAATCCCCAAGGACAAGCCATTGTTGAAAGAAATCACCAATATTTAAAGGCCCAATTACAAAAACAAAAATGGGGAGTAAGCCCACACCAATAGCTAGGGTTGGCATATTTACTGTTGACGTTTTAAATTTTCAAAAAGGACAACTTGAATCGAGATTCCAAAAAGACTGGGGAAGCTTATCCACCAAACCTTCTGTTAAGGTGCATTGGAAGGACCCCCTAACTGGGCATTGGAGGGGACCTGACTCCTTCATTACTATGGGAAGAGGATTTAGATGTGTCTTCCCCGATATGGATTCTGGCAAGGAATCTCAAATTATATCCACAAGAGGATCCTCATGAAGGAGACCCAAAACTAACAAACTAGACCCAGACTAACAAACTAAACCAAGGGGTAAAAAGCCCTTGAGGCAGTTTTCTTTGCCCTTTTTCTTTCAGAAACTATCCAGTGTGCTCTAGGTAGATGCCAACCGTAATCCTTATAGGCCTGATCTAACTCAAGATGACCTGATTGTTACCCTGCCTAAACCAAGGTGGAGTCGATCTGGGTTTGACCTAACATCTAGAAAAAATTGTTCTTTTAATAACTATATCACTTAAGTGTTTCCTCAGCACATCTCTCAGCAGCGCTCCATCAGCGAGACCATGCTACAGACGTTTATGGCCCTTGAACATCCAGCCATGGCTCCCCCAGAGACGCAATTCAAGCTTGGAGGCTTGTGAGGCCTTGGTCTAAAAACAGACCAGGCAGGCCTGTACTGTCTGTGTGAGCCACAAGCAACTTCTCCTAGCTACCTGCTGCCGTGCCTGGTGCTGATGCCAACCTGCCTGACTGCGAAGACCAACCTGGACAGGACAACAGTGAAAGCTCACACTGAGACTGATGGGACATTGGACATATGTATAGTTTCTGTTAAAACAAAAAGAGGGAGATGTTAGGCCCGCCCAGGATTTACTCTAGGGCATTGTCGAGCACATGGGACTAAAGATGGCAAATGTCCTGGGCGTAACCCGATCATATTACAGAGAGCCCTAATTGGCTTTCAGGAATTGACCTGCCTTCCGTACTGAGTGAGATACATCCAGCCTGACTTCTAGGGCCTGGATGTTGGGTTGACCTTTGGCACAACTGGCTGCCCGTTTCGCACCCTGTGGTCCTTTGTCTATATAAGCTGTTTTGTTACCCCCAATAAATCGAGATTTTGCTCTGACAAACTCCCTGCCTGTGGCCGAGTCTCTGGAGAATTGAGGTGGAGGTGCGGGCGGCCGGGCTTACTTATCTTCATTCCCCCATGGCCTGGAGCCGTGTAATAATGTGTGAGTGAGTGTATGAGTAGGTGGAGAGACCCCACGCTGTGAGTGGAAAACTACACATAAATTAAGATCAAAGTCCTGTACTTCAGTGTCCATCTTCTGCCGCTCATCATGTACTCAAGATGTCTCAAATATTCTAGACATTCCCAGTCCCTGTTTGCAGCTTGAAGTTGTAAAAGCAGAGTTCCCTGAACCAGGCTGAATCTCTACCTGCAACCATCCTCAGCAGCAGTCCCACGGTTCTGGCATCTTCAACACTCTGGGTTCACCTCTGCAGCTATAGGCTTCACCTTCTCTCGCAGGAACTCTATGCCTGTCACTTGGTGCCAAGCTTTTGCTGCTTTCCATGAACCCCTCAAATCATTCACCAAAACCAATACCACCTGGGGGATGCTGCCAGACTCTGAAACAAGTTCAAAACACAGTTTGGTCCATTTGAACCACAGCTGCACCGAATCTTGTGCTCTGATGCTGGAAAAGCCTCTTCCAGGCAGCCAAACTTCCAAAGGGCAAGAAACAGCTTTAACTTGTGCTTTTGGCTCCTGAAGGAATCTGGATTTTCAAACCACGAACTTGCCATATGGTGGTTTTCATGTCTTCCACTATCCCCAATGCAAGTCACTAGGTTCTCCTTCACTGATATTCATTTCTCCAACCGCAGCAGCTGCCTGCCCTTTCCACATCCAGAGCTTCACGGCCCCCAACACAGTTCTCCCCTGTCAAGCAAACCAGTCTATCATCTTTAAATTCAACTTCAACAAAGTCCTTGTTCCCCTCATCACAAATTGGGCCCAAACAATCCATAACTCTTTCAGCACAGACATTATCCAATTGGCCCACTAAACAGTATTGATAATCCACAAAGTGAAAAATCTTCAAGCATTTCCAACTTTGTCTAGCAAAACTGTTCAAAAGCCACAAAATCCACATAGTCAGCCTTGTCAACAACACCCCACTTCCTGGATAACAAATTCTGTTGCAGTTCATCTGTATGGTTGCTGATAAGTGACCATCAAATGGCTTAAGGGAACAAGGGTTTCTTCTCTTACGATTCCTGGTTATGGTTCTTAGGCTTGACGGGAGAGCACACACCAATACCAGGGCTGAGGAAACTGGCCACACCATCACCACATAACGGCTGAGAGATGGACAATCCTTACTTGCCAGACCAGCATGTCTGGCCAAGTGAACAGAAGGATGCCAACTCTCTCAACCAGCTCTCCATGATTTATCCAGGGCCTAATCCCACCCACCATAGGCTGGGTCTTCCCCATCAGCTAGACAATCTCCTTCAGGTTCGTTCTGGGCCTAACTCAACCATTAATTCTCTACGAATGTGCCCAGAGCTCAAACCCTCAACAGTCAAGTTGACACCTATGCCTAACCATGATAGGTACCTTAATCCTCGTGGACTTTTCAAGTGTCCTGAGTTCCGCCCCACCCCCACCCACCCCCCCGCGCCTTTTTTTTCCTACCGATAAATCTTGCTTTAACTTCTGTACATGTTCTGGTCTCAATCTTCAACTCTAGGTCACAAGAACTGGGAAGAAATCTACTTTCGGTCTTTTCTCTGATTCTCAACTCTATGAGTATCTTTAGTTGGTTACTAGGATAGGTGGCAAAGCCTAGTCTGGTGAGACCCTCAGGTGTGGTGGCATACACCTTCGAGTTCAGTACTTAGGACTCTGAGGAAGGAAGATGCCTTGCATTTGAAGTCAGTCTGGGCAATAAGGTAAGTCGCAGACCTGTCAGGACTATCTAATAAGACCCTGTCTCAAAAACTAAACCAAACCAAACCACCCCAAAAACATCCTATGTCACATTGGTTAAGTAACATTTCAATGTCACACTTTCGTATTCTGTGAGATTAAGGATCAGATATAGTAATCTACAATGAAAGCACTAAGTCAAATAAAGTGTTCAGTATTAAATAAAAGTTAGGAAGTGCTTGAATAAACCAATTAAACAAGTTCTTAGCTACCTTTGATGAGTTAACATTCTGGGCTAATGATATTTTAGATGGTAAATAAGCTTGCCACATAAACCAGATGGCTTGACAGTTTAATTCTGGGGAAGGCATGGTGAAAAGAGAGAACCAATTCCCAAAAGTTGCCTTAACTTCCACACTGTAGATGTTCTCACTTACACACAATTAAAAAAATTAAAAAAAATAGTATTCATAATAGTGGTATGTTGTACTCTGTAAACTTTTAGGATAAATGAATACTTTTTTCCTATGGTACAATTTGAATGTATTGTAGTTAAATGAGATGAAGATGAAGAGAAAGTTATGACCACAAGGTGGTAGGACAACTCTATGAATGTTATTTGAGCAACACTTTGACAGGTTTCCAAAATAGAAGTTCTTCATAGCATAAAACCTTACAAAGGCAGCAGCTAGGTGAACCCCTGGTCAGCAAGTGAAGATGATAAGGAATTTTCTGAGTGAATAGAGAGATTTAGGTGTTATTAGTCAGGCTTTTCTTTCTTGTGACAAAATGAGCAAAACAATTAAGGGAGGAAAGATGTTTCAGTCCACCATGGTAAGAAGTGTGGCAAAGCAGACAGTTTACATCATTGCAACAAGGAAGAGATAATACCTGAGATAGCCCTCTCTTTTCCCCTTCCTATTTTTTTAAAATTTTATTTATTTAGAGAGAGAGAGTGTGTGTGTATGTATGTATCAGAGGGCACAAACGTCCCTGTGGAGGGCCAAGGGTGACATCAGGAATCATTCTTGATTGCTTCTACCTCTTTCTTGCTTTGCTCTAGGATTTCTCAGGCTCCATCCATAGGACCGGAATTATGGGCCGGAAGTACAGGCTGCAGCCATTTCCACCTGACATTTTTACATGGGACCTGAAATCTAAACTCAGGACCTTCTTTTTTTTTTTAAAGACTTTGGTAGCATTTAACTTATTTATTTAATTGTGCGCGTGTGAGTGTGTGTGTGTGTGTGTGTGTGTAGAACCACGGGCGAATTCGGGAACCATCATGGACCGCCTCCACCTCCTCCTTGTTTACTCTGTCCCAGGATTCCCAGGCTCCGCCCTACCAGGACCAGAAACGCAGGCCGCCCCTGCTTCTGCCTGGCGTCTATACGTGGGGTCTAGGATCCGAACTCAGGACCTTCCGCCTGCAAGGCAGAGGCTTAACCCCTGAGCCACCTCTCCAGCCCCTAAACTCAGGACCTTCCGCCTGCAAGGCAGAGTCTTAGCCCCTGAGCCACCTCTCCCCTTCCTGTTTTTTTAGTGTGTGTGTGCTGTGCACGTGTGCCATAGCACACTGTGGGGATCAGTAGACAACTTTGTGGAATCTGCTCTCTCCCACCTTTATATAGGTTCCAGAGATCAGACTCACATGGCAAGCATCTTTACACAAAGTCATCTTGCTGGCTGAATTCTCCCCTCCTATGTCATCTGGGCCTGAAGCTAATGAGATCGTGTTACCCACTGGGTTGGACTCTTATTTAGTAGTCTTTAGAAGTGATGTCCCAACACACCAAGAGGTGTGGTTTACTAATTTCTCAGGGACTCCTTAATCTGATCCAAGTGACAGTCTCTGTGTTAGAAATGCCAAGGGCAGCAGTGCCCTGGAGTTATTTGTTTTTGGACAGGGCATTGATATAGTCTAGGCAGCCCAGGCTGACCTCAAACTTGTGGTTTAGCTTTGTGAGTACTAGGGTTACAAGCATGTGCCACCATGTCTGGCTACTTGGAGTCTTTTATAACCCTAGGTTGAGTTCAGGTCCAACCAGCCTGAGTTACATGAAACTTCCTCAACCATCAGCCAATCAAATTAACCCTACTGTGTGTAGACTGCTATTCTTTGAGGAAGCTGATTCTAGCATATATACACTTGTTAGATTCACAGATATGATAAAGTCTACATAATTATTCTTCAGCCAAAAATGCTCCATAAATTCATAAATTATAAATTAATCTACAATAAACAACCTATAGATCCTTTCCACTAGCAATCACCATCAGTTGTTTATAAGGGGCTTTGATTTAGGCATTATTCCTTAGGATGAGCTTTAGTTGAAGGGGGAGAGTCACTGGAATGATTAAACAAAATTCTCTAAACTAGGGAAGAAATAGCCCTAAAACCTAATAGGCGTTGCCTAATATTTTGCCTAGGAAAGCAACTTGGATGTCTAGAAATGCTCAATGGAAAGAAATCTAAGGTACATTGCCAAATGCCTAGTGATAGATTAAAAACATCAGTTCTTAATCCAAAGAGGCATATTTTCTTAAATCAAGAGAACTGAAGATAGGCGATAAATGCTGTAAAAAAGAATGGTAAGGAAGTAGAATCTGAAGAATATCCAAAGAAATTCCAAAGTTTTCTCAGAGCCCCAAATACTCACTGACTTCCCCTCCTACCTCCTGTACCAGGCCTAACCTACACTGACACTGACAGTCAGAAATCATTGCTGGCAGGCTAGAGAAGGAAGGAAAGAGAGAAGTGACAGAGGAAATGCCGTCTGAATTTGAAGTGGGGAAGTGGGGTAACTCCAGTTTATGTGGAGTATTACATTAGTGTTAAACCCTAAGAAATGTTGATTACTGAGAAAGAGTGTGTGATAGTTAAGCCTGGATGTCAACTTGACACACCCAGTATTAACTAAGCTGGGCTGAGACCATGTCTGGAAAGGATCAACTGAGACTACTTGAAGGATTATACCCACCCTAGATCCCATCAGGACCTCCAAAGCTCTCAAAGGATCCTCTCAGTATTGCATCATATAAAAAGGAGCCACCAAGGAGAACAGATCCCTTCTTGCAGCTGTGCTAGGAATCGTTCTTCCTTCCGGCCGCCCGGTTCCTTCGACCTTCCACTAGACTAAGACTCTAGGAGTTCTCCAGCCTTCAGCCAGCACCTACTTGACTACCGAACTGAGCAACTAGTTGTTGGCAGCCATCGTTGGAACTACCTCAGCTACTGACAGCCTTCGCTGGACTACCTCGGCCATATCTGTAAGCCAACTCAATAAATTTCCTATATATATTTTATATATATATATTCGTTCTGTGAATTCTGTGACTCTAGAGAACCCTAACTAATACAGAATGTTTTAATGATACAACAAGAAAAGATGAGCTAGGCATAGTGGCTCATACTTGTAATCCCAGCACTTGGGAAGTTGAAGCAAGAAGACTTGCCAGGAATCTGAGGCTATAAATAGAGATCTTCTCTCAACCAAACAAAAGAAATGACAAGCATTGAGAGTGACAGACAAATCAGTGACACTTGCTTGAGATCAGCTCTTTTAGAACAAGTTTGTGATTCACATAGTGCAAGGATCTGGGTGTGGTGGCACACCTACAATCCTAGTACATGGGAGACTGAGACAGGAAGATCTCAAGTTCTAGACTAGCTTGAGCTGGATGATGATGATGACATGAGGACAATGTTGTACAAGCAAAGTAAGAGGCAGTCAGTGAACGCCCTTGATTGTTTATTTACAGGTTGAGTACATGCATATACAAGCTCAGTAGGTGGATTTATATACATTTTCAGTGTTATTTTATTTTGCTTAAGACAGGGCCTCACTTTGTAGCCTAGACTGGTCTGGAATTCACTATGTAGCTTAGGCTAGTTTTGAATTCAAACAACTGTCCTGTTTTAGCTCCATGAGTGCTAGGATTATAAAGTGTGTATATCATCATTCTTATCTTAAATTATTCTCAATTTCAGTTTCTAAAACTGCACCAAACAATAGTTAACTGGTCACTTAACGTATTTGACAGATGCAATATTATAAACATGAACATTTTTATCGCCCACATAAAGCATCATATTAACACCATGACCACAGCCACAGCACCATCATCAGCCTTATGCCAGCCACTACCATCACCATGACTAATACCCATTTGTGAGGTACTTGGTGAGATCATCAGGTAATCACCATGAGTAAGTTTCTGAAATAGGCCATTACTACACAATTTTATAGATGAGGAAAACGAATAGTGGGAGTAAATTACTATTTTATCAAGGTTAACAGTTAGTAAAAGAGGAGCCAATATTTAAACATACATATTTAGACTGACCTGTTATTAGAGGGCATCCGTGAAAGAGAAATATACATATCTGAGGACAGGCCGTCAGAACAGCCTCTACAGCCTCATCAGTCAGATTTACACAATACCCCATATGAACCTCCTATGTGGAAGAGAAGAAAAGAAGATCAAAAGAATAAATTGAAATAATCAAACATCTACAGAAACAGGATGGAAAGTACAGGAAATGTTCTCACACAAAAAGAATAAAATATCTACTTGGAAAGACAAACTTACAGAAAGGACAGCGCATGTTCTTGCCTTGCAATCTTAGTACCAGAAGTGCAGGGTCAGAGGTCAGAAGTTTAAGGCCAGTATGAATTACATAATACCCAAAAGACCGAGAGAGGAGGAGAAGGAAAAGGAAGAGCAGGGAACTATTAAGTCTTAAGTAATTTGGAAGGCAAAGCAGCTTTAAAAATTCAATGTCCAACCATTTCGTAAAGATGACAAAGTTATCCCACAGCACAGCAACTCAAACTGTGAATATCCATCATTTAGAGAAACCTTTCCTATAGGAAATGATTTATAAATTTGTTAATTGCAAAACAAATGAGCAAGTTTGAGGAGGAAAGATAGCTCAGTAAATAAAAGTCCTTGCCATCTAAGCCTGACAACTTGAATTGATTCCCAAACCCATATAAGGGATGTGAGAGGGATCTGGCTGTGACATCTGTCACCCCATTTATCACCAAGATTGATTTGGCTGATTTGGTGCCCCCTTCTTTCCTCATTGCTCTATGTGCATCCCTCCTGAAGCTGTGCGCTTGGTCTAAGAGGACGACCTTCCCTGAATAGAGGACCGGCCTTCGGTCAAGGGTGTCCTGCTAGAACCTCCAAACGAGCTCTAAAGGTCCAAACCCATATAAAGTGTAAGGAGAAAACTAAGTCTACCAAGATGTCCTTCGGCTCTAATTGTACATACCTGAACTCACACACAAGAACAAATTGAATAAATAAATAAATAAATATTTTAAATGTTATGAAATAATTGGTAAGATGCTGGTCTTTTAGGTTTAATTTTTTTCTGAAGATAATGTAAGTTTTAGTTACTATATTTTTTTGAATGGGAAAATCTATGTTTTCACTCTAGGTAAGAACACATAATACGTCTTTACTTCCAAGTGTACTATTTTTTAATAGATATTTATAACTTACCTCTAATTTTTTGGCACAAGGTCCACTAACAAGTGCAACCACACCACTGTCAGATACCTAAGCAAAGGGAAAGAGAAACAGCCCATGGTGATTAGAATTTTCAAAAAAGGTCTAACCATGCAGTTATAGTTTAATCTTATCCAGCAAACATGCTGTTTTAGTCAAGTATAGCTTATGCTTTTGTTATTTAAAATAACTGCAGAGATTATGCAAGTTATATTACAATTATTAACCAGAAGCCTGAAATGATCAACAATGTCAACAACAAAGAACTAATTATGCTTTCTGATTAGTCATGGTAATAATTGGAGCAGAACATGATTGGAATGTTTCAAGTTTAAATCAAATTTACCTGAGTAGCTGAAAAGTCAACACATTGTAAAAACGGGCAGTTTTTCCCTAATGCATGTAAGGATACATCAGTAATACTTAAACAACCACCCAAATCAATGATCTTTAGCAGCCGGCAATTCAGTGCAAGAGCAAGAATTCCTTCATCCGTAACACTGCAACATCCTTTCAAAGAAACTTCATGAAGGTCTGAACAGGATGAAGCTACAACTTTTATTCCTAGAGGAAAACATAATTGCTATAAGTGGGCTACATATATCATAAAATTAAACTTTTACAAAGAAACAAATTATTAGAATAGAATTTCTTCAAAGAAGCACCAAATAGACAACATTTTTCTCTGTCAGGAAATATAAACACATGCAGGAATGTTGAAGTCGTGTATGAATAGACAATGGAGACTTCTTTGATAAGGGTTACTTCATTCTTTAAGAAAGCAAGTTCTGAAAGAAAAAAAAAAGAGCAAGTTCTGGATTTTCCCCCCCAATGGAAGCTCTTCAGGTGTAGTGGTGTAGTGGGAGAGGGGAAAAAAAAAAGAAAGCAAATTCTGGGCTGAGAGATGGCTCAGGGGTTAAGACTTTGCCTCACAAGCAGAAGGTTATGAGATTAGATCCCAGGTCCCATTTAAAAATGTCAAGTGGCCCGTACTTCCAGTCCTGCTGGGAGGAGCTTTTGAAATCCCAGAGCGAAGCAGAAAAGAGGTAGAAGCAATCCAAGATGATTCCTGAAGTCACCTTTGGTCTTGCACAGGGACATAGAGTTTTGCTCCCCCGCAACACACATACAAAAAATAATAATTTAAAAGGCAAGTTACCTTAGGTAACATTTGGAAATATATGTTATATACACATGGCTTCACAAAATCCAAATCTGACAACTTGATCAACTGTCACACTAAGCATACAGTAAGACACCATCTCAGTAAATGGCTGAGTTTCTCTGCTTTACCTTAAAACAGCTATTTAGCTCCCACCAAAGTAATCACTGCATGTAATGGTTTACAATTACTTGTCTTCTGTTTATAAAAAGTTACTACAGCTCCTTTTGCTTTGGAACACTTTCTGGGAAAAATTTGTGTGTCCTAGGTTACTTGTATTTGGTTCAGAATAACTATTTCTTTCAGAAAAACTATTTCTTTCAAAGCAGTGTTACTATTTTGCATCATGAAAACAGGCAAGGGTTCTACCACTGAGCCGTCTCCTGCTCTCTTTATATAAGATATAGAGTATTTTCATTTTAGCAATCACCGACTGAAAGTTAGCCATTTTCAACATGGCCCATCTGTTATAAAGGTTTGGGTTCATCTCACTACAGGTCAACTAGGTACAGAGACAAGGTGCTGAGGTAAGGAAAGTAAATTTAGGGGGTAGTGTTTTTGTCGACGGTAAGGATTGGGAAGAGAAGTCTTGGAGACAAAGACCAGATGAAACCCTCTACTCACTGTTTCCAGGTTCCTGTCACTGGCAGAGAACTCAGAGATGAGCCAAAATAAGAAATCAGGAGGAAGTTTTACTACAAAGGGAAAGGGCATACTCAAAAAGTGTGGGCTTCTCAAGAGAGCATCATGACTTATTGCTAGCCAAATTCTGCGTTGGCTAGGCAGACCTAGCTAGGAAGGCCTTCAGTCTTCACTTTCTAGCAACTCCTAGGCAACTCCTTAGCGACATCTGAGACCATAAACATTTGCAGTCTACCCTACTCTTCTTGCACTCTTGGGGTGTCTCTGCCTGCCATCTCCTCTCTTCCTTTTCTGTCAGACTGTCACAGCAACTCTTTCCCTATTTTCTTGAACCTATCTCTTCTTTTCTAATACTTCCCTACCTTGAGGCTGAACTATGATTTCCTTGGCCACCAGGCTCTCAACTCTAAATAAGCTTGTCTCTTACTTGTTCCAGCTTGTCTTTATTCATGGACCATGCCTTTTCCCCAATGACCCTAACAGTTATGTTTCGTGCTAAGCCTAGGGGATAAAGCTCAAATTATTATAATCGGTTTATTTAACATGTGTTCATGTGGGCATGTGAGTGCTACAATTCATGTGAGGAATTAGAGGACAACTTTCATTTATATTTATATATTTTTTGGAATAAAGAGTTGGGGTGAGGGGTGTTGGGAGGGAATATACATGCATGCTATTGAAACTGGATTTCTCTCCAGACTCAAGTGTCCTGAAGACTAAAATCAGAACACATTGATAAGATTAAGGACAAGTCTTATTGAGTGAGGAAAAGAGCGGAAGGAACTCTGGGGATACAGAGTCCCTGAGGGGCAAGGAGCCACTGGATGGCTATGAGGGTCACAGGTACTTAAGGATTAGACAGGCCTAAAAAAGTGGCTTGTCCTTATTGGTTAGTTTTACTTTCTTTATATCTAAGTGTAGCTTCCATCTCTTTATATTGGTGGATGCTTGATGATTAAGCTATTTTGTTGTATATTAAGGAACTCTGTTATAATAAACAATTTGCTACAAGAAAGAGGATTAAGGAAATCTCTGTTTATAGGAAACAGAGTCTTAGGAAAGTTCCTGGAATTGGTGATCTTATCTCTTGTATGCAGGCAACTGACCTTCTCAGCCTGAATACCTGCTCCTAAGAAAAATGATTGTACCTATTTTCCATCCTCTTACTATGGTGCATGGGTGAGAGGTGCATAGAGGTCAGAGTGTTGCGGGTTTGGGGATTTTATGTCTCCAGGTTCTTGCATTTGGGAGAAGATTGAAACTAGAACAGGTGTAGAGGATTAAGGCATAGTTTCTTAGAGGAGAGAAAGACCTGAACTCATAGACATGGATTCCAGGAGGGTTGACAGAAAAGCTGGAAAAGACCTCACAGACTCCAAACATGAATCCATGTTAGGACCAGGAAGCCAGAAAGGAACTCATAGAATCCATGAGAAGTAAGGGAGCCAAGAATAACTCACAGACTCCAGACATGGAATCCATAAGGGGAGAGAAAAAGCCAGAAGGGACTCAAGAAATCCATGAGGAGCAAAGGAGCCAAAGATGGTTGGCAGGGTCAGGGGTATTTATAGGGTTAGGCACATCCAGGAAAAGTGGCTTTTCCTTATTGGTTAGCTCATTTTCTGCAAACCTGATTGATCTTCCTGATAGAGCTTATCTGTAATGGAGAACTAATCTCCATATCCTCTATTTGGGAGAAATTGGTGACTTTATCTCTTGAATGGTTAGAACTAGTTTCTCCAGATTAGTAGGGAGTATTCCTTTATGATAATCTCAGCAGTGTGATGATCTTCAAAGCTCTTCCCTACATGGTTGTTCTAAAACTGCCTAAAGAGGACAGCAGAGCCATGTGGGCTTCCAAAGATCATATTTAGGTTGCCAAGCTTTTTTTTTTTTTATTTAATTGTGCGTGTGTATGTATGTGTGTGCATGTATATGTATGTGTGTGTGTATGTAAAACCATGGACGAATTCGGGAACTACCATGGACACCTCCACCTCCTTGTTTATTCTGCCCGGGGATTCACAGGCTCCGCCCTACCAGAACCGGAAATGCAGGCCACCCCAGCTTCTGCCGGTGTCTATACGTGGGGTCTAGGATCCGAGCTCAGGACCTTCCGCCTGCAAGGCAGGGGCTTAACCCCTGAGCCACCTCTCCAGCCCCTAGGTTGCCAAGCTTTTGAGCATGCACTTTACTAGCTAAACCATCTTGCTGTTTCCCAGAAGGCAACATTCAAGAGTCGGTTTTCTCCTTCAATCTCGTGGTGTGTGTGTGTGTGTGTGTGTGTGTGTGTGTGTGTGTGTATGAGAGGAGGAGAGCAACTTTGGGAGTCATTCTGGATTGCTCTATCTCCTTTTTGCTTTGCTCTGGGGGATTTCCCAGGCTCTACCTTCCAGAGCTGGAAGTGCAGGCCACCACCATTTCTGCCTGGTGTTTTTACATGGGATTTGGGATTGGAACTCAAGTCCTTCTGCTATGAAGCACAGTCTTACATCCTTATCGATCTCTCCAGGCCCCTACATTTTCTTAAAACAGACATTCTTTGAATGAAGCTTCACAACTATTTACAGAAATAAAATCTGAAGAGGAGTATTACAAAGACCATCAGATGTTCTGGGGTCTTCTGTGGCTGTAAAGAAAGATTTAATAATTAAGCCCTTTTAAACAAAAAGATGGGGGCTGGAGAGGTGGCTCAGGGGTTAAGCCTCTGCCTTGCAGGCAGAAGGTCCTGAGTTCGGATCCTAGACCCCATGTACAGACACCAGGAGGAAGTCGGGGCAGCCTGCATTTCTGGTTCTGGTAGGGCGGAGCCTGAATCCCGGGGCAGATTAAACGAGGAGGTGGAGGCGGTCCATGGTGATTCCGAATTCGCCCGTGGTTCTACACACACACACACACACACACACACACACACACACACGCACAATTGAATAAATAATAATAAAAAAATTAAAAAAAAATGTTAAACAAAAAGATGAGGGGGTGGGTGGGCAAAAGGCATTGAAAGGAAATGACAATTCCAAAGAAGTAGCCTTGTTAAGCACCTATGAAGATAAACTTATTTCTACTGATGCTGAAAGAAGACACTTAGAAACTGTTTTTGCCATTAAAACATCAATTGTCATAAAATATCACTTGGCCCCACAGGGTAATTCAATGTACGATAAAAGCCTGATATCCCTGCCATTGTTCTGTAGCTGTCCCCTTTACTTGGCTGAGGCATAGAGAGAAGTCATTGCATAGAGAGAAGACCATGCAGATACTTGGAACTCAAGGAAAGGCAAAATCTAAGAAGGCAGAGAAAGCTCTGGAAGCAGCACAATTACCCATGAGAGTGAGGCTGCACTTCGAACTGATGTAGCAGAAGAACCAAATTAGTTCCCTAGTTCCTGCATAATTAACAATTTACCAATTACTTTGCAGGACCAGAGCTAACACAAGAGGTTAGTAGGTGGGGAAACATTTTTTGGGGCAGGTGGCCAAGCCTATTTGTTGTAGCTTGTGCCCTAAAATTATAGTTCTAGGGAGACATAAGGTCTGCCCTCAGCAAACACTAAATGTCCTGAGTGCCTGATTAGGACTGTTTATTTTATTATCTTGTTGCAAGGGTTTTGTGTTTTTTTTTTTTTTTTTTTTTTTAATTTCCACTCATACAAACTTAACAGGTACACTGGTCCCCCTCCATTGTGTTTTGAAAAGTTTGAAAGTTTTGAAAAGTTTGAAAGTTTGTAGTTTAAAGAATGAAACCAGAACACATGTGGAGGATTAATACAGATTTTACTAGAGGCAAAAAGAATGGAACTCACTGACGGAGTTCATGGAAAAGTGGCTTTTCTTATTGGTTAGCTCCAGTTTCTAATAACCTTATTGGAGCATTTTCTAAAAACCTGATTGGAGTATTTGGTCCTCTACATCTCATAGTTCTGTTCATATTGAGGACCCAGCCCTGCTGATTCTGTGGCCCATCTCATGGTTGAACTATTTCTTTTGAGGTATTTTGAGGTATTATCTGCAATGGAGATATCATTTCATAAACAGAGTGTTGAGGAAAGTTATCTCTGTGGGGAATTAGAAGCAGTTCCTCCACATTAGTAGGGTGTGTTCCTTCAGGATAATTATAGCAGTTGGGGATGATTTTCAAAGACCTTCCCATCATGGCCTTGTTCTGAAACTGCCAAAAATCTTAGACCTGAAGGGATTTTCCACGCAATTTTTTTTTGGGGGGGTGTATAAATATCCATTTAAGAAACTGCTTGGACAGGCAGAGAGGTGACTCAGGAGTTAAGACTTTGTCTTGAAAGCAGAAAGACCTGAGTTCGGATCCCAGGTCCCATGTAAAAAAACGCCAGGCAGAAAGGTGGCTGAGGCTTGCACTTCTGGCCCTGGGAGGCGGAACTTGGGAAATCCCAGAGCAAAGCAAGGAGGAGGTAGAAGTAATCCAGGATGATTGCCCTCTGACACATGCACACACATAAGATAAATCAAATTTAAAAAAAAAAAAAAAAAGGAAAGTACTTGGGCTTTTCATCTTGGAGTAGGAGCCTTAGTGAAAGTTCACTGGCTAGTGAATAAATCTGCTTCAATTAGACCCATTTCATTTCTGGCCAGAATTTTGTAATATTATATCTTGTTCTTCATAAACATCAGCAGTAATAAGCTAGTAAACATAGGCAAAGTATTTTTTTTTAGCTCTGTGATCCACTGTGAAAAAATAAAATATTAAATCCTGAGAAGGAAGTCCCAGGAATTCTTGATTTATACATGTCAGTATGAAGAACCAAAGGCGAAATCTCGAAAGTACTTGAAATAGAAAAAGTCTTGTGAGCCGGCTCTTAACTTGTGGTGCATCATACCACTTCCAAGTAGATAATGTTGGAACTAAATTAAATGATAAGAAATCCAACTAATACACAGAATAAAAGGATTTCCTGGCTTGGAAAGATTAATTAATTGGCAATCTTTCCCAATAATCTCGGTTAGCTAGTTAAGATATTCATAATACTTCAAACAAGTATACCTTTTTAAATGTTTATATAAAAAATGATTCACTGAAAAGCACAGCTATTCTAACAGCAAGTCCGCCTTTCTTCTCCCACTTTCTCCCTCCCTTCCTTTCTATGAGATAATTTCATTATGTAACCAAACCAGGCTGGAACTTGAGATCCACTTGCCTCAGACTCCTGAAGTTCTGTGTGTTGAGTTTGCAAATATGTGCCACCACATTCAGCTAAATAGTTTGTTATACTGAAAAAAATCTCTATCAGCAAAAAGGTAAAAGTACACTATTTCATTTAGTAACTGAAAAATATAGTTTGTATATAAAATACTATCCATACATAAACTGATAACAGAATGCCTGATTAATTCAATCTCATTTTTTTTTTTAAACACAATGTCAAGTATCCCAGCTGGCCTGGTACTCATTGTGCAACTGAGAATGAGGACATTGAATTCTTGGATCTTTTTGCCTCCATCTCCCAAGTGTCAGCCAAGCTTGAACCATTATGTCCAGCTTAAATCCGATTAATTCTATTGTAATAGCACACCAAAAAACAAAACAAAACAAAACAAACACCCTAACTACACTCAAGAGGTAAGTATGAGAGTATTGAAATTTGCAGTGTAGCCTGGTCTACACAGTGAGTACCAACACATCCAAATCAATACAGCAAAATCTAATCTCCCTGAAAGTCATCTCCAACTGTTACCATTATCCTATAGGAACATACTCTGAAGTTGTAGGAACCAGGTCCAATCCCCCATAGAGACAAGCCTGTGTGAACAGACTAATTAGACACATAGGAAAACAGCCCCAACCAGATTTTAAAAAACTAAAACAAACAAATAAGGAGAAGCCACTTTTCCAGGGTCTGTCTAACCCTATACCTCTGACCTTGCCAGTCTCATATGGCTCCTCCCTCAGACTCCATATCTATGTGATCCTCACCTTAACCTTCTTCAACCCGGGGAACACAAGGCTTGGAAAGAAACCCAGTATCACTCTGACTTCCCCCTATGTTCCATGATATGTGGATGTGAGCTCTCATTTTGTTTTTTGTGCTCTCTCTTTCTCCCTCTTTCTATCCAAGTGTTTCTTTTTTTTTTTTCCCAAAGCTTGAGTTATTTTTTTTTTATTCAATTGTGTGTGTGTGTGTGTGTGCAGAACCACTGAAGAATTCAGGAACCACTATGGACCGCATCCATTTCCTCGCTGTTTACTCTGCCCTGGGATTCACAGGCTCCGCCCTACCAGGACCAGAAACACAGCCCCCCCCCCCCCCCGCGTGGGGTCTAGGATCCGAACTCAGGACCTTCTGCCTACAAGGCAGAGGCTTAACCCCTGAGCCACCTCTCCAGCCCCTCGAGTGTTTCTTAACTAGTTAGCAATAATTCTAATTTGGATTACTTTTCTACTTATTCTGAATTTTTTTCTCAGATTGAATGTATTTACTGATGAATTTAATTCTTTTTTATATTCTCTTGCTATGTAGCCCCTGGCTGGCCTGGAACTTTGTATAAACCAAGCTGGTCTCCAATTTGTAATGATCCTCTTGCTTCTGTCTCCTGAGTACTAAGGTTACAGGCATGTACCTTCAGACCTGGCTTATTCCTTAAAGGGGACGGGTGGAGGGTGGGGGGAGGGCAAGTACAGGCAAAATAGTTTAGTGGATTAAGGGTACCTGCCTTCAAGCCTGATGATTAAGTTGGATCTCCAGAACCTATATCGTAGGAGAGAATCAATACCCCAGAACTTGTACTCTGACCTACACACATACACACACACACAACACATACACATAGATGTAAAAAAAAAAAAGAAACAATATATAAAATTGCTAAGTTTCGTTTATGGTGTTTTCATATACCCTTTCTCTTCCTATCATCTAATTGGTTCTCTTCATATTTTTAAAAAAAATTTTAAAAATTTATTCAATTGTGCGTGTGTGCGTGCGCATGTGTGTGTGTGTAGAACCACGGGTGAATTTGGGAACCACCATGGACCGCCTCCACCTCCTCCTTTTTTCCTCTGCCCCGGGATTCACAGGCTCTGCCTTACCAGGACCAGAAACACAGGCCGCCCCCGCTTCTGCCCGGCATCTATACGTGGGGTCCAGGATCCGAACTCAGGACCTTCCGCCTGCAAGGCAGAGGGACCCTTGAGCCACCTCTCCAGCCCCAGTTCTCTTCATGTTTTGTAAAAATATTTTATTTATTTGAGGGAATGGAGAAGAAAAGAGAGACAGAAAGAGAAGGGGAGGGAAAGAATGATGAGTAGAAGTCAGAGGACAACTTTTGGAACTCGCACTCTCTCGTTCTATTATGTAGGTTTCTGGGGACTGAGCTCAGGTTGCCATCTCATAGGCCCTTATATTCTTTTCTGACATATTTTTTCCTTGTTTGCTACGAAAGTATATCAAATACTTAAGTACTGGTCTGTTCATTTATTCAATGATAAGGAACATACCTTCTGAAGTTATGCAATCTCTAGTCTCTCTTGAAGATTTTAAATTTAGTATCTTCAGTTTTTTGCAGTTACACAGGTGCCGGAGAGCAGTGTCTGAGATATCACAACTCCGCAGATCTAGTCTTTGGACTTCAGGATGTAAAATCTGGAACAAATACATGGCTCTGAAAAATAATATTTTCTATAACATCTATTCCATAGTCAGTGTTTTCCTAATCATAAAGGTAGGTGTTTGATGGAAAAGACAGCAAAAAATGGTAGAATCTTATCCATGTGGAGATAGATATAGCTGGGAAAACCGAATCAACTGCTAGCTAGACCTCCGCAGGTCTTACTGCCAGGATGACTGGTGCAGTGAAAGGACCCCTGGGCCTACAGGGCACAACCACTGTAGGATTATGTCTTCCTGGCAGCTCCTGACTCACCTGTATGTCTATGCTGAGCAGGTATTGTTTCCAAAGGAAAAAATCCTCACCCTTGAAATGCCTATAGTCAGACCCAGAATTAACTCAAATGTCAATTAGTCTGTACCTATACTACTGAGCCATAGCTCAGTAGGTAAAAGTGCTTGCCGCAAAGACACCTGACAATGTTGAATTTGATCACTGGAACATAAAGCTGTCCTCTGACTGCCACACAAGTGTGGTGGTACTCATGCCTATACATACATCATAAACATGTGTGCATACACAGTAATAAAAAGTAAAGCACTGTATTACTGTAAACTAAATAATATTAATGTTGGGATTATAGATGCATATCATTGCATCTGGCTTTTTATGTAAGTTCTTGGGATCAAACTTAGGTCATTGGGTTTGTGTGGCAAGCTCTTTACCAGTTGAGCCAACTTTCTAGTGCTTCTTCATTTACCGATTTTTGCTTCATCATCTTATGGAATAAAGAAAAAGTGAGGCAGTAGATATGGACTTAACTGCCAGTGACACTCTGAGGAATTGGACATTAGACTCTACATTTTGAGGGGGATACAGAGGAGTATAATTTAATATATGATACCACTTAATAGCTAACTGGCAATTTAGGAAAATGTCCCACTGTTGTGTGGTGCATTCCTCCAAAGGAGCAGCCGCTATCTTGGTTTTGAGGCCATCAGGAGCCTGTTGTTCCTGGACTCCTGTTCGAGGCAGTGGCAAGGAGGCCGTGAGCTGTGCTGTGTTGAGCTGTCCTGCTCCACTCGGCAGCCCAATAAACTAGTGGCCTGTTGTCAATTTAGTGTGTCAGGAAAGTCCCATCTGGGGTGGAAGGACGGCTGTGTGTGGCATCTCCCTAGGAAAAGTGCTTCACACAACAGCCATCTCCTACTTACTGACAATTTGTTTTCAGCTGTTAACCTGATACTTTCAGAGGGAAGCCTGTGAGCACACTTTGGAGGCTTTAATTAAGGCAGATCTTTGGCAAGTCTGTAGGAGAGTATCTTAATTACATTACTGATGTCAGAAGATCCAGCCCACAGTAGAAGGACCATTTCCTGGGCAAGTGGATAAGATGGAGAGGGCGCCTTAGCATTCTGATAAGCTAGAACGAAGCACTGGTTCTTGCCTTTGTGCTTTGCTCTGAATCTAACAGAGCCAGTTCCCTTGGTTCCAGATGCTTTTATGGCTTCTGCTATGATACACTATAATCTGAAATTGTAAGAGGGAATAAAAATCCCGTTCTCCTAAACTGTTTAGGTTAAGTGTAGCAATGGAATATGAAACTTAAGATTTTTTTTTAAATCTGTGATGGACAGTTCTTGGGATACAAGAGCAGATTGGAACTTACAGACAGCATGTAACTGATAAAGTGTTTTTGTTAATCTAACCAACGCCATTTCCTGCTTTTATAACAAGCTTGCTTGCTACGCAAAAATGAGACTGCATGTGTAACACATACTACACGTTGTTTGCTATAAAGAAATAAGATTACATGTATAATACATTGCCGCAGCCCATGCTGCGACCTCGCAGTCCAGGACTCCCCTCGACCAAGTGTGGCAAAGAGTTGGCGGGATGAGAGACAGATAAACACAACCACCTCCTTGGGCTGGAACTGAATCTGAATCTATTTTATTGGAATTTTGTAGCAGCTGTTATAGTAGAAAATTTTGGGGCAGAGAATGTTGTACCTGTAGACAGGAATCACCTTTAGGATAAACATTTTTTTTTAATTTAAAAATTTTTAAAAATTATTTAATCAATTATTTGTGTGTGTGCATGTGTGTGTGTGTAGAACCACGGGCGAATTCGGGAACCACCATGGACCAAATCCACCTCCTCGTTTATTCTGCCCCGGGATTCACAGGCTCCGCCCACCAGGACCAGGAATGCAGGCCGACCCCAGCTTCTACCTGGCGTTTGTAAGTGGGGTCTAGGATCTGAACTCAGGACCTTCTGCGTACAAGGTAGAGACTTAACCCCTGAGCCACCTCTCCAACCCCAGGATAAACATTCTTTAAGAAACTAATCCATTGTTTGAGGATGAGACACAAACAAATTTTTCTCACATAGCAACAGGTTTTTTTCCCCCAGCCCTACAACAGGTTTTTCCCAGCCCCTCAGTTTCTCTAAATTTATCTATTTTACAATGTCCCACCAAACAGTCATAGGGTCTAAGTCTGTATTGTTGTTAATACAATACAACAAAGACTTCGTTTGAAATTTAGTTAAAATATACTGAGGTTGAACTTCTTTTTAATTGTGTTATATCTATTATACATTTTTGTAAAAGGTAAAGGTGAATCTGTTGGAGGGGTGCATATTATACATTAATTTTTTCTTTTTGAGGATATCAGATTCTGGCCGTTATCATATAAGCTGGCCTATATTAGGTTATAATGGTAAGAACTATATTAGGATTTATTTTATTTTTATTAACTCATGTGCGCTATAGGAAATAGTTGTGTATTAATTTTAGGAATTATATTATTATTATTTTTTTAACTTATGTGTTCTATAAAAATAGTTGTGTATTGATTTTAGTGAACAGATGGCATAGTCTCATATTTGTAGAATTTCTGAATTAATTTAACAAGAGTCATATTTTTTAGGGGATTCTACCCACCTATGTTTTAGGACTCTTGAAGCTGTTCTTTAATTTCTTTAAAATCTGCGTATACATTTTGGCTAACACATCTATTTACTGTGTATGACTGAACATGAAATTTCTATTTAGAATTTAATTTAAAGTTAAAAGCAGGCTTGGTTTGTATTTAGGAAACAAAAGATTTTAGGAAACGAAATTATTTGACACCTGCAGTTTCGGGGGCAGGAACCTAGAGGGAGGTGATACCTACCTAGTTTTTGGTAAAAAAAACAAAAAAGAGACCTGGGGATAGGAGGGCTCCCAATCCACAAAAAAGGGAAGAACTCATCTGTCAGAGATAGGAGGCGTGCACAATCACAAAAAGAGAGGAACTTGTCTGTCAAAGATAAGACTCAAGACTGGAAGGGGAGTGGTTCCTAGCAACTGCTCAGGCCTCTAGCAACTGCTCATTCCAAAGAGCAGGCTGCAAGCCTGCCTGAGGACTTCCATATGTTTCATATCTTTATTATTTATTTCAAAATAAGCCATGTCCTGTTTCCAGAAGGTGCTTTTTTGAAGCTCTCTTCCCCAGGTTGGGATCTTATCCTACCAGCCTGGTTAGCACAGGGATGTGACAACATATACTGCATTTGCCTCTGTGGTTTGTGTCTTTATATACAACTCTTTTGGAAGGAGGACTGCTACATCTCAGATACCTGACATTTGCTGTAGCCATGGTGTACACCAGTCTGGAACAAAACCTCATTTATAAATATTCTACCGAGTATCAGAGAAGGTATTTTTGCTTATCCCAAATCGTAACAAAGTTTTGTTAAGATGGTGTACTGGTTACTCTTCTCTGTTGTGTGAGATACCACTGAAGCTCAAACAACTTAAGGGAAAAAGGGAGATTTATTCAGCTTACGGTTCCAGAGGTGAGATACAGTCTTTTATGGTGGAAAAGGCATGGTTGGCGGGCAAAAGCCAGAGATGGCCTAAGATCACATCCATCAAGGAGGCTGAGAGCTGCAAGCACAAGCAGGGTGGGGCTAATCAATCTCAAAGCCCACGCCCTGTGTATTTCTTCTTCCAACAAGGCTCCACATCCTTAAAGTACTATGGCCTTCCTAAATATTGGCAGCAGCTAAGGATTCAAACACATGAACCTGTAGGGGATAACTCACATTTCAAATCATGACAGCTGGGTTACATAAAGTATCTCTTATTTACTATTAACTAAAGCAAAGATTCTAGTTACTACTTGTAAAGTAAGGTGCTCACTTGTAGAAAAATGGTAACATACAAATGGTTTTATTCTTTTTTGAATGTGTGCATGGGTACGGGTGTGTATTGTTATGTGTCTGCATCAGAGGGCACTATGCGTATCTGTGGAATCCAAGGGTGATTTTGGGAATCATTTGGGATTGTTCTACCTCCTTTTTGGTTAGCTCTGGGGATTCCCTGGGCTGGAAGTATCAGTCACCAGCATTTCTGCTCAGCATTTTTACATAGGATCTGGGATTTGAACTTAGGTCCTTCTGCTTTTAAGGCAGAGGTTTAGTCTGAGCCATCTTTCCAGCCCAAATGCTTTTTATTCTTATAGCAATTCAAGGACATCTATTTAGTAGAGAATCTAGGTGATTAAGATTTGATTTTTCCTTTTTTCCCTCCCTCTGTTTTTGTTTAAGACAAGGTCTTTGATATGTAGCTCTGATTGGCTGAAACTTGCCATGTAGACCAGGATGGTACTGAGTCTGAACTGTTAGATTTACTCCTTGCTTATTTCCAAAATATCAGGATTACAGGTTTATATTACCACACTAGTGAGTGGTTAGTTTTTGTTGTCTTTTGAAACTGAGTCTTGCAGTGTAGCTCAGTCCGTCTTTAGTTGGTGGACCAGATTCTCCATATGCCCATCTCCTAAATACTGGGATCACAAGTATGTGCCATCAAACCTAACTCCTCAGTGGTTTATTGTCCTATAAAAATCAGACATGCAGTTTTGTATGTTTTCATAAATTTACTTCAATTTCTAGTTTTTGTATGTTTGTACATGAATAATTCCTCTATTTTTTGCATGTATGCATGTATTTTGCATGTGTGTGAATGCACAAGTGTGTGCAAACATGTACATGTGTGTGTATGAATGTTCAAGAGGGCACCTGGATGTGTGTGCTTGTGGAAGCCCAAGGGTGACATCGGGAATCATCCTAGATTGCTCTTTTACCTTATTGCTTCATTCTCAGGTTCTACTTATTAGGGCCAGCATTACAGGCTTCCATCATATCCACTTGGCATTTTTACATGGGATCTAAATTCAGGACCTTTTACTTGAGAAGCAAAGCCTTCAGCCACTGAGCCATTTCCCCGGCCCATGGATAATTTTTCTAATACTCTTCTGACCTAGTTTTGCCTGCCTGTCTGCCTGCCTCACTTGCTTCTCTCTCCCCTTTTACTCTCCCTACCTCTTCTCTCTCTCCAGGCTCTTGTTATGTAACCAGGTTGGCCTCCACCTGTGATGGTGTTATAGGCTTTGGCTACTACAAAAACCTAGCTTGATTTTACATTTTTTAAAAAAATTTTAATTGTGTGTATGTGTGTGTATCAGAGGGCACTCATCTCCCTGTGGAGGCATAAGGGTGACTTCAGGAATCATCCTGGGTTGCTCTACCTCTTTTTTATTTCGTTGTGGGGTTTCCCTGGTTTTTCCTTCTAAGGTCAGAAGTACAGTCCACCACCATTTCCTGCTTGGTGTTTAACATAGGATCTGGAATCCAAATTCAGATCTTTCTGTTTGCAAGGCAGAACCCCTGAGCCATCTCACTAGTCATTGATTTTGCTTTTCTAATGATTCTTTTGCTAATACACTATTTAAAACTTTGGCATATATTGTATAAGTATTATACTTTTAAACATTTTTAGAGATATGTTTTGGGGACTGGGAGAAACCTAGAAAAAACCCCTGGGTTCGATTTCCAGCATTATGAAAAGCTAGGTGTGAGAGGGCACACGGGGAGGTTTATCTTTGGTTACACAGTGAACTGGAGACTATTTTGGATTACATGGGATCCTGTTTCAATCAATCAATCAATCAATCAATCAATCAATCAATCAATCAATCCAAAAAGGGGTTGGGAGATGATTCAGTGGGGGGAGGGCTCTCTCTCAAAATAAATATTTTTAAAATTAAAAAAATTTCAGGCTGGAAAGATGACTCATTGGATCAAGTACCCACATAAAATCCATGTGGGTGTAGCAACCCATTTGTATCCCAGTGTTCAGATTAAGGCAGAGGATATTTCTGAGGAAGATGGGTAGCTAGTCTAGCCAAATGTACAAGTTCCAGATTTAGCAAGAGACCCTGGCATAGTAAATAAACTGGAGAGTGATGGAGGAAGATATTGACATCAACCTCTGATCTCCACATAATATGCACACGTTTGCATATTTGCATATATGTGAATATGCAAACAAGTATACCACACATACAAATAATTGTGCTTTCACATACTGAAAAAATATGAAAAATACTTTTCCTACACTTTGACTTTCACAAAGTTAATCACTTAGTCAACATAAAAAGCATGAGTCTTTCCTTTCAATCAGAAAGCAAAGTAACACTTCACGCCATCTGTAATAGTGGTCTGTGAGCACTAGACCACCTCTTTCCTTAGCCCAAGTCTTGTTTTGCTTGCATTGGGGACCTAAGATCCTACTATTGGCTTAGCCAGGTTCTCAGTTTCAAGTAGCATATTAGCCACTGTGAAACATAATCTTTGTAAAACTCCTGAAAGTTGTAATTTTTATCTTCTTTTTTGGGGGGTGGGGAATGAGGCAATTGCATGTAGCTAAAGCTGTCATTGAGTTCCTGATCCTCTTGTTTCCTTTCTCATGTGCTAAGATTTGCTAGGCTTAAAACCTCCTGTTTTATAACTCATGTCAGAAAGAATAGCAAAGTTGGAATGTTAATTCAGTCTGGAGGCCCCTACTAGACTTACACTATAATATATTATCAGAGAGGCCAATGAAAGGCACAGGTGTCCTGAAGAAGCATAGCTTCAACACAAGGAAAGGAATGGATATGAATTGGCAGAAAGGAGCGAGCTATCCAGAAGGGCAGTGGCTTAGAAAAGTGGTTTTAACTGATGACCATTACCCAGGAATAAATTGTGAAATCCTCTCTCTCTCTCATTTTTAAGATAGGAAAAAAATGCAATAGAAAATAAAGAAGTAAATGCATACTGTATATTACATACAAAAGTGAGTTCTGAAGTCAGGAAAAAACATGTATTGTGCGTTGCAAGTCTTAACCAAAAGTTTCAAAACTAAAACATGATACCATGAAGACAAGGGAAGTAACCAAAAGAATGGTTAGAGATGATTTAGGTACTACTGGAATATAAGAATATTTTTGTTATCTGGAGGAAGAAAAATCATATACTTTATAAATAAAAGGTTATTAATAAAAACTGTTAATACAGATTTAAATGAAGAAAGGGGAGAGGAGGGCAGAACAGCAGCACATTCCCACGGTGGATGTAGCTTCTTAAGAGAATCACATTTTAAAACTATTAATAATTCTACTATTAATATATACTTTTTCCAAAAATCTGAAACCATCTTAATAGTAAAATAAGTGCACTTAATTTACCGTTACAAATACTTACCTCATTTAGATTTGAATCTGTTATCTGACCCCGCATACTCATTATTTTAATCAGCCTATCTTTGATGTTAGGAGGTAAATATTTAATGTCTGAGATATATCTGGAAATATTGACTATTAGGCATCGAAGACATCTGAAATACAAACACAACAGAGTGAATTATATTGTACTTGTACTGGTTGCTAACACTGGCCAATACTACACATCAACACTTTCATAAAAGTCTATATTTTTATTAATATTTGCAAATTTAGCTTGGTAAGAATCATGATCATAGCCTATGTAGAGTTATATACAAGATGCCTTTCCTGCACAGTTTTGCTCAGCACACTCATCAAATGCATGTTTTGTTTCATTTTGAAACAGGTTCTCATGTAGCTCAGGCTGGCCTCCATCTCATATAGCAGAGGAGGTTCTAGAATTCCTGCCTCGACTTAAGTGCTTGGGGTTACAGGGTGTACTCATGTCTGGCTTTGTAAAATGAGTCTGCTTGTAATCCTAGCATTCAGAGGTGGTGGTAAAAAGTCAGAACCTCAAAGCCTGATCTTCAGTAAGAGAGAAGCCTGAGCTACATGAGACTACTTTCAAAAAACCAAAACTAAACCAACCAAACAACAAAAAAACATTCTAAATGATCAAAAGAGTAATTTCCTAAATAAGTGATTTTTAATTTCTGAGACACAATCAGCACTAAGATGTCATCCACATACTCCTAAATAAATCTTGAAATGGGTGGGACTCATTAACTGGAATTTTTTATCTGCTAATGAAACGAATTTGTTTTCACCCTTAAAAAAAAAGATAAGTTAAAAATTACATGGACAGGACTGGAGAGATGGCTCAGGGATTAATACCTGTCTCACAAGGTTGTGAGTTCAGATCCCAGATACCATGTAAGAAAACGCCAGCTGGAAATGGGGGCAGCCTGCACGTCCAGCCTTGGTGGGCAGAGCCTGGGAAATCCCAGAGCAAAGCAAGAAGGAGGTAGAAGCAATCCAGGATGATTCCCCAAGTTGCTCTTGGTCCTCCTCAGGGACACATGTGCCTTCTGATACACATACACACACAAAATGAATGAATAAATAAAGTTTTTTAAAAATTACATGGAATGAATATACTGGCCTCAAATCTGCAGTTCTCCTGATCAGTCTCCCAAGCACTAGGTTACAGGTGTGTGCCACCATGCCATTTAGCCCAGCTTAGTCCATTTAGTCATCAGACTTATTTTGCTTTGTTTTTGTAGAGTCTAGATATTAATCCCCTATTACACATACAGTTGGCAATAGTTTTCTCCCATTTGGCAAGTTATTTTTGCACTTGTTTCCTTTGCTGTGCAAAAAATTTTTTTATTCAGTCCCATTCTTAGTTTTACTCGCTGAGCATTGGAGTCCTTTTCAGAAAGCCTTTGCCCACGCCTATATCTTAAAGTGTTTTCTGTGTTTTTCTAGCCACTTCAGGGTTTCAGGTCTCACTTTAAAGTCTTCGATCCATTTTGCATTGATTTTTGTGTGGAATGAGAGAAAAAAGAATCAAATTTTATGAGGCTATCTTTTCTCCAATGTACTCTGACACCTTTGTTAAAAATTACTTAACTGTTAAACAGCAGGGGTCCTCTATTTTATTTCATTGATCTACGAATATGTCTGTACTTATTTTGTGCCAATACTATGCTACTTTTGTTACTATGGCTCTGTAGTATAACGTGATGCCTCTAGCAGTGTGTGAGTGTACACCTGGGTGTATGGAGGCAAACAAGAATGTGTATATGTTAGAGGACAACCTCAGGTGTTGTTCCTCAGGAGCTATGCACCTTGTTTCTTAAAACTTAATTTATTTAAGAAATAGAGAGAGATGAGAGGTGCTGAAGGGGCAGAGGACAGGGGAGGAGAGGAAAGGAGCAGATGCATGTATCATAGCACGTATGTGGAAGACAAAAAACAACCTTAGAAGTCTATTCTTTCCTTCCATCAGGCAGGCTCCAGGGATCAAATGGACTTTTGTCTACTAAGCCATTCTGATGGTGCCTCCTCCTAATTTTTTGAGACAGGGTCTCTCATTGGCCTGGGGTCTGCTGATCTGGCTAGGTAGGTTGACCAATGACTTCTAGGACCTTCCTGTCTCCCCTCCCCAGAGTTGGAGCTATAAACTGACTCCACTGTGCCTAGCTTTTTTATATGGATTCTGAGGCTCCAACTCAGGTCCTGCTTGCATAGCAAGGACTTTGCCAACTGAATCATTTACATAGCTCTAGCATTGTTTCATATTGCTTGTCTATTTAGGGTTGTCTGAGCTTTCACATTAAATTTAGGATTTTTTTCTATTTCTGTGAATGTCATTAGAATTTTGATAGAGATTGTATTAAATCTGTAGATTACTTTTTGATTTGCAGTATAAACATTCCCACAATTATACCAATTCATGGGCATTGGAGGTCTTTCCCTCTTCTAGTGTTTTTGACTTTCTGCAGCATTTTAAAAGTTTTCATTGTAGTGGTTTATTCCTAGGGTTGTTTTTTCCCCCATGTTATTGTGAATGGAAGTGTTTTTCTAATTTATTTTTCTGAATGTTCCTTACTGATCATAAAGGGCTACTGATTTTTGCATGTTGATTTTGTAGTATGCTATTCTGCTGAAAGTGTGTATCAGATCTAAATTTTTTTCTGATGGAATTTGTATGATCTTTCATCTAATCGATTTTATTTGCAAATAGGGATAACGTGATTTCTTCCTTTCCTAGTTGTATCACTTTTATTTCTTTCCTTTGCCTTTTGGTTCTAGCTAATGCTTCTAACATATTGCTACTTCTTTCCTTTGTTTTTTTGAAACAGGGTTTTACCATATATCCCAGGCTGGCCCAGAACCATGTAGATCAGGCTGATCTCAAAATTGTAGCACTAGTGAACTTGAGCCCACCTGAAAGCTCTCTCTGATCAGCACCATGACATCCTGTCTGGAAAAGTTGCACAGAAACTCAAGGGAGTGCTACTCCTCATATTCACCAGCCCTATGAGACCATGAACGTGTCCCTCTCTGCCTCAAATAAGTGAACATATTTTTTTAAAAAAGAAACTAGACCTGGCAAATGATTCAGGTGTTAAGCCTCTACCTTGTAAGCAGAAGGTCCTGAGTTCAGATTCCATATACCACATATAAATACCAGGCAGAAATGGCAGTAGCCTGTACTTCTGATCTTGAAGGGTGGAACCTTCAAACTTCAGAGTAAAGCAAAGAGGAAGAAGAAGCAATCCAGGATAATTCCTAGAATCACCCATTACAGTGCCTTTAGACAGACAGACAGACAGACAGACAGACAGACACACACACACACACACACACAATAAGTAAATAAATTAAATAAATAAAAATAAAGCCAGGCACAATGAAACACACCTGTAATGCCAACAATACACAAGTGTGAGACAGGATCGTAAGTTTTATTCTCACTGAAGACCATCACAAAACAAGCAAGCAAACAAAACTAAAAATAGAACTATAGAACTAATTCATCCAGCTATAACACTCCTGGGTAAACACCAGAAATTAGCATATAAGAGATATTAGCATATAAATGTTTGTTTCATCATTATACTTAATTACCAAACTATGGAATCAGCAGCAGTGGCTATAAACAAATGAATTACTAAAGGAAGCATATATACTCAATGGAATGAAAGCATATATATTCAATGGAATATTTATTACTTCTTTATAAAGAAGAATAAAATCATGTCATATGCAGGTAATGGACTGAACTAGAGGTTATCATGAAAACAAAGTAAGCCAGACTTACAAAAACAAAAAATCATTTTTCTAATGTGGAAACAAGAATAATAGTAATAAAAAAGATGGCTTATAAGTAGTAAAGTGACTATTAGGAAAGCAGTAGGAAGCAAAGCTGGGAATTGGAAAGAGGAGATAGTAAGGAAGGCTAAGTCAATCAGTGATCAATATAGGCATGCACAGTAATGTCAAGCGAAACTTTGTTAAGTTTTACAACTAATACATACTAATAATTGCAGTGGTCAAATGAGGTAGGACAGGGTGGAGGACAACCAAAACTAACAATGTGTGAAAAAAACCGTATGGGAATGTGACACTTGGTAATCTAATTTAAAAAACACATTAAAACACATTAAAAACAAGTACTGATGAGCTGGTGAGACCGCTCAAGGGTTAAGACTCTGCCTTGAAAGCAGAAGGACATGAGTTTGGATCCTAGGTCCCATGTAAAAAATGCCAGGCAGAAACATGGGACCCTGATGGGTGGAGCCTGGGAAATCTCAGCAAAGCAAAGAGGTAGAAAATCCAGGATGATTCTCAACGTCATACTTAGTCCTCCGCAGAGACACATAGTTCCCCGCCCCCTACGTACATGCTAAATAAGTACTAACGTTATGGCTCAGTGTGTAAAGATGCCTGTGTGCAACCTGGCAACCTAAGTTCAATCCCTGGAGTCCACACAGCGGAAAAGAGAATCTATTTCTCAAAATTGTCATCTGATCTTCACATGACGGCTGTGGCATGCACATGCTTTCTCTTCTGAACTTTTGATAGATGGACACGTCAAATTTTCTTCTAAATATTTGTTTTTAACCTATATATTAGGGCAATTCTCAACCTTAGTCAGAAAAGCTTGAGGAGTATAAGACTTACAGGACATCTATATCAACCCTCTTGCCAAAGCTCAGGTAACACTGTGGAACGGGGAAAAAAAGAGTATGAAAGTTGGAGGATGGGGAAGGAGGGCTTTGAGAATCTGTCTTCTAGACATGACACAACTGTTGCAATCATGAACACACAGCAGCTGTGGCTACATGTGCTAGAGAAACACATGATCCTGTCAGAAAATATTCCAGCATGGTCGGGGGAGGGGTTTGGCCTGTAGTGATGGGCCAAGAGGTAGAGGTAGCGTCAATTTTCTTCAGTAGCTGTGGGTAGGCTGCCCATGCTATAATAGCTGGTCCCATACCCATGTGCACATGGGTAACATTTGTGGGATTCAACAGGTATTTATTTTTCTCATTTTAAAAGCACATTGAGTACTTAGCCATGCTTCCCTCCATCTCCTCCCCCAACCATCCTCCTTCCCTTCCTCAATCCATCCCACTCCCTCTCACTCTCTTGCCTATCTGCTTCTACGGACCCCAGGGTTTGCTCTGGTGTATCTACTCTTTTTTAAAATTTTTCTACTTTTACAAGCATATTGAATACTTACCCTTGCTTCCCTCAATCATCTCTCCCTCCCATCCTTCCATTAATCTTGCCCTCCTGTTTGCTTCTATGGATCCCAGGGTTGCTTCTAGCTTGTCTACTCTTGTGGGAGTTTAAGCCTCTGGGCTTATCAAGTGGCTTCTCCTCAGGTCACCCCACTGCTGTAGTCCCCAAAGTTTCCACTGTTCTTATCTAAGTTCCTTGATAGTTTATGGGCATGTTGGTATGTTAGTTATTATGTAGGTCTGTAAGGACAGGTCTCACTGTAGTGAGCTCCTAGATGCAGTAGTCTTGCCTTGAGTGGAATGTCTTGTCCAAAGGTGAAACTTATCATCTTTTAATTCTTATATTCTCACGGCCCCCTCTTCTGTGAGGTTCCCAAAGCCTTAAGATGGGGAGATTGGGTTGGTCTGATTTTGGGTGTGCCTTGCTGAATCGCTAGTACTGTGCATTGTGGCAGCCACTGCTGTCCACTTCACTGCTTTTCTGTTGCCTTAGACTACATCCTGTCAGGGTGCTGAGATTCTTACCTCTTCTAGATTTCTAGGCTGAGTATTAAGTGCTCTTGAAATCTATGAGTATAACAGTAGCAATTTACAGAGCAGTTTGGTGCAGTCTTCCTACTTATGGGTTCACTGGCCGTTTTTCCCTATTATCTATTTCCTTCCCTTTTTGAGGTTCTTGTTCTAGTTAATAGTAACAGGAATGTGTTCCATTCTGACAAGTGGGTCTTGAGTCCAATCAGAAGCTGTTGGTTGTCTCTTTGATACTCATGCCACTATTACACTAGCAGTCACCTTCAACAGGTTTTTTAAAAAAAAAAGACACACAAAAACAAAGACATTGTCATGATCTGAATGTGAGCTGCCCCACATATAGGCTCATGTATTTGCACTCTTAGTTGGTGCTAATGTCTGGGAAGGTATAGAACCTTTATTATTAAACTTTATTTATTCATTGTGTGTATGTGTGTGTGTGTGTGTCCATGTGTGTATCAGAGGGCATGTGTCCCTGTGGAGGCCCAAGAGTGACTTCGGGAATCATCCTAGATTGTTTCTACCTCCTCCTTGCTTCACTCTGGGATTTCCCAGATTCCACCTATTCATTTTTACGTGGGACCTGGAATCTGAACTCAGGACCTTCTGCTTTTGAGGTAGAATCTTAACCCCTGAGCCATCTCTCCAGCACTTGTGGCACCTTTAGGAGGTGGAGTCTTGCTATAGGAAAACAGGTCACAGGGGAGAAGCCTTAAGATTTGGTAATCCAACCTGCTTTCTCTAGTTCTTATTCTACTTTCTTGATGGTTGTGGTGACCCAAACCAGCTTCCTACTTCTGTCATCAGCCAAGCCTTCTGCTATGCAATTTCCCACCACAATGGACTCCTCTGGAACTACAAACCAAACAAATCTCTTTTTCCTTAAGTTAAGCCTGAGTGTTGTCTCACAGCAGCAGAAAGAGTAACTACAAAAGACATCAAGGTTGGAGGAAGAAACTGTTGTGGGGTGCTCAGAAGAAGTAGGGGTTGATATGATCATGATACATTGTATATACATGTGTGAAACCATTAAAGAATTAAAAAATTTTTTCCTAAAGACAAAATAGAGTGACTCTTAGAAGTAAATAAAGCTTTTCCCTGAAATCATATTCTAATTTAGCCAAACAAGTCCATCCATAAACCAGAATATAAAATGTTTTCCAGACTATATATAGCCTGACAATGGTCATGCCTGTAACTGCAAAGCCATATACTAATAGGGAAGGAAGATGTTTTACACCTTGATCACCCTCAGATTATGGGCTTAATCAATATGTGTTAAAATGAACATTAAAATAAATCATCTAGGGCTAATGACATAATTCAATGACAGAGTGTTTGCCTAGCATGCAAGAGGATCTGTGCTGAATTCCCATCACTACATAAACCATGCCTATAATCCAAGTACTGTGGAGGTAGAAGGAGGAGGATCATAAGTGCAAGCTAATCCTTAGCTATAGAGAATTAAAGACCAGCCTGAGCTTCATGAGCTTGTGTTTCAAACTAATATCACCACCACCAAAAAAAAGGGGGGTGGGAGGGGCACAACAAACAAAGAAACAAATCATCTGCAAAAGATTTCTGATTCTCTTTCTCCTCATTCCATGTCTTACTGAGACGATTTGGTCATAAAAAGAAGCACTCCCTCTTGACTACCTCTTAAAACAATGATCAGGTGGTTTAACCATCTGGATTCTATTGTTGGACTAAGTTATACCAAGCGTCACTAAAATAATATGACCCACGAGCTGAATTTGGTCTGCTACTTATTTTTTCTTTTAGGTAGAAGGTTCATATGTTACTTCTCTCGTGATATATTTACACTTATTAAAGCCTGTTTGCGCACCAAAGCCAAGGCCTGTGAAACTGTTTGATGTGGGGTTTGAGGCAAGCCTGAGTTATAATGAAGACATTTGTGGAGGTAGAAGGATGCATTTAAGGTCATCTTCCTCATGACAGCAAGTGTGAGATCAGCCATGCTACCTATATGAGACCCTGTCTCAAAAATGAGTAACACAAAAGAAATTACTAGCATTTAGCCAATCAAGTATACAAAGTGTTGATTTTAAAAAAATGATTTTTGGCAAAAAGATCTGTTTCTAATCTAAGTGTTATATAGTTTTGTCCCTGGGTCTTTTTTTTCTTTCCACAACTTCTCTTCTATTTATTATGGCTATCATACTCTACCAATTCTAAGAAATTTATCTGGCATGCCAGTGTCAACTTGATCTTTCTTTTATATTCAAAATTCTTGGTAAGAATGTAAAATCCAAATGGTTCTCTAAGGTAGTGCTAACCAAGGTGCTTGTAAGAAGCAATACTGTTTCCTTTCTGGAAAAAGTCCTATCTCAGGGTCCAGACAGCAGGTTTAATAGTACACCTGAATGCTATCACTGTTCATGATTTTCACTATGTTACAAACCAAACAGTTTGCTAAACCACTGTCAATCTTAGGTTATACAATGTTCCTAAAAGGTTACAAACTAGAGTTAATGTCAAAATTGACTCACTATGACAATGTAGGTCATAGGATCATCTTTTTGCTTTACTTCCAGGTTTTGGATTCTTAAACAAACAAAACCCAAAAAACTTTTGTTCCAATAAACTGTTCTTTTTAAAAAAAAACAAAAAAACTTTATTAAACACACACATGCATGTGTGTGTGTCAGAGGGCACTGTGTGTCCCTGAGGAGGACCAAGGGTGACTTTGGGAATCATCCTGTTTTGTTTCTACCTCCTTTTTGCTTTGTTCTGGGATTTCCCAGGCTCTGCTCACCAAGGCTGGAAGTGCCCATTTCCTGTGTTTTTTACATAGTACCTGGGATCTGAACTCAGGACCTTCTGCTTGAGAGATAGTCCTAACCTCCAAGCCATCTCTCCCTTTCTTTCCTCCCCCTCCCCCAATAAACTGTTTTAAAGTTCTGTCCAGGGACAGGTGAGATTGGTTCATTGGGTAAGGGTACTTGTACCAAGGCTGACAACTCAAGTTTGATCCTTAGAACCCACATAGTGAAAGGAGAAAAAAACACTCCCAAAATTAGTCCTCTGACCTTTACACATGGGCATGTACTAGATAAGTAAATGTAAAGAAAAAATTAACATCAGTTTCACAGCCAAGTGCTGTGGCACATACCTGCAATCCCAGCACTCTGGAGGCAGGGACAAGGGGATCAGAATAAAAGGTCATTCATTCTCTGCTGCATAGGGAGTTTGGTTTGAAGAAGCACAAAGTTGATGATGATTCACATCTGTAATTTTTGCAGTCAGAAGGCTGGGGCAGGAGGATGTGGGGTTTGAGGCAAGCCTGAGTTTCATAAAAATTCTATCTCAAAATAAAACGTGGCTGAACAGGGGTCGTGCTGAAGGTCCTCTTCAGCCACACAGTGCGTTCCAGGCCGGCCTGGCCATCATGAGACTGTCTCAAAAAACAACGCAGGTCAGGAAGATGCCCAGAGCATAAAGGTGGTTGTCCACAAATCTGGCTACCTGAGCTTGACCACAGAGCCACAGGCTTCCTGGACTTCCACGTTTACGCCAGGCACAGGCGCACCTTTCTCTCCCTCCCAAAGTATTTATAAAAGGAAAAATTAGCAACTAACAACAAAGCAAGGCCTGTGAAACTGTTTGATGTGCGACATGATAAAACCAAAGTAGCCTCTCACAGCTTACGCTCTTAAAAAAATTACCGTTGGTCTTTTTGTTTGCTTCTATAGTGCTAATGACAATAAGGGAACCTTCCAAGGACTTTAAGATTTTCTTATTTGTATTTTTTTGTGCAATCCAGCCTCGGCTTCGGGGCTGAGACCCACGAGCCGTCGCGCCTCGCCGTTCCAAGACTCGCGGCTCGGGGGGACTGGTCCGGTCCCGGCCGGGCTGAGCGCCGGGATCTGACGCCGCCCGAGCTCGGCCACGGCGCCCGCCGCCCGCCGCCCCTGCCGGCAGCTGCCCGGAGCCGCGGCTCGGGCGACTCGCATCCGGCCCCGCGGAGCCCCGGGTCTCGGCGCGACCGGACCCCGGCGCGGGCGGACGCGGAGGTAGGCGCGCCGGGCGGACTCACAGTTCCAGGAGCTGAGTGACGCGCCGCGGCGAAGGCATCGCGGCCGCCCGCACAGGCCTCGTACTCGTCCCGGCCTCCGCAGCCCTCGGGGACCGTCCGCCAACTCCCGCCCGGCGCTCGACGCGCCTGGGGGCGTCACGCGGAATCGAGGCTGGGCGTGGCTGCGCTCGAGGCCGTGGCGGGGAGCGCTGGGGAGCCGCAGGGAGGGGTTGCGGAGGGCATACCGGAAGTAGTGGACTGCGCGCTCGCAAGGCCCGACGGGAGATGTAGTCCTTCCGGCCCGCGGAGCTTGATGCGCACAGAGCTTTCTTCACCGGCCGCCCAGCTAAGCTACTTGAAATCTGCGAAGCCGGAGGCCACTGGGAGGTCGCTGCTCTTGCTGAAGGGATGCGTGGGTCACAGGTCGTGCCTTCCGCGATGCATTCGGAGTCTCTTGTCAGACAGGGACGCCACCTACTTCAATGCTAAAGATAGCAATGACTAACTTCGCTGAGCTCCTCTCCCCCCTTTTGAATTCAGTAATTCAGTTCCTTCGGTAATAATTGCAAATGTGGATCAGTTGTTGCATAAAACGTTATTTGCCTTCCTCCCATACTTATATACCCATGATAAACTTTATTTATAAATTTGGTACAGTGAAATATTAGCAACAAAATCTAGTAACAACAACAACAAATCAACTGTAACAGATACTATTGTGGAATTAAGTTCCCAGAAAGAGGATACGTTTACTGACCTGCATAGGCTGGCTCCACTGACTGTAATGCTAAAACTCAGTGCCTAATTGCACATTTATCTGGGGTGATCTTTCCATCTTTTTGATAGCCATCCTTTGCTCTTCCTCTCTGTCTGTCCTAACATTTTGTGACTAATGAATTAATTTAGCAGACCACTAGCTCCCACCAACCAAAATGCCGAGAATGTCATTAGATAGCATCTTTAGCCTATAGCAGAACTCTCCCCACTTTGCTGTAACCCATCTACCTGATATTTCTACCAATGTGTTTGAAAACTATCTTGATTTATGTCTCTCTTTGTTTCTCTAATTATAAAACCCCAGGAAACTGTTACCACATCAGAACACGTAGTTTGGGGCAACTTAAGTCTGTGTTCTCGGCCACAGTCATTCATACTTGGCTCCAGAATAAACCTCTTATCTTTTGATGTGAGAGTTGTGATTGTTTTGTTTACACTGATATGAAAGTGAGCTGGATATGATCACACACTTGTAATCACAGAACTACAGAAGCAAGAAGCACAGCCTCAAGTTCAAGGCCATCCTATCCTGCATAGTTCCAGTTCTGTGTGGATGACTGAATGAGACCCTATCATAACTAACTAACTAACTAATTAATTAAGAAAGAAAGAAAGAAAGAAAGAAAGGAAAAAAGAAAGAAAGAAAGAAAAAAGAAAGAGAAAGGAAAAAAGAAAGAAAGAAAAAAGAAAAAGAAAGAAAGAAAGAAAGAAAGAGAAAGAAAAAGAAAAAGGAAGGAAGGGAGGGAGGGAGGAAAAGAATCCTGTCTATACCTGACTGTGGCTTCACTGGAGCTGCTACTTCATGATTTTCTGCTAGTTTTTTGCCAAAAAACAAAACAAAAATGATGCTGTTCTGGAGAAATAGCACAGGAAGGTGCAGAAGCAGAATAACTCATGAAATATCTTAAACTACAAGTTGTTTTTCTGAAGAAGAAAGCAATTTTGCAGGCAACTTTAAGAGAAGAAATTACAAATTGAAAATGCTAAACTAAAAGAAGAAATTGAAGAACTAAGAGCCAATTCTGGTAGAAAAGTTCCACTGGGAGCTCATGCTACAGTTTCTGAAAATGTGATACAAGCTATCATCTTCTAATAAAAGGGGAGGGCAGAAGAGAAGGTGAAAGAGGAAATTGAAAGGAGACAAGGAAAAGAAAATGCCAACAATAATTGGAAGGAAGCGGTGAATAAACCAATAGATACTTCCTGTCTGCCAAAGCCTCAGATGCAGGTTATTTGTAAAAGATACTGGAGAAATAGCCTCAAGAGTAGTTGCAGTGGTCTCATGAATCATGTTCCTCTTGAAAAGATGCCAGCTAGGATGGTGATTTTACTTGTAATCTGAAATCTCCAGTGGTAATATGCTAATTTATTGGAGAAAGTAGAAGTCTTGGCTCCTCCTACTGGTCTGTCCCTGGAGACAGAGTGGCTTCTCTTTCTCTCAGCAGGGCTTCAAGTAGCGGATGCTGGCCTTCAGCTTGCTGTGTAACCGGGGATAACCTTGAACTTCATGTCCTCTACTTGTGGAGTTATGGGAAGTCTTCTGCAGGCATATCCAGCGTACGTGTGCTGGGCATCAAGCCCAGGGCCTTGCACATGCTAGGCAGGTACAGCACCAACTTAGCTGTATCCCCAGCGGCCAGATTAATTTTGATGCTTTCCCTGGGAGTCTGATAAGGAGACTGTAAAGTATAAAAACAACCAAACCATGGACTAGATGGAAGTTTTAATTGGAGTTCTAGAGCTGCTGGGTCAATTATGGGATGAGGGAGAGAACAAAGAGAAACCAAGAAGAGTAGAAAGAAGGGAATGGAGTGTTTTATACCCTCAGGGGTGGTAGTGGGTGGGCTGAGGGCGCCAGGACTGCAGGTGACTTCCCAGGACCTTTGCCCAGCACCAGAGGTGTGGCTAGGATCAGTCTTTGACCTGGAGTGAGGCAAACACAAGTTTTTAAAAGCACCTCTGGGGGACAGCACCACCGAGCCTGGAGTGAGGTAAACACAAGCTTTTAAAAGCACCTCTGGGGGACAGCACCACGGAGCCAGGAATCCTGTCAGCGCTGAATCCTAAAAAGGCCGGTAGTAGGTCTAACCTGTTCTGTGCACTAATGATGCATTTGTGGTCACATACAAAGGTGATAAAAAGGAGTGTATAGGACCTTACCTAAAAAACAAAAAAAAAAACTTGTTAATTGCTTATTTCTGAAATTTTCAATTTACTCTTTTGGAACAATTAACCATTGTTAACTGACACCGTAAATACAAGACCTGGCAGGCCTAAGTCAGCCAAAAACTCATAATATATCTTAGTTATAGAGATTGGTACAAAATTGACTCGTGGATTGAGGGAACTTATTTGGAACCTATAACTTTAAAAAGGCTCATCCTTTTCTTTCTTACTCAATGTCAAAGAAAATCATGTCCAGCATGATATAGTCACAGAGATACCTTCCTAGAAGAGAAAAATGTAGGCAGCACTGTGAGAGCCTATGTGAAAAAGTTAAAGTTGCAGGCCCCCCTCCTCTAGTGCTCTTCCAATTACGGGAGAAGAATTTACAACTTACCTAGGAATTCCAGATAAGCCTGGGCAGAACCAGATTGCCCTGCCTGGTCCCAGAAGGTGGCCAAATGGCCTGAGGGTCAGATAACTGCTAACCTATGGCCAGTCCTTGAAGAAACTGCAGACCCCTCGGTGCCAGCCCCCGCCCCCAGCATGTACTAGGAAGAGCAGTGTGCCATCAGTCACCAGTAACTCAGGGGGTTTGAGGAAGGCTACGTGAGCTACGTGCGAATTCCTCAGTCTCTGCTTGTGATAACACTATAAAACCCCTAAACCCTGCTGCCTCAGGGCTGCTCACTCTCACTTCTATGAGAGGTGGGTGTCCCAGGCCTAGGCTTGTTTTTTTAATAAAGACTCCTTTTGTTTTTGCATTAGTAGATGACTTCAATGGGTTTCTTTGGACTTTGCGATCCGGGCATAACAGCACAGTGTTGTGGGGTTACTCTCTAGGAGTCTCTATATATCTAGGTTCTTATGTTTGGAGTCGAAGGAGTGAAACCAGAACACATGTAGAGGATTAGTGCTCTAATCCTTCGGGATCCAAAAATCCACCCAATGAGGCACAGACTACAAGCTTGACCAAAAGGAGTTTTTCTCTCCTTTGTCAAAGCTCATAGACCCCTGGCTATAAGGGAGCCTTTCCTTCTGTTGTGGGAACAATCTTTCCCCTGTTCAAATGTCCCTTCTGGGTCCCATCTGGGTCGCCAAATGATAGGGGAATAGTCTCACCAAATATTACCGGAACCATCCCAATGATGCAGGGTTCTTGTGTTCCAGAGCCGAAGACTGAAACCAAAACACATGTAGAGGATTAGGGTAGAGTTTATTAGAGGAGAGAAAGGCTGGAACTCACAGTGGGTGCCAGGAGGGATTAGGCACCAAAGCCCAGAAAACTGGCTTTTTCTCATTGGTTAGCTTCCATTGGGGCCCAACTCGGTGGCTCCTGGGCCCACGTGGGGCTAGAGACCAAGTTGTTTGTTGGATACGGAGGGCTCATCTCCATAATCCTTTCATAGGGAAGTTGGCCATATTATCTCTGGGAGGATTGGAGTCAGTTCCTCAGCAGGGGTGTTCCTTCTGGGTGATTCCAGCAGTGGGGGATGGACTTCAGGAATTCCAAAGACCCTCAAAGATCTTAGAGACCCCTCCCAGCATAGCTGCTTCAATCCTGCCTTACTTCGATTCTGACTATAGAGAGAAGCCTATCCTTCTGCTTCTCAAGGGACCAGACTATAGGGCAACCTTTCCTTCTGTTCCAGTTTTAGAGAGGAGCCTTTCCTTCTGCCTCTCGGAAAATAATCTGGCCTCAACTGGGGGGTCATCCAAAGATTCACTATAGACCAAAAGTTAAAATTAATAACTGAGAGGCTTTATTTTATAAAATAAGAGAGAGAGAGAGAGAGAGAGAGACTAGTACTAGGGCTTACAGACAAGGGCAGGGTAGTGTGTATGCAGCCTTGAATTGCATCTCCACACTGTTTTCATACACAAGGGACAAAGGAGATTGCAAGCTCCACCAAAGCAATTTAGCCAGCAGTGTTTTACAGTCTTACCAGCATGCAGGCTTCTTGCAGGCCCTCTGGTCAAATGGCATTCCAGAGGGGAATGTCAGAGAACAGTAGGGGAGGGACATTTTATTGCCTGCCTCTCAGGCTGAAGACATTTTTTTTTAAGATTTTAAGATGTTTTCCCTTTTATGTTTCTCCACCACATTAGAGGAAAAAAAGAACGGAATTCATGGACTCCAGATGTGGAGTACGTGAAGGCCTAGAGGCAGCACTGTGAGAGCCTATGTGAAAAAGTTAAAGTTGCAGGCCCCCCTCCTCTAGTGCTCTTCCAATTACGGGAGAAGAATTTACAACTTACCTAGGAATTCCAGATAAGCCTGGGCAGAACCAGATGGCCCTGCCTGATCCCAGAGGGGCATGGAGCTGAGAAAGAACTCATAGACTCCAGATGTGGAGTGCAATGAGGTGCAGGTGCCAAAGATTCAGAAAAGCGAGTGGGGGGATGGGGAGAAGAGAAGAGGAGATTGGATTTTCCCCATTGGTTAGCTCCAATAATGGAGAACTCATTTCCAAATCCTTTCGTAAGCAAAGGGTTGGGGAAGTTGACCATCTTATCTGTGTGAGGATTGGAGTCAGTTTCTCCCTAGCAGCAGGGGGTGGTTCCTCCAGTGTAATCCCAGAAGTGGATTTCAGTAGTTTCAAAGACCTCTAGACACTGCTCCATTCGTGGCTGCTCTAAATCGACTTAAGCAGGAGAAACCAATCACAGGAGAGACAAGATAAGTCAGCAAGAAGAACAAAGATGACCCAGAGGATGGGAGAAGAGAGTGAAGTCCCAGGCTTCCAGAGTCCACTTCCTGAAACTTCTATGTTATACAAGAATGTTAAACAGGAGCTGGGAGATCCAGGTGCAAGCTGGTGTGTATGGTCTTTGATTTGTATAAGAAACGATAGGAAAAATGAAAGTCCTCCTGGCTTCCTTGAATGTTCAGACAAGTAGTCTGTGACATGAGGAGAAAGCAGCATTTCTGAGGCTTGCGTTCCAACCTGACATTGTTGCATAAATCTCTTATGTCCAAGAGAAACCTGACAACCTTGGGCTTTTGCTTTAGATCAGTAGTAGACCAAATTTTGTATGTTCATTTCCTGGAGAATCTAATTTCTATCCAGCTTATTTAAATTAGTATTATATTATATTTATCAATTGTACGTGTGTTGTATGTAGTGCGTCATGTGTGTATGTTGAACCCGTCGGAACACCAGGCACCTCCATCCTTTGCCCGGGATCCATGGACCAAGCAGCCGCCCCGCTCGCCTGCTATACGTGGGACTGGATCGAACCCAGACCTTCACCTCAAGGAAGTTACCCTCCTCCAGCCCCTATCCTCAGCCTTTATACAAATATCCTCAGACCATGAGAAATCTCTTTGGCAAGATGGTGTCTCACATTCCACATTTCACTAGGTGGCGCTGTACCTTAGATGAGGAATAAAGTTTGCTGGAGATTTGTAGGAAAGTCCTCAAATACAGAACAGTATTGTTTTTTTTTCCACTTTATTTATTTTACGTGTGTGTGTGTGTGTGTGTGTGTGTGTTTGTGTATCAGAGGGCACTGTGTATCTCTGTGGAGGGTTGTAGGAGCCTAATAACCCTAAAAGCCCCTTTTTCTCTCAACCGTCCCTTTAATTGTTGAACTAATAATAGTGCAGGAGCCTAAAGCCTGAGCAAAGCCAGATGATGATAACTCACCTGCCTGGGGGGCAAGATACCCTTGACCTATTCCTGGAAAACCCATAGGCATCTCTTGCCATAGTCAATGAAGCAGGTATCAGGAAGAGCAGAAGTTCTGACCCAGGGTTGGATAAACCACAAGACCCCTCCCCCCTTGGCAACAGCCAACTAAGCACTTACCAGGCATAGTGGAAATTCCCTAAAGGTATAAAAATCCTACACCCTTCTGCTTTGCTCTTCTGCTTCGGGGCTTCACATTGTCACTGTGTTGGGAACTGTGTGGCCCAGGCTTAAGCTTGTTTATAAAGGACCCTTGTGTGATTACATTGGTGGTCGACTTTCGTGGGTTTCTCTGGGGCTTTGCACCGCAGGCATAACAGGATGACATTGGACATCATCCTGGATTGCTTCTATCTCCTTGCTTTGCTCTGAGATTTCCCAGGCTCTGCCACCAGGGCTGGCCATACTGGCTGTCCAGGGTTCCAGCTGGCGCTTTTACATTTTTGTGGGATCCGAACTTAGTACCTTCTGCTAGCGAGATACAGTCTTAACCCCTGAGCCTTCTCTCCAGCCCTAGAACAGTGTTTTATAAGTGAATAATACCTTCTCTTCTCTGGGGCTGGTGCTCCTGGGTATCATGGGTGTTACCTGCTGATGCAGGTGTTGCCAGACTTAGTGGTGACGTTTTGCTATCACTGTTGTGCAACTCTCAATATTTTTTAATTTATCAAGGGAAGCTTACATGAGCCACAGCAAGTGCCTAGATGTTAGAGGACAACTTTGGAATCTTTTCCTTCTTTCCAGCTTTGAACTCAAGTCATGGGCTTTCTCAGCAACCACCTTTACACACTGAGTCATCTTGCTGGCCCCTTAAAAACTTTTGAAAAGGGGGGGCTGGAGAGGTGGCTCAGGGGTTAAGCCTCTCTCTGCCTTGCAAGCAGAAGGTCCTGAGTTCGGATCCTAGACCCCACATATAGACGCCAGGCAGAAGCGAGGGCGGCCTGCGTTTCTGGTCCTGGTAGGGCGGAGCCTGTGAACCCCGGGGCAGAGTAAACAAGGAGGAGGTGGAGGCGTCCATGGTGGTTCCCGAATTCGTCCGTGGCTCTACACACACATACATACATACACACACGCACACATGCATATACACGCACAATTGAATAAATAATAAATTTAAAAAAATTAAAAAAAAATAAAAACTTTTGAAAAGAGGTCTCCCAAGTGTTCTCCCACATTCTAGATGTATCTCAAACCTCTCTTGGGTAGAGTGTGGTCTGAAGATCCTAGCAGATCATTTTATTTGGGAAACCGCTGATCTGTCATATATATAAAATAGTATGATAACCCAGACTTATCCGATGATTCCATGAAATCATATTTAAAAACCCAAGGTGGTTTAGAAGATTTAGAGATGTATAGCCAAGATCCTGATTAAACCATACCCAGTGCTACCCCTTTTCTTACTACATAACTCAGTAAATTGCTTTCGCTATTGATAAAAAAAAAACCCATGGAGTTAGAGTTTCTGTTTCCCTAGCAATTACATATTCACCTACCAGGTATAAAGTGTGAACAGACAGCAGCAAAAATCATCAGAGAGACACTTGAATTATAGGTAATGATACTGCTGAGTTGGGTGAAAAATCCAGGAAGTAGGGAACATAAAAAAGAAATGTGGGGAGCTGGAAAGATGGCTTAGGGGTTAAGACTCTGTCTCGAAAGCAGAAGGTCCTGAGTTTGGATTCCAGGTCCCATGTGATAAATGCCAGACAGAAATGGCTGTAGCCTTCACGTCTAGCCCTGGTGGCAGAGCCTGGGAAATCTCAGAGCAAAGCAAGAAGAAGGTAGAAGCAATCCAGGATGATTCCCAAAGTCACCCTTGGTCCCCCACAGGGACACACAGTGCCATCTGATACACACACATAAATGAAATATTTTTTTTAAAAAAGAGAAATGTGATCAAAATTACCACATGAACAGATCAAATAAATAGAGTTGGAAGCAATTTAACAGAAAGATCTTTGAGGGTCACTGGGGTGGTAATTGAGGGTGCAAACACTAAGGGAAGAGTGAATGGAACAGGAAATCATATACACAAACACACATTTTTCACAGCAAATCTTGGGATGAACTGCTCTCTTCTGTTCAGACTCATACTAAGAAAAGTTGCTCAAGTATACAGCTGCTGTATTTCAAAGAAAGTAAAATAGGATATTTTAAAACTATTACTTTGTGGGACTCTCAGAGAGGCTTCCCTTCCCCCAGCACACAGTTCTCCGCCCTGCACCCTGGGCGGTATGGGAACTGCCCAGGGATTCCGCTATCAGCAAAAGAACATTTGGTGGTTAACTTTATTGTGTGCTGTGTTCCCATAGAGTTTGCTGTAACCGCTTTCATTATAAAAACCCTATCCGGATTTCAGTCGGGGCCGCTCCCTCCTAACTTGCAGGGGAGAACGGTCCTGGCAGCCAGAATTAAAACTTACCTTATGTTAATTACAGCAATCGCTCGGTCCTCGTGGTTCTTTCCCGGGTCTGGGTGGAAGAAATAACGGGACTTCGGTTCCAACAACTTAACACGGTAAACATGTACAGATCTCATGCACACAAATACAAGGTTTTGTACTGTTTTGTAGTTGTAGAAAATTTGTGCCAAGTGCTTACAATTCATAAACTTTTGGTCAAAACAATTCAGAGGTAAATATAAGCATAGGGAATCTTATTTTTTTCAATTAGCAGTTCAAAAAAAAAATCAGACTTTCAGAATGAGGGCTTATCCAGTTGTGTGAGTTATTTATAGCTTGGATGGCAACTGACAATTTAGATTGGATAAGAACAAGTTGTTCCTTTCTGATGGCCAAGAAAAACAGGATGTCCTGTTTTTGTGGCTTAACTCAAAAGGCAAAACATTCAGGAATTCCTGCTAGTAGAGGAAAGCTTTGGAAAGTTCCTGTTATTCACAGTTTGTCTTGGAATGCAAGGTTATCAGAAGTCTTTTCTAGAGTGTTCCTTAAGCAGATATCAGTTTTTCTTTCTCCTCTGTCAACTAGTTCCACTTTACTATAGTTTCTCTAGTTCATTTTGTTAGAAAATGAGAAACTGGCAGAAGAAAGAGGAACAAAGAGAACAGGGAGGGAGGTAGAATGTGAACCAAAGCTTCATCCACATAGACTGAAGTTTATTCAGGAAGCTCCTGCAAGACTCCAGAGAGGAAGCAGTGTCCAGATGGAAATGGCTGCTTGCTTGGAGCCAAGGGTGGAAGTTTTTATAGTTAGAGAGCAGGGAGAAGGGATTTGGGGTTTGACCAGTTATCCAATTAACCTTCTTGGTGGGGTCTCTAGGAAAGATCTGTTTTATCTCAGATTTATTGGGTGGGGTTTCTGGCTATCTTATCCTGTGGGATCTTTGGCAGAGATTTGTCTGGTGGGGTCTCTGGTTTTGAGGTCTGATTCAGGATCTATCACATTTTATTTCTATAACTGGTATAAAATGAAGACATTATTTCCAGGCATGAGAAGCACACTCCAGAAATCTCAGCACTCAGGAGTGGTGGAGATGAGAAGTGACTCATATCTTAGCTGAACAGTAGACCTCTGTCTAAAGAAGAGAATTTTTTTTAATATTTATTTTTCCCCAATAATACAAGCTCAATAGGTACCCCGGTCCCATCCCTCCCTCCACCCTTCCCCAGTCCCCTTTCTTTCACGGCCTCCCTCTCCTTCACCTACTGCCTTCCCCGCCCCCCATTCCCTGGAGCATCCTTTTGTGTGAATGTCAATCTCCCTCTGAGTCCTCCACTCTGATAAGGTGTAAGAACTCAGTGGCATTGCCCACAGCCCTTTCTTGGGCTCCCCTTTAGTATGGGAACACTATTATGACTGTTAATACCTTGCCTCTAAGGATCCTAGTGCCTGTGATCCATGTTAGACTTTGGGGGGTCATTGACATGTCATTCATTTCACAGATCAAGCAAAGTCCGATTATGGCTACCGCACCCTAACTTGTGTGGAGTATCTTTCATATTATTGGTCCTCCCAATCTTTAGGCTCTTACAATCTTGCCACACCCTCTTCTGTAAATTTTCCTGAGCTTTAGGATGGGGAGAGATTTGGCTAGTCTAGTTCCAGATGATTTATATAGGGTCTTTGGTGTTCTGAATTATGGTTTGTTGTTTTCAGTTTTGCTTTTCCTGCACCATCCTTGGCTACATCCTGATTGGTATGGAAGGTCACCTCCTAACCAAAGATAAAAGACTATTTAAATGAAGATCTTAATATAAGAGGAGACTCAAAGGTAGATGGAATATGAGTAGGATACAGCAGTGAGGGGGGGTTTCAGTGTCCCATTTGCAGGATGGTTACCATCTATCGGCCAGTCTCTATACCCTCCCTGATGGGTGAGATCAAACCCCCTCAGTCACAAGTGACAAGGAAGGAAAGTGAGAGTGAGCTTCACCAGATGTCTCACTACTTACATGCAATACTTGATGGTGACCTATTTTTTCTACTGAAGCGTGATGCCCTCTCTCCTTATTTCTGGGGGGGTCCTCCTTCCCCTTTCCTCCTGTTTATAATCTTTGCTATTATAGTAGGTATTACAGAGATTTATCTTTGAATATGTCACTAAGTGGGTTTGGTACTAGGATACACCAATTAGGGAACACATATGGCGTTGAATTTTCTGTGTCTAGGATACTTCACTCAATATACTTTTTTCTAATTCCATCCATTTCCCACAACTTTCATTAATTCATCTTTTTTGATGGCTGAGTAGTATTCCATTGTATAAATGTACCACATTTCCCTTATCCACTTGTCAACTGTTGGGCATTTGGGTTGATTCCATGACATTGCTATTGTAAACAGTGCTGCTATGAACATAGTCATGCTTGTGCCATTGAGGTGAATTTTTGCTGTATGAGGGATTATTCCCAAAAGTGGAATAGCAGGGTCATATGGTATTTCAATCTTTAACTTTTTAAAAAATCACCAGACTGATTGCCAGAGTGGCTATATAACCCTGCATTCCCACCAGCAATGTAGCAGAGTTCCCTTCTCTCCATATCCTGTCCAGCATTTGATGTTGTTTCTATTGTGGATTTTTGCCATCCTGACTGGGGTGAGACGATATCTCGGGAAGTTTTGATTTGCATTTCCCTGATGGCTAAGGATGTGCAGCATTTTTTAAAGATATTTGTTAGACATTTCCATTTCGTCCCTGGTAAAGTTTCTTTTGAGTTCCCAGGGCCATTTTTTAATTGGGCCATTTATCTCCTTGGTGTTTAGTTTTCTAAGTTCTTTGTGTGCTCTGGATAATAGCGCTCTATCAGATATGTGGTTAGTGAAGATTTTCTCCCATTCTGTGCGTTGCCTTTTTGCTCAGGTTACAATCTCCTTATCTGAACAGAAGCTCTTTAATTTCATAAGATCCCATTTGTTGAGTATTGGTTCTGGTGACTTTGCTATTGGATTTCTGTTTAGGAACTGTTGGCCTAGCCCAATCAGCTCAAGGGAGTTCCCTACCCTTTCAACTAAGGTTTTTATCTGGCCTAATACTGAGGTCCTTGATCCATTTGGAATTAATTTTTGTGCATGGTGACAAGTACAGGTCCAGTTTTAATTTTCTGCATGTGGAGATCCAGTTTTGCCAGCACCATTGTTGAAGATGCTGTTCTTTTTCCATTGAATTGGCTGTAATTGTGTGGGCTTATATTTGGGTCTTCAACCCTTATCCATTGATCTATATGTCTATTTTGGAGTCAGTACCAGGCTGTTTTTATTACCATGGATTTGTAGTGTAGATTAAGGGTTGGTATGGTGATACCTCCAGCAGTGTTTTTGTTACTCAGGATGGTTTTTGTTATTCTGGGTCTTTTGTGCTTCCATTTGAATTTTAAGATTGTTTGGTCAATTTCTTTAAAGAATTGCTTGGGGATTTTGATTGGTATAATATTGAATCTGTATGTTGCTTTTGGTAGGATGGTCATTTTTACGATGTTGATTCTGCCAATCCAGGAGTATGGGACGTTTTTCCACCTTTTGGCATTTTCTGTAATTTCTTTCTTTAGGGTTTTGAAGTTTTCATTGTAAAGTATTCTCACTTCCTTGGTTAGGTTTATACCAAGGTATTTCATTTTTTGAGGGGCTAGATAGAGTAAATGGGATTGTTTCTCTTAGGGCTTTTTCACTTCTTTCATCCTTGGCATACAGGAAAGCTGTTGGGCCGGCCCAGGCAACATGGCCTGGGAGGAAGTGAACATAGCCGAGCACATAGGTCTTAAGATTGCAGAGGAAGTGAACAAGGCATAACTGAGCACATGGGACCTACGATGGCGCTAGGAGCTAGTGTGCAGCATGTAACCCTGTTTGCATCACAGGGAACACTGATTGGTTCGTAAGAGTTCCGTAGTACTGACCCTAGCCCACTGCTGCGCCGGGCGTACAATAAAGAGAGTTCATGCTTCGACTTAACTCCCTACCATGCCTGATTGTCTCCCAGGACCTGGAAGGCAGAGGGGTAGGCAGCGCTCTCACCTCTCTCCTTCCCGGCAGCCAGGAGCTGACCCCTGCAGAAGGCCACTGATTTTTGCATGTTTATTTTGTATCCTGCCACCCTGATGAACTTCTGTTAGTTCATCATTAGTTGCAGGAGTTTCCTAGTGGAGTTTTTAGGATCACTCAGGTGTATGATCATGTCATCTGCAAATAGAGATAACTTGACTTCTTCCTTGCCAATTTGAATCCTTTTTATCTCCCTTTCTTATCTTATGGCTTCAGCTAAGACTTCAAGTACAATATTGAATAGAAGTGGTGAAAGTGGACAGCCTTGTCTAGCTCCTGATCGAAGCAGGAATGCTTCAAGTTTTTCCCCACTGAGTATAATCCTTGCTGAAAGCTTATTGTATACAGCTTTTATTATATTGATAAAGGCTCCTTCCATTCCAACTGTCTCTAGGGTTTTTTTTTATTTTTTTATTTTTTTTTAAATTTTTTTTATTATTATTTATTCAACTGTGCGGATGTGCGTGTGTATGTGCGCGCGTGTGCGTGTCTGTGTGTGTGTGTGTGTGTGTATGTGTGTGTGTATGTGTAGAACCACGGACGAATTGGCGAACCACCATGGGCGCCTCCACCTCCTTCTGCCCCGGGATTCACAGGCTCCGCCCTACCAGGACCAGAAGCGCAGGCCGCCCCCGCTTCCGCCTGCTTCCGCCTGGCGTCTATGCGTGGGATCTGGCATCCGAACTCAGGACCCTCCGCCTGCAAGGCGGAGGCTTAAACCCTGAGCCACCTCTCCAGCCCCATAGGGTTTTGATCATAAAGGCTGTTGGATCTTGTCAAAAGTTTTTTCTGCATCACGTGGTCTTAAATTCTGGACTGGTTTATGTGGTGAATTACATTTATTGATTTGCATATGTTGAACCAACCTTGTGTGCCTGGGATAAAGCCTCTTGATCACCATGAATGATCTTTTTGGTATGTTTTTGAATGTGATTTGCTAAGACTGTTGAGAATCTTTGCATCAAAGAGATTGGCCTATAGTTTTCTTTTTTAAGTGTATCTTTATTAGGTTTTGGGATTGAGATGATATTAGCTTCATAGAAAGAATCTGGTAGTGTTTCTTCCTTTGCTATTTGATGGAACAGTTTAAGAAGTATTGATGTTAGTTGTTCCTTAAATGTCTGGTAGAACTCTGTGCTGAATCCATCTGGGTCCAGGACATTTTCTGGTGGGAAGATTTGAGATTACTTCATCGATTTCCTCATATGTTATAGAACTATTTAAATAATTCAAAACTTCCTGATTCAATTTAGGTAAGTTGTGTTTACTTAGGAATTCATCCATTTCTTTTGTGTTATCAAATTTCATGGAGTATAAGTTTTTGAAATATGACCTTATAATTCTCTGAATTTCTTAGTTATCAGTAGCGATAAGTCCATTTTCATTTCTAATTTTGTTAATTTGGGTTTTCTCTCTCTTGTTTTTGTTTAATTTAGCTAGGGGTGTATCAATCTTATTGATTTTTTTTCAAAGAACCAGGTTTTTGACTGGTTGATTCTTTGTATAGTTTTCCTTATCTCAATTTCAGATATTTCTCCCCTGATTTTGCTAATCTCCTCTCTTCTACAGCTTTTGGGATTGGATTGCTCTTTTTTCTCTAAAGCTTTAAGCTGTTGTTATTTATTTATGATATTTCTATTTTACCTATTTTGATATAGGCATTAAAAGCTATAAACTTACCTCTTAGGACTGCTTTCATGTGTCTCAGAGATCTTGATTTGTTTTATTTTCATTATCATTTGCTTCTAGGAAATCTTGAATTTCCTGTATGATTTCTTCCTGACCCTAATTCTCATTCAGCATCATAGTGTTTAGTTTCTAAGAGTTAGTGTATTTTCTACTGTTTGTTGTGTTGCAGATGTCAAGCTTTAGACCATGGTGGTCTGATCCAGGGTACAGGCTAAAATTTCAACTCTCCTATATATATGTGGAGATTCATTTTGTGACCCAATATGTGGTATATTTTGGAGAAAGTTCCATGTGCTGCTGAGAAAAATGTGTATTCTTTGGTGTGTGACTGGAAAGTTCTATAGCGATCTATAAGGTCCATTTTAGTAAGGGTTTGATTAAGTTCCAATGTGTCTCTGTTAAGTTTCTGACCTGTTGATCTATCCTACGTTTAGAGGGCAGTATCAAAATCCCTGGGTATTATCATTTTGGAATTGATTTCTTGCTTTAGACGTTGTAGCATTTGCTTATTGAATATGGAGAAGCCCATATTAGGTGTGTATATGTTAAGTATTGTGAGGTCTTTATGGTGAATTGTACCCGTGACTAAAAGGTATTATCCTTCTGTGTCTCTTATGAGTTTTTTTTTGGTTTGAAATTACTACCCCTGCTTGTTTCCTGATCCCATTAGCTTGATGAATTTTGACCACCTTTTTCTTTTAGGATGTGCCTATCTTTTGTATTGAGATGAGTTTCCTGAAGGCAGCAGATTGATGGGTTGTGATTTCTAATCATGTTTGAAATCTGTGTCTTTCGATTGGTGAGTTAATTCCATTGACATTAAGTGTTAAAATGGAGAAATTACTTTAATTCCGGACACTTTTTGTGTTTAGTGGCTTTCATAAGTGTATTATTTAGCTTTGAGGTTTTGGTGGTATTAATCTTCCCTTCCGTCCTCCTGGATATGCTTGTTCTTTTCTTCAAGCTTGAGTATCTTTCATAGTATTTTTTGAAGGCCTGGTTTGGTGGTCATGTAAGCCTTCAAGTTGTCTTTATGTTGGAAAATTTTTCTTTCACCCTTGACCATGACTGATAGTTTTGTTGGGTATATTAGCCTGGGTTGACATTTTTGCTCATTCAATACTTGAAATATGTCTCTCCAAGCTCTTCTTACTTTTACTGTTTCCATTGAAAAATCATTTGTTATTTTAATAGGTTTACCTTTAAAAGTGGCTTTTTTTTTTCCTTGAAGCTCTAAGCATGTTTTCTTTGTCTTGAATGTGGAGTGTTTTGACTATTATTTGCCATAGCTAGTTTCTATTTTGGTCCTATCTGTTTGGGGTGTGGAATGCCTCTTGAGTTTAGATGGGCCTCTCTTTCTTTAGATGAAGAAAGTTTTTCTTTTTTTTTAAGAAAGTTTTTCTTTATGATAATTTGAAGAATTTTCTCAGGTGTGGTATTTTTGGATCCTTGTTCTGGTATTCCATAAATGTGCATGTTAGACTTCCTCAAGGTGTCCCATAATTCTTGAGTATTCCTTTCAAGTATCTTTTTTGGCTTTAACAACCTCTTCCATTGAGCTGGTTAGTTCTTCTACTCTGTCTTCAAGATCTGATATTCTTTTTTCTGCTTCATTTAGTCCTGTTGATAAGACTCTGTTGAGTTCTGAGTTGAAGATAACATGTCTTTTAGTTCAATTTTAAAGTCTGGTTGAGATTGTTTTAACTGCTGTATGCCATTTTTTTCTTCAACTGTTTTTCTCATCTCCAAGTGTCTGTTGTGTTCCTGTTCAAAGTGGTTGATGTGGTTATTTAATTCCTCCCAGATAGGGTTAATTTTTTTGGTGGAGATTTGTTGTCTTGGTTTTTGTTTCTCATGGATTTGCGCTGTGACCTGGGCATTGTTGTTTTAATCTCTTAAGATCTTCTTTTAGATTCTATGTGTTTTTGACTGAACTGAATTAGATGGCATTACTATTTGTTGCAGTCAGCTTGCATGGTTGCTGATAAATGACCATCAAACGGCTTAAGGGAACAGGGGGTTTATTTCCTTACCACAGTCTGGTTACAGTTCTCATCCAGCTTGACGGGAGAGCATGCACCAACACCAGGGCCGAGGGAACTGGCCACACTATAACCACATAATAGCTGAGAGATGGACAATCCTTACTTGCCAAACCAGCATGCTGATGCTGGAACAGAAGGATGCTGATGCTAGAAAAGCCTCTTTTAGGCAGCTAAACATCCAAAGGGCAAAAAACGGCTTTAACTTGGGCTTTTAGCCCCTGAAGGAATTTGAGTTTTCAAACCACAAACTTGCCATACGGTGGTTTTCACATCTTCCACTGCTCCAGTGCAAGTCACTAGGTTTTCCTTCACTGATGCTCATTTCTCCAACAACAGCAGATATTCTGCTGCCTGCCCTTTGCACATCTAAATCTTCAAGGCTGCCAACACAACTCTCCTCTGTCAAGCAAACCAGTCCATCATCTTTAAATTTAGCTTTACCAAAGTCCTTGTTCCCTTCATCACAAATTGGGCCCAAACAATCTCTCTCAGCAATTGGCCCACTAAACTCTGAAGAACAGTATTTGTAAATCCACAAAGTGAAAATTCTCAAACATTTCCAACTTTGTCCAGCAGAACCATTCAAAAGCCACAAAATCCACATAGTCAGATTTATCAGCAACACTGCACTCCTGGGTACCAAATTCTGTATTAGTTAGGGTTCTCTAGAGTCATGGAATTTACAGAATGAATATATATATATATATATATATATATATATATATATATATATATATATGTATATGTATATATATATATATATGAAATTTATTGAGTTGGCTTACAGATATGGCCGAAGTAGTCCAGCAAAGGCTGCCAGTAGCCGAGGTGGTCAATGATGGCTGCCAGTAGCCAAGGTAGTTCCAACGATGGTTGCCAATAGCTAGCTGCTCAGTTCGGTAGTCAAGTGGGTGATGGCTGAAGGCTGGAGAACTAGAGTCTTAGTCTAATCAAAGGCTAGAAGGTTGAAGAAACCGTGTGTCCGGAAGGAAGAGTGATTCCTAGCACAGCTGCAAGAAGGCATCCGTTCTTCTTGGTGGCTCCTTTTTATATGATGCAGTGTTGGGAGAATCCTTTGAGAGCTTTGGAGTTCTGATAGGATCTAGGAGTGTATAATCCTTTCAAGTAGTCTCAGTTGATCCTTTCCAGAGGTGGTCTCAGCCCAGCTTAGCTAATACCGGGTGTGTCAAGTTGATACCCAGGCTTAACTATCACACTACTGTTGAGCAGTTCTTAGAAGTGTTTGCCTTGGAGTTGAGTATGCTTGTCTGATATTGGTATTAGTAGACAGGGAGTGAAGATTAGTATGATAGTGCACTTTTTCAGTTTATTCCTTGATGATATGTGAGGGTGAATGGTATAGTCTTTGAAGTTGTATGCATTTTGGGGTGGCTATATGGAAAAGTTAAACTACAGTGACTAATAATTAGGAGGTACAAGACAGTAAAAAGGGTTTACTTATCTTTGAGCTGTATGTAAAGATTCTCTTCCATGTGATGGGATGATTTTGGAGGACTTCAGATGTATGGCGTTTGTCCCCTAGAGCTTTGCTTGGGTTTTCTCTGTTGAATTCTGAGGTGCAGGGAGTCCATTCTGGTTGGGTCCGGGGCAGGAGGAGAAAAGGAAAAATATTTTTTAAAACATATTTCATTTATGAGAGAGTAACAGAAGACATATGCATAGCATGGTACACAGGTAGAGATCAGAGGATAACTTTCATAAATCAGTTCTCAACTTCCTCTGTGTGGGCTTCTGGAATCAAACTCAGGTCATCAGCTTCATTGCTCTGGGAAGGTTGTGTAAGAAAAAGTAAACAACAATAAATTTCTTAGTAAATTAGTAACAAGAGTAAGTACATTTTTTTCTGAAATTAGGGTATTAATGTTGGTCTGGAGTCATTCAGAGATTCACCACTGACCAAAGTCAAAAGTCTAACAAAAGAGTGGTTTATTTTGAAGCTTGTATACCAGGGCTCATACAAGGACTGGTTTCATATCGAAGTCCTGAACTGTAATTTCTCTGAGTATTTAAAGGCAAAAACCACAAAAGGGACCCAGCAAGTCCCCACAGGTGGACATGCAAAGCAAGCAAGCAGATTACAAAAGTGGGAAAAGCAGTTATAGTTTGTGATCTTATCTCATCAGCACACATGCCTTGTTGCAGACTTCACATATTTGAAGCCTAGCATTCAATCAATGTCCTAAGTGTTCTTGTAAACTTTGATCACAGAATATTCCAGGAAACTGATGGGAGAGAGGAGACATCTGTACTTTCTTGTGGGTGACTGCCTGTCAGTAGTTTTTCTAGCTAAAGCGTTTTTTATTTCTGTTTAATAGTTTCTTCCTTCTGTTTTCTATAGGTATTCAAAATTCCCCTTCTATATTAATTGATTATGCAATACATATGATATGTGAACACCAAATCTATATCTTAGATGATTTTGCAGCGTTTTACTTATTCAAACAAATAGCCAGAGATTGTGGGATAGCTCCAAATAGGAGAGCCCTTGACTCTACTCTCTGAAAAAATAACTGTGTTTAGATTCTATTTCCTTGACTCCAAATTTGGAAACAACAGTTCCAAAGCTTATGGATTCTTCTGTGCTGTTAAAATTTTCCATTGTTTAGAAATGCTTGATTCAAGACTGAGAATGTGTTAGTTAGCAGAGTGTCTACTAAAGCCCTGATTCAACAATGGTAGGCCCTGCATAAATTTGACTTATTAAGGTACATTCATGTAGTCCCAATTCTGAAGAGCTAGAGGCAAGAGATAAGGATGTTTAAGGTCATCCTCAGCTGTGCAGTTTGAAGATAGCCTAGGATATGTGGGACGATGTCTAAAAAGAAATAAAGAAGAAATGCATTATTTGATTTATGGCTAGATTATAGAGGAAAGTCTTTTAATTCTCAGGGGGTTAGGAATGTAATTTGTGACTCCAGATACAAACAGGAAACAAATGGGCAGATGCAAATAGGATATATTAATAATTTAATAGATAACATCAACTACTTTGTTTGCAAAGAGATGGGTGTTAAATTCAGAAATACATATATGAGGGTATTTGAGTGTGTGTGCCCATGGAGGTCCAAGGGTGAAATTGGATATCATCCTGGATTGCTTTACCTCATTATTGTTTTGTTCTGGGGTTTCCTAGGCTCTGCCTTCTAGGGCCAGAATTACAGGCTGCTGCCATTTCCGCACAGCATTTTTACATGGGATGTGAGATCCAAACTTAGATCCTTTTGCTCAAAAGGCAAACATTTTAATTTTTTAGCCACATCCAGTCCAGGCGAATATTTTTGGAGCAGTGTCTCCTGTACAGACAAGTGCCCTGTATCAGCCCACATGTTTGGAGTACATACAATGTTGGGTATGAGGAAGTGTAATGAGGACTTCGGAGTGGGAAAAAAATTGCAGCTAGCTGTTACTAGGTTGAGGTAAGGGTTTCATTAAAACAAAGAAAATGCTCAGTTAGCATCTAGGTTAAATGAAGGTCTTCTGCATCAGCATCTATGTTACATGGCACAGTTAATGTGCATGTGTAACCTTAGCTTGTGGAACGAATTGACATATGTGGGCAAAAAAGAAACTAACTTGTAGAAGGTACTAGCTAAAGTATACAAGACAACACCCCACTGAACTTAAGGCTCAACTCTTGAGTAGTTATGCACTGACTGAACCTTGGTGTCTACTCTATGTGGACATCCTGCAACATAGTTACCAAGGAAGATGGTGGTGGAGTTCTTACTGAAAATCAAGATGTTTCACTTAGCATGTGCTTTGGGGCTTTCTATTTGGATCAAGGCCTTGGCTCCAGGTACTGGCAGGGAACAAAATGATGCAGCTAAAACTGATAAATGAGCAGAGCTGAGGATATAGCTCATTGGCTGAGCACCTGGGTTCTATCCTGGTGAGCACCACAGGGAAAAAAGTATTGACCGGATTAAAGAAAAATGAATAGTAAGAGAAGGCTAAAGCCAGCCACAGCAGAAATCTCTCCCTTTTGGTCCCAAAGAGGACAAAGAGCAAGTGTTGTAGCTGAGTTAGAAAATGGCTGCCAGCAGGAGAAATGGGAGAAACACTGGCTGTTTGCTTCTTGCGGTTACTCCTAGTTTATCACTCAGTCAGAAACACACCACTTGGAAAATAACTGCTGATCCTCGCCTCTGTAAATCACTTGCTCTCACTCTAGGTCCAGATATACTTGACAGTTGTTGTTACTGATCAAATTGCCTGACCGAATATCCAATTAGGATGTGATTTTTGCCTTTAAAAATGTTGAATATCTGCTTCTCAGGACAGCTGCCCTATACTGGGATCCCAACCCCCAGGCAAGAGATTGCTGATCAGCTTCAATAAAACCTCTAGTGTGCTAGTCTACTTTTAAAATACTAAGACATATAAGGCTTGGGGCTTAGGCTTTGTTCTTAACAAGACCATGTGTTCACAGTCGCTGAAAAGTGTACTTAAAAAGATTTCGTGTTTTAAAATAAGGTTCATGACTATCCTGAGGATTCCAAACTTGTAACTGCCAGGCAAAAAAGATAAACCAACATCTTTTTTCTCAATTCTTTTTTCTTCTTTTCTTTTTGCTGAGCTAACCTCTTTTTTTCTGCTAATGTAATCAGTTTGTTTGCTTATGCCATTTGAATTTCCCTGCTTCTGCCTTTAAGAAAGCTGAACATAAAGGGGTCCTGTGAGACCACTGGTATCAGCTGAAATAAAGCCTCTCCTCTTTCTTTCAGAACTCATTCACATCAGAGTGAGAATTCCTAAGCAGCCCCAACCCCATTACACCAACAAAGTTGCCCGGCCAAATGTCCAATTAGACATAATTTTTGCCTTTAAAAGCTCTGGATGTCTGCTTCTCAGGGCAGTCGCCTCACACTGGGATCCTGACTCCCAGGCCAGAGGTTGCTGATCAGCTTCAATAAAGCCTCTGCACTTGATAGTTTCTGGTGTCAGTGTGGTGAAGTCTTGAGTAGTCTCAGACCCATGATGGTGTGATGATGCTTGAGCCCTGGTAACAGCACAGACATTTAGTCCAATCAGTCCTCACCCTTTCCAGCTGGGTAACCAAGTATGGATGAGGAGAAACAAAATAGAACCCTGAGGTCCCAAAAGTAAGGGTCCACACCTGGAATCCTGACCATTCCAACACCAGTCAAGGTAGATGGTATCTGCACCTGGATTCATCACGCACCAGTGGAAAAGGCCACTCCCCCACCAGAAGATGATAACTAAGTCAGAGAAAATGGATGGTCATAACCCCATCTCCTGGAAAAACAGGACCCATTAGAGATAAGGCTTGCTTAGATCCCTCCTCTTAACCATGATGTTTCTCTGCATACCTTCCTTGGACACTTCCCCACATGCCCCTGAGAATTTTTCCAGGGGGCTCCAGGACACTGACACAGGACAACTGTTAGCAAGTTATCAAGGGACAAACCACTGACACAGGACAACTGTTAGCAAGTTATCAAGGGACAAACCAGCCTGAATTTCAAATTGACTTAACAAGTGGTCCAATCTCTGTTATCCTGGTCTCCCTGGTTAACAGCTCTGATCACTTCTGTTACTGTTGGGACTCACTATTGGAACTTTGGCAGGAAAGCAGAAGTCCACAGGGATCATTGGATCTTGTGGAGAGCACAATGGCATCTTAGCTGCAACCTCATTAGAGTCAAAACCAAGCAAGATAATTTTTCATGAAAGAAAACTTATAATTTACTAGCAACAATTTCAATAGACTTACAAATTTAATTATATTACCTTAATGCTTAATTCAGTATATACATAGGCCCTTAAAGATTATCAAAATTATTAATTTTTAAGTATGTAGTATGTGCATTCTAATTGAGCATGCCAAAAAAAAAATTCCCCAAATAAAAATTAATAGCATGCAGTTGAAATGGAAAAGAAAAATTAAGTGGCTACAAACTAGTTATTTTGAAGCATGAAACACACAAACATGAATAGTCAAACATATGAGTGTTTTGGGTTCTCTGGGGTTTTATGTCCAGATGATTGTGTTTGGGAACCAAAGATTGAAACCAGAACCAAATTTGTAGAGGACTAAGGCAGAGCTTATTAGAGGAGAAAAAGAACAGAACTATCAAACTTTCTGTCTGCCAAGGGGCAAAAGAGTCACCAGGAACTCATAGACTCCAGACATGGAATCCATAAGAAGCAAGGGAAATGAAAAGAACTCATGGGTAGGGAATTTATAAGGTTAGGCAGGCTCGGGAAAGGAGGCTTTTCCTCATTGGTTAGCTCCAGTTCTGCAAACCTGATTGGAGTGTTTGGTCTTCTACATCTCATTGGTTGGTTTATATTGGGGCCCAACCCAGTTGATCTTTGGGTAGACCTCAGTGTGCATCTTATCTTCAATGGAGAAGTAATCTCCATATCCTTTCATAAACAGAGGAATGGAGGAAGTTGGAAGCTTATCTCTTTAAAGGATTAGAGTCAGTTCCTCTAGATCAATAGGGTGTGCTCTTTCAGGGTAATCCCAGAAGTGGGGGATGACCTTCAAAGACCTTCAGAGAGGATCCCAGCATTGCTACTCTAAAACTGCCTATTAGAAACATTTTAGAAATGCATTGATCAAAGCTCCTAGGCAAGTTTTTAATTAGTTATTAATTATTGAGACTCTATTTAAAGGGTTAGTTTTGGAAATAAACTTTTAAAAACATTATCAAAAGCAGATTATATTCAGAGAACTGGGATATGAAACTGAGTGATCTGGAAAGAAATTGTTTTATTATTGTTAACCATAGCAATCTTTTGTTTTTTAAATATGTGTTTTATTTGGAGACAAGGAAAATGCAAGGCCTTTGAAAGGTAGGTAGAGAGAAAGGAATCCAATTTTTAGCTGTGACAGAAAAATCATCAGTATTCTCATTTGAGATATTTTAAATTTTGGTTTAAACTGGCCGATCACTTATGATATTAATTGCCTAGGACTTATAGTTAAGAACACAAAATATGCCAATTTAGAGATAATAAATGTTTTCCTTTAAGGGAAAGTCAAGGTATTTATAGTTAGACCTTCTAATTTTTAAAACACTTACAAGTTGAAAATCCATAATTATTATATGAAAAGCTGAGTACCCAGAGACAGTCTCTAAACTCTTTCTCCTCCTTTGAAATTGGAGATGTTTCAGGAGACAAAAGGTCATATGATAACAGTTCCAACAGATACTAAAATGCTCTAAGGCAAACAAAATGAATACTTCAAACCTGGGAAAGAGCCCAGCAAAATCTACTTGAGAAACCAACTCAACTGGTATGGACAGAAGTCCATGTTGGTCCTAGCTCCAATCCTGGGGGACCCTCTGATGACAAGGGGATTGTGCTCAGGTCCTCAAGTCCTGGGCACCATATCTAAGCCAAAGTACACATTTAACATGTTCAGATCAGACAACACAGACTTAACAGCACTGAATAAATAAAAATGAGATGCAAACCAGAAGGGGGAACATAGTGGAGAAAGACATGTCTGAAGAGAGAAAGGCAGAGCGAACATCTTTGAAAGTGTAAACGCATGGCCTGAAGCTAAGCCGTCTGTTGCAGCACAGAACAGAGCAGTAGGGCCATCAGGAGGGATCAGTGCCAGGGCCAACGCTTTCCTCCCTCCAGCTGATACCCCAGGTAACTGACCTTTGTTTTACAGATCTGGGCTTTCTTTGCAGATGCCCGGTATCCTAGGCCTTCCAGTTCTTTTGGGAGTCTCTCGGTGCCTTCCCAACAGGTGGACTCGTCTGGGGCCGCCAGCAGTAGGTCATCTACGCATTGTAGGAGAGTTACCTGTGGGTTCCGAGTGCGGAAAGGGAGGAGGTCCTGGTGCAACGCCTCATCGAAGATGGTGGGGGAATTCTTGAATCCCTGCGGCAACCTGGTCCATGTGAGCTGTCCAGAGGTTCCGGTCTCAGGGTCCTTCCATTCGAATGCGAAGAATGGTTGACTGGCCGGGGCCAGTTTCAGGCAAAAAAATGCATCCTTTAAGTCCAGCACCGTATACCAGATTTGGTCTGGTGGCAAAGAACTTAGGAGAGTATATGGGTTTGGGACGGTCGGTTGAATATCGGCTGTCCGTTTATTTACCTCTCGTAAGTCCTGTACAGGCCGGTAATCATTGGTGCCAGGTTTCCGGACCGGTAGTAGGGGTGTGTTCCACGCTGACCGCCATGGGCGGAGGACCCCTGCTTCCAACAACCTAGCTATATGGGGTTTAATTCCTTCTCTGGCTTCAGAAGTCATTGGGTATTGGCGGACGGCTATGGGCAATGCTTGAGATTTTAATTCTATATGGACAGGTGGCTGATTAACAGCTTCTCCTAGAAAACCAGTCTCTGCCCATGCGTTTGGGTATTTCCGCAACCATGGAGCCATCTCTGTTTTCTCTTCTAGTGGAAGCTCAAAAAGTCTATATTCATATTGTAGTTTGAGGGTTAAAATCTGAAGGGGCTGTCCTTGCTCATTGGTTACAGTAGTCCCTTCTGTTGAGAAATGGATTTGGGCTCCCATTTTTGTTAATAAGTCTCGTCCCAAGAGTGGGTATGGGCAGTCAGGGATGACTAAGAACGAGTGGGATACCCGGCCAACGCTGAGGCCCACCGTTCTTCAGGTAGTCCATGAATATTGCTTGTTCCCTGTTGCCCCCTGTACCCAAGAAGTCTTTCCAGATCGTTTTCCTTGATCTTGTGTTAGGACTGAATGTTGGGCTCCAGTGTCTACTAAGAACTCTGTTTTCTTCCCCTCCACCATTAAGATTACCCTGGGTTCAGGGAGGGGTGCTGAACCCCGTCCCCCCTAGTCTGAGTCCTCTCCCAGGGTTAATATTTTTGAGGGGTTACTTATAGGTCGCCTTTGGAATTTGGGTTTCTGTGGACAGTCCTTGGCCCAGTGTCCTTTTTCTCCACAGCGAAAACATTGGTTCCGGTCGGTCTTCTGAGGATGTTCCTTGCTGCCCAGGTGTCCCTGCCTGCCTCCCTGTCTTGGCGGTCTATCCTGTACTACTGCAGCCAGGATTTGAGTGAGCTTCCTCTCATGTCTCTTATCTCTTAAGTCCTTTTCCTTTTCTTTCTTTTCTTCCTCAACATCTCTATTATAATATACTTTCTCAGCTACCTGCACTATGTCCCTCAGCGACTTATCCTGTAATCCTTCTATTCTTTGCAATTTCTTTTTGATATCCTTAGCTGACCGGTCAATAAAAGCCATCATTACTGTCGCTTTATGTTCATCACTAGTGGGGTTAAAGGGGGTAAACCTGCGAAAAGCTTCCATGAGCCGTTCTAAGAAAATAGCAGGAGCTTCCCCAGGACCCTGTAATATTTCTCTTACCTTAGTCAAATTGGTGGGTCGTTTGGCTGCACCTCGGAGACCTGCCATTAGAGTCTGGCGATATACCTTCAGGAGTCCGGTAGTCCCAGTTAGGTCTTGTTAAGGGCGAAGCCGCATCTATGAGGGCGGGAATTATGGTAGGTCTTCCATCCTCCCCAGGCACATTCTTGTGGGCTTCCAGCAGAACTCTTTGTTTTTCCTCTGTGGTGAGAAGGGCCCCCCAGCAGTTGCTGGCAGTCCTCCCATGTTGGCTGGTGGGAATAAAGTACTGAATCTATGAGAGAAATTAAAGCATCTGGGTTCTCAGAAAAAGAGGGATTCTGATTCCTCCAATTGTAAAGATCAGAGGAGGAGAAGGGCCAGTACTGAAGGGGCTGGTTTCCCTGATCGTCAGGAGGGCCGTACTCCCATAGAGGCAACGTAGGGATAGCCTCTTTATCCAGCTGGACCTTTCGTCTTGTCCCTGCCACAGGTCCCTGCAGGAAGGGATCTAGGGATGGGTAAAGAGTAGAGGGTGAAGAAGGTGGAGGAGCGGAAGGTGGTGTAGAGGGGATAGAAGGGGGGGTAGGAGGAAGTCCAGGCAGCTCTTCTGGACTTCTTTGATGTTCCGGGTAGGGTGGCGGTTGATCCAGCAGTTCTTTCTGGGTCTCGTCCTCAGGAATCACCTGTGGTCTGGACTTAGAGTCCGAAGCGGGAGTAGAGAGAGTTAAAACAGGGAGAGGTTGGGGAATAAAAGATTTCATCCAAGAGGGAGGGTCTCGGACTAGGTCTTCCCAGGTGACGATGTATGGGACCTGGTCCGGGTGTCCGTGGGATCCGTCCTGGAAAACCTGCTTCTTGACTAGAGAGATTAATTCTTTCTGGAAGGAGCCGTCAGCCGGCCACCCCACTTTGAAAGTGAGCCATTCATTTCTGCAATAGATTTTCCACCTTCCTTTTCGTAAGTCAAAAGATAGGTTATGTCCTCTTTCCCTAACGTCCTTCCAGTGCCCCAGCGTCAAGTCCAAAGGAGTAGTCTGAACCTGTCCCATGATACGTATCTCTTGATAACAAAAATATACCAGAAACACACTAAAAGACACCAACACAAAGCTGACAACAAGACGAGATCTCCAATCAACAAGTGTCCGCTGGAGCGCTCCTGTTCCAGGCGGAGAATCAAAAGCAAAGGATACCGGCAGTAACCTGGCTCGGGGGTCCCAGAGGTCCTTGACATGGCCTCCTTCCCCGAATAGTCTCACCATGAGTCTAATTTAACTCACGGCCTGCTGTCCCCGAGTTTGGAGCGTCCTCCTCACTCTACAGGGTACCCTAGAGCACATCTGCTCACCCCTTCAGGGGCACAGCCCTCACGCCGAGTCCATAGCGTTCCTTCGAAAACGAAAGGAAAGTTTTAGAGGAACACAAAGACAAAGACGAGAACACGCTTACCTTCAACCCTGGGTCGTCGCTGTTCCTTCTGGGGCTGGGGGCATCCGGATGAGCCCCCAAATGTTGGAACCAAAGTCCCTGTTTATCACCCACCCAGACCCCGAGAAGAACCACGAGGACCGAGAGGTTGCTGCAAAAGGCAAAAGGCAAGTTTATTCTGGCGCGCCAGGCCCGTCCCTCTTGCAAGCAAGGAAGGAGCAGCCCCGACTGAGATCAGGGTAGGGTTTTTATAATGAAAGTAGTCACAGCGAACTCTATGGGAACACGGCACACAATAAAGTTGACCACCAGATGTTCTTTTGCTGATAGCGGTGTCTCTGGGTAGTTGAGTTATGGGGTAATAAAGTTGACCACCAGGTGTTCTTTTGCTGATAGCGGTGCCTCTGGGCAGTTCCCGTACCGCCCAGGGCAGAGTGCGGAACAGCACGTCCGGAGGTTGTCAGTCGGCCAGCATGTCTGCAGGGTGGTTGAGCAAGATATGGGCTGGGGGTAGGGTCAGGAATGGGTCATCGGGTAAACAAGGTTGGCGCCTTTGGGTTGACGCCGGCGGGAAATTTAAAATGCGCACGGGGGGGAAACTAGGTGCTGGGGAAGGGGAGCTATCTTAGGGTCCCACAGTGGGACCTGGGATCCGAACTCAGAATCTTCTGCTTGTGAGACAGAGTCACAACCCCTGAGCCATCTCTCCAGCCCTGCCACTTCATTCTTGGATGGAGTAAGATAAAACCAGTTTGAGCTAGAAGAATCAAGGGTCTCACTTTCACTTGTCACTCTTTCATCATTTTTATTGTTTATCAATATGAGAAAACAAACATGAGACCCATCTGTCAGGCTGACTTTTGGTAACCTTTGAGCATCTGACTCCTTGGTCCTTGGATCAAGTCCATCTAGGCCATAGGAGGCCCCATCATTCTCAAAAATCTGCATCTTAACCATGTTCTTGCTCTTGATCTCCTACAGATCTTCTTAGTGCTTTAGCTCAGACAGAAATTAGACTTCAGGTCAGGGTTCCTGGTTTATGTCCATAAAGGTCAGCCTCTTAGAGTCCATAATAGTGTGGAGAAGGACAGAAAGTGGACAATATCCAATTCATCTAGCACTTGATAGGCTGAGGCAGGAGATAGTTACAATTTTGAGACTATTCTTGTCTATAAAATGAGACCTTGCTTCAACAAATTGAAACAAACTAAAACCAAAAAACTCAAGTTCATAAACAGATACCTGATTTTGTTTATATATTTATTTTGGTGCTGATAACTGAATCTCTACCCTTCTTAAGTTAAGTACCTACTCCACTCCCTAGGTCACTGATTCTTAAGGAAAATGTCAAATAATTTGAAAGTCAGGCATGCTGTAATCCCAGCACTGGGAATGGAGTTAAGAGGATAATGAGATCGAGGCTAACTTGGAACTACACAGTGAGCTCCAGGCAAACCTGAACTACAGATTGAAACACCCTCTTAAAAATGAAAAAAAAAAAAAAAAACAAAACAGGGCTGGAGAGGTGGCTCAGGGGTTAAGCCTCTTCCTTGCAGGCGGAAGGTCCTGAGTTCGGATCGTAGACTCCACGTATAGACTCCAGCGGAAGCGGGGTCAGCCTGCATTTCCGGTCCTGGTAGGGCAGAGCCTGTGAATCCCTGGGCAGAGTAAACAAAAAGGAGGTGGAGGCGGTCCATGGTGGTTCTGGAATTCATCCGTGGTTCTACACACACACACACACACACACACACACACACACACACACACACACAGTTGAATAAATTTTAAAAAATTTCTAAAAAAAAATTTACAAAAACAAAACAAAGCAACAACAACAACTAAACACCAAAGACTTGGGACCAGCAAGATAACTCAGCAGGTATAAGCATTGACTACACAAACCCGATGACCTGAGTTTGATCCCTGAATTCCACATGTTAAAAGGAGAGAACTCACTCTTAAAAAATTGGCCTCTGACTTTCATATACGTTATAGCACATGTACATGTGCACCCACATATACACCCCCATACACAAATGTTTAAAAACCTGAATTGAAGAAGCATACCATAGCAAAACAATGCGGAATTTTATTCAAAAACCAAGGTGGAAGTGCAAGCTTCAATGCAAGGAGCAGCAGGCTGCAGTTTTTCAAAAGCAGGTGCTATTTTCAGGACTTCCTTTCATTGGTCCAGGAAAAGCAGGCTAGGACTACTAGTTTTCTGTTTTGACTGATGGACTTGGCTTGATTAAGCTTTTGCTCACTGCACATGTTTTTTCCCCAAAATACATCTGATTTTAATCACATGCATGCATGCCCAATCATACATAGAAATGAGATGGTAAAAAATAGATTTTCCCCAAAGAATCATTTTGAGGGTACACCTAAAACAATACATGTATTGGCAATTAAAGCCCTTCACTGTTATGTGTAAGAAACTGATGTGGCATCAATACTGAAGCATGAATGTGTTTTCCATGGGAATAGCAATGGATGGAGTCTGAAGAGAGCTGCAAATGACTTGGCTCTGGGTCTTTTAACATTCCAGCTCTCCATAATGGTGAAGATTTTCCCTCCTGAGCCATCTCACCAATCCAGAATCATGAAGTTTCAATCAGTCATTCAGCTTTGTAGAAGCTTTGGCACAGATATGGCCTTTTCTTTTGTTCTTTTGTAGGGCTAGGGTAACTTTGTATACAGGAATTGTAATAATCTCATTGAGAGAAATAACAAAGCCTGCCAAAAGCTTTCCTATAAGTAAGCTTTCTTTTCTTTTCTTTTTTTTAGTGCTAGAAGGACCAGAATTTTAGTTGTGAGAAATTCCTTTCAGTTTCTTTCACATTTTCTAGATTAATTTTTGTCACTTTATGTCTACTCTACTATTTTTGTGGGGTCCAAAACTTTTTTTAAAATTTTTTAAAATTTATTCAGTTGTGCATATGTGTGTGTGTGTGTGTGTGTGTGTAGAACCACAGATGAATTCGGGAACCCCACAGACTGCCTCCACCTCCTCCTTGTTTACTCTGCCCTGGATTCACAGGCTCCACCCTACCAGGACTGGAAACGCAGGCCACCTCTGTTTCCGCCCGGAGTCTATACGTGGGGTCTAGGATCCGAACTCAGGACCTTCCGCCTGCGAGGCAGAGGCTTAACTCCTGAGCTACCTCTCCAGCCCCGGGGTCCAAAACTTAAGGCTTCTCTTGGAGAGAAGCATGTTTATGAAGCAGAAAATCAATTGTTTTCAAAGTTGTCCTTAATATTTTCATTTTTATAGATATTGAAATTTTATTTTTAATTAACAGGCCCAGGTTTTGTTCTCTGCATAGATAAAGTGAGCTCTGTAACGAGTGTTGAGGGGTCCAGTACTCACACAATTCAGACCACAGACTCAATTTGGGTGAAATTTAAAAGTCTTTATTAGAAGAAGTAGCCTGGTGCACCAGGACCCCCCTCCATGTTCGGGATCTTAGAGAGCAGTACTGGGTGTCAGAACGGTATTTATTCATGAAAACCGCAGAATTTACACACAAAGCATAACAGTTGAGCCAGAACTCCTGGGGCATGATTAATAAGTTGTTTTCAATCAATTTAACAGACCATGATTTTGGGAAAGAACTCCCCGTTAGAATATAGCAGGAAACAGTTGCCTTTCTTTGTGGAATTCAGTTTGTTCCCATGTTGTAGATTCTGGCCTAGGCTAACTTCCTTTTTGTTTTATGGGGGTATTTTTCCACATATTCCCTCACTAGCTTGCTAGTCAGAATATATAGAACACCTCATTTTTTTGGTGCAAGCCTTCTGTGGAAAAGACTGCATCCTTTCTAATTATCTGATTCTAAAAGAGCTATTTTGTAACATTCTATATTTGCTAGTGTCATAGTTAGATACATATATTAACTTGATGGTTGAGGGTTCAAGTTCTGGGTACATTTGTAAAGAATTATAGTTGAGTTAAGCCCAAAATAAACCTGCAGGAGATCTAAAAAGCAATGCAAAACTAAAAAGTTAACACACTGATGCCATTATAAGAATATAAAGTAATTCTTGTCCATAGACATGCAGGTAGTCTGTTCAACCAGAAGGCAACCCATTTGCCCTTCCGTGTTAGAGGCCAGAGTCACTAAAAGGCCAAAAGGAACTCAAAAAGCTTGTTCGATATGCGCCCCGGGGATCCAGCTACCAGGACATTCCAGATGAGCCGTGAAAACGCCCCGGACCCAGATAACAGATAGCGCAGCTGCGCGACCACCTGGCACCTCGACCACCGGGCGCCTCCACCATGCTTATCTCTTTTCCCCTGCCCCACTCCCCTTCCAGCCTGAGCATATAAGCTGTACCCTAACTCTAAATAAACGAGACCTTGACAACTCTTTGCTTGGTCTCCCTCTTTCTTTCTCGCCCATCGTTCCCTGCAGGCTCGATCCTCCTCGGACCCACAAATAACTGGTCCTGCTGGACAGGACAAGTGGTGCCCAAACGTGGGGCTCGAGGCACGGACCCGAGTCGGACGAAGACGCAGCCGCGCGGATCAGACGCTCGTAGAGGAGATCGCCCTTGTCACACACGAGGGAAAGTCATCTTCAGTGCAACTCGTAGAGAAGACCGCCCTTACCACTCATAAGGGAAAGCTGTCTCCAGTGCAATTCGTAGAGGAGATCGCCAGGGAAAGCCATCTCCAGGTAAGTGATCAGTCTTCTTCTCATTATTTTCAGCGATGGGCCAAAATGTTTCTAAAGAGGCTGTCTTTATTAAGGACATTAAGTCCTCTCTCAGAGAAAGGGGAGTTAGAGTTAAAAAAGAGTTAAAAGAAAAGATTTAGTAGGATTTTTTCTTTCTTTCATTTCTGAAGCTTGTCCTTGGATTGTTATTACGGGTCCGGAGATTCATCCCCGGACTTAGACTAAAGTAGGTCATGATTTAATCAATGATATAATTCAGGAATTTAATGGCGGCGCACAGCGGTGGCGCTGGCTGTAGTGCACATGTGCAAAACAAAATGTTTGGGGGCGAAGCGGTCTGCTCGTCCCAGCGTGGAAAAAAGTTTGTGGGCAGAGTTGCTGGCTTTGAAGGCTAGGGAGAGATCCCGGCGTGTGGAAAAATGGCTGCTGGGAGAGAAAATGCCTCATGGTTCTCTTCATAGAGGAGAAGGAGGATGGAAACGGTTAACAACAACAACAAAAAAAAACAAAAACAAAAACAAAAACAAAAAAACAAAACGCTTCCTATGCATCTTCACAGAAACCTGTCCCGGGGCAGGCTAGAGTGAGGAGCTCAGGGGGGCTGACATACAAAGTTACTTTTAAAAGGTTCTAACTTGTTTGGCTATTTGAATTCCCTATGAATATGTGTATTTTATGTTTCATAACAACAACAACAAAAAAGGTGGCCACTTTAGGTTATTGCACGCTTGTAATCACATTTTTGGTTTTGACTTTGTTCATTATTTGGCATGCCCAATTTAAATGCAAAAAATAAAACTGGTTTCTGAGAAATTATGAGCTCCCTTCCTTGGGAAAAAAAAAAAAAATCTGGTTCCTAATTCCAAGTATACTCCTATGTTCTGTTATAATCTTACAAATTTAATTCAAGTACAGTGATTTTTAAGACGGGGCCTGCTGTTAATGCCTTTATTAAAGAACTTTTTCCTTACAGGATAACTAATATTAAAACAAAAAAAATCAAAAAAGATAAAAAAGATATAAATAAACAAGGTATGGTAATTAAATGTATAAAAGGTTTTTAAATAAGGTTTATAAGATAAAAAATCTCGCTTAAAAATTAAATGTGTACAGGAGTTTTGAGTTGTTTGATTAAAAAGATGTTAAAGTGTACTATAAAGGTTTATGAAATTTTGGGTTTATAAACAGATTAAGAACTAGAGATGGTAAAAAAAAAAAGGTTATACATTGTGCTTCTTTTCTGCTATAGAGGACATTGAGCCTCGGAGGTTAGAGATTAAGATTAAGCTTCACGTATTTAAATGTATTTTAATTGTCTGTTTTGATTAAGCAAGAATTTGGTTACTCATAAAATCCCAATTTCTCAAGAGCAGCAGGAAGCTTATTCTGGGGTCATGAGTAAAAACTAGAGAGGTCTGAGAACATTGGCTTACAGTTAGAAATTGTTTATAGGATTACTATAGGACCTTTGGCCCTGAAAAGGTTCCGGTCCAAACCTTCGCGTATTAAAATCTTTTTTTTTCTCCTTTTCTTTTTTTTTTATTAAAAATTTAATTATACATTTTAAAATTTTTTACCAGTTCCCTCCCTCCCCCCTCCTCCCCCCGAGCCTCCTCCTCCCCCTCCCCATCCCCCAGTGCCTCCCCCCCAATTCCCAGAGAGTCCTTTATTGTGTACACCTAACTCTCCACTGGGTCCTCCTCTCCGATGACATATAAGGACCCAGTGGCATTTCCGTAAGCCCTTTCTCTTGTTCCCCTTAAGCATAAGACCACTACTATGGCTGTCAATCCCTTGCCTCCAGGGGTCTCGGTGCCCTTAACAGATGCTAGACTTTATGAGGGCAACAGTGTGCTGGACATTGCGCAGGGCATGCAAAGTCCCATTATGATTGCTTTGGCCCCAACTATTGTTGAGAATCTTGTAAATCGTTGCTCCTCCCATCCTTTTGCTCTTACAATCTTACTGCCCCCTCTTCCGCAAATGTCCCTGAGCTCCAGGATGGGGAGAGATTAGGCTGGCCTAGTTCTATGTGATTGATATAGTCTCTGAAGTTCTGGATTGTGATTTGTTGATTTTCTTTTGCAGTTTTGCTGCTCCTGCAATGCCCTTCACTCCATTCTGCTGGGCACTGTATGTCACCCCCTGGTCAGAGACAAAAAGCTGTTAAACTGGAGTCTTGTTGTAATAGCACATTCAAGGGTAGATGTAATAAGAGTAGGAAACCTCAGTGAGGGAGGGGTCCATCACCCATTTGCAAAATGATTACTTTTTATCTGCTAGACTATATGCCCTCCCCTTCTGGTGAGATCAGGAAAGAACGTCTGTGAACTTAACCAGGTTTCTCATTACTTACTTGCAGACCTTGGTGGAGGCCTATTTTCTCTGCTGTAACATGGTCCCCTCTCTCCTTGTTTCTGGTGTGGCCCTCCTACCCCATCTCTCTTGTTCATAATCCTTGCAATTACTGTGTTACATAGGTTTACTTTTGAGTGTCTCAATGTGGGCTGGGTGAGTTTGGTACTAGGAGCCACCTATTAGGGAGTACATACGGCGCTTAATTTTCTGGGTTTGGGATACTTCACTTAATATAAGTCTTTCTAATGACATCCATTTCCCAGCAAGTTCCAGTAATTCATCATTTTTAATGGCTGAGTAGTACTCCATTGTATAGATGTACCACTGTTTCCTTATCCACTCGTCAACTGTTGGACATTTAGGTTGATTCCATGACTTTGCTATTGTAAACAGTGCTGCTATGAACATGGTCGAGCTTGTGCTATCGAGGTGAACCTCTGCTGCATGGGGGTTTATTCCCAAAAGTGGGATAGCAGGGTCATATGGCATTTCAATCTTTAATTTCTTTAAGAATCTCCAGACGGCTCCCCAGAGTGGCTGTATGAGCCTGCATTCCCACCAACAATGTAGGAGAGTTCCCCTCTCTCCAGCATTTGTCGTTGTTTGTATTGTGGATTTTTGCCATCCTGACCGGGGGTGAGATGATATCTCAGGGAAGTTTTGATTTGCATTTCCCTGATGGCTAAAGAAGTGGAGCATTTTTTAAGATATTTGTTAGACATTTTAATTTCATCCCTGGTAAAGTTTCTTTGAAGTTCCAGGGCCCATTTTTTAATTGGGCCAGTGTTTTCCTTGGAGTTTAGTTTTCTAAGTTCTTTGTGTACTCTGGACAGTAGAGCTCGGTCAGATATGTGGTTAGTGAAGATTTTCTCCCATTCTGTGGGTTGCCTTTGAGCTCGTGTGACAATCTCTTTATCTGAACAGAAGCTCTTTAATTTCACAAGATCCCAACTGTTGAGAGTTGGTAGCAGTGACTGTGCCATTGGATGTCTGTTTAGGAAGTGTTGGCCTAGCCCAATCAGCTCGAGGGAGTTCCCTATCCTTTCAACTATGGTTTTTAAAGTCTCTGGCCTGATATCAAGGATCCTTGATCCATTTGGAGTTAAGTCTTGTACATGGTGACAAATACGGGTCCAGCTTTAATCTTCTGCATGTGGAGATCCAGTTTTGCCAGCACCATTTGTTGAAGATGCTGTTCTTTTTCCATTGGATTCTTTGGGCCCCTTTGTCAAAGACCAAATGGCTGTAACTTTGTGGGCTTATATCTGGGTCTTCAATCCTTATCCATTGATCTGTGTGTCTATTTTGGAGCCAGTACCAGGCTGTCTTTATAATCTTTAAAATCTTATTAATGATATTATACAGGTTTATATTAGATCTCCTGATATTCAAAATGTTATTTTAGAGGAAAAAAAAAGTTTTACAACGTTGCTCCAGGCCCCCTTCGGCTTGCAAGTCAGTTGCTATTGATATGCCCGCTCCTCCTTCAGATCCCCCTCCCTCGGACAATTCCCCTCACTTAGAGTCCCCTCCCATCCGTCTCTACCCCTCGTTAAACATTCCAGAGATCCTTAACCCAGTCTCTGATGATAATGCCCTACCCCCTGATGAGAAAACTTCCTCAGACAATGAGGCTACCAACTCTGTAAAACACCCAACTGCCATCCTCAAAAAAAAAAAAAAAAAAAAAAAACCTTCCATTCTTACCCACCCCCCTATGCTTCAGCTCCTCTCTTTTGCACCCCTGTTTTTCCTTCAAACAACTCCTTAGATCTTATCACTCAAGCCAAAGCTGAGCTCTCTCAGCAATCAGCCTCCTTAAAACAACTCCTCTAACAAAAGAGGGAACATCTCACTCTGATAAAAGAGCTTCGTGCCCTAGATTTAGAATTAATTCAAACTGCTCAGTCTCTCCCTATAAGTTCAAACCCTAAAAAACGCCAAACAGCCTCTAAAAGCCTTCAACTTTTCCCAGTCACTTAGAGCAAAGCTTCCACAAATTCCCAAGAATCTTCCTCTTTCCAAGGGGAAGAAATCACTGAGACTGGGGATGAATCTGATAATCAGAGAGATGGAGAAAGTCCCTCGGAGGAATCAGACTCCAAGGACACCCCACAGGTGGTCCAGAATCAACAATACCGCCGCCTAAGTTTAAAACATTTAAAAGATTTGAAAGTGGCAATTTCTAATTAGGGCCCTACAGCGCTATTTACGGTAGCTTTACTAGAAAACCTGAGTGAGTGCTGGCTTTTCCCAAATGACTGGCACCATCTGGCCCGTGCCTGTCTAGCTGGCGGTGATTTTGTTCTTTAGAGAACTGAGTTTGCAGAAAATTGCAGAGAGATTGCCCAGCAAAGTTCTCAAACGCCTAAGACTAAAAACTGGACCAGAGATAGACTTATGGGGCGCCCTCCATATGAAACTAATGAAATTCAAACACGTTTCCCTCCTGGCCTCCTGTTTCAGATTCAAAATGCAGGTCTCCAGGCATGGAAACGGCTTCCCCCTAAAGAGTCCGCTACCACCTCCTTGGCTAAACTTCATCAGGGACCCGATAAGCCTTATAGTAATTTCATCAGCCGCCTCACAGACGCGGCTGAGCGGCTATTCGGTGGGGGTGAAAACGAGAGTGCTTTTGTAAAACACTTAGCATTTAAAAACACCAATCCTGCTTGTCAGGATACTATCCACCCTCACCGGTCCTGTGACATCTCTGACTATATAAAACTGTGTTCAGGCATTGGCTCGGCTCATGCTATGGGCATCGCCATAGGAGTTGCCTTAAAAGATTTTACCAAAGACAAAAATTGCTTTAATTGTAAACAACCTGGCCATTTTTTCAAAAACTGTACGGCGCCTAAGGCCTCCTGCCTACAACACCCTGCCCTCGATTCAAAAGAGGAAAACACTGGGCCTCTGATTGTCGCTCAAAAGCTGATGCCCAGGGAAATCCATTACCACCAAAAAACTTCCAGAGAGGCCAGCCCCTGGCCCCAGCTCAGACAACTCAGGGACTCAACCCCGGAGCTATCAGGTTCGTCCCTCAAACCAAAACATCCCAGCCAATAAAATTTCCACTTTCCACAGAACAACCTCAAACAACACAGGATTGGACCTCAGTCCCTCCACCGACTCAATATTAACCCCTGATATTGGAGTTCAAGTCCTACTCATGGGCATATATGGCCCTTTACCCATTCTACCCTAAAAGGCCTCCATGTTTATCCAGGTATTATAGATTCTAATTATACAGGTTAAATAAAAATCCTTGCCTACTCTAACAATGGACCCCTATGTCAGGGAAACGACCTTGTTGACCAGGGCACACAGCAACCTTCCCTGACTTCCTCCCTAACAGCGCTTGCCTTTAAACAACAAACATTTACTACAGCGCTCACCCCTCTTCAACAGGCACAACAGGCTCATAACCTCCATCATCTCAATTCCCGCACCCTCCGCTTAAGATACAAAATATCTAAAGAACAGGCCAGAGAAATTGTCCGCAATTGCAAAGCCTGCCTGTCTTTTCTCCCTGAACCCCATATGGGAGTTAATCCTAGGGGACTTGTGCCAGGCGAACTTTGGCAAATGGATGTCACCCATTTTAAAACATTCGGAAAAAACAAATATATTCATGTCACCATTGACACCTTTAGCGGTTTTATTTATGCAACTCCCCAAACGGGAGAGGCCACAAAACATGTTATTAACCACCTTATAGCCTGTTTTTCAGTCATGAACTGTCCTAGAGTCATCAAAACTGACAATGGCCCAGGATACTCTAGTACTCAATTTAGAGCCTTCTGTGCTCAATTCAACATTAAACACATCACGGGCATCCCATACAACCCCCAAGGCCAAGGCATAGTTGAAAGAGCCAATCAAACCTTAAAAAATATGCTCCAAAAATTACTGTCTAATGGGGGAATTCTTTACTCCCCCCATAACCACAGAACCCTGCTAAACCATGCATTGTTTGTTCTAAATTTTCTTACCCTTGATGAACAACAACAATCTGCAGCTGACAGGCTCTGGCATCCCTCTACGGCTGATGACTATGCTCAGGCAATATGGAAGGACCCCATTGATAACAAATGGCATGGGCCTGATCCTGTGCTCATATGGGGAAAGGGCCACGCCTGTATATATAACAGACAGGCCAATAGCGCTTGATGGCTTCCAGAATGCTTTATCAAACCCTGTACCCCTAACAAGCCCCCTCAATCTTCCAAAATCATCACAATGCCTATTAACCAATCCCAGGGTGGCGCCTGAGAAGACTCTCTTCTTTTATCTCCACAGAAAAAATGAACACCTATCTTCAGCCACCTTGGATCCTGTTCACTGTTCTGCTTATCCTACCTGTCAGAGAATCTGGCTCCTATCAACTATGGAACTATACATGGGTAATAACCAACCAAGCAGGTGACGTAGCTAGCTCCTATTCTCAGATTGCATCCTCCCCACCTTGGCCCAATCTTGAAGTAGATCTTTGCAAGTTAGCTTTAGGAGCTGACTCCTCCTGGGGAACTCCACACCACTACCTACCTCAACCAAAACCCGTCAATACTCAAGCCCGCTACAGTTCGGTTCCTGGATGTTATAACCTCTGGGCTCGATCTTTTCTAACCATGGCCCCCATCTATGTCTGCCCAGGCACCTACCGAGATCGCTCCTGGAATACTCGGTGCGGTTATTCCACTGATTATTACTGTGCTTCCTGGTCCTGTGAAACCACTGGAGATACTTATTGGAAGCCTAGAAAAAACCCTTCTCCATACAAATTAAATTCCGGACCAGTTCCCGTTAACTTTGCTTGTCAACAATGGTGTAACACCCTCCTCATTACCTTCACCCCCTCTGGCAAAAAACAATTATGGACTGACAGGATTTGAATGGGGCCTCTGTCTATATATTTCTGGCAGAAATCCTGGCCTAACTTTTAGAATCAAACTATTACAAGAGCTCCCTAATCAACACAAGGCATCCATCGGACCTAATGCCCAACTACACCAACACCCCCCACGAACTCCACCCAATAGATACACCCCTACTCCCAACACCCCTTCCCTTACGCATTCCTACTTCCAACCTACCATTCCTAATGGTCCTATGTCCTCCACAAACCTCATCCTGTCTGTTCTCAATGCTTCGGCTGCTGCCTTAATGCACCAAAATGATTCCACCTATAAAGAATGTTGGATGTGCCTCTCAGCAAACCCTCCTTTTTATGAAGGAATAGCCTTTTTGGCGATCTCACTTATACAAATGACAGCAACCAATTATCCTGGGATATTGTCGAGCTCACTGTCACTGATGTCTCTGGAATAGGAACCTGTCTCCTGGGCAAAAATATGATTCCCCCCGCTCAGTTGACAGATATATGTAATGACACTTTGGTTGTCAATTCTCAGTTCATGTACTTACAAGCCCCTGCTCATAGTTACTTGCTCCACAGGCTTAACCACTTATGTTGAGACTTCCAAGTTTCTACAGGTACGTGACTATTGTGTGTTGGTGCGACTGTTTCCCAAACTCACCATTTATGACCCTAACGAGTTCCTTACATTCTGGCAAAGAGGCATAGACCCCCATTCCCGCCATAAGAGAGAGCCTATATCTGCTGTAACTCTAGCTGTCCTTATCGGTCTTGGCCTTACTGGAGCAGGCACTGGTATAGCATCCCTCGCTACCTCCCAACATCAATATAACCAGCTTAGCATGGCCATTGATAATGACATTATCCATGAGAGATAAGAGAGAGCCTCCAAAATCTCAAAGACTCACTGGCATCCCTCTCTGAAGTAGTTTTACAAAATCGAAGAGGATTAGATCTAGTACTCCTTCAACAAGGAGGCCTCTGTGCAGCCTTAAAAGAACAGTGCTGTGTCTATATAGACAAAACTAGTCTTGTAGAAGATAGTTTACAAAAAATCACTGAGAGCCTAGAAAAAAGAAAAAGAGAAAGAGAAAAACAAGAATCTTGGTATCAAAATTGGTTTTCCACCTCCCCTTGGCTATCTACGCTCCTCCCTAGTATTTTAGGACCTCTTATTGGATTACTTTTGCTTCTTTCTTTCGGCCCATGGGCTTTTCAAAAATTAACTCGTTTTATAAAATCTCAAATTGACTCTGCCTTCTCTCCACCCTCCATTACGGTCCAATATCACCGGGTCTGTACAGAAAATACTGATGATAATGAAACATCCCTAGATATAACTACCGAGAGGCTTAATTTCTCTGCCCTTACTACTGATAAAACCTCATGGTGGAAATGTTATTAATCATCCTTCTCTTGAGATCACTTCATGATATAGGTCCTGCCCGCCGCCTCCTCAACACGCTGGTCCCGTCGACAGTCAGCAGCAGCTTCCACCCCACAGGTGACCTCTGAGACCTTGTCCAGCTACAGTTATATCACCCTTGGGCCTTTAGGAGGAGGTTTTGGGCCCAGGTGGCCGTTCCAAAGACGGGCAACTTCCTCAGCTCCTAGACCAACCTAAGACAGGGACTCTGAGGGTGACAGAGCCACCCCATGACAGGTGAGGCTAGGAGCAGTGAGGTCGGACCTAAGACAGGAACGGCCACAAAAACGGCTCCAGGACACACAGACAATATTCTTCCCAAGCCTGCCTCGGCCCAATAGCTGTCTAGCTGCCCCCCACCTTCACTATATAGAAAAGGGGGATATGTTAGAGGCCAGAGTCACTAAAAGGCCAAAAGGAACTCAAAAAGCTTGTTTGATATGCGCCCCCGGGATCCAGCTACCAGGACATTCCAGAGGAGCCGTGAAAACGCCCCGGACCCAGATAACAGCGCAACTGCGCGACCACCTGGCACCTCGACCACCAGGCGCCTCCACCATGCTTATCTCTTTTCCCCTGCCCCACTCCCCCTCCAGCCTGAGCATATAAGCTATACCCTAACCCTAAATAAATGAGACCTTGACAACTCTTTGCTTGGTCTCCCTCTTTCTTTCTCGCCCATCGTTCCCTGCAGGCTCGATCCTCCTTGGACCCACAAATAACTGGTCCTGCTGGACAGGACACTTCCCATCCAGTCTTGTTGCATTTGTATGTTAATTTCAACTTTTTTTTGAGGTTAGATCTCACTATGTAGCTTTGGCTGACTGGAAACTCACTTGTAACCAAGCTGGCCTTGAATGTGCAGTGTTTTTTGTACTTCTGCCTTCCCAGTGCTGAAAACGACACTAACATTCTTTACATCAACAAGATGTAAAATCGTTCTTTGACTTCATTTAATACCCTTTGTAAAATCAAAAATATGCAAAGCTATAATTCAGCCATTGTATATCTTTCACAGCATTAACCAGTAGTTGCTTGTGGCCACCAGACCAAAATGATGACGGTTTTACTTTTTTTACTTTGCTGTATTGGCCAGCTGTGTCTTATGAACCCCTGGTGTTTATACACACAAAGATAATCATAACCAGATGTGTCCCTCCTTGCACACCGCTTTGGGCTGTTCATACAGAAGCAGCTCTCAGCAACTATAATTCCTGTGTTGCAACATTCAGATTTCTGCTCATAGGTTATGGTCTTTTGATTCCACTGTTCAACCATGTAAGTATTTGACTATGTTTCTTGTATTCTTACTGCCCCCGCTTCTTCAATGGTTCCTGAACTTTAGTGTATGGATAGATTAGATGTCTCCCTTAGAGTCCAACAATCCACAGTCACTTACTTTCTGTACTTTGGCTGGTCGTGATTTTTTTGTAATAAACACCTCCCATTGCAAAGCTTCTAGGTTCAGAGCTAAGCACTCCTCTAATCTATGGATGGAATGATAGAGATTTAGAAAGCAGTTTGATTAAAGTCTTTAGAGCTAAACCTTAATAGTTTATCCTCCTCTCCTACCTCTAGGGCCCACATCCTCTCCTTCCATTTCTTCCATAAATTCTGGTTTCTAGTATCTGAGATATGATCTCTATTTGCAGGCAGTCATTAAATCAAATCAGAGAGAAGTTGGTTGCCCCCTTTACATTCATGCCACGATTGCATTGTTGGCACCTCCTACAATCATGGCCTTGTAAGTTGCAACTTTCATAAGTGGATGAGATTGTTGATTGCTTTTCTACCTAAGGAACTTACATAGTGTTTTCTGGTACCATGAAAGACTGCCAACTAGGAGAAAGCTTATAGATTTGTTTCACCTTGGTTTTTCTCTCCACATCCTATGATCAACATGTGTAGTGTCTTCAGCAATAGGGTCTTACTGCCAGTTTCTGGAGAACAACCAAGAGCAATGGCTAAAACCTATATTTTTTGGGGGGGCTCTGAAGAGGTATCACTACCTCGTTGTAGAAATTTTGTTAAATTGCTTATGACTTCTGGTAGGAGTATTACATGGCCTTTTCATTATACCTTATCTTCCCCCCTCTGTATTCTCTTCTACAGAGTATGTCTGTTCACACTTTTTTCAGCAAAAAAAGAAAATATTTTCTTATGAACTTAAAATATAGAAAGTTTCTATCTGGCAATATCTTACACTCTTAGTGCTACTTATTGCTCCCCCAATCCCTTCCTTTGTCCTATTTGATGGAGAAACACATGACATGCCAAAAACAATAACCAGGAAACTCAAAGGTATGTGCTAACAGCTCTCATGTTGAAAAATAACTTGCAAACTCAAAGTTCTTAGCAACAGCTCCTTATGCTCTTATGATCTCCCCCTATGTTCTGGAAAACACCCAGCCAAAAACCAGCCCCATAACAATGACTCAGCACTAACCACACAGAAAAAGACCCCCCCTTCCCCACTTCCTTCCACCTAAATGGACTTTAAAAAATCCACTTTTTCCTTCCCTGATGTAGCAGTTACCAAGCCAGGCTTGCTATTACCTCTCATTGGCTTAATAAAGGTTAATCTGTTCTATGCAGGTCAGTTTTCCAGTCACTTTTACCCCTTTTCCTACACTATGCTCTCTTCTTCCTTCCTCCCTAAACCTCCCCACATTGTTTCCCTTTCTACTTACTTATTTCTTGTGGCCTTTTATGTCTCTTCCTTTAAGGTCTTTATCCCTCCTTCCCTTCCCGCTAATTTGATAAACTTGAAGCATAGATGATTCTCCCTGACTGTATCTTATACCTTAGTTCTATTTATTACTCCTACCAGTTTCTGTTGCCTGTTCCCTCATTTCCCTCCTCCCTTGACTCCCCCAACAGTGTTCCCCTTTCCACCTTCTTCCCCTATGGCCTGTCAATCCTTATTTAGTGTCTTTTCCCTCCCCTCAAAATCCTTTCTGAAACTGTATTCTTATCACTCACTCTCCTGAGAAATCAACTATAAATTGATCGAGACCCAACATGAGATCTGAAACTCTGAAATTATTACCAAAAAAGTACAGAAAAAAACATAATCATAGGTAAGGACTTTATAAACAGGACTTTAATATCTCAGGAAATAAGACCACTTATGAAACCAACAGGCTTTCATGAAATTAAAATTCTTGTACAGAGAAAAGGAAATATTAACAGAATGAAGAGACAGACCACAGAATGGGAGAACATCTAACAGAGGATTAATAACTAAAATGTATAGAAAATCAGGATGACCCAGGATTTCCTTCCAGGCTCTTTTGTTCCTGGGGTGGAGAATGACACCAGAATAGGTGTGGCGGGTTAAGGCAAGAGTTTTTGGTGAGGAAAAAAAAAAAGAAAGGAACCCACAGTCCATGAGGGGTAAGGGAGCTGCCTGATGGCTGAAAGGGTCAGGGATATTTATAGGGTGAGACAGACCCAAGAAAAGTGGCTTTTCCTTTCAGAATGTGGTGGGGAGTTTTAGTTTTTTAAAATATGACTGGGGCTTTTGGTCTCCTCTATGTCTGATTGACCTACTCATACTGGAGGTCAGCTCATGATTGAGCTGTTTGTTTTGAGGAATAACCTATCTGCATTTGAGGAATTCATTTCCATATTCTCTCATACATAGAAAGTCAGTGACCTTATGTTTATGGAGTATTGGAACCAGTTTCTGTACACTGGTAGGGTGTATTCCTTCAGGATAATACCAGCAGTGGGGGAGGGTGGGAGAAGTGGGGAGTATGTGTGCAGGGGTTAAGACTCTGTCTCACAAGCAGAAGGTCCTGAGTTCAGATCCCAGGTCTCACATAAAAAAATGTCAGGCAGAAACAGTGGCGGCCTGTACTTCCTGCCCTGAGAAAATCCCAGAGCAAAGCAAAAAAGAGATAGAAGCAATCCAAGATGATTCCAAAGTCATCCTTGGTCCTCCACAGGGATACACAGTGCCCTCTGATACACACACACACACACACACACACACAATTTTTAAAAATTGAAACCAGAATACCCATAGAGGATTAAGGCAGATTTGATAAGAGGAAAGAAAGGATGCAACTCACAGACATAGAATCCATGTTTAGTGACTGGCAAAGTCACTGGTATTTATAAATTTGAGTGAGCCTGGGTATTGAAGCCTTTTCTCATTGATGAATTTAAGCTTCTGTGAACCTGACTGGTCTACTCAGAGCCTAGCTCCATCAAGCCAGACCTGGTTGTTGAATTGAGGAATTTAGTTAATCTGAGGAGTTCCTCTCAGCCTGCATTTGTGGAGTTCATTTCCATAGACAAAGGCTGGGAGAAGTTGGGACCTTGTCTCAGTGGGTTGCTGTCCACTTCTGTGGTTTTCAAGACTGTTCCAACAGCCTTTTTACTCCGTTCTAAACTACCTAACAAAATATCTTTTCTCTCTCTCAATTTGGCAAGGTTCTGGTGACATTTGGAAATGTCCATTAAGCACATGGCTTTCAAACATATGTTTCTGTAATCCATTCTGGACTCAAACTTACAGCACAGCCAAAATTGGCCCCAAACTTGAAGCAATCCTCTTATCCTCCCACATAAATCTCTCTAATGCTGGATGATAGGTCTACACACTCATAATCTGGTACCAAAAGATTTTTGAGTGAGCAACCGGTCTGACTTTGTACTTAGTGAGCTAACTGGTTGATAACATCATCTAGAGTTAATGCCCTGGCCTCATGGTTTGGTTTGTCCTCATAAAACAGACCCGCAGAAAAAGCGAAGAAGGGAGGGGTAGAAGAAACAGCTCCAATCTACAGGAAAGAGAATGTTTAATGGAACAGCCATGGCTTTTTTTCCCCTAAAGCATTCCTTGATTTAATTTTGCACATAGAGCTAGAGAGATAACTCAGGAATTAAGACTCTGTTTCATAAGCAGAAGGTCCTGAGTTCAGATCTCAGGTCTTACGTAAAAATGTTAGGTAGAAACAGCAGTGGGCAATACTTCTGGCCCTGTGGGTAGAGCCTGGGAAACCCTAGAGTGAAGCAAAAAGGAGGTAGAAGCAAACTATGATGACTCCTCCACAGGGATACACAGTGCCTTCTTGCAGGGGTTGGCTCCTGGCCACTGAGAAGGAGAGAGGTGAGCGCACTGCTTGCCCCTCCACCTCCCAGGTATGGGGAGACAATCAAGCATGGCAGGGAGTTAAGTCGAAGCATTTATTGTAGGTAGTGTACCCGTTAGGCAGCAGGACCGCAAGGCACTAAACGGGCAGCCAATCATCTTAATGGTCAGCACAGCACGCAGGCTACACGGGCTAGGGTCAGCATTACGAACTCTTATGAACCAATCAGGGTTCCCTGTGATGTAAACAGGGTAACGCCCCACACACTAGCTCCCAGCACCAGAGCCATTTTTCGTGGGCTAGCCTAACACCTTCTGATACACACACACACACACACACACACACACACACACACACACACACACACAAAGTAAATAAATAAATAAATGAATGAATAAATAAATAGGTAGATAGATAGCTAGATAATAAAATAAAGTATTAATTTTGCATGCAAAAAGACTTCTGTGAACCAAAACATAGCATAACGTATCTGTAGTACCAGCACTCAGGAGACCTAAACAGGAAGAATTCTCATTTGAGTTTCTCTGGGATATACAATGAGATTCTGCAGTAAACACACTGTTGCAGCCTGCATGGTTGCTAATAAATCACCATTAAATGGCTTAAGGGATCAGGGTTTATTTTCTTAGTGATAATCCAGTTACGGTCTGTAGTCCAGCTTGACGGGGAGCATGCACCAACACCAGACTGAGGGAACTGGCCACACCATCTCTACATAATGGCTGAGAGAGGGATGATCCTTACTTGCCAGACCAGCATGTCTGGCCAAGTATACACAAGGATACCAACTTCCTCAACCAACTCTCTGTATTTTATTCACCTGTTCAGGGCCTAGTTCCACCCACCATGGGCTGGCTCTGCCCCATCAACTAGACAATCTTCTTCAGGTTCACTCTGGACTTAACCACTAATTCTCTACAAATGTGCCCAGAGTTCAAACCCTCAGCAATCCAGTTGACACCTGTACATAACCATGGCACACACCAAAGGCTAGAGATATTCCAGAAAACTTGAGCAATGGTGTCCAAGACAAAATAATTTCCTAATATTTATAGGATAGAATAGCTTCTATTGGGCAGCTTAGACTAGGAACAATAGACAATTTTCTTAGGCAGTGGAGCAGAGCAGTCAGGCTGGGAAGTTCCCAAAACTTTGCCCTGTTACCCTTCTCACTGCCAGCAACTTCCCAAAGGAATGGACCAGAACCTATAGAAGAGATAGATCTCCAGTTCCAGAAACTTACCCCAGACCTCTGTTTATAGTTTACTACAAAAAGAGATGTGCAGGGCTGGAGAGGTGGCTCAGGGATTAAGCCTCCGCCTTGCAGGCGGAAGGTCCCGAGTTCGGATCCCAGATCCCACGTATAGACGCCAGACGAAAGCGGGGGCGGCCTGCGCTTCTGGTCCTGGTAGGGCGGAGCCTGTGAATCCCGGGGCAGAAGGAGGTGGAGGCGTCCATGGTGGTTCGCGAATTCGTCCGTGGTTCTACACACACATACACACACACACAGACACGCGCGCGCACATACACACAGTTGAATAAATAATAATAATAAAAAAAAAAATTTAAAAAAAAAAAAAAAGAGATGTGCTCCTTGATCTACAGAAAACAACTTAGTCACTAAGAGTCCACTCCGACATGAACAAACCAATCAGACATAAAGAGACCAAAAGCCCATTCAGGAAAAACAAAACAAAACAAAACACCAAAACTATCCAGTAAGGAAAAAGAAGCCATCTTTTAAAAACCTGCCTAGCTCTGTAAGTACCCAATCCCTTATCCACTGAGTTATCACTATCTTACTAGCCTCAACCCTAAATAATATATTTTTAGGTAAAGCTTTCCATAAAAAATCATGCACATAGAAAAAGATTAATGACAGGTGTGGTAGTGTTGCAGGGGAGGTTTTTATGTCTAGGTTCTTGTATTCAGGAGTCAAAGACTGAAATCAGAACACATATAGAGGCTTAAAGCAGAGTTTATGAGAGGAGAGAGTGGATCACAGACATGGATCCATTGAGGGGCAAGAAAACCCAGAAGAACTTGAACTCCAGACATGGAAGCCATGAGGGATAAAGAAGCTGGAAAAGAACTCATAGACATGGAATCTGTAAGAGGCAAATTAGACAAAGATGGCTGGCAGGTTAGGGATATTTATATGGTTTGACAGGCTAAGTAAAAGTGGCTTTACTTCATTGTTAGCTCCAGTTTCTAAAAATCTGATTGGAGCTTTTTGTCTCCTACATCTCATGGTTCTGTTCATACTGGGGCCCAACTCGGTTAGTCTTGTGGCTGAGCTCATTGCCAAGCTCTCCATATGCTTCCATATTAAAAACCAGTTCCTCCAGATAAATAGTGTGTGTTTCTTCAGAATAATCCTGAAAATTTGAATTATTTTCAAAGACCTTCTTAGCATGGCCCTGTTCTAAACTGCCTACGTGACATACATCTGTACTCCCAATACTTGGGAACCTGAGGTAGGGGTCTAGTTAATTCATGGCCAGCTTGGGCTAGAGTGATACCTTGCTCACAAATAGTGACAAAAACAAAATTTTAAAAAGGGGCAAGTGGGGGGAGGTGGATGGCTCAGGGTTAAAACTCTGCCTCACAGGCAGAAGGACCTGACCTTGGATCCTGGGTCACATGTCAAATTGCCTGTACTTCTGCTCTGCAAAGTGGAACCTAGGAAATCTCAGAGCAAAGCAAAAACAGAGGTAGAAGAAATCCAGGATGATTCCTGAAGTCACCTTTGGTCCTCCACAGGAACACATATAGTGCCTTCTGGTACACACACACACACACACACACACACACACACACACACGCACACGCACTAAGATAAAATAATTTTAAAAGAAGCTTTAAAAAAGGGGCGATCTAGCCCCTCATGGCCCTTTAGTGCCATGAGTCCGTTTCCAGCTGCCTACTTCTCTTGGAGGCAATCTAGCCCCTTGTGGCACTCCAGTGCCATGAGTCTGTTTCTTGTTCCTTGCTCCTCATGAATTCCATGCCTAGGCGCTGTGAGTTCTCATGGGCTCCCTAGCCCCTCATGGCACTCCACGTCTGGAGTCCGTGAGTTCCAACCTTTCTCTTTACTAATAAACTCTACCTTAATTCTCAAAAAAAAAGAAGCTTTAAAAAAATTAAAAAACAGGACTAGTATGTACAAAATAATTTTCTAATTATTTATTGTTAGGGGTCTGGGCCTGCTCAGAGATTCACCGCTTGCCCAAAACAGTGATTAACATAAAGGAGATGTTTATTCTGACTTATCAAGGCTTACACGAATAAGAGCTGACTGAGTTCCTGAGTGCAGCCCTGAGGTACAATTTTCTAGGGAATATAAAGGCAGAAGAACACAGAAGTACGTGCATTCTGTCAGCTTCAAGCAAACCAATTCTACAAAGGCAGAACTGTCCAGTTAATTACAACCTTATCCAGCAAGCAAGGCAGAACCACAATCTTATCTCATCCTTTCTTATATCCAGTCCTGACATTCCTCAGAAACTTTGCATTTTTATGACCTTTCTGACCAGGGGGTTGTTTTTTTCCCACTTGGTTCATTGCCTGTCAGCAATATCTTATTTGGCACATTCTTTTCACAGCCTCCCTTCTGGATCTGTCGCTGGCATTCCCTTTAACATTTATTATTTTAGGGGCTGGAGAGGTGGCTCAGGGGTTAAGCCTCCACCTTGCAGGCAGAAGGTCCCGAGTTCGGATCCTAGACCCCATGTATAGATGCCGGTCGGAAGCGGGGGCAGCCTGCGTTTCAGGTCCTGGTAGGGCGGAGCCTGTGAATCCCTGGGCAGAGTAAACAAGGAGGAGGTGGAGGCGACCATGGTGGTTCCTGAATTCCCCTGTGGTTCTACACACACACACACACACACACACGCACACACACGCACACACACGCACACACACACACATACACGCACACACACGCACAATTGAATAAATAATAATAATAAATTAAAAAAAACATTTATTATTTAAATTTAGGAAGTGTTGACTTGTTAGGGACTTTTTGTCAGATGGTACTTTTTAATGTTTTATTTATATATTATTATATTATTCAGAGAGAAAATTTTGTTAGGCAATTTAGTCAGAGTAGAAAAGCCATGCTGGGAAGTTCTCTGAAAGTCTTTGAAGGTCACCACCAGGGTTGGGATTACTCTGAAGGAACACACCCTATTTTAATCTTCTACACAGATAAATTTTCCAATTTCCCCTAACCCTCTGTTTATGAGAACTCTCTTATGTCCTCATGAAAACCTTGAAGTGTAGCAGAAGATGAACTTGAACTCCTGATCTTCCTACCTTACCTGCTAGTGCTGGGATTACAGGTGGACACCTCATCAGGCTTATGCAGTGCTGGGAATCACGCCAAGGACCTTAATTGTGTTAGACAAGCCCACTAGTTGAACCACATCCCTGTCCTGCCCTTCAAGAAATTGTATGGAATTTTAATATTTTTGCATAACCATTCAGAAATGTCCATTTAGGGTTTTTTTTTAAGATCTTCTTTTTTTAATTTATTCAATTGTATGTGTGTGTGTGTGTGTATGTGTGTGTGTAGAACCACGGGCAAATTCGGATGCAGGCCGCCCCCGCTTCCGCCCAGCGTCTGTCTATACGTGGGGTCTAGGATCAGAACTCAGGACCTTCCGCCTGCGAGGCAGAGGCTTAACCCCTGAGCTACCGCTCCAGCCCCATTTAGGGTTTAAAAAAAAATTTTTTTTAGGTACTAGAGATTGAATCCTGAACCTCTCAAATACTAGGCAAGTGTTCTACCAACCATGAGGTTACATCTCTAATTCAAAGATGTGATAATTAGGCAGTTTTAGGACATCCATGCTAGAAAGGCCTTTAAAGGTCTTTGAAAGTCATCCCCCACAGCTGGGATTATCATGAAGGAAGACACCCTACTAATCTGGGGAAACTGACCTCACAATGATAAAGTCTCCATCTTCCTCAAATAAAGATTAACTCCATTGTTACAGATAAACTGGACCTTGAGGTCAGCCACAAGATCAACTGGGTTGGGCCCCAATATGAACAGACCAATGACCAATGTAGAGGGCCAAAAATTCCAGTCAGGTTTGCAGAAATTGGAGCTAACCAATAAAGAAAAGCCATTTTTCCTGGGCATACCTAACCCTATAAAAAATACTTCTGGCGACCATCTTTGGATTTCTTACTCTTCATGGATTCCACATCTTTTTCCAACTTTCTCTCACTGGCCCTTCAGAGACTCCATGTCTGTGAATTCTTTTTGGCTCCCTTTGTTACAGGGTCCAGTTATCCTCCTGGATGTTGGGGGGTTTGGACACACCCAACAAAGACTCACCACACAGAAATTGGGTGAAGAAAAGCTTTACTACAGAAACCGGTGCAGCGAGGCCACACCCCAGAGCTCTTTCATCTTGAAGTGTAGCTCCGAATGACGTTAAACAACAGTTTTTAAAGGCGAAAACCGCAGATGCTTGGCATCTTTTTGTTTTTTGATTCCTTGTTCCTTGGAGAAGGGTGCTTAGCAGTAATTTTCCAGTTATGGTTGATCTATTTTTAATTTTGTGTTCTGCACCTATCCAGGTACAGCTATTATTGTCTCCTACTTAGATTAGAAGTAGGACAATTTTTTATGCTGTGTAAGCAAGCCAAGATACAGAAGCAGAGAGCCAGGTTAAAAGTTAATATTAAATTACTCTTTGTATTCTATTAGTCCTCCTTTCAGTTACCATGGACCTGAATAAACAACTTAGCACTTTTTTTTCTAAAGCCAAGTTCAGCAAGCCAGGTTACAGAAGCAGAAGCCACATCAGTTTAGCCTATTCTAAAGCACACACTAGCTAAATTTTATTTTATTTAATATTCCTTCTTTCACTAATGAGACACAGATTCCAGATTCGGGCTAGGGTAAAGTCTTTATTGTAGGGCAAAGGCAGGCTGAAGCTCCAGGACTACATTCCCTATTTATATATTCATTCTATTGATTCTATGACTCTAGAGAACCTGACTAATACACTGTGAAATCCCAGAGTGAAGCAAGGAGGTGGAAGCAATCCAGGATGATAGTCATCCTTGGCTCTCCACAGGGACACATGTGCCCTCTGACACACACACACACATGCACGCACGCACGCACACGCACATACACACACACACTAAATAAATTTAAAAAATGAAAAATCAAGAGTTGAAAGATAAAATTCTAAGGATGTAGCAAAAAGATCTATAATGACTCAATGGTTCATTAGCGAGTAAATCTACAGAGGGTGTGCTCTGGCATTGGGGAAAGAACCAGAGTCCTACCTGCCACTTGAGGAGATAAACAATCTATCCACCCTGATAAGAATTTGACCACAGACCAAAGTAACAGTCACATTGAGGTCCAACTTGACAAATCATTGAGTTTATAGGGATTGCTTACAGGAGCCATGGGTAAGGGTTGCTTACAGGAGCCATGGGTAAGGGTTGCTTACAGGAGCCATGGGTAAGGGTTGCTTACAGGAGCCATGGGTAAGGGTTGCTTACAGGCGGATACATCATCTGAAAACCTCCTCCAACATGGGTGTGACTCAGGGAAACTGCAATCCCGAGCTCTCTGCTGCATGACTGGCTCCTAGGACAGTCTCCTCCATTCTGGACCACTCAGCACCTCTTCCAGACCACTCAGCTGGTTTCCATGTATCTTCTTTCAACATGTTTTTAAACTGTTTTTCCTCCCATAGGGGAGGAGCCACTCAGAAATGTGTTAGTTTCAGGAACCTCCTGAACTTAAAAAACTGTTTACTTGCTGAGTCTTCTCCAAAATGGGATGCTTCAATTTGTTTTACAAGATCCTCCTTAGGTTAGACCTAGGACAAAGTTTAAGATGGCATTAAGTTATTCTCAAAGGAAAACCAAAGAACTGGACGTCTCTTATCAGGTATTGCTAGACTGGGAGTGATAAGGGTGTCTGGCAAAAGATAATTTTCAAGGTAGGTTGTCATTAAAGTCATCAGGGTGTGCAGTTCAGGAATCTTAGGAAGATAAGTTAGTTTACTTTAGAAGTGGCTAGTGTGCTCAGTTTACTGCTTAATTCCATCAAGGGTGGAAGAGGCTTTACCAAAATGTCTTGGTTATGGATAACAAAGATAAGAAGGCCTCAAATGAGAGAAAACAAGAAAATCTATGTTTATGAAGTTCAGAAGCCAAATAAGACTTACAGGAAGAAAAAAACAGAAGGGAAGAAATCAGTCATGTGCAATAAATCAAGAAAAATTTCCAGGATTAAAGAGCACAAGCATGAAAATTGAAATAGCCCTTCATAATAGTTTAAAACTTTGTATACATAAGCATTTGTTTATGAAATTTAAAATATTTAGGTCAAAGAGGAGATTCTCGGGCTTCCAGAAAAGTTAGGGATCAGAGGCTGAAGACAGAAACAGAATGGAAAAAGAAGCAAGGATCAGAGATACTTGGGATTTCTCAACAGCAACACAGAAAGCTAGAGATCATGTCATATCCCTTTCCAAAAGAAAATATAACATATAATATATATGTTACCAAATGAGAACTAGGAGAAAGTTATAGCATTCAGGAAATCACATCTAGGGTTCAGTTGGTAGAGTATTTGCTTAGTATGCACAAAATCCTGGGTTCAATCCTAGCATTCAGGAGGTGAGGCAGGAGGATTAGAAGTTCAAGGCCTGCTTTAGCTGTATGTTGAGTTCGAGGTCAGCCTAAGTTCCATGCAACTCTGTAAGCACATATCTGTAATAAGGAGAGATACCTTATACAGCCTTAGCTGAACTGGAACTTGCTGTGAAGAACTGGCCTCAAACCTGCCTCTGCCCCTGAAGTATTTGAATTGGTGTACACTGCAATGCCCAGCTTTTTGCTACATCCTTAGAATTTTATCTTTCATGTTTCCAGAATTTGTTAAGAAGAACATAAGGAAAGTTTTGGGTTATGTGTTAGGATCTAAAGACAGGGCTGTGGGTGTAGCTGTGTCAGAGCACTAGATGTAGTAAAAGGTTAAGCTGACAAGAAATGACAAGTAAGAGATGTCAGTTCCCCTCCCATCCTCCAAGGCAAGAAGATCCTTCAAAGTGCCAGGATGTCTGGATCCTCCTGAAGCTGCAAGATAACGGGGAGGTGACTCCTGGTGACTAGTAAAGATCACACTGAAGTTGGTTGTAAATCAATTGAATGTAAACTATTAACTCACACCCCTCCCCTTCTCTTCCTTTGCTGGAATGAAGGTTCCCTATAAAATAGATTTTAACTTAGAGATCAGGGTTAGATTTATATGTATTGTTCCTTTAATAAATTGACTACTATACCTGAGCAGACTCAGTTTCTCCATTTGGGAATATGGGAATTTTTTTAAATATCCCTGTTTATCATACATGAGGCACAGTTTCTATGAATGAAATTCTGTGATCTATATTAAAGATCCTGCAGACAGTTTGATCTTGGCTGACTAGACCATCATTACTATGGAAAAATGAAATCTTGTAGACAGAAATGCCAGATTATCTTGGGCTAGCTTTGGCCCTTTAATTGTCATTCACCTTGGGCTGGAGAGATGGCTCAGGGTTTAAGCAGAAAGTCCTGAGTTTGATGGCAGCCTGTATTTTCAGGCCCGGAAAGCAGAGCCTGGAAATTCCAGAGCAAAGCAAAGAGGAGGTCGCATAACCAGAGTAATTCCTGAAGTCACCCCTGGGTCTCTCTACTGGTATTCATAGTGCCCTCTGATACCCACATACAGACACATACACACAAATAAAAAAATAGCCATTCACTTTGCTGGTGTTGATAGTGCAGACTTATAACTCTGTTACTGGAGAGACTGAGATGGGAAAATCTAAGTTCATTATGGCAAGATCCACCAACTCAAAACAAAACAAACAAAAAAGCAAGAATTGAGATGGTGAATAAAGGCACTTGTAAACCTGACAACTTGAGTTTGATTCCTGGAAGCTCAGGTGGTGGAAGAAAAGAAACTGTTGCAGGAATAATCTCTCAGACACCAATTCAGGCAGAATTGTAATCTGGAGCCAAGCTCACTCACCAAAGGGTCCAGCCTGAAAACCAGCTAGTACTTTCATTTTGTACTTAAAGCAGGGCAGAGATGTGTAAGTGCCCACACTTGTCAGTCAATGCAGAGTTCCAAAAGGGGGATCTGTGGGAATTAAACCAGGCCAGGGTCAGAGGGGAAGTCTCAGCCAGACTAAGACTGAGACTAAGATGAGTTTATTCTAAACTGCTGAGGTTTATATATGAAAGTTGGGCAACCATAAACAGCAAGAATAGCATAATCTTATAAAAACAAGAAGTAAGGAATGAATAACAAGAGGACATTTGATGGGAAATTAAATTCTTATGACTAGCTTAATACTCAAAGAGTCAGCAGTTTCCAGGTAATGGCAGTGTTGGAACCGAGGTTCCCTTTGGGCCCCTTACCCAGACCCCCGAAGGAGACACGAGAACCACTGGGTTGCTGTAAAGGCAAGAGGCAAGCTTTATTAATCTAGCGCGCTAGGACCGTCTCCCTGCTCAGGCAAAAGAGAACGGCCCCGACTGAATTTGGGGCAAGGTTTTTATAGGAAAGCAACTGCCTTGAGCAAATACATTCTGCAAATATTTCCACTATACACAAGGAAGTTGAGTCAGTTCACAGATGTTCTGGCCGATAACCTCGCCCTGGGCAGTTCCCGGCACGCCCGGGGGAAAGGTCCAAAGGGTGAGGCAGGCAGGCTCTGGTCAGCACGTCCGCAGTGAGTTGGCGCCAGCGGGAGAGTTTGGCGCCGGCGGGAGATTTGAATTTTGCGCCGGCGGGAACTTGGGCTTCACAGCGGGAACCTGGGTTCCACAGCAGCTTCAACATAGACACTCTTTTACCACACCTCTAGGAACATTCTGACCTGTTCCCAGTTAATAAATCACAAGGTGAGAACTCAGTGAGCTGGGCAATATCAACTTCCCACCTGAGACCCACTACAGCGCAAGCAAGACCTCCCAAAGGGACAAAGAGCAGAAACAAAGAAGTTACTGACCTTGGCTGCTCAGAGAGCTCTGGAAAGGCCTGAACAGGCCCGCACAGAGGTAGAGCAAGTGAAGCAGGACTTTCCAGAAGAGAAGCAAAGGTTATCAAGTTTAGTAACAGCTTGTTTTTATTAAGATGATATTTTGCTTTTGTACTGTATTTTTCTGTTTGGTTCTCACAGGTTTTTTTTGGGGGGGGGACTTTTTTCTAAGTTTTAATCTTATTTATTTGAGACAAAAGGAGAGAGAAAGAAAGGACAGAGAGTACAGAGAAAATACGATACACATACATGCCATGTTACATGGCCAGAGATCAGAGAGAAACTTTCAGGAATCAGTTTTCTCCTTCTCTGTGTGGTCTTCTAGGTATCGAATTCAGGTCATCAGGTTTTTAAGCAGGCACCTTACTTTCTGAGACATCTTACTGGCTTCTGACTCTGGCTTTTCAATCTCAGTATTATATGTAGCTGATTATGGTACATATATAAATATATACAAATATACATATGTATATAAGTATATATACATTTTTAAAAGAATTTTTTATTTTGCATATGTGTTTGTGTGTGTGTGTGTGTGTGTGCACGTGTGTGTGTGTGTGTGTGTGTGTGTGTGTGTGTGTGTGTGTCAGAGGGCACTGTGTGTCCCTTTGGAGGACCAAAGGCGACTTTGGGAATCATCCTGGATTGCTTCTACCTCCTTTTTGCTTCACTCTGGGATTTCCCAGACTCTGTCCACTAGGGCCAGAAGTCAGGTCACTGCCGCTTCCACCTGGCATTTTTATGTGGGGTATGTGGTCAGAACTCAGGACATTCTGCTTGCGGGAAAGAGTTTTAAACCCTGAGCCATCTCCTAAGCCCTGTATATGCAACGTCTTGTATTCCATGTCTCAGTATCTTAGACACAAAGACATGTGTTTTAGTGTTATAATGCACCATAGGTCCTTTGGCATTTTTCAGTATCGATGTACTGTGAACATAACCAGACTTAGTTGGCACAGGAAGAGGATGAACACTCCAGCCTTCTTTTTATTTCATATGCACATTTTTAAAGATTTTCACAAGCCTTCCAGATCTCATTCTTAAGACGTAGTTCAGTTGGTAGAATGATTTCTAGGATGAAAGAGACTTTGAGGCTGGCCTGAACTACATGAAACCTTGTTTCAAAAAAAAGGAAAGAAAGACAGAAGAAGAAGAAGAGGAGGAGGAGAAGGAGGAGGAGGAGGAGGAAGAGGAAGAGAGAAAGAAGTGAGGAGGAGGAGGAGGAGGAGAAGGAGGAAGAGGAAGAGGAAGAGAAGGAGGGAAGAGTCACCTTGAATACCATCTTGAAAAATCTACCCATAACATTTAGAATGTTACTGGAGAGCTATTGAAGCTGACACCAAGTCAAGAGTGAGCTAACATCTCAAATCCCAGCACTTGGGAGATGAGGCAGAACTGCTACCAGTTCAAGACCTCATGCCTGGTTTGTTCAGCGTTAGGAATTGAACCCAAACTTTTGGCAATTCTCCTGCTTTCGCCAGCCAGGGCTCCAAGGTTTTTCTTAGCCTGCCTGATGTTTTACCAGATGATGGATAGTTTCCTCAGAACTGTGGTTCTTCTTAGGTGTTTGCCTTCTTCCTGCCTTCACTTCCTTTACTAGGAATGTCCTTTCTGATTCTCTGTTCATTTGTTAAGTTTCACCATAATTCTCTATTCCAGGAAGTGTCTCTTGTTGGGGTTGTGTTTCTCCTTGCATGCTTGTAGGGGATGCCAAAGCCTAGGACCCGCTTGTAAGAGACCAGAGTCACCAAAAGGTCAAAAGGAACTCATAAAATGCAAGAGATCAGAGTCACCAAAAGGCCAAAAGGGACTCATAAAACTTGTTTAAGATATGCCCCGGGGCCCAGTGTACCAGGGCATTCCAGAAGGACCATAAAAACGTCCCAGGTCTGGATGACAGATATCCTGCCAGATGTCAGGACCACCAGACGCCTCTACTGATGCTTATCTTTACCCCCCTGCCCCTCTTCCCCCTCCAGCCTGAGCATATAAACTACACCCAAACCCTGAATAAACGAGACATTGACAACTCTTTGCTTGGTCTCCCTCTTTCTTTCTCGCCCATCGTTCCCTGCAGGCTCGATCCTCCTCGGACCCACGAATAACTGGTCCTGCTGGACAGGACACCCGCTCTCTGGAGATGGATGATGTGGTGCCGCCTGAAATGGGCAATAGCAGGTGTGACCTCTCCCTACTCGTGAGGGATGATTAACCTCTCCTGCTTACTCTTGCTCAATGTTTGGCTTGTGTTGACTCATGACTAGACTCAGGACTAGTTCTGGGCCAAGGTGTTTTCCTGCATATTCCTTCCTCAATTGTCTTAAGACCACTGAGGTATGTTACCTGCCAATCTAAAGAATAATAAGACTGCTACAGGACTGCAAATCCTAACCACAGTTGATAATTAACTGTACTTGGAACAATATGTGTGCTACATAAATTCACTATGTGACACTTCTATTTTTCTTATAGTTTCACAATACATATCCTGTTCTCACAGTGTGTGCTTAACTAATACCTGAAAAAATCATTTAGACGTAGTGTTCCCTGGTTTTGGGGAAAACACCAGTGCTTGCCATGAATAAACTTGGATCATGATATTCTAACTCCCCCTGACCCAGCCTGAATCCATTCCTTCCACTCTCACTCATGCTCTCAAAGAGTTTGAGACTGAGCCTTTTCCCCCAGAAGCTAGGGTCGGTGATGGTCTGGGGGCACTGGCATTTGCTCATCCCAGATTCTTCTTACAATTTAATGTATGGTTTGCCTTATGATGTTGCCCTGCCGTGATTGGGGTAGCCCACGTGATTCAGCTGGATTCCAATTCTTACTTGTCTCTGGGAACAAGGTACTTATACTCCAGAAGCTAGACCAGCTGAAACAAGTTGGATCTTAGATGTCTGCCAGAGTGGAATACATACACTAACTTTGATATAATTCCTTCAATATGCTGAAAGATGCTTCCTTCATCTTTGAAAATTGCCAGGGCCATGATGAAAAGAGTAAAGAGGTACCTAAATCTTCAGGAAATATCCTTCTGACCCCTAAAAGACTTTGCTGCCTACTGAGATTTTTTTTTTTCTCTCTCTCTTGTGAGATTTTATAAGGTACTTGAGCATTGCATTTATCTACTATAAACTGTCAAATTGTGAGCACTTCTACTAGAATTCAGGGTGTGGGTCATCAGCTTCTCACCCCTGCTCATGCTCCCTGGGAATCCTACCTTGATGAAGGCCTTCCCAAATTCTTGAATTAACCTCTATATTCAATTTGCCCTCAGGCACCTGTCAGGTGAGGATAGATTACCTGGAACAGGTTGTTGCAAATTCAATGGGTAGTTAAAGATCACCTTGAACTCTAGGCAACCCTCCTGTTTTTGTCTCCCCAATGCTGGGTTATAGTGTATACTACCACTCTGCTCTTTGTTTGGCTTTAGTTTTACGGTTTCTCATGTGAATTCTGTGTTCAGCTCTTTATATTAATTAGGCAGTTTTAGTGCAGCCATGCTGGGATTGTCTCTGAAGATCTTCAAGGTCATCTTCTACTGCTGGGATTACCCTGAAGGAACACACCCTACTAATCTGGAGGAATTTAATCCTTTACTGAGATAAAGTCACCACCTTTTCCCAATCCTGTTTTATGTTTTGTGAAAGGATATGGAGATTAGTTCTCCATTGTAGATAAATCCTACCCTGAGGTGGGCCACAAGATCAACTAGGTTGGGCCCCAATATGAACAGACCTATGACATATAGAGGACCAAAAAGTCCAATCAGATTTGCAGAAACTGGAATTTGTCAATGAGGAAATGCAATTTTCCTGGGTCTGCCTAAGACTATAGTTAATCCTAACCCTATCAGCTATCTTTGCTCCCTTGCTCCTCATAGATTCTATATCTGGAATCTACAAGTTCCTATCTGTGGGGCTGGAGAGGTGGCTCAGGGGTTAAGCCTCTGCCTTGCAGGCAGAAGGTCCTGAGTTCGGATCCTAGACTCCACGTATGGCGGAAGCAGGGGCGGCCTACGTTTCTTATCCTGGTAGGGTGGAGCCTGTGAATCCCTGGGCAGAGTAAACAAGGAGGAGGTGGAAGCGGTCCATGGTGGTTTCCAAATTCATCCATGGTTGTACATGCACACACGCGCACACCATACATGCATAATTGAATAAATCTGTTTTTTCCTCTCACCCCTCCTGGATTCCATGCCTGGAGTCCATGAGTTCTCCAAGGTTCCCTTGCCCCTCACAGACTGCATGTCTGTGAATTGCTTTCATTTCCTTCCCCCTCATGGATTCCTTCCTTCCTTGGCCAGAGACTATATGAGTCCTTGGTGTCTCTCTTACCCCTTGTAGAACTCATGTCCATGACTTCCCGTCTTTCTCTCCTCTCATAAACTCTGCCTTAATTCTCTACACATGTCCTGGTTTTAATCTTTGACTCCTGAACACAAGAACCTAGAGACACATAAGACACCAGAGAATCCACCAACATTTTGGTGAGTGAATCTAGGAGAACAAAACTCTGAACCACTATCATACATTACCAAAACTTTTTTTAAAAATGGAGGTAGCGGGGCTGGAGAGGTGGCTCAGGGGTTAAGCCTCTGCCTTGCAGGCGGAAGGTCCTGAGTTCGGATCCCAGATCCCACGTATAGACGCCAGGCAGAAGAGGGGGCGGCCTGCACTTCTGGTCCTGGTAGGGCGGAGCCTGTGAATCCCGGGGCAGAGTAAACGAGGAGGAGGTGGAGGCATCCATGGTGGTTCCCGAATTCGTCCGTGGTTCTACACACACACACACATATACACACATGCGCGCACACATACATGCACAATTGAATAAATAATAAAAAATTTTAAAAAAATGGAGGTAGCAATAAGGTATATCAAAGGAACCACCCATAGCTACACAATCAAAATTTAAATCATCTGGTTCCTTTGAAACACCATCCCTAATAAACAAAACCTGTATTTATTTCTGTGGCATCATCGACTGCATACAAATCAGCATAATTATTATATTTGCCCTGAAAAGAATGGAAAAGTAAAAATTCTTCCTTCTTTATAAACTATGTTGCAACTGCTACCCAGGCTAATCTCAAACTTTTCTTGCCTCCTAGTGCCAGGGCCAGAATTCCTCAGCTCTAACTTTCTTTTTTTTTCTTTTTTTCCTTTCCCTTTCCTCCTCCCTCCCTCCTCTTCCTTCCTTCCTTCCTTCCTTCCTTCCTTCCTTCCTTCCTTCCTTCCTTCCTTCCTTCCTTCCTTCTTTTTCTCACTTCTGTCTTTTTCTTTATTTCTTTTTTCTCTTTTCTTCTTTCTTTTTATTTTTTATTTTTCAATGCTGAGGATTGAATCCATGTTTTGCAAATGAAAAATCATTCATATTTTCTTTTAACATTTTTTTTGTTTTTGCACATGTATAATAGGAAGGGGTGGCGTGTGGCACAGCTCTCATTTGGCAGTCAGAGGACAACTTTATGGATTAGGTTCTCTTCATCCACCTTTATGTGGATTCCAGATATCAAATTCAGGTCATCAGACTTACAAGGCAAATACCTTTGTTTCAGGGAAATGGTCTCGACCATCCCAATATTGTATGGTTCTTGTGTTCCGGAGTCAAAGATTGAAACCAGAACACAGTGTAGAGGATTAAGGTGGAGTTTATTAGGGAAGAGAAAGGTTGGAACTCATGGACTCCAGATGTGGAGTGCCAAGAGGGGCAAGGGCGCCGGAGAATTCATGAGAAGCAGGCAGTTGGAAATGAACTCATGGCACTAGTGCCATGAGGGGCTAGATCGCCTCCATGAGAAGCAGACATGAAACAGAGCTCATGGCATTAGAATGCCATGAGGGGCTAGGAAGCCCTAGAGAACTCATGGTGCCTAGTCATGGAATCCATGAGGAGCAAGGAACAAGAAACGGACTCATGACACTGGAGTGCCATGAGGGGCTAGGACGCCCAAGATGGCTACCAGAGCCAAGTATATTTATACACCTAGACAAATCCTGGAAACTGGCTTTTTCCCATTGGTTAACTCCCATTGGGGCTCAACCCAGTTGCTCTTAGGCCCAGGTGGGCTGGAGAGCTCATCTCCATAATCCTTTCATCAGGAAATTGGCCATCTTATCTCTGGGAGAAGTCAGTTCCTCAGCAGGAGTGTTCTCTCAGGGTGATTCTGGCAGTGGGGGATGGCCTTCAGGAATTCCAAAGACCTTGAGAGACCCATCCCTGCATAGCTGCTCTAATCCTGCCTTATTTTTACCCACTGAGCAATCTTACCACCCCAGTTTTGTTTTGTTTTGTTTTGTTTTTCTTTCCTTCTCCACTTTTTCTCTCCCTTTCTTTAGGAAGGAGTTGTTAGACCTAAAGGGCTGAAGCCCAAAGGCTACCAGGGAAGTGGACCCCCACAGAATACTCACGGACACAAGTTCGATGCAAAAGCAAGAGGATTTTATTCCAGCGCGCTGGGGTCGCCCCATACACGAGAGGGAGAGACGACCCCCAGCTCAAGAAGCATACACTGGGGCTGGAGAGGTGGCTCAGGGGTTAAGCCTCTGCCTTGCAGGCAGAAGGTCCTGAGTTCGGATCCTAGACCCCACATATAGACGCCGGGCGGAAAGGGGGCGGCCTGCGTTTCTGGTCCTGGTAGGGCGGAGCCTGTGAATCCCAGGAAGAGTAAACAAGGAGGAGGTGGAGGCATCCATGGTGGTTCCCGAATTCGCCTGTGGTTCTACACACACACACACAATTGAATAAAAATATAATTAAGAACAATAAAAAAAAAAAAGCATACACTTTTTATACCCTCCTCGCAGGGAGGTTATGTAATGTTGCAAAATAATTGGCTATCATAGTTACAATAATACTAAGGCTTTGGTGGTATTTGGCATAGCTGCACGTACTAGACCTTGAAAGGGGAATTGGGGAGGGGGCAAGTGGGCTCAAGCGACATCCGCATGTACTGAAAACATCTCTCCGAAACCTTGAAGGGGGGAAGATTCCTGGAACCAACTTTGGGGGGTCTGGGTGGTCTGGTATCTGAGTCTGGGTGGTTTGGCATCTGGCCCTCTCACGGGGACCTTGAGAGGGGAGATGTTTTTCAGTCTCTAGCCACCTGTTGTTTTCAGAACTCTGAAAAGTGCTGACCACCAAGCTGTTAGTCATGACTTCATTATTTGTCACAATTTCTGTAAAAATTTTTCTTCCACAGAGTCAAAATAAAACTACAAAGATAAGATCTTTCAAAGCTATATATATATATATATATATATATATATATATATATATATATATATATATATATTATAATTTTAAATATATTTGTAGTCCAGGGCTTATCACATATATATTTAAAATAGAACTTTATAAACCATTTCCCACTCTAACCTTTAGAAAAAAAGAAATACATGCCAGTGTTTTAGTTTGTATTTCCAAAACTGGACACTTTTCTGTTGTTTTTGAGGCAGGATTAGAACAGCCATGCTGGGTCTCTCAGAGTCTTTGAAGGTCTTTGGAATTCCTAAAGGTCATCTCCCACTGCTGGAATCACCCTAAGGGAACACACCTGCTGAGGAACTGACTCCAAACCTCCCAGAGATAAGAAGGCGAACTTCCTTATGAAGTGATTATGGAAATGAGTTCTCCATATTAAACAACTTGACCTCTAGCCCTCATGGGCCCAAGAACAACTGAGTTGGGCCCCAATGGGAAAAACCCAGTTTTCAGGGCTTGTCTAGGTGTATAAATACACTTGGCCCTGGCAGCCATCTTTGGCACCTTAGCCCCCCATAGCACTCTAGTGTCATAGGTTCTTTTCCTGCTGCCTGCTTCTCATGGAGGCTCCCTAGCCCCTCATGGCACTCCAGTGCCATGTGTCCATTTCTTGTTCCTTGCTCCTCATGGATTGCATGCCTAGGCACCATGATTTCTCCAGGGCATCCTAGCCTCTTGTGGCACTCCACGTCTGGAGTCCATGAGTTCCAACCTTTCTTCTCTAATAAAGTCTACCTTAATCCTCTACACTGTGTTCTGGTTTCAATCTTCAACTCCGGAACACAAGAACCCTACAACAGTGGGACGGTCCTGTCCCTGCAACATTTTGACCATTTGAGTTTCCTTCTATGTGAAGTACTGCCTCACATCTTTGTGTGTTCATCTGATGACATCTTTGTTCATGCATTTTTGGCTTTGTGAAAGGAGGGGACTCCCACTCAACATTTGAAACTGAAAAATGAAATTTATGATTTTTAAGGGAAAACTACACTCTTCAGGGACAATATCCTAGAAGAAAACAAGCTATTTTACAAAGCTTAGGGCACATTTGTTTAGCATTGAATTCCATTTGGAGGGAGAAGTGGGATTTTATCAACTTTGGAAATATGACTTGGGCTTGTGGCAACTGTTGCTGACTGACTTTCAAACACTGGGATATCAGACAAACCACGTCACTTTAGGGGCATTTTCTCCTGTCCTCTAAATCTTCCCCTTCCCTCTGTTCCCTTCCTTTCTTGGTTTCTTTCTTTAAGACAGATTGGCCTTAAACTTACAATCCTGTCTCAGACTGTGGAGTGTTAGGATTACAAAGATGTACCATCATGCCTGGTTTAGACCTGAATTTTTAGACAAAACTAATTCTCTTGGACAACACAAACTTCTATTCTGTTTGAGTAATTCTGCCTTTTATTTGTTATGAATTCAATGATTAGAAATAGTGAGTCTTCTTGTGAGACTGTTGTAAGATGAGACTGTTGAAGCATAAAGACTGGTTTTATAACAGGAGCTACCCACCCAAGGGAAGGTCAGGAACCTGAGGACTCAGGTGGCAATTTTACTGAAAGGTCTACTTGTAAATTTAGAGACAAAGATAACCACACACTTTCTCCAGGGAGGTCTCTACTGGTGTGTACATTGCATACTAGATCTAAGAGTGATCAAACTCTCAAGGTGTTTTTCCTTTCCCCAAAAGATTTTTTTTAAATGTACCTTGTATTAGGTTAAAGGCAATGTAGTCTCCATCTAGACTTCACACTATGTAAGATAATCAGTATCTTTACACGACAAAAGAAAAAGAGGAAGGAGAGAAGGAAAGATGGAAAGGCAAGATAATGATCCTCAGGACAATGCTTCTGGCAGCAGGTGTTGAGGGCAGACCCTCCCTCTAACAATTATGCACTGGACACGGAGAGACCCTACTTAAACGTGCAGCCCAGCCTTCCTCAGAGTGAGCAGCACAAGCACCATTTGTGTGATTGCCCACCCAAGCTGTTTGCCTTGCTAAGCTCACCATGACCCAGCACTTTCCCTTACTTCAACCTCCGCCCTCTAGTTCTGGGAAACAGGGCATGAACCAGGAACAGAAAATTCTAAAAACCACAAACCGCCCCAAGATAAACAGCTTACAGCTAGGCAGGCGGCCCAAGCCTATCGGCACAAACCCACTCAGCCTCAGTAACCTCTGACCAATAAACCAAAAAGTCACGTTGTAACTCCCAACTGTCCCGAGCCCCCACCCTAAAGCTCCTTAAAAACCCTCTGCTCTGTTGCTCGGCCGCTCAGCCTCTGCTGCGCGCGGAGCTGAAGCTGCTGGACGCGCCCCTGATAAAGCCTCTTGCTGTTGTATCAAGGACGGTGTCGGCGAGTCTCTCTCGGGGGCCTCGTCCTGAGTGAAGGTCTCCAGGTCTTTCATTTTGGGGGCTCACCTGGGATGGAGACCCCCGAGAGACCACCCTGGCGCCTGGATCGGAGGTACTACTGAGCACGCCTTAGTTTGTTTCGTGTTCGTCTGTCTCTGTGTAGAGTGGTTTCCTTTCTGGCTCTTTGGAGATCTGAATCTGAAGGCTCAGTTACTGGGAGACAGCGACGCAGCACCCGTGGGGACCCTGGAGGACGCTCCAGGTCCTGTCCAGGAGAACCAAGAGGCCCTCGTTCTGTTCCGGGCAGGGCAGGTTACTATACGAACCTTCTTAAGGCCCACCTGGAATTCTAAGGCTCTGTTCAAACCGAAGTGGATCCAAATTCTTGTCTCTGTCATTTTGTGTTCTGTATTCCTCTTCTTAGATGGACTTAAGCTTCCGGGCAACTTGACGAGATGGGGCAGACAATTTCTACCCCCTTGGACTTATTTCTTTCACACTGGAAAGACGTTAGGTACAGGACAATACTGGATGTTCGGAAAGGTAAAATGCAAATATTCTGTTCAAAGAAGTGGCCCCCAGGAGGGGACCTTTCACTCACCTACTGTATCAGCAGTCAGAAATGTTGTCATGAGCCGAGACCCCCATGGACACCCTGACCATACATTCTTGCATAGGAATATGTCCTCACTGATGAACCTGAGTGGATTTGGCCCTTTCTTCCCCCTTCCTCCCTTCCCAAAGTCTTCCAGGTACATGCTCTCAAAGATAAGTCAGACAGACCAGCCATCCTACAGGAGTCTCAGACTGAGGCCCTCTTCAACCCACCACCCCTCTACTCTCCTGATCCTACACCCCCTTCCGTTCCAGCCATTGCCCCTTCTGCCCCACCCAACTCTTCTACGTCCTCCTTATACCCCCCTTTACCCAGAGACGAGGGATGGTCGAGAGGAACCTGGATTCAGTGAGGTCAGACCCCTCCTGGCCCCGCGGACTCAAGTGCCGCCATCCCTACTTTCCCTCTTCGAGCCTATGGACCCCTAGACGAGGATGGTCAACAGGTGATGCAGTGTTGGCCTTTCTTGTCCTCAGATCTTTACAACTGGAAAGTCCAAAACCCCCCCTTTCTCTGAGAATCCCACTGGTTTGACTAACCTCATTGAAACAGTTCTCTTTACCCATGAGCCCACCTGGGATGGTATCTAGCAGCTCCTCAGGATCCTCTTCACCACTGAGGAACATGAGCAGATTATTAGTGAGGCTTGAAAGCTGGTTCCTGGGGAGATTGGAGTCCTGACTACTGATCCAGCCTGCATTGAGGCTGGGTTTCCCACTGTTCGACCCAGCTGGAATTTCAAAAACCCCGAAGGTAGGGAGAAGTTACGGGTCTATCTCCAGTCTCTGTTGGTAGGTTTCAAAGCTGCCACAAGGCACCCCACAAATTTAAGTAAAGTACATGATGTGAACCAAGAAGAAAAAGAGTCTCCAGCAGCCTTCCTGGAGCAATTGATGGAGACATACTGCCAGTTCACTCCCTATGACCCATCCAAAGAAGAAGACAAAGGCATGGTCGCTTTGTCCTGCATCTACCAATCTGCCCCTGACATATGGAATAAGCTCCAAAAGCTAGAGGGACTACAGGAAAAGTCACTTCAAGAGCTAGTCAGAGCTGCAGAGCAAGTCTATAATAACAGAGACAGAGAGACAGAAGAAAAAGAGGTCAGCAGAGAAAAGAGACAGAACAAAAACCTTGAGAAAATCCTCAAATAGGTCAAAGGGACCTATTAGGGCCAGGCTGGTGCCATCCTTAAAAGGACCCCCCTTGAAAAAGATCAATGTGCTTATTGCATGGAGAAGGGACACTGGGCTAAGGAGTACCCCCAACAAAAAGACCAGGAAGCCCTATCAGGCCAAAGCCAAAGAAATCCTGGCATTACAGGAGAATAGTGAATAGAGGGGAGGAGGTTCGGACCCCATCCCCGAGCCCTACAAGTGGAGGGGAAACCTGTTAACTTCTTGGTGGACATGGGGGCTCAATACTCAGTGCTAATACAATCCCAAGGGCCAATGTCTAACAAAAAGTCCTGGGTACATGGGGCCACTGGACTCAAACAATATTCATAGACTACCCGAAGAACGGTGGACCTGGGCATGGGCCGAGTGTCCCACTCATCATGGTGATCCCTGATTGTCCATACCCCTTCTTGGGAAGAGACCTTCTAACCAAAATGGGGGCTCAGATTCACTTCCTGCCTGAGGGACCTCAAATAACAGGACCCCATGGAGCCCCCTTACAGGTGTTGACCTTAAAATTAGAAGATGAATACAAGATTTATGAAAACCTGGCTTCCCGTGAGACTGACCAGACCTGGTTATATCAATTCCCTCAAACCTGGGCCGAGACCGCAGATATGAGTCCAGCTACAAACCAACCTACCATATATGTAGAACTAAAACCTGATGCTGATCCAGGCTCAGTCCACCAGTACCCTATCTCCCAGGAAGCCAGGGAAGACATACGACCTAACATTTGGCAACTCCTGGAAGCAGGGATTCTCAGACTGGGTCAATCTGCCTGGAACAACCCCCTGTTGCCAGTAAAGAAGCCTGGGACAGGAGACTACAGGCTGATCTAAGATCTCCGAGAGATCAACAAGCAAACCCAAGACATTCACCCCACTGTGCCAAACCCCTACACCCTACTGAGCACGCTAGACCCTGGTAAGGTTTGGTCCACAGTACTAGACCTAAAGGATGTCTTCTTCTGCCTACTCTTGGCACCTCGGAGTCAAGACTACTTCGCCTTTGAATGGAAGGAGCCAGAGAGCAGTTTCTTGGGACAACTGACTTGGACCAGACTCCCACAGGATTCAAAAACTCCCCTACCATTTTTGATGAAGCGCTTCACCACGACTTGGGTGAGTACAGGGAGACACACTCTCACCTGACTCTATTACAGTATGTAGATGACTTGCTCATAGAGAGAATGATTGCCTGGGCAGGATCAAGGATCTGCTATGGGCTCTTGGAGAGCTGGGGTATCGGGCCTCATTCAAAAAGGCCCAGATAAGCCAAAAAGAGGTAGACTACCTGGGCTACATCCTAAAGGATGGACAATGCTGGCTAAACCAGAACTGCAAAGACACTATCCTCCACATCCCAACGCCTCCTAATGCACACCAGGTAAGAGAGTTCCTGGGCAGTACAGGATTTTGTAGGCTCTAGATCCCCAGGTTCGCTGAGCTGGCAGCGCCACTCTACCCTTGACTCGATCCAACCACACCTTTGAATGGAGCAAGACAGAACAAAAGGCCTTTGATGCCATTAAACAAGCCCTGCTGTCGTCCCCACCCTGGGGCTCCCCGATGTGGCTAAACCGTTTCACCTATATGTAGCTGAGAACAAGGACATCACCAAGGGCATGCTTACCTAAAAACTGGAACCATGGAGGAGACCTGTGGCCTTTCTATCAAAAAAACTGGACCCAGTCTCTTCAGCATGGCCCCCTTGCCTTTGCATCATAGCAGCTACAGCAGCTAGTAAAAAAGATAGTGACAAATTAACTCTGGGACAGTCATTAAATGTAGTCACCCCACATGCTATAGAGGGGGTGCTGCGGTCACCACCTGAAAAATGGATGTCCAATTCTCGAATGGTCCATTATCAGACCTTGCTCCTAAATCCTGACCAGATCCACTTTCAGAACCCCATTGCCCTAAATCCCGCTAAGCTCCTCCCCGACTCAAAAATCCCACCCGATTCCCACGACTGTTGAGACACCCTGGCTGAAGTTCAAGGGTGGAGAAAGAACCTGACTCAGAGGTTACCTGGTATACTGATGGAAGGAGTTTCATGAAGAATGGTAAGCAAAGAGCGGGGTTGGGGGGGCAGCAGTGGTTTCTGACGACTCGGTCATCTGGTCAGAGGTGCTGCCACCGGGAACCTCAGCACAAAAGGCTGAAATCATCACCCTCACCAAGGCACTAGAACTGAGCAGGGGCAGGAGGGCCAACATCTACATGGACAGCCGTTATGCTTTCACCACAGCACACATCCATGGGGCAATCTACCAGCAGAGAGGCCTCCTCACGACTGAACGTAAGACTGTCAAAAACAAAGAAGAAATAACAGCCCTCCTACAGGCTCTGATGCTGCCCTCAAAACTGTGTATCATCCATTGCCTGGGACATCAGAAGGACACTAACCCAGTTGCCACAGGCAAAAACTTTGTGGACCAAACAGCAAAAGCAGTTGCCTCAACAGAAACCTCCATACTGGCTCTACCCATGGTCCCAACCGACCCTCCACCAAAAGACCCACTACCACTGTCTCAGTACTCGCTGGATGAAGTAAAGGAGATAACCAAAGACCCCACCAACAGCCTCACAGCAGATGGGTACTGGAAGAGTCCACAGGAAAACTAATCCTCCCTTCGGAAGAAGGAAAGACCCTCTTCCAACAGATTCACCACACCACTCACTTAAGTCCAAAGAAACTTGAACAGCTGATCCAGAACTCAGGGGTGCACTTTAAAGGAATGAAGAACAGCCTCCCAAGTGGGAGCTGACTGTTCGTTATGTCAAAAGGTAAATGCTTATGCTCAAAAACTCCCACCGGGTAAAAGATTCAGGGTAAACCCACCTGGAGTCCAATGGGAAGTTGACTTTACAGAGGTCAAGCAAGGAAAATACGGGTATTGATACTTACTTGTGTTCATAGACTTTTTCAGGGTCGAAGCCTTTCCCACCAGACATGAGACAGCAACCGTGGTGGTTAAAAAGCTGTTAGAAGAGATCCCGCCCCTGTTCGGATCCCAAAGGTAATTGGTTTAGACAATGGACCAGAGTTTGCCTCACAAGTAAGTCAGGGATTGACTAAAATATTGGGGCAGATTGGAAACTACATTGTGTGTACCACCCCCAAAGTTCAGGGCAGGTAGAAAGAATTAAAAGAGACATTAAAAGAGACCTTAACTAAATTGACTTTAGAGACTGGTGGAGACTGGGTAACCCTCCTTCCTTTTGCCCTTTTCCGGGTTAGGAACACCTGGCCCCCTAAAACTCACCCCTTTTGAGATTACCTATGGGTCTCCCCCCTCCTTGGTGCCGTCCCTTGACCCTGTCTGATTGACCCAGACGGTGGATAGAGATCTCCTCATGAGACTTATGGCTTTTAATAGCATACAGAGAGAGCTGTGGCCCAAACTCAAAGCCATCTATGATCCAGGTCCCTCCCGAATTCCCTCAACACTGGACTACACTCCGGGGGATTGGGTCTGCGTCAGCGACATCAGATGAAGACCTTAGAGTCCCGCTGGAAGGGACCGTATATGTGCTGCTGACAATTCCCACCGCACTTAAGGTTGACGGGATCGGCCTGGGTACATCCCACGCACGCCAAGCCAGCATCTCCACCTGTGACGGAACAACCTGGGTACATCGCACGCACGCCAAGGCAGCATCTCCACCTGTGACGGAACAATGGACTGTGTGCCAACGCCCAGAAAAGCCTACCAAGCTCTGTCTGTGCCGTACCTCCACGTCGCAGGACTAATCCTCCTTAGCTTCGCTTTTCTCCTGCTCTGCCCCTCCCCCCATGCTCCTGCCAACACAGAATGGACCGTCTGAAACACTGCCAGCGAGAGACCCTCGCCATGGTTCCGAACGTCATCCCCATGGTTTGGTACCCCAACAATCTGACCTTCGATCTGTGAGACCTGCTCCAGCTAACGTGGGACGATGAGTTCATCCAAAAATACCACTTCTACACTTGCCCAGGACATAAAATAGGAAAAAATTGGGTCAAGACTTGAGGGGGGGTGTCAGCCTATTATTGTGGGGCCTGATCTTGCAGTAAGCACGGGAGAAATACGGTGGACTGCTCCAGCCGCAGCGACTTAATCACAGTCACCCCACGACCCGGAGACCTCCCCAAGTGTTCCAAACAAAAACAAGAAGGAGAAATCGCAGGGAAATGCAACCCTATCCTGATCACCTTCACTCAAACAGGTAAAAAGGACTCGAGGTGGGACAAGGGTCTGATTTGGGGCGTTTGCATTTACAATAAGGCCCATATGGGATGGCGATACCCGGGGGCCTCCTCATGAGCCAAAGAAAACTGACCCCTTACTCTCAGCCTGTAGGACCTAATCGGGTAGTCAACAGGTCCTGCCCCAACCGCCCAAACCACCCTCGCTCCCACCGCTGCCGAGGCCCACAGCTGTGAGCCCAACGTGGGTCCCTGGGTGGGCCCAAAGTTTGGTAATGCTGAATGGCCCCCGACCCCTCCGGACCAATTTTATACCCTCAGCCGGTAGAACATGAGGTCCCACAACAAGATTTATACCTAACCCTAGCCCAAGAAGCTTTCCACCTACAAATGACATAGATCCTAGCCTAACTACTCATTGTTGGATATGCTATGATGTCAGACCCCCCTATTGTGACGGAATAGCCTACGATGCTAATATTACCAGAGGCAGCCATAAGGGCCTGTTGATGGTCTCAGTGGTCAGTCAGACTGACCCTTCAATCTGTCTCCTACCAGGGCCTTTGCATAGGAAACATTACCCAAGAATTAGCTCCACTATGGAATCAAACCCTACAAACTTCTGAACTCCCTTCAGGAGATTGTTTTACCCCCTGATGACGGATGGTGGGCCTGCACAACAGGCTTAACCCCCTGTGTAAATAAGCAAGTCCTAATCATCAAGGGAGATGGATGTGTTCTAGTCCATCTCCTGCCCAAGCTATTTGACTACTGGGACAGTGCAGGAACTGGGCCTAGCCTCATCAGCCACCGGAGAGAACCCCTCTCTGCCCTAACTCACTCTCTTACTGGGGATGGCCAAGCAGGGATAGCCACAAGGACATCTTCCCTCATCATTCAGCATCAGCATTACCAGGGTCTGAGAGCGGCCATAGATGAAGACATAGAACGCATTGAAACTTCTATTTCCTGCTTAGAACAGGATGTAAAATCCCTTTCTGAAGTAGTTCTACAGGGCAGGAGAGGTTTAGACTTCCTCTTTCTACAACATGGAGGGGTCTGTGTCGCTCTTTCAGAAGAATGTTGTCTGTAAGCAGACCACTCGGGTATAATTAGAGACTCCATGGCAAAAGTCAGGAAGGGACTCAAGAAAAGAAAGCAGGAGAGAAAAAGGGCCCAAGGCTGGTTTGAAGGATGGTTTAACTCATTCCCTTGGTTAACACTTGTCTCAACCCTGATGGGACCCCTGTTACTGCTCCTACTCACTCTCACTGTGGGTCTATGCATCCTAAATAGGTTAATGGCCGTCATCAAAGAATGAGTAAGTGGGGCTGGAGAGGTGGCTCAGGGGTTAAGCCTCTGCCTTGCAGGCGGAAGGTCCTGAGTTCAGATCCGAGATCCACGTATAGATGCCAGGCGGAAGCAGGGGCGGCGTGTGCTTCTGGTCCTGGTAGGGACCTGGTAGTGCCCTGTGAATCCTGGGGCAGAGTTAACAAGAAGGAGGTGGAGGTGTCCATGGTGGTTCCCGAATTCGTCCGTGTTTCTAAACACACACAGACATACACACATGCACGCACATACATATGCACACACGCACAATTGAATAAATAATTTAAAAAAAAGAACGAGTAAGTACAGTACAACTCATGGTCCTCAAACAATGAGCCTGTAGCCCCAGAAGACCCAGGAAATTATATAGCCATGACCAGAAGTACTCCATGATGGAGTACACTCAATAAAAAGGGGGGAATGACAGACCCTACTTACCGTGAAGCCCAGCCTTCCTCAGAGTAAGCAACACGAACACCATTTTGTGTGATTGCCCACCCAAGCTGTTTGCCTTGCTAAGCTCACCATGACCCAGCACTTTCCCTTACTTCAACCCCCGCCCTCTAGTTCTGGGAAACAGGGCATGAACCAGGAACAGAAAATTCTAAAAACCACAAACTGCCCCAAGATAAACAGCTTACAGTTAGGCAGGTGGCGGAGTCTATCAGCAAAAACCAACTTAGCCTCAGTAACCTCTGACCAATAAACCAAAAAGTTATGTTGTAACTCCCAACTGTCACGTATCCCCACCCTAAAACTCCTTAAAAACTCTCTGCTTTTGTTGCTTGGGGCCGCATCAGCCTCTCCTGCGTGACAAGCCACTGAAGCTGCCTGATGCTTTGCTAATAAAGCCTCTTACTGTTGCATTGAGAACGGAGTCGGCGTGTTTCTCTTGGAGGCCTCATTCTGAGCAAAGGACTCCAAGGTCTTTCAGGCACCAGATCCCTGTCCAGTTCTGACACCAACTACCTAAAGATAAAGGCAGATCCACAGCTGAGGCCTCTTTCCCGAGACCCTCTTCCCCATCAGTTTCCAGTGTCATCACAAACTCTTTGCTGTTGAGATGCTCACAATCCGAGGTGAGTAGAGTGTTCTGCTGAAAACTTAGGATGCAAATTAGTGGAAGGAAACAGATCGACTCAAGGCCAGTCCTGAATAAAGGGGACTTTTCTGTCTCAAATCTCCATCTTTCTGGTGATCAAGGAGGACAAAGTGCTTTCATGAAGCACAAGTTACAAGAGACAAGTGATAGGAAACCCACACTGGGTAGAGTTTTCCACACTAGACACTGTCTCTTTGTCCTTTTGTTTGAAAGGCCCCTGAACCTGGGGCCTTGGACCTCTAAATTCTTCTATCTGCATGTGCATTTTTTCTCTTCTAGACAAACACATTGCTTTTCTGTAATTTGATTTGTAACCTTTATCATACAGAGTTCATGCTGCCTGTTTACCACAAATATGAATGAAGAGGGACAAATATTGTACCTCTGCATCATGCTTTATTCAGGAGGCTAAAAGTGGTGCCTTAACATCCCAAAGAAACTGCTCTAAAGGCTTTTTGAAAACATAACTTATTTTCATTATTATTGTCAGTACATGTGGGCAGGGTACATGTGCCACAGCTGGTGGGTGGATGTCAGGACTTTATGGAGCTGGTTCTTTCTGCTCACCTTGATGTACATCCCAGGGATCAAACTCAGTTGTCAGGCTGGCATTGCCATTGCTGTAGATGATGGGAATAGTCCAGCAGGACCCAACAAGTCAACCTCAGAAAGCTGGAGAAAAAACAAGGTTTATGCACAAGTAGTCCCAGGCAAACTATTGCTTAAAAGTCCTGGGCCTCTCTTCTGGTTGTCTGCATCTTTTATAGAGTCTAGTAAATGGGCTGGTTAAAACTTAATATTTTAATTTCTCTCTAGCTAGATGAAAATTCTTAAAAGAAACTGCTTGGCAGCTAAAACTAGCCTATTTATCTAAAGCTTTCTTCTGCTATGCTCTTGTTGGTTCATTTCTGGATGTGACTGGGGTCGTAGCAGTCACACTGATAAACTAGGACCATGGAGTCTTACCCCAGGCTACATCTGGGACAAAAATCACCAGTTTCTTTTTCTCAGAAATCATCTTGTAGAGCAAGAAGCATTTACAAAAGTTGATAGCTCAATCAGGGATCTCCCCAGCACCTGCACATTTACCCACTGTCCCTCCAGCTGGTAGTCATCCTCAGGCTGAGCTTTCTCCTGATCATGTGATCTTTGTAGTCCTGAAATCTGTAATGCCTGCACTTCTCGCTTTTTCCTCACTATTGTCTTTCTGTACACTGGGGCTCAAGCACCATCACACCATTATGGGTCGAGACTACTCAAGACTTCGCCACATTGACACCAGAAACTTTATCAAGTGCAGAGGCTTTATTGAAGCTGATCAGCAACCTCTGGCCTGGGAGTCAGGATCCCAGTGTGGGGCGACTGTCCTGAGAAGTGGATATCCAGAACTTTTAAAGCAAAAATCATGTCCTAATTGGACATTTTGTTGTGCAACCTCGTTGTTAACAGCAACTCTGTCACATACATTTCAACCTTGAGCAAATGATACAGAAATTAAATAACATCAAAGCTAATTGTACTTAGCAGTTTCAGAACAGGGTCATGATGGGAAGGTCTTTGAAAGTCTTTGAAGGTTATCCCCCTCATTGCCGGAATTATCCTGAGAGGCCACATCCTGCCAATCTGGAGGAATTGATTCTAATTCACCACAGAGATAAAGTGGCTAACTTCTTCAACCCTCAGTTCAGGAAAGGAGATGGAGGAGATAAGTTGTCCATTGCAGATAAGCTAAATTCCTTAAAAGAGAGAACAGACCATGAGATCAGCCACGTGATTGACTGGGCTGCCCCCGACCCCAATGAACAAACCAATGAGGTGTAGCTAACCAAAAGCTCCAATCAAGCTTGCAGAAACTGAAGCTAACCAATAAGTAAAAACAACTTTTTCCAGGCCTGCCTTATGAATATCCCTGACCTTGCCAACCATGGACTACAAGTCCATGAGTTTTGTTAAAATATGCCTTAATTTCTACATGTGTTCCGTCTTAATCTTTGACTCCCAAACACAAGAACCTGGACATAAAACCCCAAAGCAGTACCAAGCTAAAATCACATCTAAGCTAATTGTACCACACAGAAGCTAAATCATACGAAAGCTGATGGATGTCATAGTTTGGCACAGGTATGTCAACTTGACATTTGAGGGTTTGAGCTCTGGGCACATTTGTAGAGAATTAATGATTGAAGGGCTGGAGAGATGGCTCAGGGGTTAAACCTCTGCCTTGCAGGCGGAAGGTCTTGAGTTCAGATCCTAGACCCCACATATAGACGTACAGCCCATGGTGGATAGAAGTAGGCCCTGGACGGAAGCGGGGGGGGGGGGGCAGCCCATGCTTCTGGTCCTGGTAGGGCGGAGCCTGTGAATCCTGGGGCAGAGTAAACAAGGAGGAGGTGGAAGCGGTCCATGGTGGTTCCCGAATTCACCTGTGGTTCTACACACATATACACACACATACATGCACACACACGCACAACTGAATACATACATACATACGTGCACACACGCACAACTGAATAAAAAAAAAAAAAGTAGGCCCTGGAATAAAACACAGAGAGCCGGTTGAGAAAGTTGGCATACTTGGGTACACTTGGTCAGACATGCTGGTCTGGCAAATAAGGATTGTCCCTTTTTTAACTGTTATATAGAGATGGAGTGGCTAGTTCCTTCATCCCTGGTGTTGTTGTGAGCTCTCTTGTCAAGCTGGGCTGAAAACTGTAACCAGACAATCATAAGAGAAAATAAACCTCTTGCTCCCTTAAGCCGTTTGATGGTGATTTATCAGCAACCATGCAGGCGAACTGCTATAGTGGACATCTGGCAAGGCCACCTGTTGGTAACAGCAATCCAGTCCTGTACATTGAGACCATAAGCGCAAGCAAGCAACTTACAGAAACTAAAATCAGCAGTTATTGTGCAAGTAGTATATTTCTGACATCCTGTAATAAGCTAGGGGAAGCAGGTAGCAGTTATTTTTCCTGTTTAGCTTAAGCTTAACATGCTGGAGGTACTTATTTAGTGTGTGTGTGTGTGTATCAGAGGGCATGGCCCCAGTTAGGACCAAGGGTGACTTCAAGATCATCCTGGATTGCTTCTACCTCCTCTCTGCTTTACTCTAGGAATTCCCAGGCTCTGCCCACAGGGCTGAAGGTGCAACCACTGCTGTTTCTGCCTGATGTTTTTACTTGGGACCTGGGATCTAAACTCAGGACCTTCTGCTTGAGAGGCAGAGTCTTAACCCTTGAGCCATCTCTCCAGCCCTCTGGAGGCCATTTTCTAAGTCAGTTACTACAAGTTACTGAGCATGACTAGTGTCTACTGCTATCAGCTCTTTGTTCTTCTGCCCAAGTTGGAGAGTTAGAACAAATGGGCTATTGGGGCTGCAGTGGTGGCTCAGGGGTTAAGCCTCTGCCTTGCAGGCGGAAGGTCCTGAGTTGGGATCCTAGACCCCATGTATAGACTCCGGGTGGAAGCAGAGGCAGCCTGCGTTTCTGATCCTGGTAAGGCAGAGTCTGTGAATCCCAGGGCAGAGTAAACAAGGAGGAAGGGGAGGGTGTCCATGGTGGTTCCTGAATTCATCCGTGGTTCTATACACACACACATTCATACATGCACACGCATACACGCACAATTGAATAAAAAAATTAAAAAAAAGAATAAATGGGCTATTAACAGTGCACAGGTGCCAATTCCTTTCTGTGGTATGGAATACAAAAGTGCCCCCACGCAGCTCTTCATGCCCATCAAATCCATGGAACTTTTCCTGGGGAGACCTGAATAAACAACACCGTGTGTGACAGACTGAAGAAACGATTTCATCCTGATGGAGAAATGATTTGGGGGAATACAGATACCCAAACTGTCAGGAAACATGTCGAAAAAGTTTCACTCCCTTATCAATATTGTAAACAAGCTGTCAGCTTCTGTAACAATGCCAAGTCTACAAAGCGTTAGGCAAGTTTAGCCAAGCTTCCTGTTTCTACTTTTCTAACACTGCTTGCCACACAAAGTTAACCACAAACTGATGATTTCTGAGAAAACTTAAAAAAGGAGAAATCGACTCAGTTGAAACTCGTGCTGTACCCGGAATTCAAGCCATGAAAGAACATTCCATTCTGTGTTGAGGGCTCGGTGTTTTCAGCAATGGTTGCTCTGGTACCATTCTCCCAAGTTCTGGTTTGTCCTTTCTCGCCTGGAAATTCCCACGACAATACAAGCTTAGCTTAGTGACCAGGGAGTTTATCTGTGTGCTTGTAGGAACATGACGACTCACAGGCAACCTAAACAGAAAAGTGCACACCAGCATCGAAAACCACTTATAAAATGTTTTTTATTTATTATTTATTCAATTGTGTGTGTATGCGTGTGTATGTATATGTGTAGAACCACGGACGAATTCGGGAACCACCATGGACGCCTCCACCTCCTCCTTGTTTACTCTGCCCCAGGATTCACAGGCTCCGCCCTACCGGGACCAGAAACACAGGCCGCCCCAGCTTCTGCCTGGCGTCTATACATGGGGTCTAGGATCAGAATTCGGGACCTTCCGCCTGCAAGGCAGAGGCTTAACCCCTGAGCCACCTCTCCAGCCCCGACAACCACTTATATCAACTGCATGCCAGAGTCATCTCTTCCCCAGCAAATGATTGTTTCTGGAACCTAGGGAGGAGCTACATGAATCCTGTAACTTCAGGAGCTTCCTGAGTCATGCAGGTTTTGTTTACACATTGAGTCACCTAAGACAGCTTTCTTATAATAATGATAAGCAAGTTAAGCTTTCTCAACATTATGTTTCCTGACAATTTCATGAGTTTTCTAAGTCTTTTTTTAATTTTTATTTCTTCCACTCATACAAACTTAATAGGTACCCTGGTCCCCTCCCTCCCTCCACTCCTCCCTGGATCCCCTTACTCCCTCCCCCTTTCCCCTTCTCCCCCCCCTTTCCTTTTCTCCCAGTGGCCCCTCCCTCCCAACACTGGAGCATCCTTTAGTGTGCATGTCAAATTTCCCTCTAGGTCCTCCTCTCTGATGGAGGAGTATCATTGCCTAGAGCTCTTTCTTGTGTTCCCCTTTAGTATGGGAACACTATTGTGGTTGTTAATCCCTTGCCTCTAAGGATCCTAGTGCCTGTGATCCATGCTAGACTTTGGGGGGTCAATGATGTGTTGGTCATTGCGCAGGTCATGCAAAGTCCTATTATGATTACTTTGGTCCTAACTAGTGTAGAGTATCTTGCATATCATTGCTCCTCTCCATCTTTAGGCTCTTACAATCTTACCCCCCCCTTCCGCAAATTTCACTGAGGTTTAGGATGGGGAGAGATTAGGCTGGCCTGATTGCAGGTGATTAATGTAGGGTATTTCATGTTCTGAATTATGTTTTTTTTTTCTCCAGTTTTGTTGTTCCTTCACCATCCTTGGCTCCATGATGGGTATTGGATGTCACCTTCTAGCCAGAGATAAAAAGCTGTTAAAATAGAGTTTTACTATAAGAGTAGATCCAAAGGTAGATGGAGTAAGAGTAGGAGACTGCGGTGAGGGGGAGTTAGTCTCCCATTTGCAGGGTGGTTACCATCTATCTGCCACACTCTATGCTCTCCCTGATTGGTGAGATCGAATCTCCTCAGTTGCAAGTGACCAGGAAGGAAAGTGAGTAGGCTTAACCAGATGTCTCACTACTTACTTGCAGTCCTTGATGGGGGCCTATTTTCTCTGCTGTAGCATGATCCCCTCTCTCCTTGATTCTGGCAGAGCCCTCCTTCCCCTTCTCTCCTGTTTATAATCTTTGCAATTACTGTAGGTATTACAGAGATTTATTTTTGAATATGTCACTAAGTGGGTTTGGTACTAGGATCCACCTATTACGGAGTACATATGGCACTGAATTTTCTGTGTCTGGGATACTTCACTCAATATACTTTTTTTCTAATTCCATCCATTTCCCGCAAATTTCAATAATTCATCTTTTTTGATGGCTGAGTGGTATTCCATTGTATAAATGTACCACATTTTCCTTATTCATTCATCAACTGTTGGGCATTTAAGTTGATTCCATGACTTTGCTATTGTAAACAGTGCTGCTATGAACATGGTCGTGCTTGTGCCATTGAGATGAATTTTTGCTGTATGAGGGATTATTCCCAAAAGTGGAATAGCAGGGTCATATGGTATTTCAATCTTTAACTTTTTTAAGAATGGCCAGACTGCTCACCAGAATGATTGTATAAGCCTGCATTCCCACCAGCAATGTAGGAGAGTTCCCTTCTCTCCACATCCTGTCCAGCATTTGGTGTTGTTTGCATTGTGGATTTTTGCCATCCTGACTGGAGTGAGATGATATCTCAGGGAGGTTTTGATTTGCATTTCCCTGATGGCTAAGGATGTGGAGCATTTTTTAAGATATTTCTTAGACATTTCCATTTTGTCCCTGGTAAAGTTTCTTTTGAGTTTCAGGGCCCATTTTTTAATTGGGCCATTTATCTCCTTGGTGTTTAGTTTTCTAAGTTCTTTGTGCACTCTGGACAATAGAGCTTTATTAGATATGTGGTTAGTGAAGATTTTCTCCCATTCTGTTGGTTGCCTTTGTGCTCCAGTTACAATCTCTTTATCTAGACAGAAGCTCTTTAATTTCATAAGGTCTCATCTGTTGAGTTTTGGTTGTAGTGACTTTGCTGTTGGCCTAGTCCAATCAGCTCAAGGGAATTCCCTACCCTTTCAATTAAGGTTTTATAGTCTCTGGCCTTATATTGAGGTCCTTGATCCATTTGGAATTAATTCTTGCATATGGTGATAAGCACGGGTCGAGTTTTAATCTGCATATGGACATCCAGTTTTGCCAGTACCATTTATTGAAGATGCTGTTCTTTTTCCATTGGATTTTTTGGGTCCCTTTGTCAAAGATCAAATGACTATAATTGTGTGGGCTTATATCTAGGTCTTCAACCCTTATCCATTGATCTACATGTCTATTTTGGAGCCAGTACCAGGCTGTTTTTATAACTATGGCTTTGTAGTATAGATTAAGGTTTGGTATGGTGATACCTCCAGCAGTGTTTTTATTACTCAGGATTGTTTTTTGCTATCCTGGATCTTTTGTGTTTCCATACAAATTTTGAGATTGTTTGGTCAATTTCTTTAAAGAATTGCTTTGGGATTTTCATTGGTATAGCATTGAATCTGTATATTGCCTTTGGTAGGATGGTCATTTTTATGATATTGATTCTGCCAATCCAGGAACATAGAAGTTCTTTCCACCTTCTGGTGTCTTCTGTAATTTCTTTCTTTAGGGTTTTAAAGTTTTCATTGTTAAGGTATCTTACTTCCTTGGTTAGGTTTATACCAAGATATTTCATTTTTTAGGGGCTATAGTAAAAAGGATTGTTCTCTTAGGGCTTTTTCGCTTCTTTCATCCTGGGTATAGAGGAAGGCCACTGATTTTTGTACATTTATTTTTAACCTGTCACCCTGCTGAATTTCTGTATTATTTCTAGAAGTTTCCTGGTGGAATTTTTGGGATCACTCAGGTATACAATCACGTCATCTGCAAATAGAGATAACTTGACTTCTTCCTTGCCTATTTGAATCCTTTTTATCTCCCTTTCTTTCTTTTTTTAAATTTTCTTATTATTATTTATTCAATTGTGCATGTGTGCGTATGTATGTGCGTGCGTGTGTGTGTGTGTGTGTGTGTGTGTGTGTGTCTGTGTGTGTGTAGAACCATGGACGAATTTGGGAACCACCATGGACCGCCTCCACCTCCTCCTCGTTTACTCTGCCCTGGGATTCACAGGCTCCGCCCTACCAGGACCAGAAGCGCAGGCAGCCCCCGCTTCTGCTTGGCGTCTATACGTGGAATCTGGGATCCGAACTCAAGACCTTCCATCTGCAAGGCAGAGGCTTAACCCCTGAGCTACCTCTCCAGCCCCTTTATCTCCCTTTTTTGTCTTATGGCTTCAGCTAAGACTTCAAGTACAATATTGAATAGAAGTGGTGAGAGTGGACAGCCTTGTCTAGTTCCTGATCGAAGTGGGAATGCTTCAAGTTTTTCCCCATTAAGTATAATCCTTGCCGTTGGCTTGTTTTTTTTTGTTTGTTTGTTTTGTTTTTTAATTTTTTTTTATTTATTTATTCAATTGTGCGTGTGTGCATATGTATGTGTGCGGGCGTGTGTGTATGTGTGTGTGTGTGTGTAGAACCACGGACGAATTGGGAAACCACCATGGACGCCTCCACCTCCTTCTGCCCGGGAATTCACAGGCTCCGCCCTACCAGGACCAGAAGCGCAGGCCGCCCCCGCTTCTGCCTGGCGTCTATACGTGGGATCTGCGATCCCAACTCAGGACCTTCCGCCTGCAAGGCAGAGGCGTAACCCCTGAGCCACCTCTCCAGCCCCCGCAGTTGGCTTGTTGTATACAGCTTTTATTATATTGATAAAGGTTCCTTCTATTCCAATTGTCTCTAGGGTTTTGATCATAAAAGGATCTTGTCAAAAGCTTTTTCTGCATCTATCGAGAGTATCATGTGGTCTTGAATTCTGGACAGGTTTATATGGTGAATTACATTTATTGATTTGTGTATGTTGAACCAACCTTGTGTGCCTGGGATAAAGCCTACTTGATCACCATGAATGATCTTTTTGATATATTTTTGAATGTGATTTGCTAAGACTTTGTTCAGAATCTTTGCATCTGTGTTCATCAAAGAGATTGGCCTATAGTTTTCTTTTTTAAGTGTATCTTTATTAGGTTTTGGGATTGAGATGACACTAGCTTCATAGAAAGAATCTGGTAGTGTTTCTTCCTTTGCTATTTGATAGAACAGTTTAAGAAGTATTGATGTTAGTTGTTCCTTAAATGTCTGGTAGAACTCTGTGCTGAATCCATCTGGTCCAGGACATTTTCTGGTGGGAAGATTCGAGATTACTTCATCGATTTCCTCATATGTTATAGAACTATTTAAATAATTCAAAACTTCCTGATTCAATTTAGGTAAGTTGTGTTTACTTAGGAATTCATCCATTTCTTTTGTGTTATCAAATTTCATGGAGTATAAGTTTTTTAAATATGACCTTATAATTCTCTGAATTTCTTAGTTATCAGTAGCGATAAGTCCATTTTCATTTCTAATTTTGTTAATTTGGGTTTTCTCTCTCTTGTTTTTGTTTAATTTAGCTAGGGGTGTATCAGTCTTATTGACTTTTTCAAAGAACCAGTTTTTTGACTGGTTAATTCTCTGTATCTTTTTCCTTATCTCAATTTCAGATTTCTCCCCTGATTTTGCTAATCTCTCTTCTACTGCTTTTGGAATTGGATTGCTCTTGTGTCTCTAAAGCTTTAAGCTGCATTGTTAAGTTATTTATTTATGATATTTCTTTTTTTTTTTTTTGATGTAGGCATTAAGAGCTATGAACTTACCTCTTAAGACAGTTTTCATTGTATACCAAAGATTTTGATAAGTTGTATTTTCATTATCATTTGCTTCCAGGAACTCTTGAATTTCCTTTATGATTTCTTCTTGAACCCAATTCTCATTCAGCATCATAGTGTTTAGTTTCCAGGGGTTAGTGTATTTTCTGTTGTTTGTTGTGTTGTGGATGTCAAGCTTTAGACCATGGTGGTCTGATACGGTACAGGCTAGAATTTCAACTTTCCTATATACATGGAGATTCATTTTGTGGCCTAATATGTGGATATTTTGGAGAAAATTCCATGTGCTGCTGAGAAAAATGTGTATTCTTTGGTGCGTGGATGAAAAGTTCGATAGAGATCTGTAAGGTCCATTTTAGTAAGAGTTTGATTAAGTTCCAATGTGTCGCTGTTAAGTTTTTGACTTGTTGATATATCCCATATTGAGAGGGTGGTATTGAAGTCCCCAAGAATTATCGTTTGGGGGTTGATTTCTTGCTTTAGACATTGTAGTGTTTGCTTAATGAATGTGGAGGAGCCTGTATTAGGTGCATATATGTTCAGTATTGTGAAGTCTTTTTGGTGAATTGTACCTGTGACTAAAATGTAGTATCCATCTGTGTCTCTTATGATTTTTTTTGGATTGAAGTCCACTTTGTCCGATAGCATAATAGCTACCTTTGCCTGTTTCCTGGTTCCATTAGCTTGCAGAATTGTTGACCAGCCTTTTACTTTTAGGATGTGCCTATCTGTTGTGGTGAGATTAGTTTCCTGAAGGCAGCAGATTGATGGGTTGTCATTTTTAATCCAAGTTTGTAATCTGTGTCTCTTGATTTGGTGAGTTAATTCCATTGACATTTAATGTTAAAATGGAGAAATTACTTTTAATTCCGTACACTTTTTATGTTTAGTGGCTTTCATAAGTGTATCATTTGGCTTTTAGGTTTTGTCGGTGTTATACTTCCCTTCTGTCCTCCTGGATATGTTTGTTCTTTTCTTCAAGCTTGAGTATCATTTCTAGCATTTTTTGAAGGCCTGATTTGGTAGACATGTAAGCCTTCAAATTGTCTTTGTGTTGGAAAACTTTTCTTTCTCCCTTGACCATGACAGATAGTTTTGCCGGGCATATAAGACTGGGTTGACATTTTTGCTCATTCAATACTTGAAGTATGTCTGTCCAAGCTCTTCTTGATTTTACTGTTTCCATTTAGAAGTCATTTGTTATTTTAATAGGTTTAATTTTAAAAGTGACTCACCTCTCTCTGGCCTTCCTCCCTGGAATCCTCTTCTCTTCAGACCTCTGCCCCATCTCATGCCCTAGCATATCTGCTTTCTGCTTTCACTGTTCTAACTGCTGTTTTTCTGTTCCAATGCTCTCCCACCTTAAGGCTAAACCATGGTTTCCTTGGGTTTTTTTCCCTTGAGAGCTTCCAAGTCTTATGTGCCTCCCTCTTCCCTTCAGAAGGCAGTATTTCAAATTAGAGGAAATAGCAACAACGACAACCAATCTCAAAATATAAATAATAAATAGTTTAGAATACCTTGGGAAAGATGCAATCAGTAAAAAGCTCAGGAAGAGATTAGGGAAGAAGGCAAAATGAATTTCTGCACATTTTGCTATACTTGGGTTCCATTGATTTGTTAGAGCAGATTATAAAACTCAGGGAAACATTTGACTTCTGTTTTCTGGCTTGTAATGAAGGGTGCATGTGGGAAAGTTTGAACTTCCACATCCTCCCTAGGCACAACTCCCTCCAGGAACTTCCCTGAGTCCTGCTCCTTGGAATGCTAGTCCTTGGGTTCTTTTGAAGCCTCATGTATAAGTGTGATTCTTTAAATCCCTGGTGTCTCGCCCCCTTCCTTCATGGAGAGTTCAGGAGTACAGCTAAAAGGTCCCTTAGTATTTCCTGTGACCAACCCTTATCTGGAAACTATCATGCTGGAAGATGTCAGCCCCTCCCTTTGTTTAATTTAAAGGATAAATTACTGAAAATTACTTAGAACATAATTCATATCTGATTTATTTTTCTGGAATTACCAGGGATTGTTCTAGAGTTCATGTAATCTGATCTGTAATCTCACCTCCAGATCTTATTCTTCAACAAAGAATGCCTAGGAAAGGCAATGGTCCCTGAATGTTTAGCTGTGCAGCTCCAAGACAGACCTTCTCCCCACCCAACAGTTCTGCTTCCCTAGCAACTCCTGCCAACTCCTTAGCAGCATCTAGGAGCTCACCTCTCTCTGGCCTCCCTCCCCGGAACCCTCTTCTCTTCAGACCTCAGCCCTGCCTCGTGCTCTGGCACATCTGTTTGCTGCTCTCACTGTTCTGACGGCTTCTTTTCCGTTCCAATGCTCTCCCACCTTACGGCTAAACTATGGTTCCCTTGGCCCCAGCTCTAATACACTTATGTTTCTTAAACCTCATTTGAGTTTCTCCTTATTTACTCTACATATTGTTCAGATCGATTCCGATTTTCTTTACTTCTTTTTAACCTAACACCTATGTTGCAGTCCACCTGCATGGTTGCTGATAAATGACCATCAAATGGCTTAAGGGGAAAAGGGGTTTATTCTTTTACGATTTCTGGTTACAGTTCTTAGTCCAGCTTGACAGGAGAGCACGCACCAACACCAGGGCCAAGAGAACTGGCCACACTATCACTGCATAACGGCTGAGAGATGGACAATCCTTACTTGCCAAACCAGCATGTCTGGCCAAGTATACAGAAGGATGCCGACTCTCTCAACCTGCTCTCTGTGATTTATCCAGGGCCCAATCCCACCCACCATGGGCTGGGTCTTCCCCACCAGCTAGACAATCTCCTTCACGTTTGCTCTGGGCTTAAGTCAACCATCAACTCTCTACAACTGTGCCCAGAGCTCAAACCCTCAACAGTCAAGTTGACACCTGTGCTTAACTATGACAACCTACCTAACTGACAGTATGATTTGTTACACACCCCAGAATCCTTCTACTTGCCAGGTAGAGGCTTTAACCCCTGAGCCAGCACTCCAGCCTGGGAAGTTTTATCACACTTAGGACAGTGGAGGAAATTGCTTAGTAGACAATTTCCTTTTACTTAGAGAAATGTTTATCTGTGGAAACTAGGAGCCTAAGATAAACTGAAGTAAGGAAGGACTCAGAAGGACAGGTCAGAGAAGACAAAGTGGCTAGTTGGGTTAACTATTAAATGAATCTTTCTTTATTACCAGTTTACTTACCTCAATAGCCAGCAACTAGAAAATACAGGCAGGCTGTGCAACGATCAGCTGTATCTTCATGATTCTGGGTAAAGTAGTCTCTCTGGATGAATTCCTGAGTGTGATCAGTCATTCCCAGGATATGTTGGGGCACAAGCTTCTTCCCCAAAATGAGGGACAGAACAGTCTTTCTGGGTGAAAGAGAAGAGTTTGTTTTAATCACACTAGCAGGCCAGTGTGAGGATAGCTCCTAAAGCATACCAGCTTTCCCTCCCCCAGCAAGTTTTTAATAGTCTCTAGCAAGTAAAATAAACAATGCAGAAACAAGTGAGATAACTTTTACAAAGCAGTTTTCAAAAGACATATGGTGACAGTTTTACTGCAGATATCTGGACTTCAGTTTTACAAGGTCAACCATGTGTGACATTCTTGACCATTTTCTTTATCTTGGCAGCTGCAGACCTCAGACTTCACCAAGCTCTAATGGCCCTTGGGGAGGAAAGAGCTGGGTGACTTCCTTCTTCTGTAGTTTCTATTAATTTTTTATCATCACAATAATTTTTAAGCATATTTATTTATTTATTTAGTATGTGTGTTTGTGTCTGTGTCTGTGGATCTGTGTGTATCAGAAGCACTGTATGTGCCTTTAGAGAGTGACTTCGGGAATCATCCTGTATTGCTCTGCCTTCTTATTGCTCTGCTTTGCTCTAGGTTTCCTAGACTCTGCCATCCAGGTTCTGAAGCACAGGACACCACCATTTCTGCCTAGTGTTTGTATATGGGATCTGGGATCTGAAGTCAGTATGTTCTGTTTGCGAGGCAAAGGTTTAACTTCCGAGCCATCTCTCCAGCCCCATCACAGCATTTTTTAAAATATTTTATTTATTTATTTTTACTGTGTGTGTGTGTGTGTGTGTGTGTGAGAGAGAGAGAGAGAGAGAGAGAGAGAGAGAGAGAGAGAGCAGGCATTGTGTGTATCTGTGGAGGCCCAAGGGTGACTTTGGGAATCACCTCAGATTGTGCTACCTCCTCTTGGCTTTGCTCTGGAATTCCCCAGACTCCACTTTCCAGGACTAGAAGTACAGATTGTCACCATTTCTGTCTGGCATTTTTTATATAGAGCCTGGATCCCAACTCAGGACCTTCTGTTTGCAAGGCAGAGGCCTAACTCCTGAGCCATCTCTCCAGCTCCATCACAGCAATTTTTAAATTCACTTTTAGTCTCCCTTTCTTCACAGATTAATGCTAACTTTCTAATCACTGATATAGCTTATTTGATCAGGGTGTGCTGGGCACCAGGAAAAAGATAGATCATTTACACTTGACTCTGATAAAAGCATCTTTTCTATATCTCACTAAATAATGAATGGGTATAATAAATAAATGTTTGAAAGAAAAGGTGACTTTATCTTAATTAAACATGGCTGTCATAGTTGGATATAGATGTCAACTTGACAATTGAGCTCTGCGCACATATGTAAAGAATTAGTAGTTGAGTTAAGTCCAGAGTAAACCTGCAGAAGATTGTCTAATTGATGGGGAAGGCCTGACCCAACTAGTGGGACTAGTTCCTGGGTAGGTAAATAAGATGGTGGGAGCCGTTTGAGGAAGTTGGCATCCTTGTGTGCACTTGGCCAGACATGCTGGTCTGGCAAATGAAGATTCTTCCTCTCTCAGCCATTATGTGGATATGGTGTGGCCAGTTCCCTCAGGGCCCTGGTATTGGTGTGAGTGATCCTTCTAAACTGTATTAAGAACTGTAACCAGACAATGCTAAGCAAGAATAAAAATTCTCTGTTCTCTTATAAGCTGCTTTATTTTGAATTTATGAGTAGCCATGTAGAGTAACTGATTCAATGACTTTTTTGCTAGAACATGCATTCATTTGCAGCAAAGACAAAAACCTGCCATGAAAACATGATGATTTCATGTGGATTAGATGTCTTAGCTGGGTATAATTGTCTAAAACTTCTATATGGAGGGATAAGCTATCACTGGGATAAATTCCCATAAATTCAAAATAAAGCAGCTTATAAGAGAACAGAGAATTTTTATTCTTGCTTAGCATTGTCTGGTTACAGTTCTTAATACAGTTTAGAAGGATCACTCACACCAATACCAGGGCCCTGAGGGAACTGGCCACACCATATCCACATAATGGCTGAGAGAGGAAGAATCTTCATTTGCCAGACCAGCATGTCTGGCCAAGTGCACACAGGGATGCCAAATTTTTATAAGCAGGAGATAAATGTAGAAACAAACCAGAGGACAAGTATAAAAATAAACATTCCTAAGTAGTCTGGAAGAAATGATAATAGAACTCTTCAAGCAATAACTTATGGATAATTTCTCAGAGATTGATAGGCAGACACTGGAGGTCAGTGAGATAAATGCTATCATTTTTCTAACCTTTTACATGTGACCTAACATTCTCATAGCTATTAGGCAAACTTTCAGAGATGTAGATGAGACTTAGTTAATCATCCATAGCTATATAAAAAACATCTGTGATCTCACCTTGCTAAGAATGCAATAAGATGCCATCCAGGCCATGAGTCAACTGTCTCTGTAATGTTTAATCAATGTATTTACTAAATGTACTGGTCTGTCTGTAAAGGTTATTACCTCCCTTTTGGGGGACTAATTTGAATCCGGCAGTAGGTTACTCATTTACAACAAAATTAACTATTTTTAGTCTGTTTTAATTAGGGTTTTGGAGAGGGATGAATATATACAGCAAAAGAGGATTCATTAGATTGGCTTACACAACAGTACTGTCTGCATACAGAGGAAGCAGAGAACTCCATAGCTGTTCTGAGCAGCTGCTGGAAGGTGCCCACTCTGAAGCGGGGTTGGGCTTCTCTCAGTCAATCCTTCCTGGAATGCTCTCATTATACTCACCTAGAGATGTGTCTCTTTGTTGACCCCAGATCCAATCAGTACTAACTGTAACACCATCTTACCTTGTTTAATTTAGCATTAATAGTGTCATAGTTGATGCATGACAGAACAACTTTTGTCTCAAGCAAACAAGTAAATACCAAATGAAATCGTGGTTACCAGAGGCTGTAAAGTGTGTTGAAAACAGGACTGAAGAAGACGGCTAACAGGTAGAAGAGATAATTTGTATTGTTCTGTAGTCCAATGTAACGGGGAGTAGGCAGAGGGGAGAAAGAGAAGACAAGAGGAGAGGAGAGGAAAGAAGAGTTAACAAATAATAGAGCAGTGCCTAGAATGTGTAAGAAACCTTGTTCAATCCCTAGTATAGCAATAGATAGTGGGCATGGAGAATAGACAAATCCTCCCTCTCTCTTAATATTATTTATTATTTAAAGATAAACAAAGGTCATGAGTATACTATGTCAGAAACATAAACATGTTGATGTCTTTCCACAATGTCAGAATTTATTATATAACAGTAAATCCACAAGCTACATCACCTTCGTTGGTTTTATTTTACTAAGCATTAGTGTTATGGGTCTGGAAGCTGAACAGGTTTCCACTACACCTGAAACCTCAGCAAGTGGAGAGGCTTTAATGAAGTGGATCAGCCTCCACACACCGGGGAGTCAGGATCCCAGTCAGAAGTTCGCCGACCTTGAGGGGCAGAGGCGCAGAGTTTTTAAAGGCAAAAATTGGATATCTGGGCTGAGAGATCAGGAGTTGAGACTCTGCCTCATAAATAGAAGATCCTTTGAAGGATTCCTGCTTTAATCAGGAACTAGACAAGGCTGTCCATTCTCACCACTTCTATTCAATATTGTACTTGAAGTCTTAGCTAGAGCCATAAGACAAGAAAGGGAGATAAAAGGGATTCAAATCAGCAAGGAAGAAGTCAAGTTATCTCTATTTGCAGATGACATGATCTTATACCTGAGGGATCCCAAAAACTCCACCAGGAAACTCCTGGAATTAATTGAGAAGTTCAGCAGGGTGGCAGGTTACAAAATAAATGCGCAAAAATCAGTGGCCTTCCTATATGCCCAGAATGAAAGAAGTGAAAAAGCCCTGAGAGAAACAATCCCATTTACTATAGCCCCTCAAAAAATGAAATACCTTGGTATAAACCTAAACAAGGAAGTGAGAGACCTTTTATGAAGGAACCCAACAGAGTCCTGACTAGAGTAGCTCCATCTTGTCAGGCAGTAACTGGAAAAGCCACTAAGATGTCCCTGGGAACTCCTCGACCTCTAACCAGGCTAATTGCTACACAGTGCATAAACACCAGATGTCCACAGGAATTGTAAAATATCAAGATCAGTGTTCAGGATGTGCCTCATGTGCTTATTTGAGCACATATCTCAGGATGTGCCCCATATGTTTATCAGAAGATGTGCATCAAGATATGACCTCACGCTGAGTATGTGCTAAAAGTAATGCATCTGCTTCACCAAGACTTTGTACCCCCTGTTTTCCTAACTATAAAAACCCTATAATTTCTAAACTTGGCACTCTCCTTACTACCCTGCTGTGCCAGCAAGGTACGGGGTCTAAGCTCGAGCTTGTAATAAAGTCTCCCTGCTGTTGCATACAGACGTGGACTCCTGGTGGTGTTTGGGGGCCCCCAGACCTGGGCACAAGTTTACAATGAAAACTTCAAATCCCTAAAGAAAGAATTACAGAAGACACCAGAAGGTGGAAAGACCTTCCGTGCTCCTTGATCGGCAGAATCAACATCATAAAAATGATCATCTTACCAAAAGCAATATACAGCTTCAATGTTATACTAATCAAAATCCCAAGCAATTCTTTAAAGAAATTGTCCAAACAATCTCAAAATTCATATGGAAGCACAAAAGACCCAGGATTGCAAAAACAATCCTGAATAATAAAAACACTGCTGGAGGTATCACCATACTACAAATCCATCATAATAAAAACAGCCTGGTACTGGCTCCAAAATAGACATGTAGATCAATGGATAAGGGTTGAAGACCCAGATATAAGCCCACACAATTATAGCCATTTGAACTTTCACAAAGGGGCCCAAAAAAATCCAATGAAAAAAGAACAGCATCTTCAACAAATGATACTGGGAAAACTGGATGTCCACATGCAGAAGGTTAAAACTGGACCCCTACTTGTCACCATGCACAAAAATTAATTCCAGATGGATCAAAGACCTCAAAATTAGACCAGAGACTATAAAAACCTTAGGTGAAAGAGTACGGAACTCCCTCAAGCTGATTGGATTAGGCCAACAGTTCCTAAACAGAAATCCAATAGCAAAGTCACCAGAACCAATACTCAACAAATGGGATCTTATGAAATTAAAGAGCTTCTGTTCAGATAAGGAGGTTATGAACCAGCAAAAAAGCAACCCACAGAATGGGAGAAAATCTTCACTAACCACATATCTAATAAAGCTCTATTATCCAGAGTGCACAAAAAACTTAGAAAACTAAACACCAAGGAGATAAATGGCCCAATTAAAAAATGGGCCCTGAAACTCAAAAGAAACTTTACCAGGGACAAAATGGAAATGTCTAAGAAATATCTTAAAAAATGCTCCACATCCTTAGCCATCAGGGAAATGTAAATCAAAACCTCCCTGAGATATCATCTCACTCCAGTCAGGATGGCAAAAATCCACAATACAAACAACGCCAAATGCTGGACAGGATGTGGAGAGAAGGGAACTCTCCTACATTGCTGGTGGGAATGCAGGCTTATACTGATGAGCAGTCTGGCCATTCTTAAAAAGTTAAAGATTGAAATACCATATGACCCTGCTATTCCACTTTTGGGAATAATCCCTCATACAGCAAAAATTCATCTCAATGGCACAAGCACGACCATGTTCATAGCAGCACTGTTTACAATAGCAAAGTCATGGAATCAACTCAAATGCCCAACAGCTGACAAGTGGATAAGGAAAATGTGGTACGTTTATACAATGGAATACTACTCAGCCATCAAAAAAGATGAATTAATGAAATTTGTGGGAAATGGATAGAATTAGAAAAAAGTATATTGAGTGAAGTATCCCAGACACAGAAAATTCAACGCCATATGTACTCCGTAATAGGTGGATCCTAGTACCAAACCCACTTAGTGACATATTCAAAAATAAATCTGTAATACCTACAGTAATCACAAAGATTATAAATAGGAGGGAAGGGGAAGAAATGTCCCCCAAAAAATAAGGATACAGGGTATCATGCTTCAGTAGAGAAAATAGGTTACCATCAAGCATTGCAAGTAAGTAGCGAGACATCTGGTGAAGCTCACTCTCATTTCCCTTCCTAGTCACTTGTGACTGTGAGGGTTTGATCTCACCAATCAGGGAAGGTATAGTGACTGGCAGATAGATGGTAACCATCCTGCAAAGGGGAGACTGACCCCCCCCACACTGTGGTCTCCTACTCCTATTCCATGTACCTTTGAATCTCCTCTGATAGTAAGATTTCATTTAAACAGCCTTTTATCTTTGGTTAGGAAGTGACCTCCAATACCAATCAGGATGGAGCAGGTGGTGCAGCAACAGCAAAACTGAAAACAACAACAAACCATAACCCAGAACACCAGAGACCCTACATTAATCTCCTGGAACCAGACCAGCCAAATCTCTCCCCATCTTAAAGCTCAGGGAAACTTGTGGAAGAGGGTGTGGCAAAATTGTAAGAGCCTAAAGATGGGGAGGACAAATATGTAAGACACTCCACCTAATTTTGGGCCACAGTCAATGACCCCCAAAGTCTAACATGGATCACAGGCACTAGGCTCCTTAAAGGCAAGGGATGAACAGTCATAAGAGTGTTCCCATACCAAATGGGAACCCAAGAAAGGGCTGTGGGCAATGCCAATGAGTCCTTACACCTCACTAGAATGGAGGACTCAAAGTGAAGTTTGGCTTCACACAAAAGGATGCTCCAGGAAATGGAGGGGAAGGGAAGACACTGGGACAAGGGGAGGGTGAGGGGTGAAAGGAAGGGTTTTGAAAAGGAGGGGAGGGTGCAAGGGGGACTGGGGAGGAGTGGAGGGAAGGAGGGAAATGGGATACCTATTAAACTTGTATGATTGGGGAAAAATAAATAAATATATTAAAAAATAAATAGAAGGTCCTGAGTTCAGATTCCAGCTACCACATAAAAACACTAGGCACAAAGGGTGGTAGCCTATATGTCTTGCCTTCCTGGACAGAGCCTGGGAAAGAGCCCAGAATAAACAAAAAGGAGGGAGAAGCAATCCAGGATGATTCTCAAAATTACCCTTGGTCCTCCACAAGGACACACAGTGTTCTCTTAAATACACACACATGCGTGTGCACACACACACACACACACACACACACACAAATAAATTATTTTTAAAATTGGACATTTGTGGACATCCAATCTGGCCACTGGATGTAACAATTCTGTTACATACTCTGAAGAAATATTCCAACACAAGTATGGTGCGTAGTCATAGTTTAGCACAAACACTATGTTCATGGAGTAAATACAGAGAATCTCAGTCACATCAGATATAGAAACTGAATCACATTATGTCTGTATTTGGACACCACCTGGTAGCAGCAATCATGGCATGTACAATGTAATTGCGAACTTGACGGAAGCTAAGACAAGCAGTGACTTTGTGTGCAGCATATTCCTAATATCCTGTTGACTAGCTGGTGGCCAATTTTTAACTCTAATTTAACTATATAGCACTACAGATTTGACTTGGTAGCCAGAGCCATTACAGACAAAGGTTCTTTTGTTCTCCTCAGAGCGTGAATAGCACTCTCAGGGGTACACAGGAAAGACAACCCAGGGTGAGGACCTGTCTCCATCACAGCATCCTGGGTTGGTCTGCTTAGTCATTACATGGGGCCATTATTTCAGAACTGTTATAGATCTTAGGGTCACAGCGCCCCCCCCAGGCTACCCATCCTCAATAAGCCAATTAAAAGAAACAAATTAATAATGAAAAATCAGAAAATATTCATTCCACGTGACCACAGTGAAAAGAGGGACTGAAGATATCCAATAATGCCTCCCTCCCCTGCCCCTCAAGGCCATATTCAGGGTCCTAACATGAGAGTAAAGTTAAATAAAAAGCAACAGAAGCATGCACTTAAGCAATCCAGGTCAAGATATGGCCTGGCCCACCCTTAACCCCTCATTGTCCTGCTTCTGGTCTTCCCTGCAAGGTCATCTGATGAGTTTTCAGCACTTTATGAAATCTCTTCCCCTTCCAAGAGAAAAGTTTCCTCTCTGGTTGACACCTGGTTTCGGTCTTGTTTTTTCCCTAGCATGGAATTCCTGGGGAAAAGAATCCAGAGTACCGTGTCTTGTAATATTGCACAGGCATCTCATAATATCCTCATTCCTTCTAGACCATTCACCGTTTCTTATTAGGTGGTTGCTTCAGTCCTTTGTCATAACTGTTAGTTCAAGGCCTGGCCCTCTAAGACCAGACAACCTCTCAGTAGTTAAAAAAAAAAAAAAAAACCTGGAAAGATAATGCAGAGTACCAGCGACTCAGCAAAGCTCACTCAAAATCAGACCAATCCAGTGGGCTGGAGATATGGCTCAAGGGTTAAGACTCTGCCTTGCAAGCAGGAGGTCCTGAGTTCAGATCCCAGGTCCCACATTAAAAAAAAAAAAAAAAAATCAGACCAATCCAATCTCCCCATCCTAAGGCTTTGGGAACCTCACAAAAGAGGGGGTGATGAGATTGTAAGGACCTAAAGATGGGAAGGTTCACCTTTGGACAAGACATCCCACTCAAGGCAGGACTGCTACATAAGAACTCACAAGGACTGACATACCAACAGGCCCCCATAGATTATCAAGGAACTCAAGAGAGATAAGAACATAGAGTAGAAACCTTGGGAACTAAAACTGGATGAGTGAAGGGAAATGCCTCTATCAATGGGGTGACCCAAAGAGAGGCCAGTTAATAAGCCATGGACACCTGAAACCCCATAAGAGTAGACAAACCAGAGGGAACGCTGGGAGCCATAAAAGCAGACAGGCAGGATGATGGTGAGAGGCAGGATTAGAGCAGCCATGCTGGGATGGGTCTCAAGGTCTTTGTAATTCCTGAAGGTCATCCCCCACTGCTGGAATTACCCTGAGGGAACACTCCTGCTGAGGAACTGACTCCAATCCTCTCAGAGATAAGATGGCCAACTTCCCTATGAAGGGATTATGGAGATGAGCTCTCCATATCAAACAACTTGACCTCTAACCCACATGGGCCCAAGAACAACTGGGTTGGGCCCCAGTGGGTATTAACCAATGGGAAAAGCCACTTTCTGGGCTCGTCTAGGTGTATAAATATACCTAGCCCTGGCAACCATCGTAGGCGATCTAGCCCCTCATGGCCCTCTAGTGCCATGAGTCCGTTTCCAGCTGCCTACTTCTCTTGGAGGCTCCCTACCCCCTCATGGCACTCCAGTGCCATGAGTCTGTTTCTTGTTCCTTGCTCCTCATGAATTCCATGCCTAGGCACCGTGAGTTCTCATGGGCTCCCTAGCCCCTCAGGGCACTCTGCCATGAGCTCTGTTTCATTTCTGCTTCTCATGGAGGCGCCCTAGCTCCTCTTGGCACTCCACATCTGGAGTCCATGAGTTCCAACCTTTCTCTTCTCTAATAAACTCTACCTTAATCCTCTACACATTTTCTAGTTTCAATCTTCGACTCCGGAACACAAGAACCCTACAACATTGGGACGGTCGAGACCATTTTCCCTGCAACAATGGGATTGATGGAGGGATTAGTATTCAATATGCTTGTAAAAATAGAAAATTTAAAAAAAAGAATGGATAAACCAGAGGGAAACTTGGGATTTGTAGAAGCAGACAGGCAGGAGAATGGAAGGGAGTGGGATAGATTTAGGAAGGGAAGGGAGGGGGATGATTGGGAGGGAGAGAGAGGGAAACAGTGATAAGTACTCAATAGGCTTGTAAAGCTAAAAAAAAAAAAAAAAAAACCCTGGCAGGAGTTTCTTTCTAGGTTCTTGCATTCCTGGGGTCAAACAATGATCCCAGGACATGTGGAGAGGGTAAAGGTAAGATTTATTAAGAAAAGGAGGAACTCTGCTCCTCAAGGGGTTCAACGGCTGGTGAGATTGGGCTGTTTATAAGGCTAGGCAGGCATTTCAAAAGTGGCTTTTCCTTATTGATTAGTTTTAGCTTCTCTAAATCTGGTTGATCTGTTCATGTAGGGGCCGACTAGCAACTGAACTGTTTCTTGAGAACTTATCTGCTATCCTGAGCAGAGGTCTGGGGAAACTGGTAATCTTATCTCTATGGGAGATTCTGAGTCTGATCTTGGGACTGGCAGAGCAGGTTCCTTTAGGGTAATTCCAGAAGTAAAAGATGACCTTCAAGGACCTTCCTATCTAACTGTTCTATTCTGGACTGCCTAGAAAAGAGCTATTCTAACTAATATTCCTAGTTCAAAACTGCCTGTTAGAAGCTATTCTGCTCTCTCCTTGAGCAGGACATTCTCCTTTGCTGTAGTATAAAAGATTTGGGTGCATCTTACAAATGATTCTACTTTTGCTAGGACAGCTGCTACTTATGAACAAAAGGTCTTCCTTAGGCTACAGATTATAAGCAAATGTCCTTTGAGCAAACAACTCATGCGTATCCTTAAACCAGCTTTGAGTTACAACCATGTCTCACTTCCAACCTAGAAAAAGTTATAAAAAATAAAGGATTCTCTTTGTTCTGAATATCCCTGTGATGTAGAGGCCAGTGTGAATGAAGAACCTGCCTTCTGTTAACTGTGACCATTGTTACTAAGTGCCCCTGAATCTTAAGCTGCACAAGAGGGATGTCTGGCAGTACTACTTTCTAACATTATGCTGGGGAGGCAGACCAGTTGAGAAGCATCAAGCACTCAGAATGTAGATGAGGGAAAGAATGTAAATGAGGAAGAAAAAAAATTAGATAAAGAGGTTAACAAAAGAATGAATAAGTAAATAAATAGAAATATTAAGATTTTTAGAAGAGTTTAGTAGGGAGCCAACAAGAGCCCCCATCTCTGTTCTAATAACTCGGAGTTTCTGGGTAACATCTGGAGTTGGACATTCTAGCTAATCCCACTACTAAATCCCTCTAGGTAAGGGAATTTGGTTCCCAGCAGAGCAATATATATTCCCACTGAGCTATGTCCCAAGCCCTGCATGCAATTTTTATTAGTGTTTATGCACAGGATTCTCAGTAGAGCAGTTAAACTCTAAGAAACAATCATACTTGGGGATTTAAGCTCTTTTGGCTTTGAAAAAGGATTGCCTTGAACTTCTTGATTAGGTCTCCCAAGTATGCGCCAACATACCCAGCTTTGTGTTCTTCTCTTGATGTGTATTTCGCAGATGTACTGTCAGTTTTTTTTTTATTCAATTGTTCGTGTATGCGTGTGTGCTCACGTGTGTGTGTGCGTGTGTGGTGTGTGTGTGTGTGTGTGTGTGTGTGTAGAACCACGGACGAATTCGGGAACCACCATGGATGCCTCCACCTCCTCCTTGTTTACTCTGCCCCGGGATTCACAGGCTCCGCCCTACCAGGACCAGAAATGCAGGCTGCCCCTGCTTCCGCCTGGCGTCTATACGTGGGGTCTAGGATCTGAACTCAGGACCTTCCACCTGCAAGGCAGAGGTTTAACACCTGAGCCACCTCTCCAGCCCCCTGTTAGTCAGTTTTATCAGAGAAGCAGCAACACTATGTGTAATAGAATAAGGTATATTCTAGGAGTTTAGTACAGAGAGTTTATGAAGAGATTCAAGCATAGATATTTTTTGGATATGGTCAAGACGCCTGTGTTGGCCAGTGCCACCATGTCATCAGGCTATGAAGTCACACACACTTGCCATCCAGAAAGCTAAATATGAAGTAAGGATGAGCAAGATTTGGAAGAGACAAGGCTGATGGCTTTGGTTACTGGCACCAGTGCTGGGGCCTGACAGCATAGAAACAGCAAGAACAAGATCAAGCCACAGTGTGGCTTTCCCAGGGCTTCTTTACAGTGCCTTAAATTGTTGAAAGAGTTAATCCTGCCAAAAGTGACCAAATTGCTCTCTTATTGGAGGGGGTTTTCGGATTCTGTTGATTTTTCTGGAATAGACTAAAGTTTGGTAATTGCCCATCAGTCACTGTGACAGTTATTATTTCTGCTGCTGTGAGACAACATTCAGACTCAAGCTTAAGAAATAAAGAGAGGGCCAGAAAGACAGCTTAGGGGTTAAATCTCTGCCTCCCAAGCAGAAGATCCTGAGTTCAGATTCCAGATCCAAGTAAAAACGCCAGGTGGAAATGGCAGCAGTCTGTACTTTCAGGCCTGGAAGGTGGAACCTGGGAACTCCAGAGCAAAGCAAATGGGAGGTAGAAGCAATCCAGGGTGATTTGTGAAGTTACTCTTGGTCCTCTACAGGCACACACAGGGCCCTTTGATACACACAGACACACACAGAAAAACATGTACAGATACACACAAAAAAATAAATAAATAAAAAAGAAAGATTTATTTGGCTTAAGAGGGGAGACCGTCCATTATTACAGAAAAGGCATGACAGGTGGCAGAGTCTGAGGGAGGATGAATTTGCCAGCACAAGGCAAAAGAGTAGATATCTTCTGTCTTGTGATTCTTTTTACCTAGTCTGCTACTGGGAGGTTCCATCCAGATTTACGGTTGGCCTTTGTGCCACAAATATCTTAATCTCTCCACTCTCCACAGGGGTCTGATAGTTAATCTGTGAGTTAATCCCAGGTATAGTCAAGTTGACAAGCAGGACCAATGATCAGTCAGGGAAACAGTTCTAACAGACGTTATTGAGCACTTGGTGGGCCAACAGGCAACTTTGCTAAGGAACTAGCAGTTACAAGTTGTCACTGTCTGTCTTCTTTAGATGTAGTAGCCTCATAGTTTTGTCTGGACTTTGTGATAATACTGAGGACTTGTTGCAGTTCGCCTGCATGGTTGCTGATAAATCACTATCAAACAGCCTAATGGAACAAGAGGTTTATTTTCTCTTATGATTGTCCGGTTACAGTTCTCAGTGCAGCTTGACAGAAAAGCTCGCATCAACACTAGGGCTGAGGGAACTGGCCACACCATCTCTACATAATGGCTGAGAGGGGGAAAATCCTTACTTCCCAGACCAGCATGTCTTGCCTTGTGTATACAAGGATGCCAACTCTCTCAACCAGCTCCCTGTATTTTATTCCAGGTCTTAGTTCCACCTACCATGGGCTGGGTCTTCCCCATCAGCTAGACAATCTCCTGCAGGTTTGCTCCGAGCTTAACTCAAACATTCTCTACAAACGTGCCTAGAGCTCAAACCCTCAACTGTCAGGTTGACACCTGTGTCTCACTATGACAGGACTCTAGGTGCTTAAGTTACTGAGGAAGCACAATAGCAGGGAAGAAGAAACGTTATGCTCTAACAGATAACAGGCTAAATTAACCTTGAGTTACAGTCTGAGATAAAAGTTTTCAAATAATCTCCATGGAAACCTGGGGTAGAGCCTGACTCAAAGGTTAAGGCAGCAAAGGAGACACACACTGTTAAGTGCTCTGATGGCAATACCCAGGAGACAACAGGAACAGAGGTTCAGTTGTCCTCTGCCACATGCTGAGTTTGAGGCCAGCCTGGAATACATGATACCCTATCTCAGAAAAACATAAACAAGGGTCAGTGAGATACTCAGTAAGGTGCCTGAGTTTGATCCTTGGAAGACTATATGATGGAAGGAGAGAGCAGACGTCCAAAAGTTGTCAATATGTAATGGTATACATGCATGTGCTCCCCCACAAATAAAAAAAATAAAAATGCACATGAAAAATGCAAATTTTCTAATGAATTCCATATCAAATATTATAGGAATATAGCCAGAAAAGACTCCCTGCCGCATCCTTATCCAACCATTCTGGTGGATAAGGTCCCAGCATGGTACAATATTATTTCAAGGAAACATTTTCTGGGAAAAGGACATGACTTTATTTAAGAGAAATAAGGAAAAATATGGGAATTGTCAGGCCTTGGTATTTTTTCCCACTTCAGGCCTAAAGTCTGTTCCCTGAGGAAGGTCATAGTAACCCCATGGGTGGGTTACTAGGGATTCTTTCCTAGGTAATTTAAGCTTTGCCCCTGGCAGGAGGAATTCTTCTGGGAATTAGGAGTGCCTTTTACCTGCTATTAGGTTTTTTGGGACTAGCTTCCTGCTCTCTGATCTAGAGAAAAAGCCTGTTTTTAACTTTAAGTCAAATTCTAAATAGAGATTTCATATCTAGTCACTCACACTAAGTAGACTTGTTAGCCAGAATGTATACACTGATTTTAAAGAAATTAGAGAACAAGTTCAAGAGTCTTAAAAGTAGGTGGGTAAAATTCTACCTATAAACTAACTCAGAAATTCCAGAAGTGTAAGACTATGCTATCTGTTCACTAGAACTTTAAAAGGAACTGCGATACCCTCTTACTCTGGCTGAAGGTCAAGGAAGAGACCATCATGCCAGAAAGTCTAGATGCCAAGACTATCCACTGGAGATGGTATTTGCAATCCAAACTGAGAGACTCCATGTCGGTAGCAAAGGGGGCCATGTCTTCCCTTTCCCAAATAGCACTTTTATGGGAAATCACAGAGATGGACCATCTGAGTGCACCTCCACCAATTATTGCCTCCACCCCAAAAGAGACACCCTTGGCGATATGGGGCCCGACAGTATGGACCCCAGATTTGGAGAATGCATGGTTCACAGAAGGGTCATCAACAACTGATGGCAATATGCTTCTGGAATTTCTCAAAGGAAGACATAAGCAACCTTACTATTAAAGGAATGGATGGACAGCTATTATAGGAAGAATTATTCTTTTAATAATTATATTGCTTAAGTGTTTCCTTCAGCACATCTCTCAGCAGTGCTCCATCAACAAGACCACACTACAGGGTGACAACTATGTGGGCTCAGCCCCATGGCTATCCGGTGAAGCATTATAGATTAGCTAGATTTGAAAATACTGGGAGAATGTTTCTGTTAAGTGCTTTTACCCTGAAGCAATGGGTTAGGTTCTTGAAAAAATGTCTTTCCTGAAGGTGATTGCTGACTAGGAAATTATATGTCTATTTATCGATGCAACATTCTTTACCCCAAAATTTTCTGTATAAAAGCTGTGACAAAAGTTTCAGTAAACGGGTTCAGATTCACTCAGCCTAGAGAGTTGTGTGTTTCTGATCTCCACTTGGTCCAGGGGAGCTCTGGTCTTGAGGGCGGTCTGCGGCAACTCCCAAACTCTTGAGTGGATTTGGCTACTGGAAGATGGTGGAGCCATGCAAATCTGGATGGGTTATGGTAGTATGTCCAAGTACCTATACTTGGTCCTCATTTAATACTCATCCACAGATGGGTATGAATATAGGCATCCAGAAATCAAGTGAAATTCTCAGAGTTCTATAGGAAGAATGGAAGTAGGTTTGAGCATGTGTTTGCATGTGGAGTGCGTGGTGGCTTCAGTAAACCAATTCAGTGACATTTGAGTGACATTAAGACCATGAGCATGAGTAGAGAACAAGCATCAGAAGTTTTGTGTAGCAGTTCACCTGCATGGTTGCCGATAAAACCACCATCAAACAACTTAAGGGAACAAAGGATTTATTCTCTTGTATGATAGTCCAGTTACAGTTCCTTATCCAGCTTGGCAGGAGAATACTTACCAACGATAAGGAGCCAAGGGAATGGGCCACACCATATTCATATAATAGCTGAGATCCTTACTTGCCAGACCAGCCTGTCTGGCCAAGTGCACACAAAGACCCCAACTTTCTCAACCAGCTCCCTTCATCATATTTACCTGCTCGGGAATTTGCTCTGGGCTTAATTCACTACTAATTCTCTATAAATGTGCCCAGAGCTCAAACCCTCAACCATCAAGTTGACACTTCTGTCTGTGACATTTTGGTTCTTTGTGACTGTTGCTATTTGGACACAAACACAAGTGGTAAATGACTATCAGTTTAGATGGCAAATGAAGCGCACCAAAAAAGCACCTGTGAAGTCTCCTAGCTAGAGCCTGGGGTTACCTGCCGGCAAACTGATTGCTACGTTATCTTGGTGGACACAAGTAGCACAGGTTGCTGATTGCTCATGACTCACTCGTGCCACATGTAGGAATGAACTGCCAAGAGAAAAGGCTTCACTTGGGTTATTTATTTCCTTTTGTGACATCGAGGAGCTAGCAGGAGCATGCCACGCTGGGTCAGAGTGACCTGGGTGACTGCCGTCTCACCCTACAAAGTTCCTCTGGACAAAGAATTTTGTGGTCACATTCTCGTGTATTTTGTTCCTAGAGTCTTTCCTGATTGTCTCTTAAAAATAGAAAACACCATTCCATGTATGGTGGGGAGGGAAAAAAAGTTTATTTCAGTTCACTGTCCTCCCTTAAAAGCATCATTTAAGCAATAAATGAATATTGTCTTTAAACCAAGGGTTAGGATTTTTTTTTTCTGCTCTCTTTTCTCTCTTTTTGTTTAAAGAACTTCAACCTTTTGGGACCATCTGGTATTCTGTATTTTCTCTGGCTGTACTGGAAGCAGTTCTAGATGTATTGTATCAAGCTGTACTGGTTGTAGTTTCCTTGCCTGTCAATGTATCATAGCCCTTTGTTGCCCAGATAAATAAATATTTGGTATGCTTAAAAAAAAAAAAAGAAAGAAAAGAAAACACAGTTTGTGGCAATTAAGGATCCCTAAGAGGAGTAAGTCTGTTAGGACAGGGCCCAGGTGTATCAACTGATAATAATTATTATTATAAAGAAGAAGCCGGGGTGGTAGATGTAGTCATCCAGTGCCTGCCATGTCCTATGAGTCTAGGAAATCCTATATGTTAAGTTTTGGTAGTTTTCCAGTCAAGTTCATGAGGAGATCCCATTCTGTCTGGCATGATGAAGTAATCCTGCAATAAACCTATAATCCTGGCACTTGGGAGGTTGAGACAAGATAAAATTAATAATGATATTGTTTCCTTTGTTCATGCTGCTAGCAAGTGAAGATATCCAGTTCCTCAAGATTATCTGGAGAGAATAGTAGAGAATCCACTTGTCCTGGAAGATTTACAATCCCTGGTTTCCAGCAGGAGATGAACTGATGGAGGTCAGAGTGGTTATCTTGTGATGCTAAAATTATAACTCCCCTTTTATTTAGGGGGATTTAGAAAGTTCTTACCTAGGTTATGCAGAAATAATCTTGTGTTTGGGGCAGCTATTCATACTCTATACAATCTTGTAATCTTCTTGCCTCAACCTCCCAAATGCCAGGATTGTGGGTGGGCTGCAAAATCTGATTTTGACTAAGCTTTTTATTTATTTATTTATTTGTGTGTGTGTGTGTATGTGTGCGCGCGCGCGCGCGCGCGCGTGTGTGTTAGAGAGCATCGTATGTCCCTGTGGAGGCCTAAGGGTGACTTCAGGAATCACCCTGGATTGCTTCTAGCTCCTGTTTGCTCTGGAGTTTCCCAGGTGTTGCCTTCCAGACCAGAAGAGCAAACAGGCTGCTGTCATTTCCCCCTGTTTTTTTGTTTCATTTAATGTAGAATCAGGGATCTGAATTTGGGACCTTCTGCTTGTGAGGCAGAGATTTAGCCCCTGAGCCATCTCTCTGGCCCTTGACTAAGTTTTAAAACTATAGAGTTAACCAATTTCATCATTCTCTTTCCTTTAGGAAGGAGGATTATCTGATAAGATAGAGGCAGTTTGATATTTTCTTTATTTGAGAGAGAGAAAGAGAGAGAGAGAACATGTTATGGTACATGGGTGGAAATTAGAGAACAACATTTAGATATTATCTCTCTCCTTCCAACAAGTTTCTTCAACAGTCTTCTGGGGGTTTCAGGAATCATCTCACCAGCTCAAGAAGGATTTTGTTAGGAAGCAGCAATGAATACCAGGGAGGGCACACAGGGAAAAGAACAGGCAGATAAAGGGTGAAGAGGAATCGAAATGCAGGTGACCTAAGGACGTTGATTCAGAGGGTTGGGAAAGGGAAAAGAGATTTTGTTCTTTACTTTTTGAGATAGGGATGATCTGCCCTTCAACTCCTGATCTTCCTGCTTCTATCTTCTGAGTGCTGAAATAACAAGTGTGCACCACTCCACCTAACTAGGAGATGAATTTTTAAAAATTATTTTATTTATATGTCTTAGACAGGAATGGAGAGACATAGAGAGACAGAGGGACAGAGAAATAAAATCAGAGAGTGTGAGAGAGAGAAACAGAAAGGAAGAAGGGAAGGAGAACATGTATACATACATGCCAGGGTATAGTAGTAGAATTCAGAGGAATATTGCTTATGTGAAACAGTGAGACAACACTTAGACTCAAACAACTTAAGGGGAGAAAGGAGAGATTTATTTGGTTTACAGTTCCAGAAGAGAGATATAGTCAATTATGGTGGGAAAGACATGGCAGCAGAAGTTGAAGGCCACTGTTAAAGTTAGGCATAGGTATCAACCTGACAGTTGAGGGTTTGAGAATTAGTAGTTGAGTTAAGCCCAGTACAAACCTGCAGGAGATTGTCTAGCTGATGGGGAAGGTCTAGCCCATAGTTGGTGGAACTAGGTCCTGGAATAAAATACAGAGTGGTGATTGAGAAAGTGGGTATCCTTGTGTACATTTAGCAAGACATACTGGTCTGGCAAGTAAGGATTGACCCTTCTCTCAGCCGTTATATAGAGATGGTATGGCCAGTTCCCTTAGCCCTGTTGTTGGTACATGCTCTACCATTAAGCTGGACAGACTATAACTGGATTGTCAGTGAGAAAATAAACTCCTTGCTCTTAAGCTGTTTGATGGTCATTTATCAGCAACTATGCAGGCAAACTGCTACAGATGGTGTGGTCAATTCTCTTGGTCCTGGTGTTGGTGTGAGCTCTCCTGTCAAGCCAGGGTGAGAACTGTAACCAGACAATAGTAAGAAAAAAATAAATCCCTGTTCCCTTAAGCTGTTTGATGATCATGTATCAACAACCTTGCAAGTTGACTGCTATAACCATTTAGGCTACATCCATCATCATGGAGGCAGAGAGCCAGCAAGCAGCAGACTACAAGAGAAAGCAGGGCCAGCCCCTTATGACTTGCCTTCCTCTAGCAAGGCTCCTCCTCCTAAAGTTGCCATGCCTTTTCCAATACCAACATCAACTAAGGATTCAAGTACATGAACTCGAGGAGGACAAACCATGCCACACCCTCTATGGGCTAGGTCTTCCCACATCAGTTATTTGATCAGGATAGTCTCCTACAAGCTAGTTCAGAAGTCTGCCTTAACCAAATAAGGGGCCTGTCTTGCTTGGGTGTTAAGCTGGCAGCTGAGATATCTAGTTTTTGTTTTTTGAGGCAGTCCAGGTTGTTGTCAAACTCTTGATTCTCCTGCCTCTACCTCAGAATGCCAGGATTATAGATGTCTCCGTGACTGACACCTCTGCCTTTGTTAAGTAAAACAGACTTAACACTGAAGCTGAGGAAAGAGTTTTCCCTATTTTCTATGATAAAATACCTGACAAAATGACTTAAGAGAGAAAGTATTTATTTAGGCTCATAGTTCAAGGAAGTAGTCCGTCATGCTGGGAAAGCAAGAACTTTCAAGAAATGCTTAAAGCTGCTGACCATTCACAGTCAGGAAGAAAAGAGGGAAAATGTACGCTGCTGCCCAGTTCCCTTTCTCCGTTTATACAGGTCAGAACCCAGGCCTGGGGAATAGCACCACCTATAGTGAACAGGACTTTTCACCTCAATTATACAATCAAGATAACCCCCACAGGCACGTTTGGAGACCAGTCGCCCAGGTGATTCTAGATTTGGCAAGTTGATAACTCTAACCATCACAGGAGCTATACTATACAAGACCAAGCCTTTTTCCTGTTTTAACTGCCTTATAAACTAGCCCCAGATTTGAAATCTCAACTTTAAAGTAACAGATGTCTTAATCTTGAAGCAACGTGAATCCCTAACCAACAGTCAGTTATGATCCTTGAGCAATCTTAGAAAGGAATAAACAACTTCTGATTCAAACCAGGTTCAAGCAAACATGAATGGGGATGGAAATGTACTTTAAATCCATAATTGGAAAGCAGAAAAAGGATGATATAGACATGAGGAGAAAGGATAAATAAAAAGGAAGAACTCTAGACCCTGTGGTTGCTTCTGAGGAGAGCAGATCCTTTGGTAAATCTTTCTTGCTGTGTCTGTCTTCTTCTTTTTTTTTTTTTTTTTGTCATTAAATAAACCTGAATTCTGTCAAGAGTGTGAAAACCAGGAGACCCTGTAACATCCTCTTCTGCTATTTTATGAGAAACCTTTTTTCATTTATTCACTGTATGTGTGAGCATGCGTGTTGCAATCAGAAGGTAACTTATGGGAGTCAGTGCTCTCCTGTAATCATGTGGGCTCCCAGGAATCAAATTCAGTCATCTGTCACCTGCTAAGCCAATTGATCCTCAAAAGCTCATGTGATTATACTGAACCTGCCTTGGCTTCTGTAAACTGTTTACGCATAAGGATAGTCAAAACTTGCTCTTGCAATCTGCTGACAGCCTGATTTCATAAATGGTAGCATGGGTCAGCATGACCACAAGCAGGACAGCATCAAAAGTCTCCACTCCTCCCTCTTCCTTAGCCAAGCCTTCAGCTGCAATCACTAAACTGAAGGTACGTCTGTGGTTTCTAGATTTAACGTTTATGTGGCAACTCTAGCTGAGCAGCATGTACCAGTTTAAAAACTACTATAAAAACTGTACCCTGGGGCTGGAGAGGTGGCTCAGGGGTTAAGCCTCCGCCTTGCAGGCGGAAGGTCCTGAGTTCGGATCCCAGATCCCACGTATAGACGCCAGGCGGAAGCGGGGGCGGCCTGCGCTTCTGGTCCTGGTAGGGCGGAGCCTGTGAATCCTGGGGCAGAAGGAGGTGGAGGCGCCCATGGTGGTTCGCGAATTCGTCCGTGGTTCTACACATACACAGACACGCGCGCACGCACATACACACGCATATGCACACAGTTGAATAAATAATAATGATAATAAAAAAATTAAAAAAAAAGAAGTGTCAGATTATTAAAAAAAAAACAAAAAACAAAAACAACAACAAAAAAAAACCTGTACCCTGCCCTTACTCAGGGCTCCATTTTGAGGTCCCGAATTCTGATGGAGTTCTCAAGCTTCAGTCTGTTAGACCTGCTTTTAATAAACAACTTTTTAGACAAGCTTATTGTCTGTGCCTCATTGGCTGGACTACCGGCCATTTCTACCTGATGGGTTTTTTTTTCTTTAATGTGGGACCTGGGATCCGAACTCAGGACCCTCTACTTGCGAGGCAGAGTCTCTATCCCTGAGCCATCTTTCCAGCCCCGTTCAACTCTTTTTTTTTAAACTGCTGAAAGATACTCTCCGCTTTGCAACATTAGGCCCAATAAAAGGGTTCTCCAGACTGGTGTGGTGGTGCACTCTTCTGACCCTAGACTTGGAGGGCAGAGGGAGGAGGACGACAGTTTGACATGTTGGGGGAAAATTGATTCAAGAAGTAAACAGGTAACAACCCAGCATGTTTCCAACCCTTAGAGTGCAAGTGGCTGAGATAAAAACCAAAATGTTAGTGATGGGGAAAGTAGATCCTGGAAGTTTCCTGCTTCTGTAACTCTGCTTGCTTCTCATATGATTTCTGAGAAAAGAAAAGTCAAACTCTGCTAAAGCTTATTATACTGTATTATGAATTAAAACTATAAAAGGACAGTTCACCGTGTGTTTAGGATTGGAATACAGAGTAGAAGAATGAGCTTCTCTGGGCCTGCCAACGTTATGAATCTGAGTTTCCTACCCTCTGAAAAATAGTTAATACTTCCTGTCTCTGGGGGAAAGATTTTAGGGAAAATTCAAGAAAACTCGTGTTTGGAAAGCCTTCCTGACTTGTCAATATAATAAGTAAGCTGTTTGCTTCTGTGCCTCTGCCAAATCTGCAAAGTGTCAGAAGAACATAACCAAATAATCCCAAATCTGTTTTTATAACACTGCTTGCTGCACAAAGTTAACCACAGAGTTAGTCTCACGGTTTGAATGTGAGTTGTCCCCACAGGCTCATATGTTTGCATCCTTAGCTGTTAATGTCTGGGAAGGTTATGGAACTGTGGGAGCCATGGTGGAACTTTGCTGGAGGAAAGCATGTCACAGTAGCCTGGCCTTGAACTTGGTTAGTCCTTCCCTGCTTTGGCTACTAGACTGTTTTCACAGTCTCTCAGCCTTCATGATGTCTTTGGTGACCTTGTTACAGGGTTTATTTCCAAGTTCTTGTATCCCAGAGTCGAAGATTGCAACCAGAACACGCATAGAAGATTAAGGAAGAGTTTATCAGGAGAGAGAAATAACCCCCTGGACAGATGCCTGGGTCATGGTCTATGTATTAGTTAGGGTTTTCTAGAGTCATGGAATTCACAGAACGAATATATATATATTCATATATATATATATGAAATTTATTGAGTTGGCTTACAGATATGGCCGAGGTAGTCCAACGATGGCTTCCAGTAGCTAGCTGCTCAGTTCAGTAGTCAAGTAGGTGATGGCTGAAGGCTGGAGAACTCCTAGAGTCTTAGTCTAGAGGAAGACTAGAAGGTCAAAGAAACCAGGTGGCCAGAAGGAAGAGCGATTCCTAGCGCAGCGGCAAGAAGGCATCTGTTCTCCTTGGTGGCTCCTCCTTATATGATGTAGTATTGAGAGAATCCTTTGAGAGCTTTGGAGTTCTGATAGGATCTGGGGCGGGTATATTCCTTTCCAGTACTCTCAGTTGATCCTTTCCAGAGGTGGTCTCAGCTCAGCTTAGTTAATACCAGGTGTGTCAAGTTGACACCCAGGCTTAACTATCAGAGTCTATGTAGACTTGAACAAGTTGGAAAAAGTGGCTTTACCTTATTAGTTTTGGTTTCTATAAACCTCAGTGGGGCTTTTGATCCCTTATATCTCACTGGTCTGTTCATATGAGTTCAGTTGACCTCATGGCAGAACTGTTTTTTTTGAGGGATTTAACTCATTTGTGCTTGAGAAACTCAGGTCCATATCTTTTCATAAACAAAAGGTTGGGGGGAAGTTGGCACCCTCATCTCAGTGGGGGATTGGTGCCAATTTCTGCAGGCTAACCCTAGCAATGGCAGTGATGGGAACATAAAAATAAGTGTAGTGTAAAGCAAAAATGGAATAAGCTCCACTTGTGAGCCAAATGTGTTTTAAAACCTTCCCAATGTGACAAAATAAACAAAAGAAAACAAAACAACAAAAAAAACATAAACAAGAATGTTCGTGTATTTTTCTGAACTACAATTTCCCTGGCCTGCAAGTCAGCATGTGTTTGGATAGATAAGACCTTAGGTTCCTCAATGCAAATGAGGCAAGCGTAAGGTGGTTATCAACCCAGTCTGCCTACGAATATATCAACTCAGGCTGCAGACCACCTTGCCACCACAGTGTCTCACAGGGTGCCCTGATGCTACTCCATACAAATTCCTATGTGGTAAGAAGCGGTGTGCCTGCTTCCAAGTTACCCAGCAGCCAGAACCAGCCCCCATACCACTCCTAGACCAAGCTGTTGCCAATGAAACTGCCTAAAGAGAGGAATGTGCCCCAAGTGATATCACAGGGTGAGAAGCAGGAGTCTAGTTAGAAGTTAGGCAGGAGTCCAGTTAGGATTTGGCTTGAATGTGAATAATGTGTGAAGTATTACCAATGTGTATTGGCACTAAAATGGCAGTTAAGACTCCTTGACTAGTTGCTCACCACAGGTAGTGTAGAAAAAAGAAATTTTTAAATAGACCCAGAGACAGGAAGATGACTAAACAGCCTTGTGGTCAACAGTCCTCAGGATTCTAAAAATATAGGTCTAGTACGGGTGGCCAGATACCGGGAAATATCTCCACCCTCAAGGTTCCAGGAATCCTCCCCTTTCAAGGTCCCAGGGAGATAATTCCAGAAAAGTACGTGCAGCTATGCCACATACAGCAAAAGACTTCGCGCTGTTTTCTTCGCGCCTTACTTGTAACCAATCAAATTAAAGTTAAGTGTTTTAACCAATCATTTTGTAACATTACAAAGCCACCCTACAAAAAGGGTATAAAAGGTGTGTGCCTCTTGAGCTCGGGTCGTCTCTCCCCCTTGTGAGTGGAGCGACCCCAGCGCGCTGGAATAAAATCTTCTTGCTTTTGCATCAAACCCGTGTCTGTGAGTATTCTGTGGGGGTCCGCTTCCTGGCCTAGGGCCTTTGGGTCTTATAGTAGTAACCTTCAAAGACCTTCTAGCATGTCTACACTGTCTAAAAACTGATTAACAGAAATTATTCTGTATCTCAACCTGAGCTGCCTACAGATTCTGTCAGCCAGCCATGCCGTTCCCACCATAATGGACTGTTTCTTCCCTCTGAACTGTAAGCCAAATAAATCCCCTCGTTCTCCCTGAAGCTGGTTGTATGAGTGTTGTCTCACAGTCTCAGAAAGAGGAACTGTAGTAGTTGATATGATTTCTGAGAAAATGAAACTTAAGAAAGGGAAACTTGGCTCTGTTGAAACTCATGTTGAAACCGTGAATCTGGCAGTGGAAGAGCAATGGACAACAGCAGCCCATAATGTAAAGTCCTGGTGACCCAGCAAGGCTCGCCCAGCATCAGGCCAACCTGATCTCCCCATCCTAAGACTTAGGGAACCTCTCAGAAGGAGGAGTGGTGAGATTGCAAGAACCTAAAGATGGAAGGTCCACTGCTGGACAAGACGTTCCACTCAAGGCAGGGCTGCTGCATCCAGGAACTCACTGCAGTGAGACTTGTCCTTGTCAGACCTGCCTGATGACTGACATACCGACATGCCCCATATACTATGGAGGAACTCAGGAGAGATGAGAACACTCCACCTTGACATTCAAACCCTTGTATGCTCCCTGGCTGATTCCTCCACAAGCCAGTGGTTCACATGTCTAGACCTAAAGGATGCTTTTCTTGGCCTCCACCTGGCCCAGATCAGTCAGTGGCTCTTTGCATTTGAAGGGGAGGACCTTGAAGTTGGGAAGAGATCCCAGCTGACCTAGACTGTACCAGGGCTTCAAAAATCCCCACGCTCTCTGTGGGGATGCATTGAGTCAGGATCTAAATGCCTTCTCTGGGAACAGCTGAACTGTACTCTCCTCCATGTGCATGACTTTCTCCTGGCCAGTGCTAGTTAAGAAGCCTATTGAAATGGAACAGAGGCTCTACTGGGTCTCCTCTCAAAGACTGGCTGCAGGAACTCCTGGAAAAAGGCCCAAATGTGTAAACCACAGTTAAAATATCTTGGATTTAGCATCAGATCACGCTACTGGTCCCTGGGTCCAAATGTAAACTGGCTATCTGCTCTTTCCCCACACTCACGATCAGCAAATGATATGAGAATTCTTAAGGGCTTTAAGATTCTGCTGCATCTGGTTACCTGGGTACTTAGTGCTGGCAAAAATCATTATATGAGACCACAAAGGATTAGAAAGGGACTGATCCCCAGTTGGGAGGTTGAACAGGAGCAAGTCTTCTAAGAAATTAAGAAACAGTTGGCCTTGACCCATCTCTTGTGCTGCTTGACATAACAAGAGAGTTAAACCTCTTTGTGGCAAAAAAATAAACGAAAATAAAACACCCTTAGTGTTCTTATCCAGGAGTTTGGCCCATGAGCATCCTGTGGCATACCTGTCAAAACAACTAGAATCAGTACAATGGTGTGACCCCTGTCGGAGACCCTGGAAGCCATTGTATTCCTAGTCCAGGTGTTGGAACCGAAGTCCCTCCAAGTCACCCGCCCCGACCCCAAAAGGAGACATGAGGACTGAGAGGCTGCTGCAAAGGCAATAGGCGAGTTTATTCTGGCATGCCAGGACCGCCTCCCCCTTGCAAGCAAGAGAAGAGCGGCCCCGACTGAGGTTTTTATAGGATAGCAAAACATATGAAAACATTTTGTATTTTTCTATAGCACTCTTTGGCACACTTTTTACAGCACACAAGGAAGTTGAGTCAGCCAAGGGTGACCATCAGATGTTCTGGTCGAGGTCCCGGTCAGCACGTCTGCAGCAGGGCTGAGTTGTTTGTTTAAGATAGCAGTGGGCTTGGGGTGAAGCTTCGGTTATAGTTACAATAATAATACAAAGGCTTTGGTGGTATTTGGCATAGCTGCACGTATTAGACCTTGAGAGTGGGAGCATTTCCCGGAGTTCTATGTGGGGAGGGGGCAAGCGGGCTTAGACGGCATCTGGACATACTGAAAACATTTCTCCGAGACCTTGAAGGGGGAAGATTCCTGAAACCAACTTTGGGGGGAGGTCTGGGTGGTTTGGCATCTGGACCTCTCACATGGACCTTGAGAGGGGAGATGTTTTCCAGTCTCTAGCCACCTGTTGTTTTCAGAACTCTGAAAACTGCTGACCACCAGGCTCAAGGACATAGACATTTCTGTCTTTGGGTCTGTTTAAAATTTTCTTTTCTTCCACACAGGAAGCCAACAAATTGACAAATGTTAATGTTAAGGTTCCATATGCTTCACCGCCTTGATGAACAGTACAGAATACTGATGGCTCATTATCAGGGGGTTTTACACGAAAACCCTTAAATCAGACTGGAGACTTGTATACTCTGAACCCTGCCTCTTTCCTTCTGGTTGAGCTAGGACCCTGTGAACATAATTGTGAAAAACTGATGGAAAGTGCATTACATTCTGCTGAATCTGACCATCCAGTCTGTCCAAAATCTAGATTTTTATACAAGACGAACAAAGGATGACTGATTACGAAGTAACTTCTAGCAGATAATAGAAGCAGTCTTTCCTAAGGCTGGTCATCTCAGTGGGCAGAGTTGCAGGCTCTGAGTTTTAGAGTATGCTACCAGCAAGAGGATCTATCTGATTCTAAGTATGCATTTGTCACATTGCATGTACACAAAGTCATCTATAGAGAGCAGAAGAAATACTCCTGGAGCTGGTCTGAAAGCCAGCCTATGTGGCACTAATATGCTGTTGAGGACCTCAGAAGGGGACTGATACAATTGTCCAAGGAAACAGGATGGCTGAAGGAGCAACCAGGGAGGCTAAACCAAATCAGCCCAAATAGTGCCATCTTGTGTCCCCAAACCATCCTGGGTATGCCAAGAAGGAACAGGAAGGGGCCACCATGGGAAAAACACATAAAACTTCAGAAGGATGGTGGAAGCTGCTAGCTAACTGGGTCTTCATCCTGCAGAGCCCAGGACGTTCAAGCAGCTACTTTGCCTGGAACCTCCAGTGAATAAAGGCTGTATTTTTTTTTTTTTTCCTCTAGTTTTCTGAGTGCAGCTTGTGGGATCCTATTCCCGATATTCATATCAATATAAATTCTAGGCCAGCCTGGGTTACACAGCAGGACTTACTTGGTCCTACCCACTACTCACCCCTACCCTAACCTTTACTGGTGAGATAGCTTGCAAGTCAGGTAAGGCCCCTGTTAGGGAACCTGACAACCTGAGGCATGTTTTCCAAAGTCTTGCATACTACATGTAAGCGCGCTCTCTGTCTGTTTCTCTCCCTCTCTGACTCTGTTTCTTCTTGTTTCTTTCTGCCTGTATCTCTCTCACCCTCTAATAGATTAAAAAAAGACTCTGTCCTACCCTAAAACAAACAAACAAACAATTAAACAAACAAAAACCTTAAAAGAAAGAGAGGGTTATCCTAAGTGATCTTGAAGGGGGAAGGATTTTTAGGAAAAATCTAAGAAAACCCATGTTAGGAAATATCTCCCTCACTTATTAACCCTGTAAGCAAGTCATTTGCTTCCCTGGCTCAATCAGACCAGCAGTGTTAGGTAAACATAGCCAAGCATCCTGCTTCTACTTATATAATACCGCTTGTTGCACAAGCTAACCACAAAACCAGTATGATTTCTAAGAAAACCAAACTTAAAAAAGTAGAACTTGTGTTGGGGATTTAGCTCAGTGGTAGAGCGCTTGCCTAGCAAGCGCTAGGCCCTGGGTTCGGTCCCCAGCACTGGAAAAAAAAAAAAAGATAAAAAAGTAGAACTTGGTTCTGTTGAAACTCATGTTGAAACTCATGTTGAACCCAGAATTTGGGTCCTATAACATACCAGCCCAGATTGTGTTCAGGGTCCAGTTGTTTTCAGCATTAACTGCTCTGAATCAAGAAACAAGTTTCTCTTCCTTTTGCATCTGGCTCATTGTTTCTCACCTGGAATTCCTCTGACATCTTCTGTCTACTTCTAACTCTTATTATAAGTAGAACTGAAGGACCTGATAATGTGACATAGTGCCAGACATGTGCCAGAGTGACATAGGGTTTCCTTCCAGGCACCAGAGCACAAGGAAGTGAAGGCGAAATTTATTAGGTGAGAAAAAGAAAGGAACACATAGATACAGAGTCTGTGAAGAGTAAAAGAGCCATGTAAGAGTAAGAGAGCCATGACTGGAAAGGTCAGGGGTATTTATAGGGTTAGGCAGACCCTGGAAAAGTGACTTTTCCTTATTGGTTAGTTTTAGTTTCTTCAAATCTGATTGATCTGTTCATACTGGCGGGGTCAACTCTTGGCTAAGTTGTTTCTTTGAGGAACTTAACCTATCTGCATTTGAGAAGCTCTTCTCCATATCCTTTCATGAACAGAGGGTTGGGGGAAGTTGGTGACCTTACATCTATGGGGGTTGGAGCCAGTTATTACAACTGCAGGGAGTGTTTCTTTAGGATAATCCCAGCACTGGAAGATGACCTTTAAAGACCTTTCCAGCCTAGCTAATCTAATCTAAAACTGTCTAGAAAAAACTAATTTCTATTCTAAAATTGCCTAATAGAAATTATTGCCTCTCTCAATGGCAGAGAACCTGCAGCAGGAGGAGTGGTAGCAGCACAGAGAGGTAAAAGGCTGAAGATGGAGACTGAGCTCTGGTCTAGAAGTGTTTCTAGGAGCTATCAAGCCCCAAGAGTTCGAGGTTTAGGAGTAATGTGATATCAAGGGATCGACAGTACTTACCATTGACTGCTGCTAGCAAGTGTACTGCTGGGGCCCACGACCAGCACCAACTCTAGCTTCCAGGTAAAAAGGCTCAGTCTCAAACTATCTATGGGAACACTAGAGGAAGCTGTAGGAATTGAATTCAGGCAGGGTCAAAGGGAGCGAGGATGTATGATTACACTGGAGGAATTGATAGAGAGGGACTGATTTCAATCCTCCACGAAATAAGGTGGTTGAATTCCTGTAACCTTTGCTTATGAAAGGATGTGGAGATGAGACCCCCTTTACAGATAAGCTCTACCTTGAGGTGGGCACAAGATCATCTGGGTTGGGCTCAAATGTGAGCTAACCAATGAGGAAAAGACATTCCCTCCCCAGACTTACCTAAAAGCATAAATATACCTGACTTTAGCAGCCTCTTTAGCACCTGTTCCTTGTGGATTCCATGCCCAGAGTCCATGAGTTCTCTGGGGCACCTGCCCCTAGTGGCATGCCACATGTGGACTCCGTGAGCTCTTTTCCAGCTTCTTGCCTCTCATGGATTCCATATCTAGAGTCCATGATTTCTCCAGGGTACCCTTGCCCCTCATGGTACTTCCTGTCTGGAGTCCATGAGTTTCATTCTTTCTCTCCTCTAATAAACTCTACCTTAATCAATACATGTGTTCTGGTTTCGATTTTCCACTCTAAACACAAGAACTCAGACATGTTCAGGCTCCTAGAGAGTGACCCCGCAACATTAACCGTCTGAAGTCCTGTAGCAGCCTTGCTATTCTTTTGATCTGCAGGTAATATGCCTCATTGGTCTTAAGACAATCAAGGGAGAAACGTGCAGGAAAATACTTTGGTCCAAAACCGGTCCCAAGTGGAGCCATGTAACAGCCTGAGTCCATCATTGAGCAAGAATAAGCAGGAGGCGTCAATCTTCACTCACTGAGAAACTCAGGCCTCTGACTGCCCATTTCAGGCAGCACTATGTTACCAACTTCAAGGGAGCAATTCCTGGACCATTGCATCTTCTATAGTGTACCTTGTGCTTATGGACCATGGAGCACCGGGCACTGAGTAGTGACATGGGGAAACCAGAGCCCCGTAAGAAAACTGCTAAAAGGCCCTTACTGTGAAGGTGCAAGATAGTATCTTAAAAAGTGGCTGCTTTGTTGGGGAGCTGGCTCAGGGATTAAAGCCTTTGCCTCTCAAGCAAAAGGACCTGAGGTTAATCTTCATATATCATTTAAAAATTACACTGGATGTTGCAGCACCCTGAAATTCCGGCCCTGGAATGTGGAGTCTAGGAAACTGAACAGCAAAGCAACAAGGTAGAAGAAACAATCCAGGATGATTTCCAATATATTACTCTTGGGCCTTTACAGACATACACACACAAAGTACCTTCTGGTATGTGTGTGTGTGCCCACGTACGCGCGCGCACACACACACACACACATACAGAGAGTTACTTACTAAAAGGAATATTTTCCTTATCTGCTAGGACAGACTTAATAAATGGCCATCTTCGGCACTGGACAGGAGAAAAGGAGCTTCTTTACTTGACAGTTTGCCCACTGGCAAGTCGTCCAGGCTGCAGCAGGTGCCCAAGCACTTGCCAGTGCAGACTTCCCACACGAGGCTCTGTGGATCTCACATGCAGGGGAACGAGAGAGCATGACAGAGGTTAGCTGGAAAGGGGAACTCATTGGATAGGATGGGAGTTGGGGTGAATAGTACGGGTGGAGACACATAAATTCATTGTATCCGTGTGTGAAAGTTTCACATAATAAAAAAAAAACTAAGAAAATAAAATAAATGACTGTCTGCAGAACTGTTTGGGCAGGTATGACTAACTAGCTACAGTGCTCCCTATCTGCTTCTGCATACCTGCTTCCAGCCACAAACTATGACATAAAAATCTTCTAGGAATAAGTCAGATGTAAAGTAGCATTGAATTGTCTATAAATACTATGTACAACTGTGGGTTGGGGCTCTGAATTTGGAGTATGAACGCTTTGAACCAGCCATCTAATAAAAGTGACTTTTTCTGGTTCTCCCTAATCATCACTTGGTGCTTTTCCTCAGATTTCCATAACAGTGTGTATTGACAGGCATAAGAGCTGTGAGCCTCTGACCTGAGGGCCTAGAACTACAATTGTGCAGACTCTAGACTTGGAGGTGATGATCCTCTGGTTATCAGGGCCCAGAGCTGTAAGACTCTGAGGTGCTTAGTTGTCGCGTCCCTATCCAACTAATCTGGTAGAATATGTCTCAGTTTGGAAAAGGTGGATTCAAAGTAACATGTTTTGGGATAAGGACATGGCTTTATTTAAGAGAAATAAGGAAAAATATGGGAATTGTCAGGCTTGGTGTTTCTTCCCAGATCCAGGCCTAAAGCCAGTTCCCTGGGGAAGGTCACAGTAAAGCCCATGAACAGGGGCTGGACACTCTCTCCTAGATAATTTGGGTTTTGCCTCAGGCAGGAAGAATTCTGGGAATTAGGAGTGCCGTTTACCTAGGTTTTGTTTTTTTGGGGATAATTCAAGTTTTGCCTCTGGCAGGAAGAATTCTGGGAATTAGGAGTGCCCTTTACCTGCTCCTAGGGTTTTTTTTAGAACTAGCTTCCTGCTCTCTGTTCTAGAGAAGAAGCCTGCTTTTTAAGTTTTAGTCAAATACTAAATAGAGATTTCATGTCTAGTCACTTACAATAAGTAGACTTGTTAGCCAGAATGTGTGCACTGATTTTAAGGAAATTAGAGAATAATGTCTAGAGTCTTAAAACATAGGTAGGTAAAATTCCCACCTATGTACTAACTCAGAAATTCCAGAAGTATAAAACTATGCTATCAGTCCACTAGAACCTTAAAAGAAACTGTGATACCCTCTTACTCTGGCTGAAGGCCAAGGAAGAGACCATCATGCCAGAAAGTCTAGATGCCAAGACTGCCCCTGGAGATGGTATTTGCAATCCAAACTGGGAGAATCCATGTCAGAAGCAAAGGGGACCGTGTCTTTCCTATCCCAAACAGCACTCTTATGAGAAATTACAGAGATGGACCATTCGAGTGCACTCCCACCAATGATCGCCTCCGCCCCGAAAGAGACACCCTTGGCATATGGGGCCTGACTGGACCCCAGGTTTGGAGAATGCATGGTTCACAGATGGGTCATCTAACTGATGGCAATACACTTCTGGAATTCCTCAAAGGAAGACATAAGCAACCTTACTATTAAAGGAATAGAAGGATGCTATTATAGGAGAAGTTATTCTTTTAATAATTATATTGCTTAAGTGTTTTCTTCAGTGCATACCTCAGTAGTGCTCCATCGACAGAACCAGCTATAGCTTATGGGCCTGGAGTATCCAAGTCAAGGCACCCTTAGAGATGTGGTTCAAGCTTGGATAGTAGACACTGCAAGAGCTGCATACATCTTCCCAAGTTAGAACCTGCTGCCATGCCTGGTGCCCACGTCGACCTGCCTGACTGAGAGTATCAACCTAGAGAGGACAACAGCAAAAGCTCATGCTGGGACTTACGGGGTGTTGGGGACTCCTATAGTTAATTGTAAAATAGGTTCCTTGCTGAAATCAAAAGGAGATCATTCTGCCTCTGAGTATTTTAAAAAAAAAAAGCAGTCTCTGTTAAAATGTGGGCTCAGCCCCATAGCTATGGTGAAGCATTATAGATTAGATAAGAGAATAATTCCCTTAAGTGCCTTTACCCTCAGGCAATGGGTTAGGCTCTTGAAAAAAAAAAAAGGGTCCACCCTGAAGGTGATTTTGCTGGTTAGAAAATTATCTGTTGTATATGCAACATTCTTTACCCCAAAATTTTCTGTATAAAAGTTGTCACGAAAGTTTCAATAAGCGAGTTCAGAATTCACTCGGACAAGAGGGAGTCACGTGTGTTCTGTTCTCCACCTGTCCCTGGGGAGCCCTGGTCTTGAGGTCTCGACTCTGGTTTGCGGCACTTAGTTCAGTCCATGGTTCCTGGAGCTCCAGGGCCCACATCACCAATGCTGACGAAGAAGAGACCCTTTGCCTATTCATGATCTCTACCCAGATATTGCAATGTAAGTATAGCCAACTGGTCAGTATAAGTCAGCCAGATAAAACAATAATATCTATTATTAGTATTATAGTTAGATTTGGGTGTCAACTTGACAGTTGCAGGCTGCTTGGGGCATAGCTGTGGAGAATCCGGTTGAAGCAGGCCCCTGAAAGCCCAGCCCATGATGGGTGGTGCTCTCCAGTGGTGGACCAGATAAAAGGCAGGGCAAGGAGAAGGGACTTGCTCTTCCCTTATCCTGTGTTGACTTGCAGCTGAGTTCACTCCTTTGGCATTGTTGCTTCTTTGTTGCTGGGGCTATTACTGCCTGTGTCCTTGGCTGACTCAGAGATTGGCCCTTTACATTTTTCCTTTGTTCCTGCTGCTTTGGGGCTCGGTCTCCTAGACCTTGCCCTTCTTCATTGATGATGCTGGAGCCCAGCGTCTTCAACCCTCCAGCAAGACAGAGACTTTATTGGTCCTTTGACTTTGGAGATATTCTGATCAAGAATGAAGTAGCTACAGGTGGCTCCTTTGAAGGACACTGCTTTTTTGTGATTGATTTAATATAAACATATATATTTAATATATTTATCAATTCTGTTCTTCCACAGAACCCTGACTAATATGATTAGATCATCTGACCTCAGTTGTATCTGCACAGGTACTTTCTTTGTACCAGAAAGTGAAAGTCATTGGCCCAAAGTTCCACCTGCTACATTCATGTATAGAAGTCAGAAATATCATGGAGATGGATTTCAAGATCATTACATATTTATTTTCACAAACACTAAAAATAACTGTGCTGTTCCTTTTAATTATGAATCTGAGCAACAAACCCACATCAGTAACGCAGTATCAACAGTAACACTGTTATCATAAAGCATATCTTTTAGAGTTCATGTAGATAAATTTGAAAAACCATTGATGTTTATCTATTCTTTTATTCAGGAGCACTAGGGTCAAACCCAGAGCCTCTTACATCACTTTCAGAATCATAGTTGGTGGGGGCTGGAGAGGTGGCTCAGGGATTAAGCCTCTGCCTCACAGGCAGAAGGTCCTGAGTTCGGATCCTAGATCCCACGTATAGACTCCAGGCGGAAGCGGGGGCGGCCTGCGCTTCTGGTCCTGGTAGGGCGGAGCCTGTGAATCCCTGGGCAGAAGGAGGTGGAGGCGTCCATGGTGGTTCCCGAATTCGTCCGTGGTTCTACACACACACAGACACAGACACACACGCGCGCGCACATACACACGCACATGCGCACAGTTGAATAAATAATAATAATAAAAATTAAAAAAAAAAGAATCATAGTTGGTATTACATTTGCTACTAATGTTGTTGGAACCTAAGTTCCGCGGAACCTCGGGACCTCACTCGAAAGAACCCGGAGACTCGGAAATCAATGCAAAAGCAAGAGGTTTTATTGATATCCAACGCGCGTTGGGGTCACCCTGCTCGGGAAGGCAGAGTGGCCCACTGCTAGGAGCTCTGGGGGCTTTTATAGGGCCATGCGAGTAAGTGTGCGTGCAAGATTCATCTTGATAGAGAGGATTACGTGCATCATGATTGCAAGACTGTTAGGTTGAGCAGGGGGTGATCGAAAGTTCAGCTGATAAACAGGATGCAGGTGCAGTGCCAAAGGGGTTGCCGAGAGGTCGGCTGATAAAGGGGTTGCATAGAGGTCGGCTGATAAACAAGATGCAGGATGCAGGTGTGGCGTCATTTCTTTGTGTAAGCAGGGGATACAGGCAAAGTTAAGTAGGGTTCAGCACGTTCTCGTGGTCACATTAGTACATTTCCACAATGTGATTGTTAAATAAATCAGTGTATTTCAGCTTATCAGAAATATAGTGCGAAGGCTTGTATTTGTTAAAATTCCTGATTTAAAGAAAGCTTCCCCCATTCTGGTACCTGAGTCAGTCACCATGCAGACCCAGCCTGTGTCATGAGAAAAGATAAACACATCCCGAGGTCGCACAGCTACCTCACAATTAGCCCTATCCCTAACCCTAACCCAGATAAGCAGGCCAGGATGCAGCCTGGTCTGGGCAGACTCACCTTGTCATACAAGATAATTCCAACTATCACCACATACATTGTTTCACAAGAAAAACCCTAACTTTGAGCTCTGGGGATGTATTTTTTGTCAAAATACAGTTTTAAAATTTGCTTTGCTTCTGTTTCACCGAATTTGTTTCCCTAACTATAAAAAGTTCTGTAAAGCTCCATTCTGGCTTCTCGGGCTGCTTGGCAGTAGCCTTCCTGTGAATTCTGCTGCATTAAAGCCTGCTCCTGGATGTTCATTGTGGTGCCTTGTCTGTTCTGACCTGGATAGATGACAACATTAAACCTGATTGTGAATTAATTAAAAAAAAGAAAAGAAAATTGGAGTATAACTGGAGGCAGAGCAACTGAGTTTCAGAGGCCCTGAGTTCAATCCCAGTATTACAAGAAAAAGTTGTTGCGGGGTGACTCTCCTGACTCTGTCAAATGTAATGGGAACACTCTCTAGGAGGCTATACCTATCCAGGTTCTTGTGTTCGGAGTCAGATTGAAACCAGAACACGAGTATTGGTTTAAAGTAGAGTTTATTAGAGGAAAGAAAGAACAGAACTCATGGACTCCAGATTGGGGGGGGGGTGCCATGAGGGGTAGGCATCCAAGATGTCTTCCAAGATCAGATATAGTTATGCTTTTAGGTAAGCTAGGGAAGATGGCCTTTCTCCATTGGCTAGGAAGCCTGAAGAAGTGGGGGATGGCTTTTCCTCATTAGTTAGCTCATGCTGGGGCCAAACCCAGTTGATCTTATGTCCATCTTAATGTGGGGCCTATTTGTAAAGGAGAACTCATCTCCATATCCTTTCATAAGCAAAGGGTTGGGGGAAGTTGACACCCTTATCTCTGAGGAGGATTTTAGCCTGTTACTCCCTAGCTGCAGGGGGTGCTCCTGCAGAGTAATCCCAGCCGTGGGGGATGACCCTCCAAGACCTTCAGAGACCGTCCCAGCATGGCTGCTCTGAAAGTGCCTAAAAGTCATGAGAAAAAAATAGAAATATATATTACCAAGTTTTAAAAAGTTTTGATAACATTCAGTGTGAATTAATTTAGAAACTTTGTTTATACATTTAAAAACATTATTCTGAACAGGGGTTTATGGATTTCATTAAAATGCCAAAAAGTTCATGCCCAAAAGGGAATTATCCTCTGAACCATCTCTCTAGCCCTGTGTTATATTTTTCTAAAGCATGATTTATAAGTTGAGATAAAAAGATATGATACTCTTCAATACTGAAACAATGAGGGCTGGAGAGAAGGCTCAGAGGTTAAGCCTTTGCCTGGCAAGTAAAAGGACCTGAGTTCAGATCCCAGATACCATGTAAATGGGAAATGGAGGCAGCCTGTGTTAGGCTACTGCACTTCTCTGATGAAATGGCACCTCTGAACATGCACAGTGGGCATGCATGCTCTTCATTCAACCTGAACTGGCACCCTGGGCCCTTCCTTCTTCATGTACATGTTTTGCTCTCTCTCCTAGAAATGCTTCAATAATAAGTATTTTCCCATAAAAAAGTAGAAAATCTAGAATGACTGCTGCTCTTAGTGCCTTAGGCTCCCTGCTGCTCCCTGCACTGTGCCACAATGCAGTCTGTGGACATTGAAAGGGGTCCCGGAACAAGCCCTTTTTAGCCTGTATTTCTAGCCCTGGAAGACAGAACCTGGAAAACTTCAGAGCAAAGCAATAAGGAGGTATAGCAATCCAGGATGATTCCTGATCTCACTCTCGGGCCTCCATAGGGACACACAGTGTCCTCTTCTACACATACCCACATGTACACATCTACATATGCCAAAATAATAATACTAATAATGAAACATTAAGACTCTGTGTGACAGCCTGCACTGTTGACTGTGAATTTACAAATGGTTTTATTTTGGCTTTTTGTTGCAGGACAATCAAAACAGTCCCTTCGTGGCCACCAAATGTTGCAAGGAAACAGTCTCAACTGCCCCATTGTCGTAGGGTTCTTGTGTTCTGGAGTAGAAGATTGAAACCAGAACATGTGTAGAGGATTAAGGTAGAGTTTATTAGAGGAGAGAAAGGTTGGAACTCATGGACTCCAGACATGGTGTGCCACAAAGGTCTGGGATGCCTCCATGAGAAGCAGGCAGCTGGAAAAGGAACTCATGGCACTAGAGGCCCATGAGGGGCTAGGGAACCAAAGATGGCTGCCAGGGCCAAGTATATTTATATACCTAGACAAAGCCTGGGAAACTGGCTTCCCATTAGTTAGTACCCACTGGGGCCCAACCCAGTTGCTCAAAGGCCCAGGTGGGCTGGAGAGCTCATCTCCATAATCCTTTCATAGGGAAGTTGTCCATCTTATCTCTGGGAGGAGTCAGTTTTTCAGCAGCAGTGTTCCTTCAGAGTGATTACAGGAGTAGGGGATGTCCTTCCGGAATTCCAAAGACCTTGAGAGACCTTGAGAGACCCATCCCAGCATGGCTGCTCTAATCCTGTCTCATTATGACTTTGGTTACAGTTGCTTGTTCAGCCGGCATAGAGTTCATGCCAACATCAGACACACCTGACAAATTCCACTGAATAGTGTTGCAGGGACAGGAATCGACCATCCCAATGTTGTAGGGTTCTTGTGTTCCAGAGTCGAAAATTGAAACCAGAGCACATGTAAAGGATTAAGATAGAATTTATTAGAGGAGAGAAAGGTTGGAACTCATGGACTCCAGACATGGTATACCATGAGGGGCTAGGGTGTCCTGGGGAATTCATGAGGAGCAGGCATGAAGCTAGAAGAACTCATGGCACAAGTGCCAGGAGGGGCTAGGGCGATGGAGAACTCATGGAACTAGAATCGGACTCATGGCACCTGAGTGCCATGAAGGGCAGGTGCCCTAGAGAACTCATGGAAGCAGGTAGCTGGAAAAAAAAGTCATGGGACCCTGAGTACCATGAGGGGCTAGGGTGCCCAAGATGGCTGCCAGGGCCAGGCATATTTATACACCTAGAGAAGCCCAGGAAACTGGCTTTTTCCCATTGGTTGACTCCCATTGGGGACCAATCCTGTTGCTCTTGGGTCCATATGGACTAGAGGTCAAGTTGTTTGATATGGAGAGTTCTTCTCCATAATCCCTTCATAGGGAAGTTGGTCGTCTTATCTCTGGGAGGATTGGAATTAGTTCCTCAGCAAGGATGTTCTTTCAGGGAGATTCCAGCAGTGGGTGATGACCTTCAGGAATTCCAAAGACCTTCAAAGACTTTGAGAGACCCATCCCAGCATGTCTGCTCTAATCCTGCCTCAATAGGATAGCCAGAGATCCCACCATAGCCAGAGATCTCACCTGATAAATCTGCTAATCCGATGACTGGTAAAACACAAGATCCTTTCTTCCTGCTTTCCAACTATAAAAACTTGCACCTCTGGCTCCAAGACATGTCTGAACACTGCTCCCTCACTCATTCAGTCTATGAGGATGAGGCTTTCATTCATATTTTATCTCCGCTTCTTTTTTCCTCTTTTTTTCAAATACAAGGGAAAAAGCAGACTGGAGCTCCAGGACTGCACTTGAGTTTGGGACCTCGAGAGTGTAGCACAAGCTTTCTGGAGCAAGCAGTTTTTATAGCAGAAAATTGCAGAGAGGGGCTTGGGGCTGCCATGGAAACAGGACAGGGGACTGGGAAAGTACCATAAGAAAAAACCGGGTGACAGGATTTTTATCATGGGGTTAGCAGCGCCAAGTCACAGGGAAGAACACAGATGGTCAATCAGACTGTGGAAAGAACATCCTGTGGCTATGACATCTGAATGTTATCTAGATTTATGATCCTAAAGTGAGAAGCAAGTTACAGAAGCAAAACAGCACATGGTTGGAATGACAGGAAATGTTTTCCCTAGTTTCAGCAGAGCATTTGAGAATTTGTGCCAAACAGGATGTATCTGGGTTCCCAGATCTCTTGTTTTGGTCTGGGGTGGTGGTGAGGAGTAAGCTTTTCCTCTCAATTTTTAAAATACTGGTATCCTATAAACTAATTTCTGGAGTCCATCTCAAACCTCCTCAGCCAGTTCCCTCCATCTTATTCATCGGCTCAGGCTTGGTTTCCCCATCAATTAGACAATCTCGAAGGCTTGCTTTGGCTTAACTCAACTGCAATCCTTTGCAACTGCGTCCAGAGTATTCCAATCATCAGATTGACACCTGTACCTGACTATGACATCTTGCACTACTTCCCAGATAGAAAGGCACCTCTGGGCATGCACGTTGGGCGTGCATGCTCTTCTCTCAACCTAAACTATGCTCTGGCCCTCTTTCTTCAGGTACATGTTCCTGCCAGCTGGCTGCTCTTCCAGAAATGCTTCAATAACTAAGTATTTTCCCGTAAAAAGTAGAAAATATAGAATGACTGTTGCTGCTAGTGCCTTCCTTTTTGTGCTCTATGTAAGCCAAGAGAAAACTAAAGTTTGCTGCTGCTCTGTGCATTCATGCTGAGACAGCCATTCTGTTCCCGCAATAAATCTCTTGAGCAACACAGTCTGTGGTCTTTGTCTCTCCCTCCTCCCCCTCTCCCCTGGACTTGGGGGGGGTGTCCCGAAAAACCCTTTCAGTCTTAAAACAGGGAGATGACTTGTAATTTATGGTACCAAGCATATATGTTACTCATAGCCACATCATTTTTTATTTATTTTTACATATGTACATATATGTGTGTTATTGTATGTGTAACAGAGGACAATGTGTATCCCTGTGGAGGACCAATTGCTTCTACCTTCTCTTTAATTTGCTTTAGAGTTTCCCAGGCTCCACCTTCCAGGGCCAGAAGTACAGGTTGCTGCCATTTCTACCTGGCAATTTTACATGGAATTTGGGATCCAAACTCAAGACCTTCTGCTTTTGAGGCAGAGGCTTAACCTCTGAGCCATCTCTTTGCCCTACACTGGTTTTTTGTTTGTTTTTAATAAAGCCTCCTCCACCCTAGGTGGAATGTGGTCTTCCTGGAACAAATCCTAAATTTCTGACCTCCTCGTCTTAAGGCTTTGAGAGAGCACTGCTGTATGGCAGTCTTTCACTCCCTACACTCATTGCCCCACTTCCCTAGCACCCCCTAGCTCTGACCCTAAGCTATCTTTTCTAATAGCTCTCTCATCTTAAGGCCAAACTGTGGTCTCCTTGACCATTAGGCCTTCAGCCCTAACTCAAATTTCCTGTCTCGACCTTGTGTTTAGCTGCCACTCTATGAATGGCCACATGGACCTTATGCTCTGCAGGAATCACTCTCCATTCCTTTTAAAGCTGATGTAACAGTATGGGTATACTGATAAAGTACACCTTGGAGTTTTAGGGCAGTCATGCTGGGACAGTTTCTGGAGGTCTTAGAAGGCTATCCCCAGGCTGGGATGACCCTGAAAGAACACGTCCTATTCTAGTCTTTCATAGACATAAGGTTCCCAACTTCCCCCAACCCTCTGCTCATAAAAAGATATGGAGATTTGTCCTGTCCAGCAGGACCAGTTATTTGTGGGTCCGAGGAGGATCGAGCCTGCAGGGAACGATGGGCGAGAAAGAAAGAGGGAGACCAAGCAAAGAGTTGTCAAGGTCTCGTTTATTTAGAGTTAGGGTACAGCTTATATGCTCAGGCTGGAGGGGGAGTGGGGCAGGGGAAAAGAGATAAGCATGGTGGAGGCGCCTGGTGGTCGAGGCACCAGGTGGTCGCGCAGCTGCGCTATCTGTTATCTAGGTCCGGGGCGTTTTTACGGCTCCTCTGGAATGTCCTGGTAGCTGGATCCCGGGGGGCGCATATCAAACAAGCTTTTTGAGTTCCTTTTGGCCTTTTAGTGACTCTGGCCTCTAACATAAACAAGTTTTACGAGTCCCTTTTGGCCCTTTAGTGACTCTGGCCTCTAACAGAGATTAGTTCTCCATTGTGCATAAGCCCTATCAAGTGCTGGGGCACAAGATCATATTGAATCTCAATATGATCAGATCAATGATATGTAGAGGACCAAAAACTCCAATCAGCTTTGCAGAAACTAGAGCTAACCAGTGAGGGAAAAGTAATTTTTCCTGGGTTTGCCTAACCCTACAAATATACCTGACCCTGGCAGCCATTTTTAGGTCCCTTTGCCCCTTATGGGACGCCTTGTCTGAAGTTCTGTTAGTTCCTTTTTCATCCTTCCCTCACTCTCAAGTCTGTGAGTTCTTGGTGGTGCTCTTCCCCTGACAGATTCACATCCAAGAGTTCTGTTCTTTTTCTCCTCTAATAAACTCTGCCTTAATTCTCTACGTATGTTTGGTTTCAATTTTCGACTCCTGAACATAAGAACCTGGACACATACAGACCCAAGAGAGACCCCATAACACAGGATCTTTCTTTAGTCAGGTGGACAACCTTGTACAATGCTCTGTGTATAAATCTCCTTAAGAGAAGACCTCTCTGCTCTTTCTTCGGAAGTCTTGTAAGCGATTCTTCTGGGTTTTTAGTTAATGCCACTTGCACTTTGGGGTTTGTGCAATGCCCAAATGCTTTTGGAGAAACAGATAACTATTATTATCAGGATCAGTCGGCAAGAAGGCACTTGGCAAGAGCACTCAGCATCTCTACCAGATGAGAGCTTCTTCCTGTCCCAGGTCGGACATTAAAGGTTGTAACTGCTAGTGATTATCTTAGTTTCCCATCTAGATCCAAAGTGGGATCAGTAGGAATGACACACCAGGCAGGTTGGAGGATTCTTCAAACATGTTAAGATAGGTTTATTCCAGGATAGCTCAGTTTATATAGTGTAGTACAAGGAAGTAAGAAGGTAAAAAAAAATATTGTGTAAATAAAAATACATATTAAACCATACAGTCATCATCCTGAGTGCCTAAGATAACATTATAAAAGAGACAGTGAAAGGAGGAAGAATGCGTAGAAAAACATGGTTAGGTCCTGGTTCATTTTTGAAATGCCCAAAGGACCACACTCAGTCCCTTTCGGAATGAACAGCAGAAGGTTGTTAACCTCAACTCTTGTATTTTTACAGAAGGAGATCGTGACCTACGATGCTCACCAAGCAATTCCTTTTACGGTCATCTTAAGACAGCAGGGACAGGCCAGCCATGTTTCCTACAAAGGATTCCATCTTTGGACTGGGTAAATTCAGTCTTCCCTCTCCTTTCTATTCTTCCTCTTCTTCTTCCCTCTTTTTTCCTCCTGTCCTCCTTCCTCCCTTCCCTCCCCCAATTCTGAAGAGAGTGAGAATATAATCTTAGGAAATTATTTTGTATAGGACACAGTTTGCTACAGGAACCAGCCAATGTTGACAGAATGTGAGGCCAAATTTAGAATCTCTGTGTTAAGGGTCTTTTTGGAACAAAGAAAAGGCATGATGATAGAGTGTGCAGGTATGTAACCTTATCAAAACTTGTGAAATTTGGGCTGGAGAGCTGGCTCAGGGGTTAAGATTCTGTCTGAAAACAGATCTCAGGTCCCAAGCAAAAGCAACAGGTGGCACTTGGTGGGTGGAGCCTGGGAAATTCCAGAGAGAAGCAAGGAGGTACAAGTAATCCAAGGTGATTCCTGAAGTCACTCTTGGCTGTCCATAGGGGCAGCGCCCACTGACACACACACACACACACACACACACACACACACACACACACACACGCGCGCGCGCGCGCGCGCGCGCATCACACAAAATACAAATAAATAAAAAATATAAATATTTTTTAAAAAAAAAAAGCTTGTGAAATCCATGTTAGCGTATATGGGGAAAAAAGGTGAAACGGTTACAGAAAACAGCAGGACATCCCTCCTTCTAACCCTTTTGTTGTAGAAAAATTACTTCCTGGGATGACCCACCTGAAATATCTTCTACCAAGTGCCTCTTCTCCGTCCCCCACCCCCCACCTCCCCACCCCCGGCGCCACCGCCCCAACCAAAATTCCTTCTCACTGGGAGTCTTCACAAAGGAATTAAAAATCCAGCAGCCTCTTCCCCCACAACAGTCGTGGTGTGCTTAAACACACCCCAAGCAGTTGCAAGCCTCAGGTGGAAGCGCTTCCAGTCCAGCAGGATGCTAAACGCCCCTCATCGACCTCAGTAAATCTCGTTTGTAGAAATCAGGTCTCCTTTCATTTTGCCTTCAGGTGTTTCCTCTCTGAAGAGTCTAAGGTGTAAAGATTCAAATGTAAAGGGGAGAGCAGCTAGCAAAACGCTGGAGCTTGGCTTTTGGATGTGAATCCTTGGGCCAGTGCTGTTCTGAATAAACTGCTTCCTGCAAGAAAGTCTTGGCGTCTCCCTCGTGGGTGCAGACACCCCGCAACTCGTCTGGAGCTCCCGCGAGCAGCGTACCCTTCCGCACGGGGAAATCTTTGCCTGGCAGAAGTACTTGTGACCGTGTGACGGCAGATCGACTTCTGCAGTGCTGGGCCTTGGTTTCTAGAGCTATGCGCAGTCAAGTCTGCCACCTATAGCAGCGGCCGCTTCAAGCAAGTCGTACGTATTATTCATGTAAACATCTCTAAGTGCTGTGAAGCTATTTCCACTAAGTTGCACAGCTACAGCGCTGCAGGGCTGACTCGAACGGAAAAGTAAGGGAATTCACGGTTCTGCAGATGGTAGAAACTAATCCCTCCGCTTTGGACTCGATTCTGTTACTTCCTGAAGTATAACTTTTCGTACTAATTCCTCGTGTTAATAACACCCTCTGCACCTCAAGTACTGGAAAGACCCGTTCTCTATGCAACCGCTGCTGCATTTTTTTCTCTCGTACTTAACAGAAAGCGGTGCCGTATTTTCTGTCGACGACCCCTTCAGAGACCAGCAGCAGCTCAACTGCAAGTCGTCAGCGAGGCTGACTTCAGCCCTGCCTGGAGCCCGCGGCTCTCAGCGAGCCCGTGGCCGCGCAGCCCTCCGGGTGATTCGATGCACACGCGAGCGGGCGCCGGCGCCGGGCTCTGCTCGCAACTCGCGCCGCTCGTGGCACTTCCGGGGCGGGGCGCGGCCGCAGTTCCGCCCGGCCCCGGGTCGGACGCACGCAGCCGGGCGCCGTCCGCCGTCCGCTCCTGCCGCCCTGGGCCGCGTCGGACGTGGTGAGTGGGCGGCGGGCTGCGGGCGGCCGCTTAGGGACCCGCGGCGCGGGCTTCGGTTCCGCGGCTCGCGGCGGCTCGTCGGGAGGCCGGGCCGGGCCGCTCGCACCGCCGACCGCGGGCGCCGCGCCGCCTTCCCCGCCTCGGAGCGCGGCCCGGACGGCCCCTCCGCCTCGCGCGGGCGGGGGTCTCGCGGTGGCCCTCGTCGGCCCGCGCGGCGGGGTCTCGCCGCGGTCAGCGGGCCGCGCGCCGTGGGCCGGGGTCGCCAGGGCTTTGTCCCGCCCCGGGCTCTGCCTCGCCCGCCGCGGCCTGGGCGGGGGCTGCTCGGCCCGAGCGCGGGTTTCCGGGGCGCATCCCGGTAGTTGCTTTAGAAGCACTGGGTGTCTCTTCCAGGGGGGAGAAGCGGGAGGGTTGTGGAGCTTGGCGTTTGTTCCAATGGGCCGGCCGCGGAACTCGCGTGGGGATTTAAATTGTTGAAATTCTAACTTTCGTGGGGTTGGTTGTTTGCATGCAGGGCCTTAGTAACCGCTCTCCGTCCCGATCGGGTGTTCTTTTACCATCTGTGCAGGACAGGGACTCAAGTAGCATAGGAACATCTATGATGGAATTTGAAGTGTTAGATTAAGACGAGTAAATGTGTTCAGGGCCTGCGAGCCCAAGATTGGAGTGTTTAAGTTTAAATTTAGAAGTGCAGGGGCTGCGAGCCCAGCTGTATGCTGTGAAGGGATAAGAGTATGCGATGGACATGTACGCCTTAACTGTGACTCTGCTGGGAATTCCTGGAGTGTATTGAACCATGTGTGCGATGAAGTGATAAGTAATAAACGATGCTTAAGTAGCAGGCCCGGGCCACCCAAGACAGTTCGATAGGGAGACAAGAGCAGCCCGAGACACCTACCGGAGAGCTAAAACCCTGGCCGGGCAAAGTACTCTGAGGGCCATCCATCCCAGAGGGTGACCTCCTGCACCCCTGGCTCTGACCCTTCGGAGGTGACGCTCTTCGGAGCCTCCTAGATGTGCGACTGAGGGTAAGAAGATAAGAGCACTCTGTGTCTGTTTCTTGATAGCTACCTAGTGCGTGCACAAGTGGAGGCTGCTTCTCACACATCCCAATAACGAAAATTGCCAGCCATGTGTTTTTGCCTTGGAATGTTAGCACAGCTGTGGACTTGAAGGAGCACTCTTGAAGTCAAACTCAAGGAAATGTTTTAACAGTGCCTATTCGGTGCTGCTTCTCGTGGGATAGGCTTACGTGACCATGTGCTTCTTATTAATCTTATTCTCCTTTCTCAGGGTCAAGTAGTAAATAACGTTTTTTGCGGAAGTGACTGGAGTTTTTGGAGGGAAATGCATAATTAAAAGAGTAAAATCACAAGGTAAGTCGGTGATTTTAGAAGCTTATCCTGATTCTGTAGTCAACTATTCAGTTTATTGTGGAGTTTATCTGTGGATGGAATAGTGCCAGATTCCCAAAACCAGCACAGACCCAAGCTTCCGGGTAAAAAGGTTCAGACTGAAACTATCCATGAAAACATGGCTGGGGGGGAATGAATTCAGGCCGGGTCAAAGAGAGCAAGGTATGTGACCCAAGCTGGGTTTATTCGTGGCAAGCACGAGTACTTATACCCCCAAACTAGGAAGCAGCACAGCTAAAATATTTTTACAGATATTTGTCAAGCATATGTGATAAACAGAATATACATTGTTGAAACTATAAGAAAAACAGAAGGGGCATATGGTGAATTTATGGAGCAGACATAGTGTCTCCGGTACAGTTAATTATAAACTGTGGTTAGGGTCTTCAGTCTTAACAATCTTGTTATCCGTTCGATCTATAGATAATATGCCTCAGTGGTCTCAAGACAATCAAGGAAGGAACATGCAGGAAAATACTTTAATCCCACAAAGGGTCATGAGTCAGGACCTGTGTTAGTCTGAGCTCAGGAATGAGCAAAAATAGGCAGGAGACCTACATTCATATCCCACACCTACATTCATATCCACGCACCTACGTAATTTAGGTGGCACCCTGGTGCTGTCTCCGGGAAGCAGGTTATAGGCCCCAACATACCCTACAGAATAGTATTTTGTCTGTATTGTGTATATACACAAAATCACCCCATTTGGGTACAAATCATGGTGCTTTCTCTGGGCTCTTCCACTCCCTGCACTCTTAGGAAGAATTAATCCCTCTGCCTCAATTCCCTCATCTTTTAAATGGGTGACAGCACCTGTGGGATTGTTGTGATTAAATTACAAGTTTCAGACATAGAACATACTTAAAATAGTTTCTGGCACATGAGAAGCATCCAGTAAGTAGATTCTATGTATTATCATGTTAGAGGAAATATATTTCATGACCTTACAGGCAACTCAGTCTTTAAGTATATATAATTCATGAATGAATGTTGTGTTCATTAAACCCATCACTAGGTTCCTTTTTTTTTTAAATGAGAATTTCTATTTCAATATTTTGTGTAGTTTTTTTTTGTGTGTGTTTGAGAGAGGAAATGGACATAGTACTTTCATGGCCCATGGGTGGGAGTCGAGGAAGACTTTCAGAAGTCACTTCTCTCTTTCCATCGTATCCCTTTTTGGGGATCAAATGTGAGCTCTCCAGGTTTGGACACATAATCATTTTTACCTGCTGAGCCCTTTTGCCCGTAGATTAGATATCAGTGAATTCCTGGGATAGAACAATCAACTCCAAAGTTACGTTCTTTCATGCAGCATATCTAATTAGGTCATTTCCCTTTCCTGTATATTTTCTATGCCTTGAACATTAGGAACTCACCTTTAGTGAACTGTAAACTTATTGCAGTCTGTTTTAAAAATCAGTTTTAAATATGTTTAGTCTAAGCAGGGCCCCATTGTGTTTGTGAGTATGGGTGTGGACTTGCAGGTACCTGTGGGGAGGTGCCAGGGGGACTTCAGGAATCATAAATTACTCTACCTCCTTTTGTTTTGCTCTGGGGTTTCCCAGGCCTACTTCCAGAGGTGGAGATACAGGCTGCTGCCATTTTTCCACCTGCTGTTTTTCACATAGGGTCTGGTATCTGAACTTGGGTCCTTCTGCTTATGAGGCAGAAGCTTAACCTCTGCGCCATCTCTTAAGACCAAACCCTCCCTCTTTTGTTTGGAGGCTTCTCCACTATACAAAATAGATAGGGGAAACTTTCAGCTTGAAACATAACTAGAAAGTTCCAACCTGGCTGTAGCAGTACAAGATGAAGTTTTTTGAAAACAAATGAAGAAAACCTTATAAAGAAGAAATAATCTTGTAAAACTTAAAAGAAAAAAAAAATTTTAGACCTGGTCTCACTCAACTAGCACCTCAAACCCCTGCCAGTCGTTGCTTCAGCTTTCTGAACAGTGGAATTACAGGTGTGAGTCACTAATCCTGACTATGGTGGTGAAGAATGCTGAGTGTTTTTTCTGGAGGTCACCATGCAGTGGTCACATTCTTGAGGTGTAAGTGTGCTTGTGAGGGGCACAGGTGGAGCTGGTCTTGTCATGTGACTCTCTGGTGATACCAGAGCTGTTTGTACTCACAGGTATGAAAACAGGTAAAGGACCTAATGACAGTTAATTGAGATTCTCTTGAGATGTATCCTGTTACATGATTTATTTGTAAGTAAATTCTCATAATTAAAATGGCAGTGATTAAAATTGCAGAGTTAAATTTAATTGGAAACTAGATGGCCTTTGGTGACCTCAGTACCCAGAAGGTTGTCATGTGCATTCGAGAGATCAAGAAGTGTTCATGTTTGCCAGCAGGCATCTTAGCTGCTGAGCACTCTCTTGCCTCCCATTGTAAACTTTAGGACATTTTCTGGACCCTCAAGAAAAATTTCTAGTCTTGGTGGTAGTAACATTTTTCCTCTTAAATTACCCACCAAGGTGATCAGTAATCCAATTTTGAACTTGTATTATTTACATGCCCTGCACATTTCACATAATTTAAAATCATGTAATATCTGGTCTTCTGTTTGTATTTGGGAAAGTTGTAGTATTTCGAAGAGGTACAGTCTTGTTGGAGAACGGTGGGTCACAGGGAGCTGGGCCTTGAGTTTGATATCCCAGCTCTGCTTCCTCTTTTACCTCCTCATGACTTCATTACCTAAGTCAGCTTCCTGCTGCTTTCTATAGCCATGTCTCATGTTATGCAATTCCCACCATAATGAACTAGTCAAATAAATCCCCTCTTTGCTCTTTAGTTGTGCTCAAGTATTGTCTCAACAGCAATAAGAGTTGGCTGTCATAAGATAGGCTGCAGGTATTGGTCTTAATTGAGGTTCCCAGGTCTTAATTGAAGTTTCCTGTACCCTCTGCTTTTATCAGCTAACAGATAATTGGGTTTTGTCTGCTATGAATAAAGCTGATGTGATCAGTTAATCCAGAAGTGTTTATGGGAGCACACATTATTTCTCTTATGTGCAGACATCTAGGAGTTGAGCTTCTTAGTCATGGTATATATGGTTAACTCTTTGGGTCTGTAAGGTTTATCCAGAACAGTTGTATAATTTTTAGAGATGTGGTCTAGTTTACCCACAATGTGCTAAGTTCTGTGGGCTGGAGAGATGGCTCCAGTAAGATTCTACCTCACAAGCAGAAGATCCTGAGTTTGGATCCCAGGTCCCATGTGAAAATGCCAGGCAGAAAGGGCTACTGCCTACACTTACAGCCCTGGTGGGGGGAACCTGGGAAATCTGAGTCAAGCAAGAAGGAGGTAGAGGCAATCCAGAATGATTCCCCAAGTCACCCTTGGTCGTTCACAGGGACACACAGTGCCCTCTGATACATACATACACACATAAAAATAAATTTTTTTTAAAAAAGAAATCAGTCTATGATAGCTACTGTAGTCAGCCTGAAGTGGTGTGTTGGTGATTGTGACTTGTTTGTATTTGATGGCTAATGGTGTTACAACATCTTTCCATGTACGTACTGTTTATCTTTAGAATTATCTATCCAAAACCTGTTACTTTGAGTTTTATGTTATGAAGTTGTGTTTTGTTTTGGAGGGAGATTTTTGTATTTTGTTAATGTTCCTTGGCAAGCGTAAATGTTCAGGCTTATTTTCTAGAGTTCTCGTCCATTGATTAATGCCTATCTCATGTGAATAGCATGTTGTTAAAATTTTTCTTCATGTTGCCGAAATTCATGATGACCAAACAGCTTAGGGAAACAAGAGGATTTTATTTTTGCTTATGGTTTTCAATTACAGTTCCTAGTCCAGCTTGGCAGGAGAGTTCATCAGGAGCCAGGAGAACTGGCCACACGATATCCGCAGGAACTTCTGAGAAGGGCTTGTGTCTCCATAACATACACGCACAGTCTTTTTTTTACTATAGTTCTGTAGTATGTATTGTTACGAGGTCTGGTAGTCCACCCAGTAAAGGAGTTGTTTATTAAAAGTGGGTCTAACAGACTGAAGTTTCAGGACTCCATCAGAGTTTGGGACCTCAAAATGGAGTGAGGGCAGCGTGCAGTTTTTATTGTAGTTTCTAAGTTGGTACATGTTGTCCAGCTAGTGACTTGAGCTGGCGGATTTAGAGAGGAGAGTGGGTGGGCCACTCTTAGGTTGTTTTGACATATATAAACCACAGACCTACTTGTCAGTTAGTGGTTGCAGCCGGAAACTTAGATAGGGGAGGAAATCTTGAGTGATGGTCCTGCTGACCCAAGGCTGTAACTATGAAACGAAGTAGTTAGCAGATTGTGAGAGCAGGTTTTGACTATCCTTATGTGTAAGTAGTTTACAGAAGCCAATAGAGTGATTAGTCTAGGGTAAATTTTTCCACAGCTTATTTTCTATAGCACACTGCACATAGTTTCATCACAGCACACAAAGAATGGGGTCTTTCTTTTCTTAGACCACCTCATGCATCCTTTCTCTAACTTTTTCTTTGATATTGTTTTGTCTTGGTTTTATTGCATTTCATAGAAATTTTAGAATGAAATTCTCACTATTTTAAAAAATGCTGTCTTAGTTCATTTTTCTAATTCTGTGATAAAACATCCTGACAAGCAGTTTAAGGGTTATTTTGGCTCACAGTTCAAGGGTACAGGAATGCGTGGAGGCAGATTTTGAAACAACAGGTTGACCTGCATCTGTAGACAGGAAACAAAGTGTAGCTCACTGTGTAGCTAGCTACAGCCTTGAAGTTGTGACGAGCCTCCTGCAGCAGGCTGCCTGCTGGGGTCACAGAGGAGCAGCACCACCTACCCAGTTTCCTCCTGTGAGTCTTAAGCACGAAAGGCCAAAATGATGATTTTCCTGGGCTGTTCCCGTCCCCCTTTAGCTGCATGTTGCACTGTGGCAGTGACTCTTGCCAATTGCAGCAATTGTAGCTTAGTGAATGAAAACAGCCTTCACTGCCTTAGTCATAGTTTCCATGGTTTCCTGGTTTCCAAAATGCAGAAGTGCTTTGTCTATACTATAGTTCTGACCCCTGAGCAGTTGGCTAATTGTCCTTCCTGTCTGACCTCTTGATGAGAAAGTCTGGCCTATGGGACTATTAGGGATTTCAAGTCCTAGCCTTTGTTTTGTAAGATTGAGGCTTTAATCCCAGATCCACAGTGTCTGTTGAAGTTCTATGATCTGCCGGACTAGACCCTGGAATGTGGGCCGTGAGGGTCATAAGTAACTGCTGTCAGTCTGTCCTCGGAAGCATCAGAACAGCACAAAATTGGCTTTCTCGTTATAAGTGGTAATACTTTTAACTCAGTTTCCTATTCCAGTAACTTTTTTTGTTTGTTTTTTGCTGTTGATATCTGATCTCATATCTCAGGCTGAGCTGAAATCCACAAGGTAACTGACTATACATCACAAACGCTAGTGTGACAGGAAGGTTTCATTGTGTGACTTACTTGCTTTCTTCTATATGGTGATTTACTTTGTGTACTTGGGAGGTAGTTGTCAAAGAAATCAGGTATTTAAGACTCTATCTATGGGGTGTGGCGTGACATTCCTGCAATCCCAACGCTTAGGCAGGAGGATTGCATTGAGTTTGTAGAGTGAGACCATCTCTCAAAACAGTGATAGGGAAAAATGTTTTTTGCTACAAGGTCCTTGTAGGGAACGCTGACTGACTTCCTCTGTGTTCTCTGTTTAGTTCCAGGATGAGGAATGTTTATAGCCACAATTCGTACAACACTAAGTGTAGCACACAGGGTCTCCTGTTGCATGTGAGGATGTTGTGTGACCCTTGTGAACAGTCTGGATGCATAGAACAACAGCCTTGCCATGATGTGTGATGACTTGCAAAGCTTAGTCAGTGGACTAAGACTTAAGACTCTTTTTCTACAATGTCAGACACAGAAACTGGAGCTAAAACTTAGGCCCTCTGGTCTTTCCCCCTTAGCTTTCTATTTAAGAACTAGCTGGCCATGTGTTAGAACTAGCTGCCTGGGTTAACAGTAGCATGGAGACCTTCAAGCATAAGGTCCTGCCTAATGGGGAGGAGGAAGCAGGACAAACAGGGCTTGCTGAGGGTTTACTGAATCTGTGTCTCACTAGCACTGTTTTAGCCAATCCTGTTCTACCCAGCTGTTTTCCTCAGGTCTAAGCAAAGACATTCTTATATATCTTATACCTCTTTTTGAAGGTCCCTATATCACGTGTTGATTAAATTTGTTATTCCATTAAAAAAAGAAAACAGGTCTTCTCTTTAGCTTAGTGTTAGGAAATTTCTGATAATAATCATTAGGCAGACTTAATTAAATTTTTCTAACAATGACATGCAGTTTGGGCACTGACATGTGACTAATAGTGTGTGCCTTAGATCAGGTTTCCATGTGAACAGTCAACACACATGGTTTGTTTATACTTTCTCACCAGTCATTCACCTCCATTTTTCCTCCCTGATTCATAAATTTTTCATCTGTTAACAACTGCCTATAGGGTTTTAATAACCCAGGTTTCCTTCAAAAAATAGTAACAGCAGTAGTGCCATGTAGGATTAAATCTCAAGCAGTCAAATTGAAAGATAGGTTTAGTCTACTTCCAATTTTGTTTTTTTTAGAATCTTTTTTTTTTTTATTCAATGGTGTGTGTGTGTGTGTGTGTGTGTGTGTGTGTGTGTGTGTAGAACCACGGACGAATTCAGGAACCATCATGGATGCCTCTATCTCCTTGTACTCTGCCCGGGGATTCACAGGCTCCACCCTACCAGGACCAGAAACGCAGGCCACCCCCGCTTCCTCCTGGCCTCTATGTGGGGCCTAGGATCCGAACTCAGGACCTTCCGCCATGCAAGGCAGAGGCTTAACCCCTGAGCCACCTCTCCAGCCCCCCAATTTTGTTTTTATTTGAGACAGAATCTCACCATCTTGCCCAGGTTGGTCTCTGGGGTTCAGATGATCTGCCTCAGCCCCAAGTGATGGGGACTACAGGTACATACCACCACACTTAAAAACTTACAAGTTGTGTTTGCTCTTTGCTTTGAGACATGTCTCATGTTTTCCAGGCTGACCTCACGCTTGCTGTATGACTGAGGACAAACTTCTCATTCCTTCCTCCGGTCCGGTGCTGCTGTTCAGAGTCAGGGTTTCCACAGCTGAGTCACATCCTAGCCCTGTTACTATTATTGTATGCATTGTGATAAAGTCACCTTTTCACTTAAAAGAGATGCATAAAGCTTTTCTTGGGTGTGTTTGAGTCTCCAGAGGGTGGCGTGATGCCTGCTTCGTGCTTTAGAATGTTGTAAGCAAGTGAGGACTGCAGAGCACAGCCTCCGAGGAGCTTTTAGTAGAGTCAACCAACGAGTCCACTGATGGATGAATTTATAGGAAAATGTGTGAGATGCGTATGTAATGGAATGTTGTTTAGCCATAAGAAAAAATAGTTTATCATTCTTGTGAACATACTGGAAGTTATATGTAACTGAAATAAGCCAGGTAGAGCAAGGCTTACAATATATCTTCTTACCTGACAATCACAGTCAGGTTCACAGAGGAATGGAGCAGAAAGGATGAATCCTGTTTCTGGAACAAGGTCTTGCCATGTGGCCCAGCCTGGCCTTGAATTTGTGATGCTCCTGTTGTGTCTTCCAAGCACTCTTAATGCAGTGTTTTCCTTTGCCTGCTTACTCCTGATTTGTGTATCCTGATGAGCAACTTGCTTACAATCTTTGACATACTTTGTCTTTTTTTGTATTCTGTGATTTATTTTAAAATAACATAAAGTTCACAATGCTCAAAAAAGGAAACCCTATTTGAATAGATGGCAGTGCTAATTGGCTAGATTTGGCCATTGTGTTTTGTGTAACCGGTTGCACTATGTTTTGAAGACATACATGCAATGTCTGTCTCAACGAATCCTTGCTAAGAATTCACCTGGTGGAGCCCCGCCACATTGCAGGGGTGCCCACCAGCTGCTCCACAACTTGACAAGAGTTTTGACTGCTGGGTCCAGTGTACACCACTGACAAGAGGGTCCTCCTGTGGGCAACAACTAACAAGTTGTTTGCTGCAAATGGAGGCTCTCTCTCTCTCTCTCTCTCTGTCTCTCTGTCCCTCAAAAAAAAAAGCTCTATTTGTAGCTACAGGATTCTTGGCTGATTATACCTGCTTCATTATTGGTAGACTGAAGTCTTTGTTCTCAGTGGTAAGGGGACATTTGTGTTTTTGCTCCTGTACTTGTAGAATCCATGGATATGTTTATTTTTATAGTTGTTACTTTTTGATGGCTTGGCCATCATTGTTGATTATTTCTTTGATCTTTGAACACCATTTTAACCATTCCAGTTGCTGAGGTTGAAATGCCCGCACCATAAGCATGTTGGAATCAAATCCCCATTTTAAGGTGATAGAGCAGAAGCTCTGGGGTTTGGAGATGGGCCTCCGGAGGTAATGTAGACCTGAACTTAGGTGCCCATCCTGCCCTGTCTGCAAAGTCCCCAACAGCAAGAACTCCTAAGGGTTCAAAAATGTGAGCAAATTAGCAGTTCCTTTGTAAATTACCCAATTCGTGGTGGTGATGGTAACCCCAGCCCCTGAAAACAAACAAGCAGAAAAATAAGAGATGAAGATGCAGCTTTCCTGTTAGCTTTTTTAATCCTTTCAGTTCAGTTGTGTGTTTAACTTTAAGGACTATTTCTTAGAGTCTGCATGTAGTTGGATAACTTTCTTGATACCTTTTAGACATTATTCAGTTCATTTAAACTTTTTAAAAATTCTGTGTGTGTGTGGGCATTGTGTACCCCTGTGAAGTACCAAGGGTGACTTGGAAATCATTCTGGACTGGATTGGTTCTGCCTCTTTTTTGCTTTGTTCTGTGATTTCTCAGGCTCCACCCAGCAGGGCCAGAAATGCAGGCCATTGCCATTTCAGCCTGGCATTTTTACCTGGGACGTGAAATCTAAACTCAGGACCTTCTGCTTTCAAGGCAGAGTCTCTTAACCCCTGAGTCATCTCTCCAGCTCTCATTCAACTTTTTAAAGACAGGCTGTCAGATGCCACTCTGGCTAGTCTGGAACTCGCTGTGTAGATTAAGCTGGCCTCAAACTTGTGACCCTCTTTCTGCATTTCCAAATATTGATAGTACAAGTATATGCAGTACCCCTGGTGACTTCACATTGAATATTACTTTGATTAAAAAATGTATTTTGTGTGTGCAAGCAGACATGTGGAAGTCAGGACAACTTTTGGCTTCATGTACGTTTCTAGGCCTGAGGGGCTTATAACACCGCTACCCAGTAAGCTATGTCATCAGCCCTATTGTTACTTAAAAGACTAGAGGTTTGCCATGAATTCCTGACCAGCCTGGACTTCATGGTGAGTTCTAGACAAGTCCGAGCTACAGCATTAAGACCTTGTCTGAAAAAGAAAGTTAATTTTGATACAGTTGCAAAGCAAAACAAAAAACAAGTTAGTTGGTTCCTAGATAAGGAACATGGTAAGAAACATGAGATGATCTTTAGAAATAGGAGTTTCATTAGACTGGAGGATCTTGTGGTCGTAGGGTCATACTGTGGCCTTGAGGTGGCTGAGCATTACAAAGGGAGAGATGACTTCAGGAAAGTTTGCTAGGAAAGCTAGCTCTACAAAGACCCAAAAACAAAGACCATGTGTGTTTCTCAACTACAATAGGAAGTTTCAGATCATGAGACAAGAACCATCCAGTTTGTGGGTAAAAGAGAGTTCTTCACTCAGTTGCTAAACCCTGTGGGCCAGGTCCTTTATAGATTGGCAAAAGGGAGGAGAAGAGAGCTTGTTTTCCTGACACAGCAGGAGATCATCAGTTCCTTTCTTGGAGAGTCTTTAGTCACATTGAAGACTTGGGAGGGTTGGAGGGCTGGAAGGTAGAAGCTGGGCAACAGGACGGAAGAGAGTTTTCTAGCACAGTTTCCCAGAATCTCTTGTTCTCAGTCTTCTGTGGTTCCTTTTATCTGGTCTACTACTGAGAGATTGCAATCAGGTATAGGGAGTTTCCAATCAGATTTAGGGCTGGTCTTTGTATTGTAAATGTATTGATCCAGATAATCTCTTCAGGTGGTCTCACAGCTGATTTTAGTTAGTGTCAGGTATGATCAAATTGACACCCAGGATTAACCATCACAAGCATCTCTTCAGGTAATCTGACAGCTGATTTTAGTGTGGTCAAGTTGATGCCCAAGATTAACTATCACAAGCCTACCCCTTGTCAATTTGACACCAGATCACATTTCCTTAGGCCATTCTTAATCTCCACATAAAAATAGTAAGACTCAAATTCTGCCAAACATATTGCACCCGTATTATTTTTCCCAAGATAAGTGACAAAGTCCCTTGAGAAATGCTTAGTCTTTAGTGTCCCATAACACAATATCATGTTTTACAACATTTTGCCATGTAACTACAGGTTAATATTGTATTATATAAATATCCTTTTAGTGTATGTGTGCATGCACAAGCGTATTCTTAACAGACTATACCAGGAGCGCCCAGATCGGAACTACACACTGTCCTGCCTGTATTGAGTTGTTGTTGTCTTTCCTTGACCTTAGTCACAGGACATGGCAACACCAAGAGACGCCTTAGCGGATCTCCTGTACTCCAGCAGACATATTCTTCCTACCACCATTGTGGAGAATTAGCCCAGTTTTCCCGTGGTGGTCTGGGTCAATCACCCCTCCTACCACTGTTATTCCTTTCTTAGCCTGTTGACTCAAGGGCATCAGAAGTACAAAATATACAGGGGGAAGCCTTAGCTTCCAGTTCAAAAGAATATTTGCGGTGCCTCCTGACAGAAGCATTTCCTGCTCTGGACCCAAAACTTCTAGGCCAGTAGAACACAGGCTTGTGGAACAGAAAGCAAACATTTTCCTAATGGGTCACTAGGGATGATGGTAAGGGGAGCCATTCTTGTTTCTGACCAGGTGTTGTCAAGTTGACACCCAGGTTTAACTACCACACTTTCCAAGCTGTAGTGGTTACAGGAGTTTGCCGCATGTCCAGCCTTGTGCCTTTTTACACTTATTTTTTGGGGGCAGTTCCTCCTTTAAATTAACAGTAACTTCTCTAATACACTATATGCTACTTTAGTTATTTCCTCGCTTTCTCCTCTATCATCTTCTGTCCCTCCTTTTTTTCTTTAAAATCTTTGCAATCTTCCACCTTATTGTACTTATCTTCCTAGCCCTCAAAAAAAATTTTTTTTAAAGAAACTTAAAAAAGATACCAAAAGAAATTCTCTCTAAGCCAGGGTTGGTTTTACACACTCATGTAATCCTAAATTCTTGACAGAGATAAGGAATACCACAAATTTGAGAGGCCAGCTGTATAGGGTGTATAGGGTGTATAGGGTGGTCCAAGTTGACCAAGGCTATTCAAAGAGACTCTGTCTCAAAAAAGAAAAGAAAGAAAAACCTAATAAAAGAATCTTCATTTTTATTTCTTACAGATTGTGAACATTTAGGACAACAGATTTCCCTACATTGTTAATGATCTCAGTTCAGCTATGAGTTGGAACGCGAGACCACCACCATACTCTAAGAGCCAGTCAACTATTCTGCAGCAGTATTTAATGCATCAATCTCCCCCAGCATCTCAAAGTTCTCTCATCTATCCTGCAAGTAACCAAGAAGCATGCATGTATTCCAATAATTCAAATTCAACTCCACAGCCGCTCCCAAATAACAGAAATTATAAAACTCATCAAGTTCCTGTTTCTAATATGCAAAGTAGGACCATTGTGGCCTCACAGACTGCCATAGGAAGAGTCTCATATGCAAATGGTAAAGTACCCCAACAACCAAAGCACAGCTTGCAAGTTTCTTCAGGAGTTTTGCAGAATTTGTGGTTGAACTCACTAACAAATTCTATGCCTTCTCACACAGAGGCAGCTAAATCCCACCAAACTGATCTTGGAGCTAATGTGCCTTATGTACATGCACCACAGAGTCAGCTTTTCACATCAGATACCTGTTCTATGCAATTACCTGTGGCTCCTTCAACTACTACAGGGGGTCCTGTGATTTATCAAGGAAATCAGAGACTTGCCCACATGCTACCAGATCAGCTGGGTGATTGGACACAGCGGTGTACATCCCATGAACTAACCTACCCAAACCCCAGACCACCTTCAAAGCAATATTCTTATCCACCACAAGGTTTTTTGCAAGATCCTAATGTTCAGAAACAAAACTTTATTTCATCTACATCATTACTAGTTAAAAATCATCAGCATCCAACTTACGCAGAAACTTTACAGTCAGAACATTCTGCACCTCTGTCTTCGTACCAGTATGCTTCGGAAGCCAGCAAAAGACTCCCTCTATTTCCTTACAACTGTAGATTTGGAAGCCAGCCTGTGCAGAACATTCAGCCTATTACCAAACACTTGCCAGTGGAAATTCCTCAGAGGCCAGACATGCTCTCATCTGAAAAAAGGCAAGATTTTCTGCAGCAAAACACTAATGAAAGTACCGTCACCATTGGAAATTTCTGTAACTTGAAAGTAAGTGACAGTGTCAAACAGCCTCATAGCATACCAGTTAGCGCTTTTGTGGATGGTGGTCAGGATCTTGCTCAAAGTAATCAAGAGAAAAGAATGTACTCTTGCAATCCAAGTGCAAACCCCATAGTGGATACAAATGTTACAAAAGAAAAGCTAGTCAGGGATATTAAATCACTAGTAGATTTGAAAAGGAAGATTACAGAACTTGCAAGGAAAATTAAAATTAATAAAAATCTTCTGATGGCCGCTGGTTGTAGTAAAACAGCTAATGCCTCTTATGGTGACCAAGTTCAGCACCCTGAATTCTCCACAAAAGAAATGTCTGCTAACAGTAACAATCACTGTAACGTGGAATTGCTAGCAACATGTCTTTCTCTTTGGAAAGACCAGTCTCCAAAAACTGTGGAAGAAAAAATTTCAAAGCCTTCAGAGAAAAGACAGTGTGGTGAGTCTCAAATAAACACAACTGCAGCTGGAAGTTCAAATCCTGTGGAAGATCATGCTAAGAGCCTTTGTTCAGATGGGGCAAATTCTCAGAATAAAATTGAAAACCTGTCATCAGAAACCGTTTTTTCACTGGTAATGCCAAGTTATGAGTCATCAGGGTTAACAGCTGCTAAGGGAACGGAACTTCAGATTGCCGTGGTCTCTCCTTTAATTCTTTCAGATGTCAAGTCCTTGTCTGGGAAAGAGGTAGCCCCAGAAATAGTTTATCCAGTCATTAGAGAGGACAGTATTCGTAGCTTACAAAACCAACTTGCAGAAAACACAGCAGCTGCCTCTCTGGACATCACTGGCCAGGACCCAGCTGTAAGTGCCACAGCAACAAAGAATTCCTCAACGACTCCGAAGGAAGATCTGGGCAAGTCACTTCAGGGTGATCCAGAAGATACCCCTGGCAGTTGCCAGGGAGAGCACCTTCCCCAGGACAATCAAGCCCTGGTTCACTCAGGACTCAGCACTGTTGAAATCGGGCCCATTTTACAGATTGAAAATATCTGTTCTCTTGCTGAAGGTGATGTGTCTTATAATTCCCAGATAGCAGAGATCTTCAACTCTTTACCTTTGAAAAATGCTGAGCCCCAGAAATTTTGTAATCAGCAAATAACGAATAGTCAACAAAAAGAACAAGGAGAACTTATCGTTGAAAATAAAGACTCTGGTTTCCAGAAAAATGAATGTGTACAGATCACGGCTAGCTCTCATGAAGTGACTGAGCAGCCTTCCTCTGTTGAGTTTGCTGAGGCAAATGGAGAGGTTCTAGAGCAAAGCAGCTTGGAGCACACCATGGAAGAGGACAGAATAGCTAAGGACGGGGGTGATTCGGCCCCTGCCGCACAAGTTCCTGAGCCCCAGGAAACAAATGGGTTCATCAGTACCTCTGTCTATCGCCATGCAGAAAGTGAGGTTCAAGATGAGGATGTGCCCATCTCATACCTACATGACCAGCTGTCAGAGCTTCTAAAAGAGTTTCCTTACGGTATTGAAGCTGGAACTGGACATGAAGTTTCTGCAGACCTGGAAAAGATGGACCAGATCTCAGAAAACCAATCTGGGGATAAAACTGCCAGTGTGTCTGGGAACAACACAGACCAAATACAAATTACAATATTAAGCTCAGAACAAGTGAAAGAACTATTTCCTGAAGAAGATGGTCAACCTAATGACATAGACAAATTGTCAGAACCCAAGGAAAAAAAGACAGTTAAAGATGCAGTAAGCCCATTACACTCACAAGTCCCTGGAGATAGTCATGGAACTGGAAAGCTGGACATTGAGAAAGACAAAATCCATTGTTGTGCCTTGGGTTGGCTCTCAATGATTTATGAAGGAGTACCTCAATGTAAGTGCAAATCCCTGGGGAACACAACTTCAGAAGAGGAGAAAGAAGACCAGAATTCTGTGGAAACCAATAATAGCAAGCAGGGGAAGCTGTCCTCCAAGAGTGGTGTCTCGGTTGTTGAAATTAATAGTGTTCCAAATAATCAAAAGACTTCTCTCACCTCAGCCACTGAGAAAGGGCATTTTCCTGAAAGTCACAGCAACAAGATAAAAGCACCCAAGAAGTGCAAGTCACTGGTGGTGGGACAAGAGTCGGATGGCCAGCCTTTACCGAAGTGTGATTGTGAGGATGAAAGAGATCTTTCTAACGTGAAACAGGACAGCTCACTGAAGATAAGACCGAAAATAACAAAAGATGGTGCTTCATCGAAATGTATTAAGCCAGAACCTTTGCGTGGTAAAAGAAAACACTCCTTGGTTTTTCACGAAGTATCTTTCAACTCCGGTGATACAGCTGTCTTGAAACAAGCTTCCCAGAAAACCCTGCGGAAGGAATGCACACAGAAAAACTCAGGTTCAGAAAAAACACATAGGCCTCCATTGTCAGCCACGGAACCATGCCGGATGACTGACTCTCCAGCACCAGAGAAGGAAAAGCTGAAATTCAAAGCAGGTGCCTCCCGAATAAAATATTTTGAAAAAAGAAAGCGGGACCATGGGATTATCACAGATGTAGAAATCAAAAAGAAGAGAGACAACAAACAGGAGCAGAACAAAACCTCAGGAGGTGTACTCCCATGTAACATTCCAGCAAATCCATCTCAGAAAGCTGGTGTTATAGAAAAGGTACAGACAGGTTCTGAGTCCTCACACCCTAAGAGTGGCTCCTCTAAGACTCCAAGAGTCATAACAGTTCAGGAGTATTTACAGCGGAAGAGAAGCAAAGAGTTGATGGGGAATAGTGCTACTAAAAAGTTATGTTTGGAAAGTGTGTCATGTGACTCAGAACGCTTGAAGTCCAGTAAACATTCTGGGACTGAGAGTTTGGGGAAATTAACTGAGAGGCAGAAAGTTAGTGCAGAGAACTCAGAAGAACCAATTGGTGTGGTCACAAGCCACGATAACCTCAAACCCCACCATTCTCAGGAGTCGAGGATTTGTGGCTTTTCAAGAAGTCTTAAAGGAAAGGATAAGAAGCAGCAGGAAGACAAAGCCTATGTTCACAAAGCCAAGCTAGATAAGAGACTGGCCAGTGCGTGCAATGAGGCTGGGTCTTCTCAGGCAAAGGAGCAAAAAAGGAAACAGTATCTGAACAGAGTTGCATTTAAGTGCACAGAAAAAGAAAGTATTTGCCTCACTAAATTAGACAGTAAATCCCAGCAGCACAGAACAGACAAAGAGAAGAGTCAGGAAAGCACATTTATGACAAAAGATGCTACACGAAAACCTAGTATGTTGGAGTTTAAATTGTGTCCAGACATGCTGCTGAAGAATGCAAGCTGTGAACAGGAAGTTCCAGCAGCCGCGCCTGGGAAGGAAGGAACCCCACCTCAAGGTCTAGTATGGTTTTCTCTTGGGAGGAGTCTGCTGCTTTCACAATTGCTGGGTGGTGGTGTCTGGCCGTTAGCTATTAATTTAGTAGTAATGCAAGTTATGTTAAACCGTAACATTTCCCAAATTCACTTTAATTAGTAGGAAGGAAACTGAAAAAAATACAGATTTTTTTTTTTTTTCAAGTAGAGGTATTGTTTGATTCTTGATGTTTGTGGTCAAAACTCCAGGACTACCCTTGAACTGTGATTCTTGCATGAGTCTCGGGGTTTTGTTAATTTCCCTTTTTACTTTTTTAAAAGTTACTTTTTATTTGTATGGCAGGAGAAGGAGCAGGAAAATGTGAACCATGCTATGTGCATGGAGGTCAGAGGACAACAGTTGAAGTCAGTACTTGGGCTGCAGGGGCTGATCTCCCTTGAGTTCATGTGCTTATCTGCTGAGCCATCTCAGCTGCACTCCCCTTCTGTATGTAGCCGCACAGAAGCCCTAGTAGATCTGAAATTTCATTCCAAATGTTGGAGGGTAATGTTTAATAGTGAAACCATTCATGTGAAGATGAGCCAGTTTATCGTCTTTGAAACTTGGAGGAGCTGTTCCTTAAGGTTATCTTCCTAAGTGGTAGGACTGTGAAAGCTATAACTTCATATAAAAATTAATCTCAAATTAATTACTAAAAGCAGAATAGTGGCTAAATAGGGTGCCATATGCCTATAAGCCAAGTGTTGGAAGCCGGAAAGTTTGGGGGACATTTCATGGCTGTGGCTGTTGCAGATCAGACATTGTGGCCAAACTCATTCAATTACTCTCTTTAATTCTGTGTATTCCATTGTGCTCTGAAATTCAGTTCAAAAAAATCTAGGGTTTTAGTTGAGTTTGTTTTGGTTGTGTTTTTTTATCTGTGCTACATGAAGGTGTAGCATAATTGAGTCTTCTGGAATGTGTTTTATGAAATGTAGAATTCTTCTTGGTAAGTAAGGGTGATTTCAGTAGGACTTAAATTAGGTCTTTGGAGTCTTGAAACAGGCATAACTGGATCATTGGATGCTGTCTCTGATACATGGGCCGTGTCCCTGATACAGCTTGGGTGCTAATGGAGCTTGGGATTGGTGGGGTCAGTTTTTATGTCCCTTAAACACTTTGAGATGTGTTGATGTGTTGGTTCCATCCTGTGCAGTTGCAAACTGTAAACATGAGAAACAGTTTGTTTTCCTATTATGAGGTATTTCAGGTGCTTTTTTTTTTTTAATTTTTTATTATTTATTCAACTGTGCTCATGTGCGTGTGTATGTGTGTGCGCTTGTGTGTGTCTGTGTGTGTGTGTAGAACCACGGACGAACTCTCGAACCACCATGGACGCCTCTATGTCCTTCTGCCCCGGGATTCACAGGCTCCGCCCTACCAGGACCAGAAGCGCAGGCCGCCCCCGCTTCTGCCTGGCGTCTATACGTGGGATCTGGGATCCGAACTCAGGACCTTCCGCCTGCAAGGCGGAGGCTTAACCCCTGAGCCACCTCTCCAGCCCTTCAGGTGCTTTTTTTAAAAGCATCTTTTTTTCTGGAAATATTTCAGATTTCTTAGCCTGGGGAGTTCAGTCATTGCTAGGATTATTTTTCATGGGTAGTTTTAAGTAAAGCTATGTGAGGTTTCATGATGTATGGATGCAGTAGCTTTAAGACTCTTTGAGATGCCTTTTAGACTTAGGTGCTTTCTTCAGTATGCTAAGAGAGATGAGTAGTAATGTCTAGAGATCTGAAAATGCCTGTTTAAAACAGTTTCAGGAATACGAAGCACAAAAGAAGACTGGTTAAAATGTGGCTCTGTGAGGACAAAGATGACTGAAGCCAGCCAGGAAATAGGTAAAAATCACTGTTTGCTTTATAAAAGCATTTACTAGTTGGTTGCATAACTTGGATTTCAGTTACAGTACTCCAATACAGTAAAAAATACAATTTTATCCTTTTTCTTTTTTCACTTCCTTAGATTTTATGTTTCTGAGAGATAGGATAGCATTGTATTTTCTCTCACCTAAAAACAAGTTGTGTCTTATTTGTGTGTGCTTGTGTGGGGGACAACTTAATCTCCCTATTCATCTTTATTTGGATCAAACACAGGTTACCAGGTCTCTATTGTCTCTGTCATCTCATGAATAGGATGCTAAGATCTACTTTCTTTTATTAAAAAAAATAATCCTTATCATGTTGAGCTGAGTAAGGAGTTTGTCTATTTTTACAGCATAGGACCAGATAGTAATTATTTATTGGATTTCCAGATTTCTGTCCTGATCTATCTAACCTCTGATACTGTATCAAGAAAAAGGTCAATAATACTGGATATGTGATTAAACCCCTCACGGTGCCTGCTGACTCCTCCATTTGAGGTTTTGCAGCCTGTTTATTCAAGTCCTCAAAGCTGTAGGCAACAGTACTTGCAGCTGTCACTTGACTGTTGCTGAGTTAGAATGAACCTGGTTCCTGAATTGAGGGTTGCAGTTGAGGTATTTTGAAGAATAATAGGCTGGCTGGACTGGCTAGTTTTATTATTTCTTAAGAATCACCTAGAAAAGTGAGTGCCGTCTGTCTCTTTGAGACAGCGTCAGGTGTGTGTCAGCCTGGTCTTGAACTCACCTTGAAACTTGAGTCCCCTTGTCTTCACCTCCAAAGTGCTTGACTATAGATGTCTCCACACTACCAAAGAACCCAAGGTTTTGTGCATGTAAGCCAAGCACTATATGCACGTATGTCAACTGAATCCTCATTAACTTTTAATTAGTGAACTGTTCTGTTTTGACATTCTTCACTGAAAAGTAGAAGGTAGATCTACTTGAAAAAGCAAAGATAGATTTCAGAGTCTAGAAAATGAAAACAAAGGCAGTTTTACTTAGAGCAAACATAGAATATCTCCCTTTTCAAATATATTTGCATGGTGTGTGGTATGGTATGTCTTTTCATGTGAATGGGTATATGTGCATGGAGGTGTATGTAGCTGAGTACATGTGCGTGTGTGCCTGTGGAGGCTCAAGCATAGTAATATCAAGAATCATCTTTTATTTATTTATTTAAAACTTTGTGTATCAGAGCACTGTATGTTTATGTGGAGGGCCAAGGGTAACTTCAGAAATCATCATACATTGCAACTACCTGGAATCTGAACTCAGGACTTTCTGCTTGTGAGGCAGGATCTTAATCCCTGAGCCATCTCTGCAGCTTTCAGGAATTTTCTACTTTATTGTTGTGAGCCTTGGTCTCTAATTAAACCCAAAACACACCATTAGAGAGTTAATCTGGCTAGCTAGCTTGCTCTGGGGATTCCCACCTTAGGCTGAACATTGAGTGGGTTGCCATATCCACAAGTGTTTATAAACAGATGTGTCTGAGACCATCTAGCAAGATAAGGTTAGAGTTGTTCTTTTCTTCTGTTCTTTGGCACTGACTTCTATTTCTGCTCTTTTGTGTTGTGGGAAAATTCCCTTTCCACCCCATATGAAAAAATTGCATTCTTGGGTGTAGAGTCCCAAGCAAAGCTCCAGGGGTTCTGGCAGTATCTCGCTAACTTGCAGGCTACTTTATAGGGAAACCATATAACAAAGAGGGGTAGGGCTAGGGCTAAGTGAGGTGACAGTTCACAAGTGGATTTCACACTTTTCAAATATTTACAATCAAGATCAGTATGGTCCATGGTTCCAAGAGGTGACAGCTCTTATCTCTCAGCTGTGGGGAGTTACCAGACATCAGATTTTGAAGACTATGGGGGAGAGGGGGTGAGGGTTGACTCACTCTGACTGAGGAGGGGAAGAGGGAAGTAATTTCCTCTTGCCCCTTCTGGCAGGCAGCAGTTTTAACCCTTTTTCTGCTTCAGTTGTTCTTTTATTTTTGTTTTTTTGAGAAGGGTATCTCCTTTAGCCTAGACTTGCCGTGAACTTTCCGTGTAGCCGAGAGTCTTGCTTCTATCTCCCAAGTACTAGGATTTCAGTCACATACCCAGCACCTACCCTTTTTTTCACCCTCTTCTTTGGGTTTTCAAGACAGTATCTTGCTGTGGTTAAGGCTCTCCTTGAACATGCCCTCCTGCCTCAGCCTCCCCAGTCCTGATGTGCCAACTCTATTGCCCATCTTTGTTTTATGATACAGATGTTGCATTAAACATGATTATTTGTACTCCTTAGAAAGCAGACATAATGCTGATTCAAGACTCTCCAAGAGAAGTTTCAGTGCCGATGGACTAGAGACACTACAAAATCCAGTAAAGGACTCAAGCACCATGTTCCGGACTTACAAGCAGTTGTACCTAGACAAGAGAAGTCGAAGTCTCGGGAGCAGCCCTGTTAAGTAATCATGGGAGGTTGTGGACACCCCTCAGGATTGCTATACTTAGATTTCTTTCCTAGAAGTTTAGTTACTGCTGAGGTTGTTTTTGATGAACAACTTGTTATTGAAGCTTTGAGAGAGTGTTGGTAAGCTGACGTAAGAAATTGTGGTGTTTGCCTGGAAGCCATGAAGTATGTGATCTTTCTTAAAGTTGAACCACATGCACTGTCAGTAAGATTTTGCTAGGCATTGTGATGTATCTCTGTGATCCCAGAAGGTAAGAGGATCAGAAGCTCAAAGTCCTCCTTCAGCCACATGGTGATTCAAGGCCAGCTGGGCTCCATGAGACCCCTGTCTCTCTTTCTAAAGAAAGAAAGAAAAAAGAAGCAATACAAGGCAGCTTACAGCCCCTATTTGAAATGGTGTCCTCCTGAGATTATGTCATCAGCTGACAACTTGGTTATTTGACTGGAAGTATAAATATATTTTTCTTTTTAAGCTACATTAGCAAAATTTATTTTTTGGACTTCACTGTGAATATCAAAGTATATTTTATATGTACTTGTAGATTTTTTTTTCAGAAGTCTTGTTTTATACTGTTAAACTGAACACCTTTTTTGGCTAATGTCTTGACATTACTTTTCATACTTGAAATAAACATTTATTTTTTAAAGAACTATAGTTGATGTGCTTATATTTCCATGTTCTGGTTTCTTATCCCGCAAATGGACATTTCTATAAACTAGGTGTAATTCACACCCTGTTATCCCAGCACTTGGGTAGCTAAGGCAGCTTAGGCTGCTAGGGACACATAATGTTGCTGGGTTTGACTGACTTAGAATTGTTAGAAAGTGTTGACTTTCGGAGGGGATAATGTACATTAACACTTTATTTTTTTTTATTTATTCAATTGTGTGTGTGTGTGTGTGTGTGTGTAGAACCACGGACGAATTCGGGAACCACTATGGACCGCCTCTACCTCCTCCTTGTTTACTCTGCCCCGGGATTCACAGGCTCCGCCCTACCAGGACCAGAAACGTAGGCTGCCCCTACTTCCGCCTGGCATCTATACGTTGGGTCTAGGATCCGAACTCAGGACCTTCCGCCTGCAAGGCAGAGGCTTAACCCTTGAGCCACCTCTCCAGCCCCGATGTACATTAACACTCTATACTTGCTTTCTAGGAGGGAAGTATACAAATTCTTTTCATGCTGTGTATAGTCAGAAGAATGCTTTGCACTAAGTATGTACTTAGTGCTTGGTGCTTGAGAGAATAATGAGTATCGAGTTCAAGTGACACAAGCAGAACTGAACACAGAGTAGTGCTACTGGCCAATGGTCCCAGCAACTTTAGGCAAAAATGAGTTCAACACTAGATAGGGAGTGATGGCTTGTCAATTCCACCTAAACCTCTGGGCACACATCAATTGATGTGACTAAGCCTACGCTAAAAAGGGCTGGCACTATTTTCTGGGCTTAGTCCTGAACTGACCAGGAAAAAGCAAGTTGAGTTCATGCATTCCATCATCCTGCTTTTCGGTTGTGACTGGCTTGTGACCAGAGGGTTCAAACTCTTGCTTCCTTGACTTTCCACCCATGGTAGACTGCATACCTTGAATTGGGAGCCAGAATAAACCTCTCCCTTGAACGTCGGACAACTGAGTGAGATACCACTTGAAAGGGGAAGAAAAAGGAAAACCGGGGCTGGAGAGATGGCTCAGGGGTTGTGACTCTGTCTCACAAGCAGAAGGTTCTGAGTTCGGATCCCAGGTCCCACGTTAAAAAAAAAAAAAAAAAAGAAAAGAAAAAGAAAAAGGAAAACCATATCTGAGTCACGTAACAATTACACCAATTCTAATAATATATTTAAACTCCTCTATAACTGAAAATATCTGTACTGTTTATTGTATAAACATTTTCCTGGGAAATGTCACACAACTGTTTGTCTACCCCAGTCAGGAGTTTGACAGACCAAAGAAAATATTACACCAAAGTCCAACTTGGTGAATGAACAATAGAGTTTATTGGAGTTACAAGATTAAGGGTGAACTTTACAGGAGCAGGGAAAGCTGAAAAGTTAAAATCAGAAAGCCTGACAAAAACTAACTCTGGAGCTCTCCATGGTATGACTTGTTAGGAGAGCCTTCTGAGCTGTTCCCTGGTCTCTGTCCAACTGCTGAACTATTTAATGTCTCCTCCCCACCCCACCCCAGCTTCTTGACTGGCCTACTCAGCAGTGTTCCAGACTTTCCTTCTGGAACCCTCTTCAGACAGACTTACCTGCGTTGGTCCAGGGCCTCTTCCAGATCTCTTGGCCGGCAGAAGAATCTCCTCCCCCAGCTGTTTGTTTTTCCACATCCTGAAGGGAACTATCCCCCCACGGCCCAGCCCCAGGAACACACACACAGCTTGTTAGTTCCAGGAACTTCCTGAGGTTAAAGAGCTGTTTACTTATTGAGGCTTCCTCTAAGATGGAATGCTTCAGTTTGTTAAAATATCTTCCTTACCCTAGATTGCGTCAAAGTGTAAGGTGGCATCAAACTGGGCCCAAAGAAAAATGCTGTGCAAGTGTTCAGGTAGGTTTTTTTTCTTTTTTTTTAATTATGGAGAGTTGAATATTCTTGTCTTTTGAGAATTTGCATATTTATGAACATCAGATATGTCCAGTAATTAAATTTAAAAAGAAAGTCACCAACTGTCAATCTTTTGTGTAAAGTGTTCTTTGACCAGGTTCTAGGTTTTCCTCTTGTCATTCCACCACTTCTCAGCTGCCCTTCTACCCGGTGTCCCCACTCCAGGTCTCACTCAAACAGGTCTCACGTTCATTTGCAATCGATGTCACTAAGGCTGAGCCCAGCCCAGACAAGGTTTGTGGGGGGTGCAGTATTTAGCTATTTGATGGCACATGACTCCTCTAGGGCTGCTCATCCCCAGGTTCCTGCCCTCTCCAGCTCAAGACTTTACAAGTGTAGGGGTTGGTTTGGCCCTTCCCCAGGGTGCCTTGATGTATTGAGCTGAGCAGCAATACCAGCAGAGTGAACTTCTTTGTCCCTTTGGAGGTCTTGTTTGCACTGTGGCTGGCTTTGAAGGGGAAATGTGATGCCAACCAGATGTAAGAACAGGCCCCGGTGCTTCCTGAGTTGTGGTAAAGAACGTCTATTTTGAAACTGCTGACTGAGCGCTGTTAGTCTTAACAGTTTAGTTTGTCTCTGCATATCCAGTTACTCATTCCTTTTTGCTTTTCTTTTTTCTTTTACAAGATAATGCTATTCTTGCTATTTTTGCTATAATTAAAGACTTTGGATGACTGCCCAACTTTTATTTAGCTGAGTAGTTTAGAATTACCTCAGGCTTGCTGAGACCCCTCACACCTGGCTTCGGTTAATCTTCCCCTTATGAACTTCACATTGATCCAGTCAGTGTGGACACTTATGGCAAGCATTGACTATTTTGAAAGTGGAAGTCAAACTGAAGGATTGTAGTAGAATTTTTATTTGTAAATTCAGCCAGTTCATAGTGTTTTTTTTTTTAATTTTTATTTTTTTTTTTTATTCAATTGTGCTTGTGTGTATGTGTGTGTGTGTGTGTAGAACCACGGGCGAATTCGGGAACCACCATGGACTGCCTCCACTTCCTCCTTGTTTACTCTGCCCCGGGATTCACAGGCTCTACCCTACCAGGACCAGAAACGCAGGCTGCCCCCGCTTCTGCCCAGCTTCTATACGTGGGGTCTAGAATCCGAACTCAGGACCTTCTGCCTGCAAGGCAGAAGCTTAACTCCTGAGCCACCTCTCCAGCCCCTCCCCTTCATAGTTTTTGACCATAGAGCTGGGGTCCTTTAGCTAGAGTAATAAACATTGGCTTTTCCATAGGTATTTGGGCCTAAGGGCTTCTATTCCTGGTAGGCAGTCACCCCGTAACACTATAGTACCTTGTAAATATGAATAGTTGTTAACTTAGAGGGTTTCAGGAAACAGAAGGTGGGCATATTGCCCATTGCTGCTTTCCATGGGGACAGAGCTCAGTACTGATCAACATAGTGCCGTGGTCAGGAGGAGGCACAACCTATGTGTCCCTGTGCACATCCTGACACTTACCTCAACCACTCTTTAAAAAGGGGTAGGTTTTCATGGCTCTTACTATTATGGTACATTGCTGCCATCTGGTGGTGACACTCTGTTAATGACTTTGGACCCAAAAGCAAATTCTGCTTACTCCAGAGATGCTGAGCAGGGTATACACAAAAACTGTGGGATACAGAAGGAAACACTTCCCTTTATTTTTATTTAAAAAAAAATCAGCAACTTGGGTTGGAGAGATGGCTCAGGGGTTAATACTCTGCCTTACAAGCAGAAGTTCTGGGTTCAGACCTCAGGTCCCACGTAAAAATGCCAGGCAAAACTGTTGAAGTTCGCCCTGGTGGGCAGAGACTGGGAAATCCAAGAACGAAGCAAAAAGGAGGTAGAAACAATCCAGGATGATTCCCGAAGTCATCCTTGATCCTCCACAAGGACCCCACAGTGTCTCTGACACACACACACACACACACACACACACACACACACACACACACACACACACACACACACACACTAAAATTAAAAAGAAAAATTTGGCCTGCCAACATTTAAAAAAAATCAACTTAAATTTAGCAATGTTGAGTATAGCTATATTGGGCTGCTCAACGTGAATTATCCCTGCTCGGTGTCTCCTCACTGACAAGTCATGTTTATGGTTACTTTCTTCCCTCATTTCCTTTCTTTCTGTCTGCAGTGGCAGGATTAAAGACAGCTTTCATTTATAGCAGTCTGAGAAGTTCTTTTAATCTTTTAGAGCCCTCAGCTCAATAAAACTAGATTCTTGGCTTTGAAGCAGAAAACGATTTGAACCTGAGCCAGTGTGAAGCATAGTTGGGAATTATTTTTTTCCAAAGGTTTATTTTTTTCCATTTTATTTTACATTTATTTCCAGGTGACTGTTACCCCTGCTTAAGGCCTCAGTAAACTGCACCCAGGACCACATAGGTACTCCACATACTCTTAGTCACCCACACAGACCCTTAATGGACCCTAAAAGCTGTCATCTCTTTCTCAACTCTAAAATTCCACTCCTATCTAATGTGCCCACACTTCTTCCTTCTTGAAGCTGTTCTGATTCTTAAGTCAAACCTCACTCATCAAACCTGACTTCTAATCCTACACTTCTTAGAAGTCTTTATTTTATTTATATTTTTTAATTTTACAAGCATATTGAATACTGATCCCTGTTTCCCTCCATCCCTTCCTCCCATGTCCTTCCCTTTCCATCATCAATCCATTCCACTCTCTCCCAATCTCCTGCCCAGAATTATTAAGAGTAGGGGAAAAAAAGGGCTGGGGAAAGTATAAGCCATGCATAAGATAATGGGCATATGATTTCTTAAAAAAAAAAAAAGAGTCTCAGTTTATATAAAGACATTTTAAACAGATTTTAAGCACTGGCTTAGAAAAAGTCAGGGTTGGGATGTAGCTTAGGTGGTAGAATGCTTGCCTAGCATATATGAAGTCCAGTGCTAAAGGCTACCTCTGGGTGTGATAGCACACACCCCCAATTCCAGCACTTCCAAGGTATAGGCTGGGGGCTGAGAAGTTCCAAGTCATCCTTGACTACTTAGCAAATTCAAGACCAGTCTGGGCTATGTGAGGTCCATCTGAAAGAAAAGAAAAAAAAAATAGAGACACTCAGAGAGGGGAAAAATTGCATGACCAAATATGGGCATTTTTTTGTTCAGTTTTTTTCTTATCTCTCCCTAGGCAACCTCCAAAGAATGAGTTTTTTGTTCCTTTGTTTAATATGGAATGTCACCCTTGTACAGGAGCCATGCTACTCTTCTCTGTGCTGTCCAGTTTTAATATATGTGCTGCAGAAGCAAGCACCAAAGGATGAGCTTCTTAAGAGAGAGTTGTGCTTAAGTGTTCTAATGTTAGCTAAACATATTTTAGTGGCTCTGAAGCCACATCTTAAAGGGCTATTAAGAAATGTTATTTATTTATTTATTTATTTAGTGCGTGTGTGTGTGTGTGTGTGTGTGTGTGTGTGTGTGTTTGTGTGTGTGTGTGTCTGTCCGTCTGCCCTTCTGTGTTAGGTATCTGTGTCTATCAGAGGATACGCTATATACCTGTTGAGGCTCAAGAGTGATTTCAGGAATCATCCTATGTTGCTGAATCCCGCTGGGCCAGCCGGGGGGAAGAGAGGAAACAGCAGGGGCCTCGTGGGCTCTAGGCGAATGGGCAAGTCAGCGACAGGGTCACCACCCAGACCCCAGGAGTCAGGCCAGAAGCAGTAGGCAGAGGACAAGTTTGCTGTAGGCTCAGCTTTACTCAGGAAGTGTTTGGGCTTATATAGTGTCAGGGGTCCAATTGGGTGTTGCCACCTCTCCGCTCGGGGGCAGGGGGAGAGCAGTCACCAATCATTTAGCTAGGTGTCCAGATTAAATGGCCACTTCCCATTGGTTGTTCATCCCTCCTTCCCATTGGTTGTCCATCCTCTGCCTGTATGGGTCTTCTATTGGGACATGTCTGGGGCATGTCCGAGTTTGTTCAGGCATGTGTGTAGCCAGACCTCCTGGATTCAGAAGCCTGGGCTAGGGCCTCCCTGAATTGATAGTGCCACATTTTCACCCTTGTATTTATTTATAAATTTTTTAGTGGGGACCATGATAGCTGGGGCAACCCCGAGCCTCTTCAGCTGCGTGGAATATAAATGACTGTGCCTGTCTTACGTTGGACACCACCCTCGTGTGGAGCCTTACCCATCACTGACTACCAGTCATGAGATCATCCCAGAAAAGGAATCATGGTCCCAAAGGGGAACTCAAGTATGGCAGAGAAAAGGAGGTTTTGTCAGGGCAGGAGCAAGCGGAGGGGCTGTAGGCGGCACAGGCACAGAAACGATCCAGAAGATCTGGGGAGACATAAATCAAAACCTAATAATTGTAAATTAATAAGGCATAGCGTCAATGGAGGACAGCCAGGCTTACAACAGGCCTTTGGTAGCCTTTAGGAATGTCCGAGGCCTGAATGGATGCCCTGAGGACCTGGAAAGCAAGCTTTGTTATTTTGGGAATATATGAAAAAAATCCTGTAAGAAAACTTGTATGAAAGAAAACTTACAATCTTTAGAAAAACAATTGTGATCAATATAAAACATCAGTAGTTAAGGCCTGAGATGTTATCAAAATCATTTGTTCTTATTTTTCAGTATGTATACATGTATTTAAAAATGGCATGCTTGGGGCTGGAGAGGTGGCTCAGGGGTTAAGCCTCTGCCTTGCAGGCAGAAGGTCCTGAGTTCAGATCCTAGACCCCACGTACAGACACCGGGCAGAAGTGGGGGTGGCCTGCCTTTCTGGTCCGGGTAGGCCGGAGCCTGTGAATCCAAGGGGAGAGTAAACACATGCATACATGCACAATAGAATAAATAATAAATAAAAATAAATAATTAAAAAATGGCATGCCAAAATTTTTGTATTAGTGTGCAACAGAAATGAAAAAAATTGAAGTGGCCAAAGACACAAGACACACAACATGTAAACACAGAACATACAAACATACAAGCACATGAACAACATTTTACCTGTCTTAAAATTACTCTTGAAAGCTTTATCAAAGGCAGATTAACATTTAGGTAAACCTTATTTAAAACAAGACCTCATATCAAGTCGGGCAGCTTAGCTTAATTATGAAAAACATCTAGAAAGGCAAAGCATCCTCATCCATAGGTCGGGTTCCCACATTTTCTCTGGGGGGGGGGATCCAAGGTCTTAAAACCACAGCCTCATTCCAAAATTTCTCCAGGCCAGCAGTTTTAACCTTGAGGCCTCTAGTCTGCAGGAGAGATTTTAAGACACCTATTAGGAGATCAGTATGTCCAAAGCAGAAAATACAGCCAGGAAAGGGGGAGAGTCTAGAGCTATAGGAAGAAGAGGAGGGAAGGGGATGTGGGCAGGGGGTGGAATGCTCCCCCCCACCTGTGAGCCCTCTGCAGAGTCCTCTACTGGGAGGGGGAGGGGAAGGATCCAGAGGAAGAACAAAGGGATAATTTGGATTCTCTCCACAAGTTTCATTGTAGTGATTACTCACTTCCTCAGTGGAGGATCCTTTAAGGCTGTTACTCCGAGGAGGATGGGAACAAAGGGGGCGGGAGGCATATGGCCTCCCTGGACTTCCCTCTTACCGGCCAGGAAAAGCACTCCCATCCAAATCTGTGGGTCCCAGACATTTTCTGGGGAAATCCAAGGAGCTAAGATTAAAGCTTCCTCCCAAAAATCTTCTAAGTCCTTCAGCATCACTTTGATCCTACGAAAGTCTAGTAGAGCCTTAAGGGCAGTCAGCTGGGGTGCCTTCTGATGAGACAGTAAATTACCCATTATGGAGAGGAAAGGTTTCCCTAATGGAGCAGAGATGACTAGGAGGCAAGCGGACAAGGCAAAAGAGCACAGAAAATGAAAAGCAACGACTAGAACCAAAGTCAAAGTGAAAACAACTAAAAGGTAACCTACGTCCAAGGAGAGACCTAGTGCAGGACATAAGCAGAGGTGTTTTGGATCTAAGCATCCTGTGCTCAGTGAGGGACTTCAGGGGTTCCTTACTCCCCTGGGCAGGTATGCCCCAGTCAGGCCGATTCAATATAATCGAACCTGGGCTCCGAGTTCTGAGGGGACCAATTTCTCATGTGAACTCGCTGGGAAAAGCCCTGATTTAAATGCATTCCTAATCTTAAGTGGGGCTTGCTGATTGTCAGCAAATCGGACAAGCAATTGGGGCTCCTTGATAATCGGCAAATCATGCTAGCGATTGTGTTCCTAAGGACAAACAGGGAGGGGACCCCCTGCTCACTTTCAGGTGCCGTAAGCACGGGAACACAAAACCAAAGGGGCCACTCGCCAAACTTTACCGGAGTGGGTGTCTACACCAAAGGCAGCCCCACGTTAGATGCCAGATGTTGCCGAATCCCCTGCTGGGCCAGCCAGGTGGGGGCGGGGAATGGCAGGGGCCTCGTGGGCTCAAGGTGAATGGGCGAGCCGGCGATGGGGTCACCACCCAGACCCCAGGAGTCAGGCCAGAAGCAGCAGGCAGACGAGTTGGCTGCAGACTCAGCTTTATTCAGGAAGTATTTGGGCTTAGATAGGATTGGGGTCCAATCAGGTGTGGCCATCTTTCTGCTCAGGAGAAGGGGGGGAGCAGCCAGCAATCATTTAGCTGTTTACTAGGTGTCCAGGTTAGATGGCTGCTTCCCATTGGTTGTCCATCCCTCTGCCTGTATGGTTCCTCTATTGGGACATGTCTGGGGCATGTCCGAACTTGTTCAGGCTTGTCTGTAGCCAGACCTCAGGAGCCCGGGCTAGGGCCTCCCTGAATCCATAGTGCCACAATCCTAGATTGCTCTACCTTTTTTTTTTTTTCTTTGCTCTGGTGTTTCCCATGCTCTGCTTTCCAGGGCCAGAAGTGCAGACCACCGCTATTTCCACTTGGTGTTTTTATGTGGGATTTGGGATCTGAACTCAGATCCTTCTGCTTGTGAGGCAGAGACTTAACCCCTGAACCAGCTCACCAACTGTTTCTTTTTGATAAATGAGATTATAGGGTGGGCCTGGAGGTGTCTTAGATGGGATTATAATCTGATAAAGTAAATCTAGGAGTCACTAGAGCTACATAAGGGATTGAGGACATGTCTTTTTCTATTAGTGGGGTTTCTGATGAAATTCCTGGAAGAAAATTACAGTTGATAAAGGAGGAAGATCTTACGGGAATGTGAATTGTTCTGGATTCTTGATTCTCAAGTAGCGAAAGGCTTCAGCTACACTCTGAGACAAGGGTCTCCTTCCCTTCCTGTGTCCCCATAATTTTCTAGTTCTTTTCATCCTATCTTTTCACTTAAAAATATTTTATGAGTTTATTTGAGGGACATAGGGAGAGAGAGAGACAGAGACAGAGAAAGAAACAGACAGAGATACACAACCAGAGAGAACAAGCAGATATATCGCAGAACTTGTGTGTAGATCAGAAGACAACTTTTTGGAAGTTGGTTCTCTTCTGCCAACTTGGAGATTGAACTAGTGAAGGTTACCAAGCTCACGTGCCAGCACTTTCACACTCTGAGCCATCTCTCCAAGTCATTTTATTTATTATTATTAATAGTTTTTTAATTGAGACAGGGTTTCTTTGAGTTGCCCACCTGGTGTTGAATTCATAATTCTTCTGCGTAAGGCCCCCAAACACTGAGATTGCAAGTGTGTACTACCACATCATAGGGAAAATTCAATTTTTATATTTATCCATATGACATATAGATGTAGCTGGACAATGCAGAAGTAAAGCAAACATGAGAGATATGTAATTTGAGTTTAGGTCAGTGGCAAAGGAGTTTTTGTGTTCTTTCACCTTTTTTTTTTTTTTTTTTTTGAGTCAGGGTATCTTTATAGATTGACCTAGAATTTGCTATATAGACAAAGCCTAGCCTCAAAGGTATGATTCTCCTGCTTTTCCTTCCTGAGTGCTGAGATTATACCTGCACTTTCAGTTTGATATTTTGATATTTTTAATATAAAAGTTGAGAAGCATTAAAAATACGGCATCTAAGTACCTAAGAATACATTGGTAAACTGGGCAGTGGTGGTGCACTGATCTATTCCTAGTTATGCAAGAGGATCATTTGAGCCCAGAAGTTTGAGGTCAGCTTGAATAACATAATAAGACTGTCTCACGAAAAACAAATGAAACAAAACAAACCCTGCTCACATCTGTCACACACACATACAGAGTGGAAAAGCAAAATGTTGAGCACAAATGTAGATTAAAGGTTATTCAATTGTACGGATGGGCAGATCTATAACCATAACCCTTAGCTGGCTGAAGCAGGAGGGCTAAGAATTCAAGGTCAGCATGGCTTTATAGTGAGACCCTATTTCACATGCCCTCTGACCCTAAGTTTATTCAACAGATTGATGAAAGTACCTGCTGAAGAAGTGGTTCCAATAAGAATTTAATAGATTTGGATTTGGGGGGAGGATGGCACATCATTTCTAAACTTGATACAATTTTAAATGGAAATAAGAGCTGTTACTTCTGATACTTATTTTCTTTAAAAATTTTGAAAACAATACTTATTTTGCTGTGGTCCATCTGGCATTGTTCTTTTGAGATGACACAAGAATGGAAAAAGGGAGGCTGGTGAGATGACTGGCAAGGAGGAAACATCCAGACCAGTTTTAGCTTTTTCCCTGCCGTAGCCTATGATCAGCACTTGTTAGTGTTTTCAGCAGTAAGGTCTCACCATCAGTCTCCGGAGTGTCACCAAGCACACTGGTAAAAGTCTGTACTAACTTGGCCTTTGAGACCTCCTTGACCAGCATCTTATTAGGAGGCATTACATACCTGCTACTGGGAATTTTAATTGCCGATGGTTTCTCAGGGTATTTTCTGTTATACCCTATTTTCCTCTCTGTGTTGTGTTCCTCTGTATAGGGTATGTCTGTGCACTTTTTTTTTTAAACCTTAGTTTTGATATCTTATAATACAGAAGGTTTGTGTCTGGTTGCATCCTATTACTTTAGTGTTTTTTGTTACTCTCCTACCCCTTCCTGTAAAGTGCTTGCTTTGAAAGTTCAGACTTGGACATGGTTCTTTAGTCCTATGAATAATTCTCTGAAAAGCCCAATATCTTTCAATTTCTATTTTAGATTTTTTAAATTTTTAATTATTTTATCTATTCTGTGCAGGCATATGTGTGTCACAGTGCATATGTGGTACTTGACAACTTTAGGGTGTTAGTTCTTTACTTCTGCTTTGATGAGCAGGGACTCCTTTGCTGCAGTCTGACTAGCCTGATAGCTTCTGGCCAGTTCTGGTCTCCATCATCTTACCATAGAAGTGCTGGGATTGCAGGTGTGCTCTATACTTCTTCTTTTTATATAGAGAGTTTGTGCTCCCTAATGATTCTTATGAATTGCAAAATGTTAATTTTATAATGCTACATTTATTGTGTGTGATCATTCTATACATTCTTACCTAGGAATACCTGTGTGATACTCTTACTCTTACCTTCATTTCTTCCTTGTCTTAACCCTGGGCATCAATTTAGCCCCACCAGCAAGCTGACTGGTTGTCCTATGGGCCTTAAGGGCAGTGACAAATGACAGAGATGTTGCTTTTCCTGAAAGATGCTGCAGTTTTTCATTCCCCACCCACTGTGTGTTGATAGTATGACCATCAATCCACTGGTAGGGAGTCTCCAGTGGCAGTCTGAAGATTTCCTGCTGCTGCTAGAAACTAAATGTCACCATGAAGAGTTTCTTTACATTCAATATCTCCCATTCAGTCATTTTCCTGGCCTGTTTTTAGCCACTCCTCAGAGAGAGCTGTGACAAGTGTACAATGAAATGACCTGTCTAGTTGAGTCTGCAGTACAAGACTACTGCCTTAAATTCTCAGTAATAGTAGCTTCTAGTCCATTTTCTTAATGTGTTCATTGTGGAGCTATACTGGGCACTATTAGATTTGGTTTTCACTAGTTATCGTCTCTCCAAATGTGTCTTCTGCAACATTATACAACTTTCATGATGTTGCTTTGAACTGATCATGCTTTTCTTATTTTCCTGCTCTGAAGTAAAAATTGTCTCATTATATAAGTAAAAGCTTGTTAGAATATGACTATACTGGTTTCTCTTCTCTGTTGCTGTGAGACATACTTAAGCTTAAACAACTTGAAGGGTCAGCTTACAGTTCCAGAGGGGAAATACAGTCAGTTCTTCATGGCTAGCTGGCAGAAGCTGGATGTGGCCTAAGTCACTGCAGATATCATGGTGGACAAGAGTTCCAAACTGCTAACTCAAGAGCCAACTAACTAACTGAAACAGGGAGGTTCTAACCAACTTCAAGGTCCACCTCCCCTTGCCCCCCCGCCGTCACTGCCTTTCTTCAGAAAACTCTACCTTCTAAAGGAGCTATGACCTTCCCAAAGAACTAAAAATTCAACACAAGACTTTGTGGGGGACAATTCACATTTCAAACCATAACAATGACAAATGAGGGAAACTTCTTTTTTTAGAAAATGAAGTCAGTAATAATTTTAGCACATTTCAACACAGATATCAGATTCAAAGTTTGTTTTCAACTAAAATCATATTTTCAAAGATTATAGTGTTAGTTATAAGGTAACCCTTTTTAAATTATAGCTGTATTATTTTTAGGTGTTATAAAGAAATTGATTCTTATTTGTTGATTAATTCAGTTTATTTGTTAAAGATTTCTCTTTGTACTGTAAATATCATCTCTTTAAGAATGAATGACAGACAAAATGTTTCTTAAGGTTTTTAAAAAGATATTTTTATTATTTGAGAGAAATGGAAGAGAGAGAAAGAGGCTTTGAAGGGGGTGAGGAATGCATGCCATGGCATGGGGTCAGAAGTCAGTTTCTGTCAACCCATGTGGACTTCTGGAGACTGAACCTACTTTGCCAGATTCACCAGAAGGGGCCTTACCCTCTTGCTGGCCCCTACATAAGGGTTTTATGCCATTGTTGAGATTGAATATTTTTGTTTGTTTGTTTTAGGTTGCTAAATGAAACTCAGGGCCTTAAGCATGCTGGGCAAGTGCTACTGAGTAATGTCCCCAATACCTTATTTTATTTTTTTAAGGCAAGATTTTGCTGTATACCTCAGACTGCTTGAAACTTGTGACCCTCCTGCCTCAGCCTCCTAAGTGCTGGGATTACAGCTATGTGCCATTATAAGAAATCTTACCTCTAGAACCTTTCTATCTCCTGTTGACAGATGAAATTAAGTGACTGCTGATCCTTACTTGCTACAAAAATGATCACAAAACTCTTTTTTCCCCGTTTCTGTATGTCTGTATAGCAGCATAGGAGGGTTAATTAATTCGTAGTACTGGAGATTGATCACGGGTCTCCCATATGTTAGACAAGTACTAAGCCATATCCTCCAGCCCTAGGAGGTTCTATTTAAATGGAGGTGATATGTAGGAATTAGCATTAAAAGATAAGGAAAAAGACTGGGTATGGTAGTGTACACTTGTAATTCCAACCCTCACAAGGCAAGGAGAGGACGATCACAACTTGGAGATGAGCTTCATAGTAATATCCCATTTCACAAAACACAAACAAACAAAAAAACCCAAAGCAGGTGGTAGAAGAAAGCAGGTCATCTAGAAGAAGGAAACTTGTACAAGACTGAATAACAAGAACATTCTATTGAACACTAATTAGGGCTGATTTGATGTTAGTACAGGGTCCAGCAAGTTAACTAGTTGACCAAATCTAGCCTGTTATCCATTTCAATCTAGCAAATAAATTAATAGTAGTTTTAAATGATTCAATGAAAGATAAGACTAATTTTTGTAACAAGCAAACATTTTAATTCATATTTGTGTTCATATACAAAGTTTTGTTGGACTGAGTTGCTCCATTTGGCAGTGCTCAAGGCTGCTTTCACCCTCTGTGAAATAACAGTGGCCTACAAAGCCTGTGTCATTTACTATGTGGCCTTTTATAGCAAAAGACTGTAAGTTCAAATTTTGATTCTGTTCTCTCCCTCACTTCTTTCCTGTACTATTCAGTAGTCAGATCTTAAATTCCATGTGGTGAAGGCTCACTTTCCAGTGAAGTGACGTAGGGCAGGCTGCAGCTTTACAGGAGGGAACCTAGGAGTGGAGAGATGGCTCAGGAGTTAAACCTTTATCTTGCAAGCAGAGAAGATCCTGAGTTTGGGCCCCATATTTGATGTAAAAACACTAGGTGTCAATGGTGGCGGCCTGTATGTACTTCAGGCCCTGGAAGGTGGAGCCTGGAAAATTCCAGAGCAATGCAAAGAGGAGGTAACACAATTCAGAGTGATTTCTGAAGTCACCCTTCGGCTTCCAAAGACACACACAGTACTTTCTGATACATACAGAGATACACATACAAAAATTAAAAAAAAAAAATTAAAGCAGGGGAATCTAGTGGGAAGACTAGGGAAGGCTTGAAGAGGAAAGTGGTATCCTGATGCCCCCTGCCACTTGCTTGTTGGTCATGAGGCAAGTTACTGCTCTATCAAATGCTGCTTCCATCACCGGCTGCCTGAGACCTGATGTAGAAACTACCACTTGGTTTGTAAGGGACTTGGATTATTCTTAATTCTTAAGTAGAAAAGACCCAGAAAGAGTGGTGAACTCCAGAGCATACAAGCCTGGCTTTGGATTTTTGCCTTGCTGTTGTATATCTCAATGAGCATTAGTTTTACCATTTGCAGAATAAGAGTAAGGTCGACAGAGGGACGATCTTACTTCCCAGACCTGCATGTCTGGCCAAGTACCAAAGAACACCAGTTTCCTCAGCCAGCTCCCTCCATCTTCGTCACCCGCCCACCCACCATCATTACACAATCTCCTGCAGGCTGAGGTTCAACTCAACTACTAATTTATCACAACTGTTCCCAGAACTCAAGCCTTCAATTGTCTACTTGACAGTGGCAGTGAACTATGATACCAGCTACCACAAGCACAAAAACAGTCTCTCTTAAGAACCTGGGAAGAAAGTTATATTTGAGAAGACAATGTGCGCTGGGCATTACCTATTTAGTCCTTTTCAGCTATACACTGCACATCCATGAAATATTATTCTTATTCTGATGGTATGATTTAAAGGTGATCATTGCTGGCTTAAGTGGATTCCTCTCTACACTGTATTGGGAAACCTTCAGTCTGGGTCTGAGGAAACCTTCATTGTACAGTAATACTGTGGCTGATGTGAAAAAAAAATGTGCTTATTTTCATTGTTTTTACAGATCATAATTTTTCCTTCAGTGCTGGAAATTGAACCCAGACAAGATGTGCTAGACAAGCATACCACCACTGCATTGACTTTTAGTTGATTTATTAAGTCTGTCAGCTTTGTTTTTATTTCTATTTAGTTCTTGTTTTAATAGGCTGTAATCAAGATTTACACTCATAATGAAGCACATTCTCTCATAGTATTTCCTTTCTTGTGGTGATCCTTAGAGTAGCAAGATTCTGCCCAATTTCGACATTATTTTACTTTTATTTTGTGTACGTGTGTGTGTGCGCGTGTGTGTTTTTATCTTTTTCTTAGTGACAACAGTTGCAGGTGGGAGGCATGAAGATCCCCCTTGTTTGAAGAATACTTTGGGGGAGAAAAGTAGCAACATCTAGGATTTCCAGAGGTACCTTCAAAAGCCTTTCTGGATGTTGTAGGTGAGGAGGAAGGGGCGAGATTTTTAGCCTGTGGGTAGCTGGGAGTTGAGTCCTCATTCCCCATCAAACATTCATCGAATGTAACATGCTCATTACTAATATCTTGAGGTCAACACTAGTTTCTTCTCACAGAGTAGGTCTTGTTCCTTTCTGCACTTTGATAATAGTGCTGATTTTCTGCAACCTCAAGACTATGTTGGATCACATTTTCTATCTTCAGAATTATTCAAAACAGTACTAGGAAGGTGGTTCAAGGGTTAAACCATTTGCCTCAAAAGCAAAGCAAGCTGAGTTCAGGTACCAGGTTAAAAATAGGTACCTGGATGAAAATAGCAATGGCCTGCACTTCTGGCCCTGGAAGGAATTCTGGGAACCCCCAAGGCAAAGCAATAAGTAGGCATAGCAATCCAGAATAATTCCCAAAGTCACCTTGTGCCTCCAAAGGCATGCACACTCAAGAGTCTTCCTGTACACACCTTGCTTTTGCTATCAGAAGGTACCATTTGGGAAGCTGAGAATGGTCCTTACCAGACATGGAATGTCCTATCACCTTAATCTTGGTTATTCCTGCCTTCGGACTGTGAAGGTTCACTTCCCAGCTTCAGGCATTTTTTCTAATAGCTAAAACTGATTAAGACAGACATACATATATAACAATTAAATAGATTACAGAACCTAGAGATAAATTAATAAACAGTCACTGTGTGTGTATGCATTTTCAGGAGTTTGAACCTAGGTCTCTGTTGTGAGTCTGAGGTGGTTCAGAGATTCACCACTGACCAAAAGTCAAAAGTTTAACAAAATGAGAGGCTTTAATTGAAGAGAGAGAGAAAGAGAAAGAGAGAGACTGACATACCAGGGATCACACAAGGGCTGAGTCCATGATGTATAAAGCCCTGAGCTGTGGTGACACAAAGTATTTAAAGACAAAAAAAACCAAAAGAAGCAGGAAGTGGGTATGGACGTGCAGATGTGCAAGTTCCCACGTGCAGATGCATAGGCACCAGAGCTGAAGTGATTTATTACAGAAAAAGATGAAGCAATTTAGCTGTTAGTGTTTTACAATCTTATCTTTGTCAGCACACATTTCTTGCAGACCTCCATCTTAAGCCTGGCATTATTAAACTTTGACCAAGGGCCATTCGAGGAAACTGGGCAGAGAGGGAAATCCCAGGAAACTGGTTGTAGAGGGGGTGTTGTACTTGGGTTGATTGCCTGCTAACAGTTTCTCTGGCTGAAGAATTTATTTCTGTTTCTTACAGGTTTTTAAATTTTCCCCTTTTATTATTTCCCACCTATACCTTGAGCACTCTAGGCAAACATTCTACTTTTGAGATATATCCTCGGACCTTTAAGAATTTTTATTTTGAGATAAGGTCTTACTAAGTTGCTCACTAATGTAGCCCAGACAGATTTTCAATTTGTAATTCTCTCGTTTGAGCCTCTTAAATATTTGGGTACTTGGCTTAGCACCTGAGTTTTCATAAGGGACGAAGGTCCATTTAAAGGGACAAAGACCATTCAGTGAAGGAAAGAATTGTCTTTACAACAAATGGTGCTAGGATAATGATAGTCTTTCTTAAAATTTTATTTTAATTTTTTAATGTAATATAGTGTGCACAATCTCTTTTTGATGTGTAATTTTTTTTTTTTTGTGTTTATGGTTGTGTGTATGTATCAGAGAACACTGTATTTGCCTGTGGATGTTCAAAGGTGACTTCAGGAATCATCTTGGATTGCTGTACCTCCTTTAGGTTTTGTTCAACAATTTCTTTCCAACCTAGGCTGTGCCTTTTAGGGCTGGAAGTACAGACTGCCGCCATTTTCTACCTGGACTGTTTACATGAGATCCAGAATCTGAAGTCAGGTCTTTCTGCTTGGGGGGCACTGTCTTAATTCCTGAGTCATCTTTCCAGCCTCAATATGATATGATACTGTTATATAGAAAATGAAATTGATCCTTGCTGTACACAATATAAAAAATTTGAACTGGAATAGAGACTGAAGAGCTAGAGCTATAAAACCTCTAAGAAGATAGATTTTATTATTCATAGCCTCATATGTAGCAATGTGTTTTTAGATATAACACCGAAAGTATGAACAATAAAAAATAGGTAAACTGGACTTCATCAAAATTAAAAACTTTGTGGTTCAAAGGACCCTATTGAGACTATGAAAGGACAATCTTCAGAATGGGAAAAAAGTCTTTGCAAATCAAATATCTGATAAGGGACTTGTATTGAGAATGTACCAAGAACCATGACATTCAATAATAAAGATATCTCCCTCAATAAAGTTTAAAGTATCTTGACAGTCATTTCTTCAAAGAAGAAATACCAGTAGTGAATAACACATGAAAAAATTGTCAACATTATACATCATGGAAATAAAACCACAGGAAAACATTACTTTACATTTTAAGGTAGCTCTAAGGAACATAAAATCGGATATTGCCAAGCATTGCTTAGGATGGGAAGAAACTGAGCCCTTGAGTTTGATCCCTGGAATCCAAAAAAAGGTAGATGAGGCTGCTTGCATCAAGAGCACTCTGATGATGAGCTGGAGGCAGATAGGGAACAACCGGGACACTCACAGGCTGGCAGAAGAGAACCAACTCCTCAAAGTTGTTTTCTTAGTGCCACATGTGTCCCATGGCACATGTATTGCAGCACGGACACATCTCTTTCCATCTCACACATATAGCACGTGTACATCCATCTCGCATACACACATGCAGCACATGCACATCTCTTTCCATCTCATACACACATGCATTGAAGCATGTGCACATCTCTTTCCGTCTCACACACATGCACATCTCTTTCCATCTCACACACACATGCATTGCAGCATGTGCACCTTTCCGTCTCACCCACACGTGCACTGCAGCATGTGCACATCTCTTTCCGTCTCACATACATGCATTGCAGCATGTGCACATTTCTTTCCGTCTCACACACACGCACAAGCATGTGCACATCTCTTTCCGTCTCACATACACATGCATTGCAGCATGTGCACATTTCTTTCCGTCTCACACACATGCACATCTTTCCATCTCACACACACATGCATTGCAGCATGTGCACATCTTTCCGTCGCACACACACATGCACATCTCTTTCCGTCACACACACACATGCATTGCAGCATGTGCACATCTCTTTCCGTCGCACACACACGCAGATAATAATAAAACATTAGGGGACAGTGGAGGCATTTTACTGGCCTGGGACTCAAAGTATTCCCTTAAGAAAAAAAAGACAATACAAAATGCTAAGGCGAGAAGCTGCCATCGTACAGCACGACAGCTTCGTACTAAAAAAGCTTCTCCCGCATCACCTATGGCCTCGGCCTTGTGCGGACGGTGAGGGGAGGAAGACAACACCAAGACAGGCAAAGCGTTCGGCCTCTCGAGCTTCCTTCGGCACCGCGGCGCGCGCGGTTCCTGCGCCAGCGCGGGCTCCGCGTGAACGCACGGGAGGGGCGCGGTGCAGGCCTGGGCAAGCTTTGCTCCGGGCATTTGCTGCGCACCGGGGCGTTTTCCCGGGAGACGGGGCTCCCCTCACCGGGCAGCTCGGGACCGGAGCATCTTCGTGGAGCTTCTTTGGGCAGCCTCGGCCAGTCTTGAGAAAGCTAGCGAGAGCGCAAGTCGCCTCTGGCGAGCCTGGGAAAAGCTGCCTTCCTCCCAGCACAGCAAGGCTGCGGGGGCCCGCGCTGACCCCAACTCGCGGCCGATCGATCGGCTGTGTCCGGGGACCAGACACACCGCGGGCTCCTGCTTCCACAAGACGCGCTCCGGCTCGGGACGACGCTCAGCGCGGCCGCCGGGGAGGCCGCCCCGCCTCTCAGCGGGTCTCGCTTCTCGCCCGCGCGGGTCCGTCCCCACGTCCCGCCTGTCTTGGGGCGCGCGGCCGCTCCTCCCTCTCCCGGGTCCCGCCCCCTGCGCGAGCCGTGGCCGCGGCGGGGAGACGCCAGCGCCCGCCCGGCCCGCAGCGCTGCGCAGCGGCTGCCGCAGGGCCCGGCGGCAGGTGCAGCGCCGCAGCCTCGGGCGGGCGGGGCGCGCGACGCGGCCGAGACATGGCGGCCGCGCGCGCCTGAGGCCGCGGAGCCGAGGCCGCGGCTGCGAGCGCCTGGCGCCGCCCCCGCCGCGGTCCGCGCCCGCAGGCTCCGCGCTGCGGTCCGCGTGGGCGTCGCGTCCCCGTCCCCGCCGCTCCGTCCGCGCCCGCGGCCCGGCCCCGCCGCCATCTCCGTCGCCGCCGGGGCCATGGCCGCGGAGGACGCGCTGCTGGAGCGCTACCGGAGCGAGGTGGAGCGGCTGAGCAGGGAGCTCGCCGAGACCACGCACGAGAAGATCCAGGCCGCCGAGTACGGGCTGGTGGTGCTGGAGGAGAAGCTGACGCTCAAGCAGCACTACGACGAGCTGGAGGCCGAGTGCGACGGCCTCCGGCAGGAGCTGCAGCAGCTGAGAGAGGTGGGCGAGCGCCGCGCCGCGCCCGGCCGCGGACGGGGTGAGGGGGCGGCTCTGCGGCCCTTTGTCCGTCCAAGGTGGAAAGGCCATTGTTCCGCGCGCCTGGAAAGGTCGCTGAGGCGTGGACGGTGGTCGGAAGTAGGGGTCGCGAGCCCGCGGGACGGAGGTGCACGAGCGTGTCCTGTGTCCCCGGCCGCGAGGTGGGACGCGGACGGATGCGCGGGCCACACCTCGCACCCCGCTCTGAGTCACACCCTGGTGTCTGGGGAGCTGCACAGCCGTCCGGTCCCCCGCGAGCTCGGAGTCTGAGCAGCCACAGCCCGAGGGCGGAGAACGGGGAACCGCCGCCGAGTGGCTGCCCTGGGCGGAGGGACCGGTGCTCGGGGACGCTCCACGCCGCCGTGCCGAGGCCGGCGCGTTGCGTTTCCTTGGCGCGAGCCGTCCTTGCACTGGGCTGCAAGAGCGAAACACGTCTTGGGAAGTGACCCTGATCGGGGAGGCGATGTGAGCGTTAGCTGTTGAATATATGGTTAAACATATGGCTGGCCCCGTCTTTCAGATAAGCCCCTCGGGTGGTAATGCTATGTTTATAAAACCAGAACACCGCAAATGGTTCGCCTGTGGCATTTGTTTTTCTTTGACATCCGCCTTCCTTTAAAAGTTAAAATATTGGAAGAAAATAGTGAATATGCAGTGATTTGTCTAGTTAAGCATTTAGAAGACTTTTTTTTTAAAAACTTGGTCTGTTTTTACGGATTTTTGAGGATTTTACGGATTTGGGAGTAGCAAGTAATCAAGTATAAAGGTTAGTGTCCATGTACACTGATTTTCTTTGGCAAGACTTTGTCTTTACATACATACTGGCATTTTAAATGTTGGGGATATGAGATAAAATATTTTTCTTGTAATGGAAGTTTAAGAGGAGAGAAAGGTCTTGTGCTATAGTTAAAAGACCTGAGTTATGACATTCTAATCAATCTTTCTAATTCATATACAATATATGTGTATACTTTCTGATACCTTATTTTTATTTAAATACTTAAATATCTAAAATTAGTTGTCATAGATAGATATGCCTGAAACTTTAGCCAGAAATATAATTTTTTGTAGCAGGTTATAATTTGTACTTCATGTTTTTCTTGCCACATACATATTTGGTTTCAACAACAACTGGGCTTGTTTACAGTTTCTGCATTAAATTAGGTCTTAGGTTGACATATACAAATGTAATGGTGCTAAACTTTGGGAAATAAGCAAGATGATGATTGTAATTCTGAGATGTTTTCATATTGTGTTTACTTGTCAATGGTACTTTGCCAAGGTGGAGAGGTGCAGATCTGAGTTTGTACCTTTAATAAAGGAAGTGAACTTATTTAATGGCATGAAATTCAACTGTTAACAGGCCTTCCTGTTGATTTAAATCTGTGTTATATTTACCTAGTTTAGTAAACCTTAGGGCAGTTATTTTTAGTAGACCATGAGATCTTTTTTTAAAATTTTATTATTTATTCAATTGTGCGTGTATACGTGTGTGCGCGTGTATGTATGTGTGTATATATATGTATGTGTGTATATGTGTAGAGAACCACGGACGAATTTGGGAACCACCGTGGACGCCTCCACCTCTTGTTTTCTCTGCCCCGGGATTCACAGGCTCCGCCCTACCAGGACTGGAAACGCAGGCTGCCCCCGCTTCCGCTGGCGTCTATACGTGGGGTCTAGGATCCGAACTCAGGACCTTCTGCCTGCAAGGCAGAGGCTTAACCCCTGAGCCACCTCTCCAGCCCCCTGAAAAATATTTTTTGAGAGCTAATGTTTCAAAATTTTTTTTCATTATCAGGAACGGAGTAATATTAATATAACTATAAAACCAAGCATTGAAGGTATCTTTGCATGATTTCTAGGATCTTTCAACAAATATGGTTTATTGGAAAATATCTGGTTGGAAATGTCATAAGTAAACTATGACATTAAGTCCAAATGGGGCATTAGGAATTTGATGTTTAGCAACATGGCTCAGTTATTATGGATTTTTTTGTTTTTTTTTTTTTTATTTTCAAGAATTCAGCACCCAACATGGTTGCTGCTCTTTTCCAGGTGGGTGCTGCCTAACAGTAACACAGGACAGCAGTGCTACTTGCAGATGTACAAAATCAGTAACATGAATTCATTTTTTTCTTGCTATTTTTTTCCCCTCAGTCCATTTGTGTTTTGGCCTGGCCTGATAGTGTTGATGACTGTGCCTGGTTAAAAGAAATACTACGATTTCATTTATAAAGACGCATGCTCGAAAGCAAAGGACAAGGGATCTGACAGTAAGAACTTCTGACATCGTAGTGATAATATTCTCTCTATTCTTTGGGCAGCTGGACAGAGCAACACTTCCACTGAGATATTTAACCATGGTTTATGATTTTACAAATAATGATTGTTCTTCATTGATATGAGTAACACACCTGTCCACTGAGTGACTGAGGGACACACCTGTCCACTGAGTGACTGAGGGACACACCTGTCCACTGAGTGACTGAGGGACACACCTGTCCACTGAGTGACTGAGGGACACATCAGTCCACCAGTGCAATAGTCAGTTTGGGAAAAGGCAGCAGCCACGTCTTGTTTTGGGAATGGGGAACCAGTAAGATGCAATGAAGCAGTATGCATGTTTGCTGTTGTACATTTTAACTCATTTAATCTGCAAAGTAATTCAGAAGTTTATTGTTCATTTTTATAAATAAGAAAATAGAAATAATAAATCATTGAACTACATACAAGATTTTGCTTAGGATTGTGCATGTCTCTAATTTCTTCTAACAGTCCCCATGGTATACAAGATTACAATGGTTCTTAGGTTATGGACCCTTAAGTTCACAAAACTGTTTTTTTAAAAAAAGCCCACTTGGGGCTGGAGAGGTGGCTCAGGGGTTAAGCCTCTGCCTTGCAGCAGGAAGGTCCTGAGTTCGGATCCCAGATCCCACGTATAGACGCCAGGCGGAAGCGGGGGCGGCCTGCGCTTCTGGTCCTGGTAGGGCGGAGCCTGTGAATCCCGGGGCAGAAGGAGGTGGAGGCGTCCATGGTGGTTCGCGAGTTCGTCCGTGGTTCTACACACACACACACACAGACACACACACACGCGCGCACGCACATACACACGCACATGCGCACAGTTGAATAAATAATAAAAAAAAATTTAAAAAGCCCACTTATTTTTCTTTCACTGTATCATACTATCTTAGAGCCAGAACCATGGTGTAATTTAGAAGGTCATAGGAGTGTTTACTGAGGGTGGATTGCACAGCAAGCAGGACAGGCCGGAGTGAGGATGCCAACCAAGAGGGAAACACTAAGAGCTCTTTCAGAGGTAGGGGGAACACAGTGTTGAAAGTGACTAGCCATGTGCGTGTGTGCGTGTGTGTGTGTGTGTGTGTGTGTGTGTGTGTGTGAACTGTATTCCCTTGGAGGCTCAAAAGTGATTTTGTGAATCGTCCTCTTTTTAGCTTTGCTCTGAGATATACCAGGCTCTGTCTTCCAGAGCTGGAAGTGCAGGACAGTCCATTTCTGCCTTGTGCCTTTATGTGGGATCTTGGATTGAACTCAGATGCTTCTCCTTGTGAGACATAATCTTAACCCCTGAGCTGTCTTTCCAGCCCTCCTCCCCCATTTCTTTTTTTCCTCTCTTTTTTTTTTCTTTGAGGGAGGATCTCATGTAGTTCAGGATGACCTGGGGCTATTTAGTTGAGGGTAGCCTTGAATACCTGATTTTCTAACTCTACCTCCATTTCCATCTGGGATTACAGGTCTATGACATTAAAAACTGTGCCCAAATGTATTAGCATTTTCAATTTAAAAGTTTTTCCTTTTCTAATTTTTGTTCACAAGAGTTTGATTGCTCTTTTTTTTACTTTTTTTTATTATTTTTTATTCAATTGTGTGTGTGTGTGTGTATGTATGTGCGTGTGTGTGTAGAACCACGGGCAAATTTGGGAACCACCATCGACCACTTCCACCTCCTTGTTTACTCTGCCCCGGGATTCACAGGCTCTGCCCTACCAGGACCAGAAACGCAGGCCGCCCCTGAGCCACCTCTCCAGCCCCAAGAGTTTGATTGCTCTTTAAGAATATAATTGCAACACTCTTGTTCAGATAAAAGCCAATATAACTTAATAACGTCCCTTTTTAATATTTCCTCTATTTTTGCTACTATTTCTGACTATTTTGGGGGAATATTGTTTTGTACTTATTTTAAATATCTTTGAACATTAATTCATTCGTAGGATTTTGTTTTTGTTCCTTTATTTTTATAAAGTCAAGGTCAAGCCATGCACATTATTGCAACCTGGTAATTTGCTTAACAGCTGAGTAGTTTTGAGAAGTATTTCTAGGATAGAGCAGTCTTTTTAAGACAGATATCTCAAGTGTAAAGACAGTGGCACTAAGTATGGAAGACTGATTAGGTAGCTCAAGTTCTGTCCTGATGGTTTGGGTAGCAAATGAGGACGAAAAGTACAGTTATGTAGTGGAAACTAATGGACTTTGTAGCTTTACAGTGGGTTTGGGAGACATGTGGTTTTGTAGGTGAATTAGTAGTGATTTTGCTTCATGTCCCTTTGGCTGGTGATGGGAATGTATGCATCAGCATAATATCTGGCTGCTTCCCTCAGCCGGCAGAGCCAGTCCTGCAGTATGACTACATCCTGTCCACTCTGGGTTTTGGTCAGAAGCCAGAATGATTCAGACAATTGGGCCTTATTACATTATCCCATCTTTGCCCTCTGACAGTTGAATTTTGAGATTGTCAACTATGATCTTATAAGTACTTCAGGTCTTGTACAACATTTTGTAAGAAGAAAGAAGAAAACAGTAGAAAACAGGAAAATGTCAGCAGAAGTGTTTTACTCTTTATAGTATAGGGGAAATTAGGCTCTTGGTACTTTTTCCTCTCTAATATGTATGTAAGACCCAAGTGATTGAATAATCTCAGTGATATTTGCCAGCATTAAATTTCTGATCTGCAGTGCTTTATAGCTACTGTCTTACTTATTTGTCTGTCTCTCCTGTGTTTTTCAAATTCATTCTATCTTTTCCAAACTACAAAATAATCTTGCTTAATCACGGTAGCTTTCATCTAGCCTTCACTGATCTGTTTCAGCCATTTTTTCTGTATTTTTTTCCTATTTCAACTTTGGCCATTCAGTTCTAGCCGTGATGGCTCACTATTTGAGTACCTTGTACTTTTCCCTCACTTCTTTACACTAATTAATAATTATGCTATGGTATTTAGCCCTGCGAATTTACTTTATTTTTTTTTGTGTGGGTATGGGCGTGTGTGCATATGTGTGTGTGTGTGTGTGTGTGTGTGTGTGTGTGTGTGTGTATCAGTGGGATACACTGTGCAGTCCCAAGGGTGACTTTGGGAATCATTCTGACTTATTCTACCTCCTTATTGCTTTGTTCTGGAATTTCCCAGGTTTCAGATTCTGGGGCCTGAAGTACATACAGGCTGCTGTCATTTCTGACTGGCATTTTTACATGGGATCTGGGATCTCTTTTGCTTTCGAGGGAAGGAAAGGCTTTAACCTCTGAGCCTGATTTAATTTACTTTTATTCTCTCCTGATTCATGGAGTATGTTTTCATTGACATGCATGACAGAACATAATAGGGTTCTTGTCTAATCATGGGATGCTTAAACTTCCTTGAAAAACATTGAGCTCCCTGTCACTAAAAATGTTTAACAAACTGCTGGCTGGGAAGAGTTTATGAAGACATCATGCTGGGAAAGGTTTATATATAGAGTTTCTTGTAGTCCCTTTCCTATTCTTTTTTTTTTTAATTTTTATCCAGATATTTTAATAATTAACCAAGTTATTCAACTTTTTTTTTAACACAATTCTCACTGATACTCCAGATTGGCCTGGCATCTATTGAAGCCCAGGCTCGTCTTCCTCACAATGTTCTTGCTTCTGCTTCTTGAGTACAGGATTACGCCGAGCGAAGTGTGTAGTGTGTGTGGGGTATAACTTAGTGTGTGCATGCCGGGGTGCATGTGTAGAGGTCAAAGACAACTTTTGGGTGTTGTCTGGCTTTCTGTCTTGTTTGAGACTGAATGTCTTCACTATTACTTTGTAGGTCAGGCTGGAGGTCTACAAAATTCTAAGTTCTTATATTTCCAACTCAGATTCTCCTGGGTTATAGATTATATGACTGTGTCATCTTTTATGTGGGAACTGAGTGCAGATCATCAGGCTTGCAGTCAAGTTTTTTTTTGTATGCCTTTCTCTTCTACTAGATTACTGACATTTTCCTCCTTAAAATGCTTTCAAAGTGTATCAAAAGTTAATTTTATTTTTTTGCTCGATTTTCAGAATAAAACATGAAAAAATGAGCATGATGGTATATACTTGTAATTCAAGCACTTGGAGTATCTTCCAGACCACATACTGTTTCAAAAACAAACAAACAAACAAACAAACAAACAAACAAACAGCTAAATAAAAACAACCCAAAGAAACTGAGGACTGTAAAAGATGAACATATCTGTAAATTTTGGAGAATATTTTGAAACTTTATATATTTTCAAACTATATGGTTGCATTGAATGAGGGAGGTCTATAACCTCCACTGATGGTCACACACACTACATATGCATACATGTTTACCTGTGATTACAGAATTTGCCATTTAGGACTCCTCCAATATTTTATATTCTGTAATTGTTAACTATGCTAATTATATTCTGTTGTCACTTGGATGTGAAATACCCTCAAGCTTGTTCATTCACTTCATGTATTGGAAAGTTCATATGCGATGCAAATAACATTGAGAGGTGGGGCTTTTTGTTGACTCTGCCTTGTCAGGATCACTTCACTCATGGATTCAAAGTTTGAATAGACTGTTGGAAGTTGATAGAAATGGGAGAGGTGGGACCTAGTTGAGGGAAATGGGTCATTGGAAGTGTACCTGGAAAGATACAACTTGTCCCTAACTCCTTTCTTTTGTGCTCCCTGTTTCCTGGAACCACAAGAGGAACTGCTTTCTTCTGTCACATACTTCACTGCTGTGCTGTTTTGCCTCAACATAGGACTAAGAAAGTGCACTGAAACTTCTGTTCTTAGTCTTTGGAATGAGCTGAGGCAAATCTGACTCCTTTTAAATTGTTCTTTTGGGTATTTGTTATAGAAAAAAAAAAAAAGTCCTGACTCATGTATATACCGTTCTTGAGTTTTCTTTTTCATTAGACTTCCTATTATCTCTTGTTTTGTTTTCCTTATTTTCTGAAATTTGTATGACTTCTGTGTATGGTAGTGTTTTACTTTCTGAATTTACAGTGTTGAACAGGACACACATAATGAAGATGCACAAATAGATCTTTTGTTAGATAGGAAAGAGAGTCAGAAGATGGTCACACATATTTTGGATGTGAGAAGTTCAGTGAGTGAGCAATAGACTGACTGGGGAAAGTGATCAGACCTTTGTGATGATAAGGAGCCAGTCTTGCGAAGTCTGGGAAAGTGATTTTCAGGAGGAAGGACCAGTGCAAAGATCTTGGAACTCTGTTGCAATCGTTAGGGGAAATTATATACCAAGCACCATGTATAAGTAGCCGTCTGTGCTTGAAAAATATTTGTAAAGTAGTATATTGTCTTAGGGTTTTTCTCATGCGGGTTTGGGTCTTCACATTGAAAATACTCAAGCACGGTCTGTATATTTTTTGAGGTCTTCCTTCAGAAGAGGTGGGTGTGAATCAGCAACTTTTCAAGACAGTCCATATGTTAGGACCAGTTAGATAATTTGTAAAACTACTGCTGCCTGGCTCTACTCCACACTGCTAAATTGGTCGGTGGGGGTAGAGCTTAGTTTCAGCATGTTAGTCTATTCTCATTATTGGGGTAACCAGGGCTAAGAACTTTTCTTCTATATCTTTCCTACTATAGGATTAAATGACTCCGTAGTAGGGGTTGAGAAGATGGACAGGGCAGGGGTTAAGCTCTCTGCCTCGTAAGCAGAAGGACCTGTGTTAGGGGGAAATGGCAGGGGCCTGCACTTTTGAGCCTGAAAAGTGGAGCCTGGGAAATCCCAGAGCAAAGCAATAAGGAGGCAGAGCAATCCAGGATGATTCCTGAAGTCTCTCATACACACAGAGCAAAAAATGAAAAAATAAAAATAATTTATTTGGGAACTTGATATTTAATTTGTTGGTTATTATTTTATTGTCCATGCTTACTGTTTTCAAATATTTAAAAAAAACCACAAAAATACTATTTTAAGATGTGATATTTAACTGTTAATGTTTTTAATCTTTAAATTCAGACTCGATAATTTGAAAGTTGTTTGCATTTATGGGAAGAATGAAATAACAGTAACAGTTTTCTGAAGAATGGTTTGTTTCACAGTGTGGCGTGGGTCCATAATAGAAGGTTGAAAGTTATGAGTCTTTGTTTTTTCTTGCACATTACAGACTAATGTGGAATCAAATGCCACTACTGGTAAAGCCCTTAGTCATCAGATTCTGCTGTTTCCTAGATGGTTCTAGTAGCATTTTAAGTCGATCTTGCTGTGAGATAACTAAGTAAAGATGGGGATAAGTTTAATGCCGAACATGACTTCTAAGATGTCAACTTTTGTAGAGTATCTTCTGGGCATATTCTCTATCTTCCACTTTAATCACAATCTAAGTCTGGCAGTGGTATGTGTGTACAGGTTTGGGTGTGAATGCATACATGTGTACTCTAGAATATAAATAAGAAAATACTCCAGAATCAGTTGAAAATAACTTGCGACATACTGGTTCTTTTGTTTTAAAAATTTGATACAAGTTCTTAATGTAGATATCGGAAATCAACTGGTTTAGTGATCAGAATAATAAGATTCTTTTTGTTAATGCCCAATAGTTTAAAACAATTTTTCCTTGCTATAGTTATTTATTAGTATAGTTATTTATGATCTAGTTTTACAATCAAGATTTTTTTTATTATAACAAAATAACATTGTTAAAAATAACATTTAAGTTTTTGTGATAATACAGATATGGCCGATGGCTGCTAGTAGCTAGCTGCTCAGTTCGGTAGTCAAGTGGGTGATGGCTGAAGGCTGGAGAATTCCTAGAGTCTTCAGTCTAGCTGATGATTTGGAGGGTTGGAAGGCTAGAGGGTCGAAGAAACCCGGTGGCTGGAAGGAAGAGCAATTCCTAGCACAGCTGCAAGAAGGCATCTGTTCTCCTTGGTGGCTCCTTTTTATATGATGCAGTACTGGGAAGATCCTATGAGAGCTTTGGAGCTTCTGATAGCATCTAGGGTGGGTATAATCCTATGGAGTGGTCTCACTTGATCCTTTCCAGAGGTGGTCTCAGTCCATCTTAGTTAATACCGGGTGTGTCAAGTTGACACCCAGGCTTAACTATCACACCTTTATTTCCTGAAAATTAGACTAGGCCTCAAAACTATGATATGTTTTTAGTTAATAATCATAGTAAATAGCTCATGAAAAAATAATGAAAGAAAATCCCAACTTTTTAGACAAACAAGACTTTAATCATTGTCAGTCAATTCTAAGTGAAAAAAAATTCATTTGACTTTGTGATATCATTGTGATTTAGAAATTTGAAAAATGGGTACAAAAGTCATTAAATAGTTGTTTATTCATTCATTACTTCAGCAATAATGTATTTAGTGCCTCTGATATGCAAGTTACTAGATCTGGATGTTGAAGATATAGCAGAAAACAGAAAATCCCTACTCATGGGACTTTCAGTGTGTTAGGAAAGACAGACAGTAATCAAAATGAATTAGAAAGTAGATTAGAATGGTCCTATCTATTTAGGACCTATATAGCAGGCCCTAAGTGTTACAGAGAAAAACAAAACTGGGAACAAGGTGGCATATGAGTAAGCTAAGTGCTAGGGGATGTCACATTGAGAAGGAACAGCAGGGACATTGTGACTGGAAAGGACTAAGCCAGGGGCGAATAACAGCTGGGACTAGGAAGGGTCAAAGTGTAGTAGCTTTTAGGTTGTTACTGGGGCTTTAGCTTTTCTCCAATATGGGGGAGGGTTATTCAGAGTCACAGTATTCTGCCTGTACTTAGCTTGTGGGAGGTAGGACTTCCTTTGCATTTCAGCAAGTCTATGAAGTCCTTTTAGAAAAGAAGGTGTTAGGTTTTTTAAATTTTGTTTCTGGATTTTTGTAGTTCTGTTTTGAGACAAGGTCTTACACAGTCTCTAACTTATTGTGTAGTTAGGAATTCCTGATCTTCTTGCATCTACTTCCTGTTCTGGGATTAAAAGAGCTTCCCATTATGCCTGGTATTATATGGTAAAGGAAAAAAAATTGTTTTTTGAAACAGAGTCTCATTATATTGTCTGGGCTGAGGTTCAGTCTATTGTACTCTCTTCCTGGACTCCCAGTGCAAGTGTTAGTAGATTTTTGTTATATTGTATTGAGTTAGACTGGGAAAATAATACAAATAAACCTAATAAAATAGCAAATTATTGAAAAAAAGATTAGAGTAAACCACTAATTAAAAAATAGACATTTACAGACATTAAAACCTCTTTTTTTAAAAATTTTTTTATTATTATATTATTTATTCAACTGTGTGCATATGCGTGTGTATGTGCGCGCGCGCGCGCGTGTGTGTCTGTGTCTGTGCATGTGTAGAACCACGGACGAATCGGGAACCGCCATGGCCGCCTCCACCTCCTTCTGCCCCGGGATTCACAGGCTCCGCCCTACCAGGACCAGAAGCGCAGGCCGCCCCCGCTTCCGCCTGGCGTCTATACGTGGGATCTGGGATCCGAATTCAGGACCTTCCGCCTGCAAGGCAGAGGCTTAACCCCTCACCAGCCCAAAACCTCTTTCTTGAAAGCAGAAGGATCTGAGTTTGGATCCCAGATTCCACACAGAAATGTGGCACCTTAAAATTCCAGCCCTGGAGGTAGAGACTGGGAGATCCCAGGGCAAAGCAATAAGGCAATAGAGCAATCCAAGGTGATTTCTGATGTCACCCTGGGGCCCTCAAATGCCATCTGGTACATATGTACACACACACACACACACACACACACACAGAGTCATGTATTTGATTAGACTAATGGATTAAGAAAGTACTGTTCTGGCTTCTCTACTCCTTATACTTAAATCTCACTTAACTCTGGTCTCTTCCTCTTTATTTTGAATAATATGAGTCATCCACCAGACTCTAGTCAAGGGTGACAAAGATAGTTTCAACATATTTTTTAAGTTCTATATGTTGGTGATAGCAGATAATGACATTTCATAGGAAAAATCATGGAGTTTTTATCTCTCTTCAAAGTGATTATCTCCTCAGACTTCATGATTCTGTTGTGTGAACACTTTTCCTAGGGAAATGGCATACAAAACTGTCTTTCCACTTCAGGTAAGAGTTTCATGATAGACCGAAGCAGCGATTACACCAAGCTTCAACTTGACGAACCAATGAATTTATCGGTATTACTTACAGTAGTAGGGTTGAGGGTTGCTGACAGGAGCAGGGCCATCTCAAAGGCAGCTTACCACAGCATAGCTGACAGCTCTGGTTGCATAGATGGAGCCCCCCAACTAATCTTCAGCTTATACACACTGGAGTTTCTCTCAACTTCATGTGTGAGGGCACATAGATATGCATGTGCACAGGCATGTGCATAGAGTAAACATAAGCATTTCAGCTCCTCCCAGCCCTTCTCTCTGAGGGAATGTCAACAGTCAGCAAGTGCGATTTTAATAGTCTTAGACAGAATGACAGCTGTTTGTTCAGGGAAAACTTCATACAACAGCCCCATATGACTCGGTCAGTATGTGTGTCTAGGGAATAAAATAAATTAATTTAAAAAAAATCCTAAGGTCAAAATTTAGTGAACCCAAAGTGATTATTCCTGCAGCCATCTGGTCAGAAGCAAATGCAGATCAATTTTGAAGGATCCATCATCATGCCTTTGTAATGGGCAAAAAAGTGTCATCACAGATAAATTCTAAAAAAAAGAAAAGAAAAAAAAGTTGAACCTATAATTAAAAGACATTACCAAATTCATTAGGAAAAAGTACACTTAGTTCCACATCCTTGTGATTACTTTGCGTAGATCAACTTTAGGAATTTTGCCTCATTGGTAGATATGAAGAGGGTTTCTCATTGTAGCTTTAATTTACATTTTTGTGATTACTCATGAAGCTAAGCATTAGCAATGTACATTTATGATTGTGTATTTATCATGTTTTTGTGTGCGGTGTGCATATGTATGTGTATATATGCATGTTCACAAATGCGTGTGTGTAGGACCAAAGTTGATGTTGACAATCTTCCCTGATCCTCTCTATCTTATTTATTAAAGCAGGATCTATCAGTCAAATGCAGTGCTTATCCATCAGCTAGGTTAGCTAATCAGTTTGCTCTTGGGATCCCTTGTTTCTGTCTTTAAAGTGCTAGAATTATTAATGAATTGCCACATACTCCTGGTATCTGCATGGTTTCTGGGGATCTGAACTCTGGTCCTCATGTTGCTAGACAAGCAAGCGTTTTACCTCCTCAGTCACATTTATGATTAATGTTAATGAACATTTATGTTTCCTCTCCATACAACTACTTTTTCACATGTTATTTATGTTTTTCCTGTTGATTTCTGGGAGATCATAAGGTCAGGCCATCTTGCTCATTTTTTTGCATACTAAGATTTTTCAGGTATATTTGTTAGAAATACCTATTTTTAGTCTATGGCTTATATTTTCAGTTTTTATATGGTATTCTTTGATGAGAAGTACATGATTTTAATTTAGTTTGGCATTCTTTTGTTTACAGTTTGTTTTTTGATTATTAAAGATATCCTTTTTTATTTTAAGGCCATTCTGAATACTTTTTTTGGTGGGGGTTTGGGGAGTACAGGGTGTCATGTAGCTGGTCTGGAACTTAATAGGTAGCCAAATTCGATCTTCAACTTCCAGTCCTCTTGACTTTGGGATTACTGGTGTATACCACCAAGTGTGATTATTTCAGAATATTTTACAATGTACCCTTTATATTTAAATCACTAATCCTTCCTGGAATTGTTTTTCCTATAATTTTTTCCCATGAAATTGGATAGCCATTAAAAACAAAACAAAACAAAAAGCATCCTGGCGGGCCTCAATCTCTTAAGTAACACATGTAAGGCCCTGTGTTCTACTTTTAGCACAGCAAAAACTAAACTAAAACAAAGAAAACCTAAGCAACTTCATTGGAAAAATTGTCAACTGAACATAGGAAAAATAATCGGATAATGGTAATATGATAATACAATTGAAAATTTGATTACTGAACTGCATGCCTTAGGTCTTGTTAGGTTCTAGGGTAAGAATTTCCTACCCTTGGGAGAGTTGACTGAGGGAAGGAAAGTAACAGAACCCTTGTAAAGAAGAGTAAGCAAATAAATTTAAGCAAATTATTAAAAATATTTCTCTGTGTATGTGTTCATATGAGAAGGACTCATGCTATGGTGTGCATGTTGAGGTAAGAGGACAATTTCAGATGTGGGTCTTTGCTTTCTTCCTTGTTTGATGTAGGGACTCTTCTATTTGCTGCCGCGGAGCTTCTGAGACGAATCTCCTGTCTTTGCTTCTCATTTTACCTTACGAGGCCTGGGGCCAAAGACCCATTGCATCAAGCTTCTGAAGATTTGAACTCAGGTTGATAGACTTTCATGCAAGGCACTTTTACCCACTAAGTCAATTCTTGGGGCCTGCAAATAAATAATTTTGCAAAGGGATTTGTGCTAAAAAGAACACAAATCAGGTCATGGAATTACAAACTTGGTAGGAAAGCTATTGGAGGTGATGGCAGAATTGAGGATTAACATAGTCTTTTTTAGGAAGAGGACACTATAAAGGCAGCAGATTGGCAAAGTAGTTCAGGTTTACAGGAAGAATTACATCATCTACATTGAACAAGTACAGTGGGAAAAGACTAATGGCACAACTGTCCATGTGGGCATTCACCCCGTCAAGGTGGTTATCACCAGGCTAAAACTGGATAAAGACCACAAAAAAAAATTCTGGAGCAAAAAGCTAAATCTCGCCAAGTTGGAAAGGAAAAGGGCAAATACAAGGAAGAAATTATTGAGAAAATGCAGGAATAAAGAGATCTTGTATACAGCTTTCATTAAAAAAACTGGTTAAATGAAAAAAAAACAAAAAAAACAAACCTTTACCTGGAAAGCAGAGGCATCAGATCCCATATAAAAATGTTGGGTGGCATGGTATCTTATCTGTAATTCTAGCCCTGAAAGACAGCCTGGAAATCCTTAGCGCAAGCTGGTTAGGCAGACTAGCCTTAAATGATATCCTCTGAGTTTAATTAGAGATACAAGGATCTTTTTGGTATAGAAGTGAGGTGTTTGCATTTATAATTGTGCATAGGTATTTATATATACACTGTGAAGATTATAAATTAAATTATCTATGTGACATGTTTTGCATACATATATAAGAGTACATAACTTAGTGATTTTTGATTCATTCATATTCTTTAAAATGACTAGGAATGGGGGTTTCCATGTAGAAAAGCTGCATTGTACTAGTTTCACAACATAATATGGTTAAAATAGCTTTGATCTTTTAATGAGTTTTTAATACATTTTCATTATCTTTAAATTATTTTGAAAGGTAGGATTTCTTCAGGGTTATTACTTAGCAACTACATAACTCTTCATAATTTGGGAGCATCATTGTCCATTTGTGCGATGGTCCGTATGGTTGCTGTGTGACTGTTTTATAAGGGACTGTGACCTTTGTTACTGTGTTAGATTTCTTTGTACCATTCCTGTTTCAGGTCAGGCTTCATAGGCAGATTTGCTGCTTCTGTTCATTTGTTTATTGTCTTTGAGAATTTTCAAGGTGGTGGTTTCATAGCTTTCATGTACTATTTTTGTGGTGTGCAGCATATTGGGTAACAAACTCAATAGTCAATTTAATCTGTGTTCCTAACATAGACATAGATCTTTCTCTTTGTCTCTTGCACAATCAAGGCTCAGTAAATTGGTGACTGATGCTTAAATTAAGACTTCTTGGCATGTGTCCATTTTTAGTTTTCTGGAAGGCCATGTCACATGAGACACTGCAGAGCCACCTGTGCCTGTACCTAGCTGGTCCATCTAGGTGGTTGTCCTTGCTGTGGATTCCCTCACTATGCTGTAATTAAGTCAGCTGTGGGAACTGACCAAACTGATACTGATGCAGTTATTGTGTTACATGCCATGTTAATGTGGAGTGGGTAATTTTTTTTTTCTTCATTTTTTTTTTTTTTTTTTTAAACAGGATCCTTTGGACTTCCTCCAAGTAGTACTATTTCTTTAAAAATAAATGGTGGATAGATTTTCTTGAGATTATGAAAAATTTTTAGATAAAAGCTTTTCCTTTTCTTATATTCAAAACAGTGTTTATAATTATACTTCCAGTGAGGGACTTGTTTTACTGGTTTCCTTTGCATTGATAAAGATGGATTTTAGTTTCCACAGTAAAGAAATTATATAAATATTTAGTATTTTAGAATACATCTGTGTTTGCATAGGCAGCATTTATACTAAAGTCAGATTGATATGGAAATTGGCATTGTAAGTATGTCAAAGATTTATGAAAAGTCTTTGCGTCAAAAGCAAAAAAGATCTGAGTTCAGATCCCCAGGTCCCATGTAAAAGTGTAGATATGGCAGCAGTCTGCACTTCTGGCCCTGGAAGGGAGAACCTGGGAAACTTGAGCAAAGCAATAAGGAGATAGAGCAATGGATGGGAAAAAAAAAAAGAAAATAATACATATTTGTAAGCCCTTTATTACAATAAAGGCTATAAATAAAAATGTAACACACTAATGTGAATATCTTCCTTTCTTCTTTTTTCTTCCCTTCAGAGAAGATTGTTTCAGTCTCCAGCCAAACTCCTCTGTCATCCCCCCTTATATCTTCTTTCCTCTAAATATTCTCTTCACTTGTCTTAATCTCTTCCTAGTTCTTCAACTTCATTTATTGGTTTCTTCTGAATTCCTCTTTAGAAAATATTGCTTACTCTTTCTACATCCTATAGTTTAACAGTTTTGGTAAATAGTTTCTTCTGTGTCTTAAAAAATATTTTAATTAAAAATTTTTTTGAGGTAGGGTCCTTATGGAACCCAGATTGGCCTCCATCCCTATGTAGCCAGGGATGACTTTGAACTTCTGGTCTTCCTGACTACTTCCCAAGTGCTAGGATTATAAGTATGGTCCACCATACTTAATTTTTTTTTTTTTTTTTTTTTTTTTTTGCTGTGTTGGAAAGTAATCCCAGGACTTTGTGCAAGGTTTGAAGGTTCCTCACAGGCTCGTGTATTTGGTCAGTTAGTTCCTAGCCGTTGCTGCTGTTCTGGAAAGCTATGGAATGTTTATGAGGTAGAAGTACTCTCACTGTGGACCTGCTTTGAGGTTAATAACATTGCCCCTCTTTTTTTCCTTAAATGCTCTCTGCTTCCTGAGTATGGCTGTAATGCAGCGCTGGCCCCTGCTTCTGCCTGCATGCTTATCTGCCTGCTGCAATAACGTTCTTTGGCACTACAGAGTATAGCTCCTCTGCAGCCATAAACCAAAATAATATACCATTTCTCCCTTGAATTGCTTGGGTCAGAGTATTTTTTCTGTCATGTATGTGGTATGGGGCATGTGTGAGTGTGTGTGTCTTTTCATGTGGGTGGGTGTACCTGTGTGTGCTGGTGTATGTATATGAGCGCACTTAAGTGTGTGTGCCTATGGAGGGCTGAGGGTGATATTGGCTGTCATCCTCGATCACTCTTCTGCTTAACCCAGAGCATGCCGTTGGGCTAGTCTGGCCATCCAGCTTGCTCTAGGATTCTTAGGCTCTGCCTTCCAGAGCTAGAATTATAGGCAGTCCTCTATACCCATCCAGCATTTTTACAGTGTGATCGATCCTTTTGCTTTCATGGTAAAGCCTTGAACCACTGAGCCATCTCCCCATCCTGGATCAGAATATTTTATCACAGTAGGATTAACTGAAGCACTAAGCAAGCACTCACTGAGGTACGTCCTCAGCTTCCATGTGAGTATGTGTGCTTATTTTAGTCTCCATTATTTTTATACTGTTGCCTCTACTTTTGCTGAGAATCCTTGCATCTAGTCTGTTTTGACTGAATGATTCAGTGAGAAAGAATAGATTTTAGAAAAGGCTAATAAGATGGGAAAATAATTTTATGGTGTAATGATTTTCTTTTCAAAAACCTATACTGTATTCATAAACATTTTTTAGTCTCCCTAGCATTTTGCTTATTTATTTAAATTTTAAAAATAATAATTTTTTTTCCTTGTTTTACAGGCATATCGAGTACTTATGCCTGCCTTCCTCCTTTCTCCCCTCCTCTCTCTTCTTCATCAACCTTCTGCCTGTCCACTGCCATGGGCCCCAGGGTTCCCTCTGACTTGTCTACTCTTGCAGGGTTCAAGCCTTTATGGCACCCCCCACTCACTGATAGGGCGTTCCCCCTCATTCATCCAGCACTAGTCCCCAAGGTTTCCACTTCGGGTAATTATCTCTACTGAGATCCTCATTAATCTATGGGGGCATGTTGGTATGCCAGTCTTTATGCAGTCTGGCAAGGACAAATCTCATTACAGTGAGTTCCTGGATGTTGCAGCCCTGCCTTGAATGGATTGTCTTGTCCAATGGTGGACTTTCCCATCCTTAGGCTCTTACTTTCCCTCTTCGGCAAGGTTCCCTGAGCCTTAGGATAGAGGAGAGATTAGGTTGGCCTGATTCTGGGTGAGCATTACAGGGTTGTTGGTCTTCCACATTCTGGCGGTTATTGTTATCCACTTCACTCCTCTTCCACTGCCTATACGCATAAACTTTTGAATTTTGATTTTACAGTCAAGTGCAAAACAGATGCAACAAGGTCTGAATGTCTAAATTGAGAGTAGGAATATAATGGTAATATATATGATATCATCACAAAATGCTGATAAATCAAGTTAAAAATTGCCCATTTACCAAGAACTATTTCTTGACATTTTCCTTTCTTGTTGGAAATCTTGGACTTGACTTTATGAAGTCTGTTATTACTCTTAGGATGAATGAGAAACAACATAAGATTAGAAATGTAAATTTAAAAAATGCTGGAATTTGCTTGTAGTCTCTCTAGTATCATTGACTTGTATACACAGCAAATAGAAATCTCTTACTTTCTCATTAAAACTATCTTTTTTATTGAATAAGTAAAACGATGTTATATCAAACCATTTAAATATTTTATTTTCGTGTGTCCGTGTGTGGGTGTATGTGTCTGTGTGTATCAGAAGGCACTGTGTGTGCCCGTGAGGCTGGAAGGTGACTTTGGGAGTCACCCCGGACTGTGCTATCTCTTGTTTCCTTTGCTCTGGAGTTTCCTAGGCTCTGCCTTCCAGGGCCAGAAGAGCAGGTGTAATGGTTGTTCTTAACTGTTGCTGTGGGAGACCACCCAAAGTCAAACAATTAAGGGAGAAAGGGAGATCTATTCAACTTACAGTTCCAGGTGGGGAGTACAGTCTTTCCTGGCGTAGGCGGCCTGGCTGGCCTGCCGAAGCTGAAGACAGGTTACCTCATACCTATCCCAGAGGCTGACAGCTGCAAGACTGAAGCGTCTCCTTCCTCTGTTCTGTGATTCCTTTTATCTGTCCATTACTGGAAGGTTTCTATGCAATCTAAGGGGGTTCAGATGGGCTCTAGGGCTGGTCTTTGTATTATCCAGATCATCTCTTCAGGTGGCCTCAGCTGATCTTGGTTAATCCCAGGATTAACTATCATAGCAGGCTACTGGTGTTTTTACATGGGATCCAAACTCAGGACCTTCTGCTCGTGAGGCAGAGGGCTTAACCTCTGAGCCATCTCTCCAGCCCTCCATTTAAACATTTTAAATTATTACAAGTAAATGGTTTTTTTACATTGTATTGCTATTTAAAATTATTAATCAGTCATTTTTTGATTGTGTCTTCTTTGTCTTCATATCAAACTGCAGGTTTTTCTTCCACTGAAAAAAAGTACTGTGTCTGGGTTAGGTATAGCTTAGTTGGTATAGTGCTTGCCTAACAAGTGTAGGGCCCTAAGTTCAGTCTCTCCTGTTATAATAAAATGTGCTGTAGTTTGAGAGAATCTTTTGTTTTATAAGCAAACTATTTGGTTATGTTTTTATAAGAATGAATATATCTACCAAGGCAAAATTTTGATTTTAGTTTCTTTGGATAAGTAAGATGTTATCTATCTTGCCTATTCTCATTGTGTTCATGTTACATGTTTAAATATGTGTATTTTAGGCATTTAAGGAAGCAGAAATGAAAAATAAAGACATTAATAACTACACAAGCAGCCTGGTATATGCCAGAAGAAATATGTTTCCTCAGAGTCTGTTTTCAGAAATTCAGTCTTTCAGTGTAATTGGAATCTTCCTTAGAACATGTATGCTTCTTTGCGTTCATTTAGAATGGAAAATATACTTGGGAACATTATACTACTGTCTAGAAATCTCTCAGATGCACTTATATGCTAACCTTCTGAGGAGCTGGCAGTTTAGAGCCCATCTTCTGACTCTCATGTTTCCTGTGGCTGAGAGCAATGACCTTTTCTGCTTTTCTTGGCTTTTCTCCTGTGAACATATGGTACTCCATACTCCATCTGGCAGTTTAACATGGATATTCAAAATGGAAACCAGACTCATTTAATTGCTAGTATAATTCTGTTTTTTAAGATTCCAACTTAAGAGAATCGAATTATTCGAGATCTTATTATTTGGTTTTCTTGAAATTTATATTTCTGACTTTTTGTTCTGTTGTCTGCCTTTGACTAATGTGTTTTTACTGTTAAGCTAAAATGTTGAAAAATATGGCAAAAATGAAATCTTTTTTAAAATTTTATTTCGAGAGAAAAAGAGAAGGCAACAGAGAGAGAGAGAGAGAGAGAGAGAGAGAGAGAGAGAGAGAGAGAGAGAGAGTGTACGTGCAAGAGAGCAGATGTATATGCATGGTATGTGAGGAGATCAGAGGACAACTCTCAGAAGTCAGTTCTCTTCTTCCCCCGTGTGGGCTTCTGGCCATTAAACTCAGGTTGCAGTCTCCTTAACCATTCCGCTATCTCACTAGCCCCAAATCCTATATTTCCAATGTTCAATAATGAATCTGATTTAGAGGCCCCTCCTCTGGTCACATTTTCTGAATAGTACTGGTGCTGTAGTTGAAATATGAGTTGTCATCACAGGCTCATGTATTTGAATCTTTAGTTGTTTGGGAAGGTCCATGCCACCTTTAGGAGCTGGAGTCTTACTGAGGCAAGGCAGTTAGGAGGTGGACCTTGAGGTTGATTAGCCCTGCCTTGTTTCAGTTGGTTTGCTCTTCAGTTAGCAGTTTTGCAGCTTCCAGCCCTCATAATGGATGTGACTTGATATATCCAGCTTCTTCTGTCAGCCGGCCATGCCTTTTCCTTAGTAAAGAACCCCTTGAACTGTAAGGTAAATAAATCTCTCTCTCTTTTTTTTTTAAGTTGCGTTTGAGTGTTGTCTCAAAGCAGTACAGAGAGAGTAACTGTCACACCTGGATATACTTTCTTACCCTATTATTCTTCCTTACTATAAATTTCAGTCAGTGGTTCTTGTCTTTGTCTCTCCTTAGGCCTAGTTATATAGGTGATCAGCAAATGTCTAAATCACAGCATTGCAGGGCTTTTATGTCTCAATATATGTTTTATATTTTGTATTTTAGAATCGAAGATTGAGACCAGAATACATATGGAGGGTTAAGACAGAATTTATGAGGGAAGAGAAAGAAAGGAACTCACAGACTTGGAGTTGTGAGCAGCAAGAGAGCCAAACATCTTCAGCTCCCTTTACCCTCATGGGCCTCCCACGTCTGGAGTCTGTGAGTTCTTTTCTTTCTGTCCTTTATTCCTTTCATATTTCTCTCCCATTATAATCCCCCGGACACAAGAACGAAACATTTTCGAGCAGCCAACAGAATGACTCCCCCATCCTTGTCTGTGAGTTCCATTCTTTCTCTCCTCTAAATAAACTGCCTCAATCCTCTTCGTGTGTTGTTCTGGTTTCGATATTCAACTCCTGAACACAAGAACCCAGACCTGCAGCACTGGCTCTCCAAACAGCCAGAGATTACTTTTTGCTTCCTCTGATTCTCCTAAGCAATCAGGTGTCCTGGTCCATGCTTTTCAATACACATTACTTAAACAAACAGCAAAAAAAGAAAGATTGCTGAAGATGACTGTCAGGGTCAGGAATATTTATAGGGTTAGGTGGGTCCCCGGAAAAGTGGCTTTTCATTATTGGTTAGCTGCTACAAACTTGATTAGGGCTTTGATCCCCTACATCTGATTGATCTGTTCATATTGGAGCCCAGCCCAGTTGACCAATCAGGTTTGCAGAAACTTATGAACAGAGTAATGAGATGTAGGGGACCTCCCTGCTTTTTCTTTTGAGAAACTTAATCTGCATTGGAGGAACTCATCTCCATATCCTTTCAGAAACAGAGGGTTGGGGGAAGTTGGAAACTTTATCTCTATGGGAAATTAGAGCCAGTTCCTATGGACTGGCAGGGTGTGTTCCTTCTGGATAATACCAGCAGTGGGGGATGACCTTCAAGTGCTTTCCCACCATGATTGCTGACTTCTCAATCTAACTAATAGAAACTATTTTCTTTCAAGAGTCTAATGTAGAACAGGTGTACATTCTCATAGTATTTTATATTTTGTTGAACAAAAAAGAATCAAATAAGGAGGACAGTTCTCTTCAGGCTGGTTTCTGCACTAGTCCCCGCCTGCGCACTATGGGACGGGCTGTGCCTTAGCCATAGTGAGGAGCGTAGCCTTGGTGATCACATGTTAGGATGCTTCATATAAACTTGATATTTACACACTTCAACCAAACAAGTAAGTGGTTTGCATAACTAAGCAGTTCCCCATTGAAGTGTGGTTTTACCCGCTATTATTGGTGACTTCAGTCTTTCCTGTAAAGTGGTCTGTCGACAAACTGTCAGAGCCATGTGAAATTTCATTTAAGAGAAAAATTCCTTCCCTGTCTGGCATCAGATCTGGCAAATTTTTAGTATAATGGGTCTGGGGTCATCTAGGAATTCACCACTCTGACACCAGATAAGTTAAAAAGGGGAGAGGCTTTATTTAGCGACTGCACTCTGAGGTTCCTAATGCAGTGCAAGAGCTGCAGGGGCTGCTGTTGGTCTTCCCAGAGACTCCTTGAGAATAGACCAGACTAGTGCAACAGTCAGCCCCTGAGACTTTAATCCTGCTCCTTGGTTGTTTTCTGGGAGCTTTGTTTGTCCTGCGGTCTAATCTCAGAATAGAAAGATTGATACCACACAGCTCAACATGCTTTTTCCCTAAAATTATATTAACTTAAAGTTCACATTGTTCCTGGTGTTGTGGGAGAAAACATGTCTTTCTAGATACTACTAACTGTATACAATTGCTGTTTGAGGCCTCAATAAATCACGTGTCTTTGGGTACTTCCTTCACACTTGCTGATGTCTTTATGTATTTCCTAACACACTTTCCTGCTATTCACTTTTGTGCTTCTTGTTCTTACAAGATTTTGCTGTTCCTTGTTATTGTTTTGATGGTCACTTATTCCAGATGATTCCCTATGATTAACATTTAAAGCACATCTAATGAGGAATAAATTTGTCTCAATCTTGCTGAGAACCCATCAGCCTAGGCCTGGTTTCAATTCCTGCCAATCCCATTCAGATACTAAAGTTGATGGAAGTGCTGGCACTTTGTTTAACCCGTGGTTATAAAGGCAAGAAAACACAAGTGGTCACTCGAAGCAAGCAGATAGCAGTTATCTTGTTCAAAGGCAGCTATTCTGCAACTCTATGACTTAAGGCAGTTTCCTGGAAGAGGAGACCTTAAGTGATTCCAGGAAACTACTTGTTTTTCTGAAGCTTTTACCACAGTAAATTAAAACTGTCGTGGGGTCTGAAAATCTACCCAATGAGACATATACTAGGAGCTTGGTCAATAGCTCACAGATGCCCACTATAGGGAAGCCTTTCCTTCGGCACCGACTATAGAGAGAAGCCTCTATAGTCGAACCAGACTGTAGGGAGAACTTTTCCTTCAGTTCTGACTGTAGGAAGAGGCCTTGAGAAGGCCTCATTGGGTGGATGTCTGGACCCTGCAACATCCTGTTGCAGGGAAAACGGTCTTGACCGTCCCAATGTTGTAGGGTTCTTGCGTTCCGGAGTCGAAGATTGAAACCAGGACGCGTGTAGAGAATTAAGGTAGAGTTTATTAGAAAAAAGAAAGGTTGGAACTCACGGACTCCAGATGTGGAGTGCCAAGAGGAGCTAGGGCGCCTCCATGAGAAGCAGAAATAAAACAGAGCTCATGGCAGAGTGCCATGAGGGGCTAGGGAGCCCATGAGAACTCACAGTGCCTAGGCATGGAATTCATGAGGAGCAAGGAGCAAGAAACAGACTCATGACACTGTAGTGCCATGAGGGGCTAGATTGCCTCCAAGAGAAGTAGGCAGCTGGAAACAGACTCATGGCACTAGAGGGCCATGAGGTGCTAGATCGCCAAAGATGGTTGCCAGGGCTAAGTATATTTATACTGGCTTTTTCCCATTGGTTAATTCCCATTGGGGCCCAACCCAGTTGCTCTTGGGCCCATGTGGGCTAGAGGTCAAGTTGTTTGATATGGAGAGCTCATCTCCATAATCACTTCATGGGGAAGTGGCCATCTTATCTCTGGGAGGAGTCAGTTCCTCAGCAGGAGTGTTCCCTCAGGGTGATTCCAGCCCTGGGGGATGGCTTTCAGGAATTCCAAAGACCTTGAGAAATCCATCCCAGCATGGCTGCTCTAATCCTGCCTCAATCTGGGATGGGGGGGTTCAGCCCGATTCACCTCACTTTCTGACCAGCCTTGGGGGACTGACTGCAGGTGTTCAGTCCTGGAGCGCAACTGCAGCCTCCCAGCACTTAGGCTTCTGAGGAAGAGGTAAGTCATTTGTTGGCTTTGTTTTGTTTGTTTTCTTTGTTCAAATCTGGGCAATAGGCAGGTGAGGGGAAGAACTTGCCCTTGGGAGAGGCACTGCCTGAAAATTTCAGGGCTCCCAGGCTGAGGTCTTCCCCAAGACCTGTGGTGCTCTGAATCGCAGCTCCCACACTATGCACACACTTGGTAAGCTCAAGGGGGAGAAGCCGGACGCAGCACTGCTCCCCGAGCTTGAAGTGACCGGAGGATGCTTCAGAGCTTTGCTGGGAGACCCACTAAGAAACTCCTGGGCCTCACTGGTCTAGTTTAGCTGAACTCTGGGTAATGCAAAAGTTAGGATTTGTCCATTTGCTTGGGACCTGTTTGTCCTGTCTGGGATGTCTCCCAAGTAATGGAGATTTTACAGGGCATTACCACCTGGTACCAGAAAAGTGTTTCTTGTTGTGTCCGTCCTGTTTGTATTGTTTGTGGCGGGCCAGTCTTAATTTGGGAAAAAATGAGACAAGGATCCTCTAGTCAGAAAACCCCCTTTAGAAAATGAGATCTCATTTTAAAGACTTCCAAAAAATCTGGAGAACAAGTTTATATAGACAAACTGGTAACTTTTTGCTCTCTAGACTGGCCCTCATTTAAAGTAAACTGGCCAGCAGATAAGTGTTTTAACCTCTCTCTTATTTAATTTCCCCAGTAACACCTCTATTCTAGTTTCTAAAGCAACCAAGGAAAAGAAAGCCTCTGCCCCCCTGAAGGGACCAAGCTAGGTTAACACCATGACAGGCCTCAGATTCCAAGTTAGACCTAAGTTTCAGTTCCTGTAAAACAAGGTGACTTTACAGAAATTGACTCAAGAAAGTCATATCGTCCCTCAATTAACTAATGCCAGCCAATCAGTCTTAAGAGCAGTTAAGATAAGAACATACCACCCAGACCCTAATGCCATTTGGCCAGAGGGCCAGAAAGAAGCCTGCATGCTGATAAGACTGTAAACACTGTGTCAGTTAAACTGCTATGATGAGGCCTGCAACCTCCTTTGTTCCTTGTGTATAAAAACTGTGTGGAGATGTAATTTGGGGCTGCACACACAACACCCTGCCTGTGTGTGTAAGTCCTGGTACCAGTCTCTCTCTCTTTCTATGTATTTCTCTCTCTCTCTCTAGTAAAGCCTCTCAGTTGTGCTCTTGGCTGCCATTTTCTCTGTTTAGTGGTGGACCCCAGCATGCTGGATTGAATAAAATGCTCTTGCTTTTGCATACGTGTCTTGGTTGGTCTTTAAGAGAGATTGGATCCTAACATATGGGGGCTCATCCGGGATCTCTAGAAAGACCCTCCATTGCGTGAACATCACCCACGGCTGGCCGGTAAGTGAGCGCTCAAAGGTGTCTTAATATTGTCTGTCATTGTTTGCTACTGTTTGCTGTAGAGGCTGGGACACCAGGTGGACACGCTAGTGCCTTCCGTGCCACGTGGACTTGGAGAGGTCCCTGTTCCACGCAGGTTTAGACAGAGCCTGTTTCTGGGAGAGGCCGTCACAGGTTAGGTTAAGACGGAGCCCATTTTCGGGAGAAGCCATCACTCCGTAGGTTTTGAGATCTCAAATTTAGTTTCTTTTTGTGAGTTAGTCCTCGGTTCTGTGCGATTATCTTGTTAGACCTAAGGGGCTGGAGCCCAAAGGCCACCAGGAAGTGGACCCCCACAGAATACTCACGGACACAGGTTCGATGCAAAAGCAAGAGGATTTTATTCCAGCGCGCTGGGGTCTCCCCATACAGGAGAGGGAGAGACGACCCCCAGCACAAAAGGCACAGACTTTTTATATACTCTTTGCAGAGAGTTTTTGCATTCTTACAAAATGATTGGCTTAGGCACTTAACTTTTAAACTTATTGGCTCAAGTTTAGGCGTGAAGGGAATGGCGTGGGGGTCGGCGGCAACGAGCCTAGCAGCTTTACCTGGAAACCTGGGGATGAGTGTGGTCCCTGGAATTCTGAGGTTGTAGGATTATCTGGTCTGGCTGCACGTCCTTTGCCTTTTTTGGGAGTCTTTGGGTTGGTGTTAGGAGACGTGATCCTGAGACTAGCTCATCACATTCTTGCCTGCCCAGGAAATTTCTTTTCTTCTACAATCTGTGTTAAGTCTGGCCAGTAGATGTGTGTTTTAACCTGTCTCTTACTTAATTTCCCCAATAACATCTCAATTCTAATTTCTAAAGCAACTAAAGAAAAGAAAGCCTCTGCCCCCCCCCCCCCCCGGAGGAGCCAGAAGAACTGTCTGTTGTTTAGTGTTTTGTCTGTGATGAATTCATTTTAAGGGTTACTTTAGAAAAAATATTTTGGCTTGTTGGTTACCTGGATTTCATTTAATATGTGTATTTTATGTTTCAAAATAACAAAGTATGCTTTCTAATTCCATGTCCCCCTATGTACTCCTGTTTTCTGCCACAGCCTTGCTAACTTAATTCAGATATAATGATTTTTAAGATGAGATCTACTTTTACTGCCTCCTTTAAAGGACATTCTTAAAAGATATCTAATATGAAACAGCAGGGAATCATCAAGTAGGAGAAAGAAAATATGAAGGAAATATGTGTGGTATTTAGATGTGCAGAAGGTTTGGAAGAAGGTTTATAGGATGAGGTATGTTATTTAGATATGCAGTAGGTTTATGAGTTGGCTACTTAAAAAAATGTTAAAGTATGTTGTGAAGGATTGTGGGATGTTATATTTATGAGAAGATTGAAAATTAGAGATGATTGTTAAAGGAAATGTTATGTGTTATGCTTCTTCCATGTTATAGAAGAAAAGGCATTGAGCCTCAGAAATTAGAAATTAGGAATTAAGCTTCATATATTCAAGCGTATTTCAATTTTCTCTGTCTTGATTAAACAGAGATTTATTTGGTTACTCATAAAATCCTAATTCCTAAAGGGTTTAACTGCTTAAGATCTTTATAGAGTTTAACTATTACATTTTACATTGTAAGGGTCATGTTTTAAAGACAAAAGTTTTGTTGATGGGCCTTGACAAGGACTACAAAATCTGGAGGAGAAGGACACCTTTTAAATGTGGGAGGGATGTTTAAACCTCTGTGTGAAGTGTGAGTGAGTGTCGGCCTGAGGTGGGAAACCTGTTACACCTCTGTGCTCAAATTTGTAGTCCCACGGCGAGATCCCTAAGATCTCTCAAAGCCATAGGATTCGATTGGGCCAGTTCTGCGGTTCCATGGTGATAACATATGGTCTAGGGTGGATCAGGTTAGAATCCGGTTGCAAGTCATGAAACAGCTGAACCCACTATGGCTGTTATCACCCATGACTCTGCAAAGAGTGTGGCCAGGCTGGCACTTGAATGATCTCTCCTGGAGGGATTCCAACCTTTGTCTGTCTGCATTGTATGGTGGGGATCAATGTGACTTTAGATCTTATTAGTCAATGGAAGGAAATTCCTAGACATGTTTGCTCTATAGGAAAAGTGTTTCATGTCTGAGACAATGACCATACGTCTGTTTAAATAGCATAGGGAATTCAAGAAGCTTCAGACATAGATGGACCATGGATCCCATACCCCACGTCGGATGGGGTCCTGGCCCCTCTGGCCACACAGCAGGTGATGTCGGGTGGGGTCAAGCCCCTCTAACTATGCCACGTGCAGCGTCAGTGGGCACCCCACTGACCACACCGAGTTCAGCATTGGCTTCAGTCAGTTGCTGGGTTCTTATAAAGCTCTGCTGAGCCATGCGTCCTTTCCCCAAGTCCAGGTCCACTAAACTGAAGCCAAAAAGATTTCCCCATTCTGTGTCCAGAGACTAATTGGAGAATGTGAATGTTTAGTCCTACGAACCTGAAAGAGAGCCAACTTGTAGTATATTCGCAGACATGGCTTCTATACATCTTAGATGAGAGATGGCCCCAGGAGGATCTTTAAATTATAATACCATCCTCCAGCTAGACAGACAATGGCACACAAATGTCAGGAAGTAAGAAACTAGAGATCTCTACCAAAAGTACCAGCTAGTAGTTCAGAAAAAGCTTTGTCTCTCAATAGAAAGGCTCTCAAGACTAAGGTGGAACAGGAATTTCATGTAGCTTCCATATCAGTCAAAACCCCCTAACCTTGAAAGTAAACAGGGTTAATGTAAGTCAGATCCAGCATTAAAAGCTCTAAGGAGAAGATAGACTAAGTGTATTTGAGTCAACTCAGGTTCATGTTTCCTTTTTCCTTGCAAGATTTTGGCCTAAGTTACTTAAGGAGTTTCTCTGAGGATCCAGATAAATTTATTTTTCAAACAGAAAGGAAGGAAAGGAAAAGAATCAGGAAACAAAGAATTGGAAACTTGACATTTGTGTAAGGGAATAAATAGAATACTAGCAAACACGCCCAAGCTGACAAACCTGAAATTCCCTTCCCGACAAGGAAAGAAAAAAGATGCTTTAAATGTGTCCTAAGTGCAAAAAGCCTCCACGTGGCCCATGTTCTGACTGTGGGAATTTCCATTGGAGGAAGGATTGTCCCCTGAACCCCAAGGTCTAGGGTCAAGCCCCTCTGCTGGGGTCTACTGACAAGGCCTGAGGCTCTTAGCTTTCCTCCATGGGAAAACTCCCATAAAACACCAGGCTAGTAATAGCATCTCTTGAGAACCTTGGGTTTGACATGCAAATGGAAGCCGTTTTGTTCCTCTGTTAATAAATAAGGAGCACAAAATTTTGGTGCTCAACTTCCTTTCTAGACTTTTGTCAACCTCTGATTTAACTAGAACTGTTAAAATCAGGAAAATGACAGGTTTGGCAAAGTAATTACTGAGATTCCTTTCATACTTAATGGTATGGCTTTTAGGTATTCCTTTGTTTTCATGCCCTAATATCCTAGGTTTAGACTTAACGGAATATTTTAGCACTGTCATGAAGTCATCCATGTAGTTCTGGTTTTAGAGGTGTCAAAGATGCTAAAAAAAAAAAAAGTCATAGATTTCTGAGAGTGATAGAATCAGACAGCATGTAGCAGAAAGCTTGTAGTTTAGAGGCCCAAGAAATACAGTTTGTGCTGAAGAGTTAAAGCCAGAGACATATGTCGGTGGAAGGTTTAGTAAAATTTTGATCATGTCCTAAAAGCTTGCCTAAAGTTAAGTTTAGTACTTGCCAGAGGAAAATGGCAATGGCAAACTTAAAAGAGTTAAACGCCCAAGCTGACAAACCTGAAATTCCCTTCCAACAGGGAAAGAATAAAAGATGCTTTTAATGTGTCCTGAGTGCACAAAAAAAGCCTCTCCTTGGCCCATGTCCTAACTGTGGGAATCTCCTCTGGAGGAATCTCCACTGGAGGAATCTCCACTGGAGGAAGTGTTAACTCTGCACCTTAGGGCCCAGGGGTCAAGCCCTTCTGCTGGGACCAATGAAATGGCCTAAGGCTGTTAGCTTTCCTCCAATGGAAAAAGGAATTTGCTGCTGATATCCTGTAAAAGAAAGCCCAAAAATTCCAGGCTGATAATAGCATCTCATGAACCTGGGGTTTAACATGCAAAATGGAAGCCAGAGACAAGGGAGCACAAATTTTTGCTGCTTAACTTCCTTCCTAGGCCTCTGTCAATCTTTGATTTAACTAACTGTTAAGATCAGGAAAATGACAGGTTTAGCAAAGTACCTACTGAGATTCTTTTCATACTTAATGGTATGGCTTTTAGGTATTCCTTTGTTTTCATGCCCTGATATCCTAGGTTTAGATTTAAGGGAATATTTTAGCACTGTTATGAAGTCATCCATGTGGTTCTGGTTTTAGAAGCATCAAAGATGCTGGAGGAAAAAAAAAATCATAAGTTTCTGAGAGTGACGGAATCCAGATAGCATGTAGCAGAAAGTTTGCAGTTTAGAAGCCCCCCAAAAAGACTGTGCTATATAGTTAAAGCCAGAGGCATATGTTGGAGAAAAGTTTAGTTAAGTTTTGTCCTTATCCTAAAAGCTTGCCTGAAGTTAAGCTTAGTGAAAGAAGAAAATGGACTCAGAGCCACACCCAAATAGCTGAGAGATTTGTTTATTTAACAGGGAAGGAAGCAAGTGGGTGGGCTACAGCCTGATGGGGAAGCTGCAGCAGCACTGTGCTGGGGGAAATGGTATTTTATCTTGGGCAGGAGTAGCATTGTAACAGGGGATTGGATACTGGTGTCTGTGGCACTTTTTTTTTTTTTTTTGTTCCTTTCTGATAGGCCAATTCAGAGAGGATGACAGTCAGAGCTGGGAGTTTCGCACCTGTGCCAAAAATTTGGAGAAGAACCCAGAACAAGCCATCTTTGGGCGGAAGAATGACTAACACTTAGTGCTTGGCAGAAGAAAATGCAATGGCAAACTTAAAGAGTTAAACCAGGAAAAAACAGAGAACAGATGTCTGCTGTTAAACAGATTAGTGCCATTGACAAATCAAATCTGGCTCTTCATTTAAATCAGAGAAATGGTCCTAAGATAATGCTCAGAGATATGTAGAACTTTCCATGTGAGGAAACACTGTTGCCTGCATGTGTTCTTTACATTCCTTTGGTCTCAAAAAGACTTGTGTTGCTTTGCTTTTAAGAATCTAGAAGGGAGAGGAGAATTAATTTAGGTTGTTCTGTCCGAAGAATCAGACAGTTTACATATTCTTTTTTTGGACAGGCCTTAGAATGTGACCTTGTGGGGCTGGAGAGGTGGCTCAGGGGTTAAGCCTCTGCCTTGCAGGCGGAAGGTCCTGAGTTCGGATCCCAGATCCCACGTATAGACGCCAGGCGGAAGCGGGGGCGGCCTGCGCTTCTGGTCCTGGTAGGGCGGAGCCTGTGAATCCCGGAGTAGAAGGAGGTGGAGGCGTCCATGGTGGTTCGCGAATTCGTCCGCGGTTCTACACATACACAGACACACACACACACACAGACACACACACGCACGCACACATACACACGCACATGCGCACAGTTGAATAAATAATAATAAAAAAATTAAAAAAAAAAAGAATGTGACCTTGTAGATTTACAGCTGCCAGAGGAGAAAGGTCTCCTCCAGTATATAAATTACTTACAGGCTGTGGCTTTTACACTAGACAAAGGTAGTGATATTCCAAACAAGATAACAGGTTTTCTTTACTAATTCTTGCCTGTACCCACAGTAAGACTTCTAAGCTTACTTGGTTTATCCCATGTGCCTTCAAGTTACAATCCTTTTGTAGATCTTGTAGGCTTAACTTTATCTGTTTTGTCTCTTTTAGATGGAGTCATAGTAAAGTCCTCCATCATAGTAAAGTCATCCATCAAGACTTCTAGACCATCCCAGCATTTCATAGATGAAGATCATTGACTGCTCACACTTCCTTCGCCCCAACTCAGCAGGAAGTAGCCAACACACACACGCACGCACGCACACACACACGCACGCGCACACATACACACACACTCACAGAGGCAAAATTAAATAAATAAATAAAGTTTAAAAAAAGAAAAGTGGCCAGGTGGAAATGGTGGTGGCCTGCACATCCGGTCCTGGAGTGCAGAGCCTGAAAAACTCCAGAGCAAAAGCAATAAAGAGGAATAACAATCCAGGATGTTTCCCAAAATCAACTTTGAGCTTCCACAGGTACCCACATTGCCCCATACACAACTACACACATGTACACAATTTCTATATGCAAAAAAGGAAAAATTAAAAGAGGCACATTGTATAATAGATTTAACTTTGTATCTGAGTCTTTTATTATTTTTATGTGCTTTCTCAGGGTGTGTCTCCATGTATATTCATGTGTCCCATGTGTACCCCCTTTCTGATCAATTGATGATCAAGAAATTTAATACTGTGCATTTTAGACTTGTTTAATCTTTGAAGGAGTTTTTATAGCAATGAGTAGCTCTCAATACCAGTCAAGTTTCCCTTAAGTGAGTCATTTTCCTTGTCAGAGTCTTTAGTGAGATAGAAAAATTTCTGGTGCAATGATGAACTAAGCACCCAATAGATAAACTAAGAATGTTTATTTGTTTTACTAGATATTTACTAGTTTTATTTAGTCCATGAGTTTTTACCCAGGAAATGGTTCTACTTACTTTAAGGATATGTTTTTCTATCTTAATCTAATCAACATTGATATTTCAGGGATATGCCTGCGGGGCTTGTCATCTAAGTGATTACAGCTAGCCCTGTCAGGTTGATAGTATTAACACCACATTATTAGGTTCCAACTTGTTCTTCAGGATAAAAACATTCAGACAATAGTAGTGCTGGTAGATCAATTTGTCTAAGGTTTTATGTACAGAAATAAGAAAAATATGTGTTTTCATCTTGACCTTGAGAATTCAGCCTGGGCTTGCTTTTTACAAAGAAGAATTGCTCTGTCAGCAAGAGCACAGAGATGGGGATTAATGGAACTGAGTTGGAGACTGAACAGAGAATGTTCTGAGAAGACATATAGATAACGATGCTTCTTGTTAGCTGGGTACTTGGCCTGTTTGCTAATATACATGAATTCAAATGTTTGACTTTCGTGTTGTAGGGAGATAATTTTCCAAGGCTGTTGTGTTGTACAACTTTGGGTAATATTGATGGAAAATGGTACTTCAGTGCTGATGTAATGCAGATCTATACAGTCTGACTTACCTTGGTTTGGCTCATGATAGTGGAACATGTATGACACACTGAATATCTCAATGTGGTATCTTCTGAGATAGATGAGAAAATGCAGATTGTTGCTTAGAGACAGTTGTCTGAAGAGGAGAACCTCTTCTAATAGGTAAAGAAGACCTGTAAGACTATAGAAAATTCATCCACCTTTTGCTTGAGCACTGTCTTGTCATTTTCAGTTTGGTTCTTCCTTGTTACCTTAATATAAACTCTGCTATGTACCTCAGCAATTCTGGTAAATTTTTGTATTTTAGCTAACACTGGAAAAAAATATAGGATCTACTGATTTATATTGTCCATGTAGGCCTCAGAACAGATGATGTGGAAGATGGGAGGAGACAGTTTCTGAAGTTATAACTTCATAGATAAGAAAGAATGTTGAGATTTATGTGACAGAAATTTCATTACAAAGCAGGAGACAGTAGTGCATGCTCCTAGGCTGCAGTACAGACTCCCAGCTCCTTCATTCAGAGGTGCATTTGGTGACAGAGCCTGCACAGATGCGTCCAGTAGATAAATAGATACCTTTTTTGGAAATCTATGCCTTGAATCTGTGGCTCTTCTCAAATCCCCAGCTACATGCCTGCTTGCCTACCACTCATAGCTCGCTTATTGCTTATAAGCAATGTGACCATTGGATTATGTCACCGATTTCACTAAGTTACTTATATTTTCGTTCTTCTTATTTTGGAGACATGTACATGATAATTCAAGCATAATGAGTTGTACATAATTTATTGTAAAATTAGGTGAGTTGAAGGTCAGGTTCCCAGGCATCCTGATATGTCTAACAGTGCTTTCTTTATGCTAGTTCATATTTGACTGATGACCAAAAAATATCAAAAAAATCCAAAAAATCTCCCTCTGGAAGTTTGTAAGACATCCAGAGAGAGGACCAAGAGATGACCAGAAGCGGCAGGGGTGGCAGCAGAAACAACAGAAGAAAGAGCATCAGACAGAAGAGCAAATGAGGGCACTGTAACTCACATAGCAATATTCAAGTGGCATCTGTGGTTGAGTGGCATCCTTACCTCTGACTGCACATCTCCTCTTTTCTCCTGTGTCCAATTTTCCTTTTTTTTTTTTCATTTCCTATGAACCTGTTAGAAGATGGATGCTATAAAGTCCTTGGACTCTATGTCTTTAGTTTGTAAATAACCAACTAATAGGTGTCTCTGACCCCTTGTCCTGGGAATCAATTCAGCACCTTTTGTATGCTAGGCTAGTGTTCTACCACCGACCTACATCCTTAGCCCAAGACTAGTATTTTTAAATCCCCTTTCCAGCCATCATGGGAGAATAAATTGATTGACCTACTTGGGATCAGGTATTTGCTGTCAATCCATTCTTCTATAGCAGGGATAAGGTTTGTATATATAAATATGATTGCTGAGTCAAACTATGATTTGAATAAAATTATAAAAAATTCTATTTTGGTAGTTAAATATAATTGGGTGTAGACTTGGTATCAAACTCAGTGCCTGGCACGTGCCATGCATTGCTGCACTTATGACCCGTACTCCCTAACTCTTTATGGTTAGACTTCACCTCTCCTTTAACACTCGGATCTAAAGGAATAGTTTAGTTACATGTCAGCGATTTCAGTGGTAAAACTGTGCGTATTAGTAATTCATCAAGGCTCATCTGACAGATGGGGAAATTTTAAGAATTTAATCAATTAATCATTAAATTCAGTTAAATCATAAAAATTTAAGAATTAAATCAGTTGTTTATCAGATCTGTGTTTGAATCAAGGATTTGCACAATTGTAGATTTTTTGATGGACTGCATTACAACCTGTATTTATTAAAAAGTCATAATATTTTGTCCCAATGTTTATTTTGTCATAATATTTTGTCCCTTTCTAAGATTCATTGTTGTTCTTATCCTCTGATGTCTCTTCCTTTAAAGCTCTGATTACTCATTATTTCTTCTCTCAGAGTGGGACTGAAGATTAGTTCTTAGTTTCTGCTCCTTGTTCTCATGCTATTTCATATTTTTTCCCAATGTCTTGGTAGTGAGGAGGCATGTTTCAAGCCTTGACCTCTCACATATTTATTTCTTTGTAGACAACCAATTGAATAGCATCCTACTATAAGGTATTTACCCTCCTCACCCCTCTCTCCCCAAGTGCACTGCATCACAGACTAGATGAAGGTTTTAATGGAGTTTCAGAACCTTTGGGCCAATCATAGGAAGAAGTAGAAAAAAGAAACTTGGAAGAGAGGAATGGTAGGTTTTATACCCTCAGGATCGATAGGTGGGCTGGGGGGGGGGCAGGGTCTGAAGGTGACATCCAGGATGCTTGCCCAGCCCAGGAAGTGTGGTCAGGATCAGTCTTTGACCTTGATGTCCCCTTCTTCCAGCACTAAGGGTCAGGCAAGCAAGTGCTCTTGCAAATACCAACTACTAGGAGGCAGTGACCATCAAACAGAAGCTCTGCCCTGGGTATGGGTGATGGAGGAGTGGGAATCTTATTGTTACAGGAACAATCTTTTCTCTGTCAAATACCCTTTCGTGGTCACCAAGTGATGCAGGGACAGGAAACAACCGTCCCAATGATGCAGGGTTCTTGTGTTCTGAAGTCGAAGAATAAAACCAGAACACTTGTAGAGGATTAAGGTAGTGTTTATTAGAGGAGAGAAAGGCTGGAACTCACGGACTCCAGACCTGGAGTGCCATGAAGGGCTAGGACGCTGGAGAACTCAAGAGAAGCAAGCAGCTAGAAAGAACCCATAGAATCCATGAGAAACAGGCAAGGAACAGAATTCATGGCACTAATGCCATGAGGGGGGCTGGAGAGATGGCTCAGGGGTAAGCCTCTGCCTTGCAGGCAGAAGGTCCTCAGTTCGGATCCTAGACCCCACGTATAGACGCCAGGCAGAAGCAAGGGTGGCCTGCGTTTTTGGTCCTGGTAGGATGGAGCCTGTGAATCCCAGGGCAGAGTGAACAAGGAGGAGGTGGAGATGTCCATGGTGGTTCCTGAATTCATCCGTGGTTCTACACACACGCACACATGCATACACCCACAACTGAATAAATTAAAAAAAAAAAAAAAACAACCCTCTTTTTTAACTGGAGAAGTGAAGACAAGAATACCTAACTGAAGGAAGATATTTTTAGCATTTCTAACAACTATAAGAATGAATTCCTAGGAAGCAGATTTTCAGTTTCTTGGGCAGGAAAAAATGGTCATGGTGGTACATGCCTATAAATTTCATTAATCACAAGTTTAAGATCATTCTTGACAACATAGCAAGTTCAAGGCTAACCTAGGCTATGTGAGACCTTGTCTCAAAAACCAAATAGACAAAACTGTGACATCCTGTTCATAGCCTAACACAGCCTTATTAACAAGTTAGCTTCATCATACTACATTAGCCAACCTCAGGCTGTCCTCCGATTCAAGATTTTATCCCACACTGTTTCTGTTAGACAGAAAAAGGATTACCTATAAAGATAACTTTTCATTTGCCTCACACTGAAACACTCCAATTTTTTCAATAAGCTATGGTTTATTAAAGTCAAAGAGAGACAATCCAATATTTTAAGTGGATTTAGTTTTTCAGTTAATCAAGTAGTTTAAAAATTTTTAGTATGCCACAAAATACTGCTCAGTAAATGTGGATTTTGTTCACAGGTGCGCTTGTCAGCCACTAAGAGCCTTCTGCCTTGTTTCAAGGGCACAGCCATCATTTATACTCTCCATTACCCAGGGGCATTCAAACTGTTACTGAGAAGCATCCATCCCTGGAATAACCATCTGTGAATAGTGCACCATAAGGTCGAGAAAATGAATCTAATTGATATGCAAAAAGAAGAATTCTGGTCCCGGTAGGGCAGAGCCTGTGAATCCTGGGCAGAGTAAACAAAGAGACCAGGAGGAGGCAGTCCATGGTGGTTCCGGAATTCGTCTGTGGTTCTACACACATACACACACACACACACACACACACACACACACACGCACAATTGAATAAAAAAAATTGTGATGACGTCTTGAAATAGTCCTGTTGTTGCTGTACATTGATAATTATTCGCTTGAGGTGTGTCCTAGTGGCTGGAAATAAAATAGCAGCTCCTGTTAGTCTGTGACAGAAGCAACGATTAGACTTATGGAAAGAGACAGCAGCAAACTCAGGTCTTTCTGTACTAAAATTACACTTGAGAACAATTGCTCCCAGGGGACTATGTGCAGTATTAATGGCAGAGTAGCATTTTGCTTGTCTTGCCTCTGCCATATTTCATGCTCTTCATCATCCCTTCCAGGAAGATTTCATAAGGAGACACAGGCTCCTGTAGCTGAGGGTCAGGTTCTCAGCTATCTTTCTGAGATCTAAAGATGTGCTAATGGCTGTTGAAGGAAAGCATCACCACTTATATTGGCTCAAGATGAGGCATCTTGGAAGTTCTATAAACAGCCTTTTGGTGACATTGAAACCTGAAACCAAGATCACTTTTATTAAAATTTCACTTTCCTTGTCTGTGCTTGCTTTTTTTTTTCTTTTCTAACAAATTATTAACTATATTTCAAGTTTACATTTTGAAGTATCTTGATAACATCCTTAACTTTTTGTTGGTATTTTGTTAGCAGATGTATTGTAGAACATTCATGTTTAGATCAACTTTGACAACTGCTTGTGACATAAACCTTGAAGCTATCAAGGTTACTTTTGTATTCTTCACACATTATTTGAAAATTACTTGTGATCGAGAAAATTCTGCAAAATTATTTGTATATATGCATAAAATTCTGTAAAATTATGTAAACACATATGTAATTATGTGTGAGGTGTGTAACACTATATTTTTGGTTGTGAGGTATTGTGTTTATTAAGGTATGCATGATTATATTTCTTTATCTTAAAGTTGTGTTCCTTTGTCAGTATTTAAACATTTGGAACTAAGAATATAGTTAGGAAATATTTAAATTTTAACTTTCAAAACTACTTATCAAAAAGATGATAGTGTTTTATACTGAATAAATCATACTGTTTCTTACAGAAATAATAATTTTAACATTTAAACGCTAAGAAATGTTTTTGTTTTGCTTGTAAATCTAGAGGCAAAAATACAGGCCCACTGCATTCTGGATGTTTTTTCTACCACTGAGCTACATTCCTAGCCAGTGGTATCTAAAAAGACTCATTATTTTATTTGGTTCCATCATTACTGTGATAGAAGTCTTCATATTCACTAACTTCTGCCTGGGTCTCTTACTTGAATACTGTCTTTGTCTGGGCTTTGACTTCATAGCTTGTTTTGTACCTCCTTTTCCAAAGATGCAAGAATTCTCAATTTAGGAAGATGCATAGAACTGTCTACTTTGGAAACAGCTTTCCTTGAGTATGACTTGCACCTTATATAAATTGAGTTCACCTGGAAGTTGGAGTTCAGCCTCTACCAGTTCCTTTAATAATTAACTTCTTGAGCCTTAATTTTCTGATCCACAGGATAAAGCTAAAGGTGCCCATTTTGATGTGAGTTCAGATAGCATGTGTGATGTCTGACACATGTATAAACACATTCTTAGTGTTTAGCAAACAGTGCTATTGTCTATATTAGCTCACTGTGGACATTATTTTCTAGAACTGAACACACCATTATGAGGTAGCTTTTTGGCTGATCCCTAAGAGAAGAACTGTAGCAAGAAGACTTTCCCCAACATGCCTTACAATGTTCTGCTCAACAGAATTTTTATAATTCTTTGTGTTTCTGAGGAAATGTTTTCGTTTTACCTATTTTTCAACATAAAAACGTCTATTTATATGTACTAGAAACAAACCATATTTTTTATTAAACACATTGAATCATAGCAGTGGTACAAAATATTCTGTAAGAATTGAGATAAAAGTTGTTGGGCTCCCTTTGGTTACAAGACCTCACAGATAAATGACATTACTTTAAACAACTGAAAGATCAGTCTCTGACATAATTAAAACTGGATAAACTATAATGGACTATTACTGCTACGGAGCAAATGGGTTGGCATGAATAGTTATGTCCTTAATGTGCACATCATTAAGAAGTTGATATGTCTTCTCATTTACTGGTAATTTCTCTAATTCATCCAGAGTTTGCAGACTATTACCTTTCCAAATCTATTACTTTTCCAAATGTCTAGATATGGCTGCTTTCCATAAGTGATGAAGAACTGAGATCCATTGGTGTTTGGGCCATTGTTAGTCATAAATATAACATCTTTTTTTTTTTTTTTCCGGTGCTGGGGACCGAACCCAGGGCCTTGCGCTTGCTAGGCAAGCGCTCTACCACTGAGCTAAATCCCCAACCCCAAATATAACATCTTTAACACTGCTTCAGATATTCACTATATTCACCCTCAAACTTCTTTCCCCAGATAACGTTACTTCCTCTTCCACTACTTGTTGGATATCCTGTTTGAACCATGAACTCTTGATATTCCTTTGAAATATGCAGCCATTGTAGTAATTACTGGCACCAAGAGCCAAGAAATTTTCACGTTTTGAGTGTTCTCTCACAGAAAACTTCTATTTTGATATTTCCCACATCTGTATGTAATGTTACAGACTCTTCTTTTCACAGCAAACCAGAGTGACTGGACCAGGAGGACTATCTCCCAAGCCCCAAACTAACCGCAAAAGGAAGCTCCACTAATTACCTTATTTATTATCTTATTTATTATTTTTATACAGACAAAATGAATTTCTGTCCATCTCCCCTCCTCTTCTATCACCCTCTTCACTCTTCGTCTATCCATCTCGTGGCAGTATTAATGGCTCTTCAGTGAGGAAACCATCGAGTTGGGGATGCTCCCTTCACCTGTTCAGTACCTGCCCCTAGAATCCCACTAGTTTTTAGTTTTAAAAAGTTAAGTGATGGCAAACTAAACTAGCTTTGAAAATCTGTAATATAGTTTAGAAATATGTCCATAAATGTGGTTAAAGTAAAAACAACTACTCTTAAAGAGACAGTATTCATTTACCCTTTTTTTGTTTTTGAGACAGTATCTCCCTATGTAGCTCTGGTTGGCCTTGAACTTCAGATTTTCTTGCCTCAGATTCGTAGGTGCTGGAATTTCAGGTTCGGGCCACTATAACTGGCTTCCATTTATCTTGAAGACGAAAGTGTGTCCTTTATTAAAATTTAACTTTGGTACAGATTCTGGGAGATAGGTAGCATCAAGTCTACATAATGAAAGTTACTGTGACTCAATTACTTTTAATCCTTATAATCTGATATAAAAATCAGAATTTTCTTGAAAATTGCGTTTGTATTTCATATATTTATAGGCAATTTAGGATTTATTAAGTAGGTAAGGTAGAGAGAGACTCCTGTTGTAATTTCAGGATACATTTTTGTATTAGGATTCAGGTGTGTCATATACACATATATTCATCTATGTACTTTTCTTGTTAAAAGTGAAAACAAATGAAAGAGGATGAAATTTCAGTTGTACTTAAATTAAGCTGTTTGTAGCAACATGACATTCACTTATTAATATCTAGCATAACTTTTTATAGAACTTAAAAGCTTGAAAGCATTTTTAAAAGCATTTTTATATAAATTGTGTTAGCTGTGTAGCTCTACGCCCAGTATTCTTAGTCTTCTGTCTGGAGGCTGTAACAGCACAAGAATATTTAATTCTACCTATACTCTGATCAGATCTAGGAAAAAGTGATTTAAGTGTCATCATGTCATCAGACTGTCCTAAATCCAGTCGTTAACGTGACTTTCTCAGCTATGCACATGGTGAAAAATCTGAACTTGAAAACCTTTTTGATAAGTCCTTATCCATCATAATGTTAGCTGAAAGGGAGGTGACCCTGGAAAGAATATTAATGAAATCAATATGATTCACTCAGAGACACAATTTCCATTAACAGTTGTCAATATGACCAATTATTTTCCTCAGCACCGACATCACAAATGCATTTCCCCTTCATAGTTCAGTTGTGCTTACTGTAATTGTTGGATAGTAGCCATTGTCAGAAGGTCTTCTTGGATGTTTGCATTGTCATCAGTAGCGGTTCTAATGTATCTTTATTTGATGTCTTAAACTCTTGCTTGTAACTTTAGTTTGAGAACTAAGTAATGATTTCAAGAAATTTTTAATGCTTTCCACTACTCAAGAAATAAAATGAAATGGGGGCTAGAGAGATGGCTCAGGGTTAAGCCTCGGCCTTGCAGACAGAAAGTCCGGAGTTTGGATCCTAGACCCCATGTATAGATGCCAGGCGAAAACGGGGGCAGCCTGCACTTCTGGTCCTGGTAGGGCGGAGCCTGTGAATCCCGGGGCAGAGTAGGTGGAAGTGATCCATGGTGGTTCCCAAATTTGCCTGTGGTTCTACACAAAAACACACATACACATGCACACATACACATGTGCACACACACAATTGAATAAATAATAAAAAATGCAATATATAATTGAATAAATAATAAAAAATTTAAAAAAATAAGATGAAATGAAGGCAGATGTTTAAGAGTAATCAGAGATATAAATGTAATCAGAAATTGAATTCTAGATTATTTTGTTAGTTTCCATTTACTCAGTCTGACTACACACCTTTTTGATGGGTGGATATATGTTGTCATTGTATTCCTGTCACGTAGGCTCGTATGATGCCTAGCAAAGGTTTCAGTTCACCAATAAATATATTTTACTAAACATATATTGGGACGTTGTCAGCTTTAGAATTATACCAACCATAGTGAAAAACCGCCATGATTAGCATCCTGCATGTACAACATTATTGCTGGGTTCAGAACTGTAATATGCATCAGGTAATGAGTGCCCCTCATCGTGGCCTCCCACACTCCTCAACTGAGGGAGTAGACACCAGAACTTCTGCTAGTGCTGTTTAGAGAATGAAAGTATCTCCATAACTGTGCTTGATGTCGTCCCCTTTTAATCCTCCCAAGGAGTGTGTTTGGTGGGTGGGGAGCAGACTACTAGCAGAAGCAGAATAGGGCTAACCGATCTCAAGACCTGCCTTCTGTGACAACACCTTCCTCCAAGGCTCCTCCTCCTAAAGTTACCACAGCCTTCTCAGATATCAACTAAGGGTTCAAATAGATGAGCCTGTGGGGGACAATTCACATTTGAATCATCACAAAATGAGATAAGGAATATGATATGCTTAGCACTGTACCTAGCTAATAGTATCTGGTCAGTAAGTATTAGCTATTATAATTCTAACTCTTCTTCAATATTTTTAGTCTCTTGTTAGAAAAATGGAGAATATTTATTTAAAAATAAATGAAATTTGTTATACTTTCATGAAGATTTATTGTAATAAAAAATTAATCTCATCATGCTGGGCATGATGGCTTATGCCTAAAATAACTGGAATTTGAGAAACCTATGACAGGAAGATTGAGAGTTTGAGGTCATTCTGAGTGCATAGAGAGACAGTCTCAAAAATGTTGTTTAATAGTTTTAAATTATAATTTTAACAAATTTTAGTTGGAAAAGAGTATCCCGAAGTTTCATAAATATTTTTTATGAATGTAAAATTCTAAAGTAAGATTCTTGGTTCTTGAGAATTACTTTAGTATTACTGTTTGCTTTTTAGTAGCATCACATTTATGCAATTCAAAACTGAGGTTGATTTTTGCTTTAATAGATATAATTACAGGATTACAAATTTCACTATTAAATTTTCCCTGTGTCCTTTTCATCATTCTTGCAGCAACTGAAGGTTTATTTTATACCAGATCCTTGGTAGACAGATACTCCTATTTCATTCAACTGGGTAAATTCTATGAAATTAATACTTGTTTGTTGGAGAATTTAACAATAAGAAAGTATATAGAGCATAACATTAAGCCACCTGTAACTGTACAGTTACTCCAAGAGAACTATTGGCAACTAAGTGACTTAAAAAAAGCAAAAAAAAAACACAAAACCCAAAACCCTTTTTACTTTTAGAAAGTCTAATATAGTCAACTTACTGTCCTGCTTGTTCACTCAAGACTATGTAATGAACATGTTTTCTTTGCTATCCAGTGTTCTCGGAAACTGTTTTAATGACTTTAGAATATTATAAGAAGTATAAAATAAAAATAACTTTTCCATTGCTTAAGTGTGTCTGGCAGTGTCTTTTAAATAGGGATTCTAATTCCACATTTCCCTTTCTGTTGAGTTAGAATCACCAGACTAATGTTAGGCAGCAGCCCATGAATAGAACTCATTAGTGCTTCTTCCGAATCAGGATATTTGATCTGCCTTCCCCTACAAAGATGAACTTGGAGGATGAATATTTCAGATGGCATGATTGTAAGGTGATGGAGGTATAACAGAGGTATAACTATACTTAGTGAACTTATAATGAGAATGAGGCTATAATAATTGGCTATTAAAATTGAAAAGATTAAAAATCATGTAACAGTAAATCAATACCATTGGCAAACATGAGAAATTCTATAAATTATCAGGATAATTAATACGTAATTACAACAAAGTACAAATTTCAGTAATTTAACTCAATATATGCTTATTTTTCAATAAGATAAGATTGAAACTAGTCTGTTATACTTCCATCACCTTACAGTCATGCCATTGGAAATATTCATCCTCCAACAGTCAATTCTTTTCAACATGTGAATTGGAAATAAATCAGAATACATTGTTCAAAAGAGAAAGACTGAAGAAGGTTTATTACCACTTTTTCTGTCTTTGTTTCTTGTTTTTATTATCATCAAACTAGTCAATATTTAAAATTGCTGAATTTTCTCTGTGGGGAGAAAAGCAATAGAGTAGGAAAACTCACTGCTATTAAATGAAACATTATGATATTCATTACAGAGGCAATTAGGGTAATTAGAGAAAGCCAAACAGAACCTGTACCTCTATTGGTCCTTACCTCCAAGGGTCAAAGGAGAATACTGCAGCCTGAATTCAGAAATCCCTTTTAATTGTTTTTCAGGGGCTTCAGAGGACAAAAGTGAAGCTGTCAACACGCTAGGAAGCAATGTAGGGAGAATTCAAGAAACTAAACTGATTTTACAAGGTCAAAGGAGCCAATTGTCATTATTTGTGTTCTTAGAATATTTATTGGTTTTGTAATAGGGTCTTTGTAACTTGGCTGGTCTGGAACTCACTACAGCACAGGCTAGCTTCAAATTCATAGTATTCCTGATGTAGCCTTGAATTTGTAGCAGTCCTGTGCCTTTGTCTCTGGAAAAATTAATGCTGTGGGTATGCATGCCATGCCTGACTGGAAAGCCTGACTACACAGGCAAAATGACACGTTGGGATGATAGAGGGTAAATTAGCTAACTTGTTCTGCTTTTGCAGCAGCAAAGATACGCCTCTTCAGAAAGATCTGGAAGGTACCATGATAGAAAGAACAAATGCCTTGAGAATTAAGTTTGTACCAGAGCCAATGTAGTTGCAATAAATTGAATTACAAACTGTTTGTGGTAGCACAACCCTATAGTTTGAGCACTTGGGAAACTGAGGCAGGATTGTTAATTCTATGCTAGTACAAGACCTGTCAAGCAAGCAAGCAAGCAATCTGAAGAGTCGGGTTCATTATTAAATAGAGCTTTATGGAAAACACTAGTGTTATTAGAAGAGATATTTGATAAAAGGACTGTAGGATTTACTTAAATTCAGATTTGTATAAACCTATTTGCATTGATGCGCTGTAAAAATTCTTGTCAAATTTTTTTTTAAAATACTGTTCTCAATCCCAGTGCTTGGGATGATGAAGCCAGATGATTGTCGTGAGGTTGAGAGCCTGTCTCTAACAAAAAACAACCAAAAAGATTTTACTTCCTGAAAAGAATCTAAACTCTGCCTGAAATTATTTCACAACTTGGCCAATTTGAAGATGTGAAAATGTTCATCTTTTCATAAAACAGAACAGTGCCAACACTTTATAACTTCTAACAAGTTAACATACATAACATCCAGGAGCCCTGAAGAGGATATTGATGAATGAAAAATTGTAGGTGATCTTTACCAGGCCATTTCTGTGGATTATGAAATAATCAGTGTAATCAGTGAAATAGATTGTGTTAATCAGAGTATGAGGCTGTTAGAGTTTTTATTAAACTGCAGTAATACTCAGAAGATATATCTCTGTCTTCATACCACATCTGGGTACATTTTTGGTTGTTATGACTTGAGGATATTACTTCCAATGAGTATAGGCCTGAATTGCTCCTAGACATTCTGTAGTGCCACCACAAAGACTCTCCTGGTCTGTGATGCTAATAGAGCTGAGGATGAGAAACCTCTGCCAAGCACAGTGGTTGAAGTGGATTAAAATAGGGCTTATGTCTCATTGAGCTCGTAGTATGAATCAGCAGTCCTGGGGCCCTCAACTGACGGCAAGTTCTAGACCTCTAAGCCTCCATTACATGAGAATAACAGTAATGGTGCATGCTTTGTAAGTTTTTGTGAAAATTAAACAAGAAACATAAGTGCATGAAATGGTACCTGACCACCTAAATCAGTAGCAAGTTTGAGCATAGAAGTACATTTTGAAAGAGGTAAATTAAAATACTCACATTGGTCATCATTGAGTTCTAGATTTTAATTTAATTTTTTGTACCATATTATGTATTATTTCCTTTATAATACAACAACAAACTTATTTTATTATAAAAAAGTTAAGGTTGCCTGCCCTTCATGGCACTCCACTTGAGTCCATGAGTTTGTTTTTAGCTCCTTGCCTTTCATGGACTCCAGGAGTCCATGAGTTCTCCAGGGTGCCTGCCCTTCATGGCACTCCACGTCTAGATTCCATGAGTTCCGTTCTTTCTCTCTGCTAATGAACTCTACTTTAATCCTTAAAAAAAAAGAGAGAGTTCAGATTATCTTTTTGTGTGTGTATGTTTGTGTGGTATGCATACATGTATGTACGTTTCGCTGTGTGTTGGCATACTTATGTACAGGTGTGTGTGCACGTGTGCAAGTACATAAGGAGACCCAAAGTTGATGTCGGTGTGTCGTCCTCATTGCTCTCAACATTTACTTATGAAAGTCTGGTTTGTGAATTGAACCCATAACTTTCTGATTGACTAACTTAGCTAGCCAACTTGCCCAAGAAATTCCCTGTCCATGCTTCCTTAGTGCTCAGATTATTGGCAGCTACCATACTTCCTGTGTTTTTACACAGGTTCTGGATGTCTGAAGTCCTATCCTCACGTTTTCATGGCAAGCATTTTTATCCACTGAGCCATCTCCATATCTTCAGTTCAGAATATCTTGATCACAAAATGATCAAATGCTATCAGCTACTACCTAACTCATTAATGTGTGGAAGTTAATTTGTATTTGCTATTGGAAGTGAAACCGGGAACTGAAACGGTTGTCAATATTCTGAGAGCAAAAGCAGTGGTGCATTTATGACAGAATAGTGAAGAGATTACATGATTTTATTTGCTTAGATTTTTAACATTTCTTTTTTTTTAATTTTTTATTATTAGTTATTCAATTGTGCGTGTGTGTGTATGTATGTGCGCGCATATGTGTATGTGTGTGTGTAGAACCACGGACGAATCGGGAACCACCATGGACGCCTCCACCTCCTTCTGCCCTGGGATTCACAGGCTCCGCCCTACCAGGACCAGAAGCGCAGGCCGCCCCCGCCTCCACCTGGCGTCTATACGTGGGATCTGGGATCCGAACTCAGGACCTTCTGCCTGCAAGGCAGAGGCTTAACCCCTGAGCCACCTCTCCAGCCCCAACATTTCTTAAGTATTTATGTTTTTACTTAGATTTTAAGGGTATCTTTCTTTTCTCTTGGCATGTAGCTGTTATATGGAAGTGGCTGCAAAGCATCCTTACATCCTTGGGGTTTCTCTACTCTCAGGTTGTGTGTAGGAAGGCACTCTGGAAACCATTCTCACACAGGGAAGGGTTGAAGCACACTTTGGAGCCTGGCTTCCTGGAATCAGTCCCACCTCTGCCACTCACTACATTTTTTTGAGCTTAGGAAATTTACTTAATTTCTTTGAGCTTCATTCAGTCTCATCACTTTTGGGAAAGTAATAATAATGTCCTCATAAGGTAATATAAAGAGTAAAAAGATATAGGTATCCTTAAACAATGCCTGGATCACAGTAAGTGCTTGTGTTATTGAAAGTCAGATACATTTTTGACCTATTACAAGGAAGGAAGGTGTTACATTAGCTTTAATAGAAGAAAGTAAATTTTGGTGGATATTTTCTAAAATATAAATGGGAAATATCAGGCAGATCCACATAATACTTAGTTCTATATTAATTAGGTGAGTTACATAAGAAGATGTGCCTTGGGTTTATCTATACAGATGTTACATCAGAACATCAAAAGATCATAATATTTAGGACTATCCTACTAATGCATGAATGAAGCTTTTTCCAAGATGTAGTAGTTAGTTCTTGTCAGATATTTTGTTAACTTCTCAAGTGTGAGTGCAGGAGCAAAAGGTTCAAAGTTCCCTCTGGTGCAATTTCCTGTTTCTTTGTTGTGTACTCATGGCAAGACTTGGACTAGGAGAGCCTTCCAGTCATAGGAACCAAGCACTAAGGAGCAAGGTCAGATGTGAGAGTCCAGGACTGCAGGGGTGGAAGCTGGCTGCTCTAAAGTGCTTCTGTCTGGGAGATGAGTAAGGTCTCAGAGACTGAGGTGAGAACAGTTGTTATCTTCAGGAGTAAGCAAGGTACAGATGTTGCTACTTTTGGTCACATTTATGCTAAAAAACAAAACAAAAAAGCACTTCAGGCTTAAACTGCCTTCACTGTGTTTAGCATTGTGAAAAGTAAGGATATTGAACCAAGTTTTGGATTGGGCAGTAGGTGGGTCCAAATGAATTCCTAAGAAAAGCCCTCATATTTTAACCCTCTGTTGTCAGGAAGTGAATACTAGTTAGGATTTTCATTTTCCTTAAAAAAAATTGAGTGGACAGGCAGGACAGGAGGGTGAGAAGGAATGGGATAGATAGAAGTAGAAAGGGGAAGGGGATGGGTGAGAGGGGGTGTGGAGGGAAGGAAGGATGAGCATTCAATATGCTTGTAAAACTCAAAAAATAAAATAACTTAAAAAGTTAACTTAATGGTTAACTCTCAAATTTAAGGACTGGGCTTAATCAGCCCCTCTAAGCGAGAACTGTTGATTTTTTTTTCATAAAATGTTCAACTGAAAATATTATTTCAGGAAAAATATGATAAGAAACTATTTAAAAACTTAGATGAAAAGTATTTGTTAAATTGTTGATTCTAACCTAAATTTTTGAAGATTTATTTTGTAGGTTAGTGGCTTTTGAATTCTGCTAGGAAGAAGTTTTTGAGACCTTCTGAGGAGGGGAAAGAATAGAGGAAAGAAAGGAAATCGTTTTATTTTGACTGCTTTATATTCTGTGCTTCTCCGTAAGATGGTTCTGTTTAGATTGTTTTCTTTGCTAGCCAGAGGAAATTCATTTAGGCAAATGCATCTCCTTGTATGGAAGGTAGAACTCTGGGCCTCGTGCACATTATCCATGTACGCCTTGTCACCGAGTCACACCCCTTGGGTCACCAAGGTTATTGGGCAACTTTCTAAAGTAATGCCTTCAACAAATCTGTTTTAAAGCTTTCTCATAATTTCTACTGAAAATTCACTTAAGAGCAGGTTCTTTCTGAGAAGTCATAGACCTTGGGTCCTTTCGACATGTTTCTCATAGAGAGTTCCACATGAAACACATCTAAGTTTAGTCTGAAGAAAAACCTTTCTCTTGGTTGAAAGGTTGAGGTAGTTAGACTATGAATACCAGACCAGCATGGTACAAACTGAGATGCTGTCACAAAACACCTCCTTATGTCATTAGAAAATTGATGTAAATTCCTTTTTAGATATGTAAATTATGTGATTATTTTATTTCATACTTTCCCTTATCATCTTGAAATTCTGAACTTAGGTTTTTGTCTGTTGCAGAAATGGCTTTGACTTTCAAGATTGTAGTATTTATTTTTTCAGCTCCTTACGCATTTCCTGTTACTATTTCCTGTATTTGCCTCTTTATATGCTGCCTCAAATCCTTTTTGTAGTGATGTGGGATGTAAATTCAATAAATAAAATATGTCTAAACCACTTATGAGCAAATCCTTCTTGGGACAGAGCCTAAATAGTACTTATAGAAAGAGATTTGTTTCCTCACCTACAGGAATATTGTTTACTCATGTCCCTGGAGTGTACTTTGTTTTACAGGTTACAGAATTTTTTGGGTATATTAATTTCTCATGGATTTGTGTTTAAAGCAGGTAGAGTCTTATTTGCAGAGTGTCAATTTGTGATTTACAGAATTATTGCTTACTTTGGCTAGGATGATAATGTGTGAGCAAAATTTGAAAGATCTTAATTAGTTTGAGGAGACATTATTTAATCTTAGGATTCAGAGATCATCTAGTCTAACAGTTTTCAATCAGGCAGACATTTTTGTTTGTCTGACTGGTTGGATGGTGGGCTACTAATGGTGGAGGCCAGGGATGCCGTCCATGTCTGCCATGTATCAGGCAGCCCCATGCAAACATGGCAAAGATCGAGAAGCTCTGACAGGTAGATATGTAATACATTCCTGTGAGGCCAGCTCTCAGAAGGATGAAGTTTGAAGATTAAAAATCAGAGGCTAGGGCTGGAGAGATGACTCAGGGGTTAAGACTCTGCCTCGAAAACAGAAGATCCCAAGTTTGGATCCTAGATCCGACATAAAAATGCCAGGCAGACATGGCAGCAGCCTGCACTTCTTGCCTTGATGGAAATCCCACAGTGAAGCTAAAAGAAGATAGAAACAATCCAGATTGATTTTTGAAGTCACTCTTGGTCCTCCACAGGGACACACAATGCCCTCTGATACACACACAGACACACAAACACAGTAAATAAATAAAGTTAAAAAAACTCAGAGGCTATTCTGAGTTTCCCACCAAAAAAGACCCCTCCCCATATTCATGTGTGTATAATTGCCTAAATTTGTTCCTAAAAATAATGAAGTAATGAAGACTATCTTTTAAGAATAAGAACCAGCCAGAGATGTCTACTATATGGACATAGTATATAAAAAATTTTAGTTTTCTTCCTGGGGGTACTTAATACATGACAGCTTGGTGAAGCTAGGCATGGCTACTTGTTAGGGCCTGGAAATATGTGTAGAAACAAAATGTCACATAAGTGGAATAAGAATACATGCTTTTTGGACTGTTCTTCCTCTGTGCTGCATGGCAGGCAGCGTTCCAGGGAAAGACAGCCCGTCAGCCTCGGTCTCAGAGCCTCACTGTGCCATGATGGCTGTGTGGTAAGAAGTCCATCTTTGGTGGTATTTTGGAGTTTTTATTTTAAGTTAGGATCCTAGAGATCTGAAAGATTCAGAAAAAGATTATTGCTTTCTTTTGTCATTTCAGGTCTATGTACACAGCCTTCAGTACTGTTTTGTGGTACTTCAGTGAAAGCACTGTAAAATAAGACTTGTTTTAGTTCGGCTATGACTGGGATAGTAGTATGAATACTTTTTGTGGTTTATGAGTTTATATTTTAAAATTATAGTAAGTAATAAAGTTTCTTAATATTGAACAAGACATTTTTTTCCCTTCCCCGTCTTGTATTATCGTACTGTTCCCCCACCTCCTTTTATATTTGTTGCTACTTAGGATTGTGCCCCAGTGCACACATTGCCGGCTGACATTCATCTCCTTATATGTGGCAAATGTAAAATGGTCAGTTATGGGGCGCTGGAGAGATGGCTTAGGGGTTAAGACTATCTTGCATGTAGAAGGTCCTGAGTTTGGATCCCAGGCCCCACAATGTAAAAAATGCCAGACGGAAACTGAGGCAGCCTGCACTATTGGCTCTGGTGGGTAGAGCCGGGAAAATCTCAGAGTGAAGCAAGAAGGTGGTGAAAGCAATCTAGGATGATTCCTGAAGTCACCCTTGGTCTTCCACAGGGACACACAGGGCCCTCTGATACACACCACACACACACACACACACACACACACACACACACACACACACACACAAAATGATAAAAAGTTATCTGAAAAGGAAGCATATGGCTTGTGAAACCTCCAGGTAAACTGGAGTCAATAGCAACAGGGTCCTGTGTGAGAGTGAGTGTCCTTTCTACAACTTTAGGCCTCATAGAAAGCATGTGCTCTTATCCATGTGTCACATTGAGAAGTTAGACACAATTATCCGCCATGGCTTTGTGAATGATTGGCATTATTTGTAGAAGACTGATGTGGGTAGCACAGGACAACCACTCAATCTTGTATGTGCGTACCACATAGCTCCACTACTGAGGATCCACTCTTCCATTAAATAGAGAAGGTCTTTGCTCTTGATGTGGTTACATTCCTAAGATTAATTTCATGATCTCCATTCCTGTAGATCAGGCCATTATCTATTCCATTTCTCATTTTTTTGAGTAGATATTATATTGGTAAACTATAACCACTTGACATTGTTATTTTATCAATACTAGCAATACAAAATTCTGGAGTTCACCCGTGTAGCTCATAATAGCTGGCCAGGGATCCTGCTGTGGACAGATTGAACTTTAGTTGACCACATTCAGTTGCACAATGCCTAGATGAAATGTTCAATATGGATTCCTTAAAACTCTGCCTTGTTGCTTTACTAGCCATCTACGTGCTCATTGCTGAGTAACTGAGCTATGATTTTGTCCATTTAGCTTTCAGCTGTGTATAAGAACTTAAAAAACCACAAATGGCTGGAATCCTGCTCACATAAGGTTCAATGTCTGTTTTGAATTTTGACTCTTTTTTCACAAAGGCAGATAAAATTTTTTTCAAAGACAGATAAAATACCCACTGCTTCACCCCAAACCCACTTCTCTCTTAGTTTGGGGATTTATTAGTCATAGGTTTCACTCTGTCTTTCCTATTATAGTTGCCAGATGTATTTACCTAATGTTTTCCTAAGAAACTTGCATACTTTTGCATATTTAGTTGTCATAAATCTTGATTAGATAAACAAATTTGGATTTTTTTAGGAATCACTTATTTCACAAGTTATTTCTTATCAAAAATTTCAGAGGTTATTTTCAGTTGAAGACAACAACAACAACAAAAAAATCAGTTTGCCTCTTTCCACAGAGTTCTAAAACAAAGTTCACATCTTGAAAATATTTTAATCTTATTTATAGTACAAATAAAAATGCTCATCATATTTTTTTCCTTTGGGTAGCTCATTCTTTCCCTATGCATTCATAGAAGTTCTTTATCTATTATGAGTATTATCATTTTGCTTTGAAAATAGTTTTGACTTTGGATTTTTAAATTTTTCATATAAAAATGCAAGATTTGGACAATGTCAAGTGTGTTTCTTTTTCCTTTTAGTTTGTTCCTTGTTTTATACAAATTCCTTCTAAACTTTTAAATTATATTTTCTAGTTAAAGTTTCATTTAATGGGGATTATGCTTTTTTAAATTTTCTTTTAGTTAGATCACTAATTTTGTCAGCATAATTAACTCCCTTGCCCATTGAAATGTGATGAATTGCTATGCCAGTTTGTAATCGCGTATTTTCTCAGATTTTACAGGATAGGATCATAATGTTTGAAAGCATTGTTTTTGATGGAAAATTAAGAATAGTAAATATTTCCTTTGCCATTCTTGTTTTAAAAATAATTATCTTGGGGCTGGAGAGGTGGCTCAGGGGTTAAGCCTCCGCCTTGCAGGTGGAAGCTCCTGAGTTCGGATCCCAGATCCCACGTATAGACGCCAGGCGGAAGCGGGGGCGGCCTGCGCTTCTGGTCCTGGTAGGGCGGAGCCTGTGAATCCCGGGGCAGAAGGAGGAGGAGGCGTCCATGGTGGTTCGCTAATTCGTCTGTGGTTCTACACACACACAGATACACACACACACACACACACAGACACGCGCACCCACATACACATGCATATGCACACAGTTGAATAAATAATAATAATAATAATAATAAATAAAAAAAATAATAATTATCTTATTATTCTTAGATTTTTTTAAAGGAGTCACCCAAATTACAAGTCACTATTTCTTTGATATTTATTTGAGAGAGAGAAAAAGAGAGAGAGAGAATGTGTATATATGCAATAGTATATGTGTGGAGGTGTCAGGCAAATTTCAGAAGTCATTTCTCTCCTTTTACTGTTTCGGGGTCACTCTGGGGTCTGTATGTATCCAGGTTCTTGTGTTCAGGAGTCAAAGATTGAAACCAGAGCATGAGTAGAGGATTAAGGCAGAGTTTATTAGAGGAGAGAATGAACAGAACTCAGGAACTCACGGACTCATGAAGGTCAAGGAGGTGGAAAAGGACTCGTGGACTCCAGCTGTGGAGTGCCATGAGGGGCAGGTGCTGGTCTGTTTATGCCCTTAGTCAGTTGTGAGGGGATAGCTTTCTTCATTAGTTGGCTCCAGGTTTTGTAAACCTGATTGGAGCTTTTGGTCCTCTACATCTCTATTCATACTGGTCTGTCCATATTGGGGCCCAACCCAGGTGATCTTGTGCCCTACCTCTTTGTGGAACCTATTTACAATGGAGAACTAATCTCCATATCCTTTCATGAACAGAAAGTTGGGGGAAAGTTGTGGACATTATCTCTGTTACGTGTTAGAGCCAGTTCCTCCAGATCAGTGGGTTGTATTCATTCGGGGTAATCCAGCCCTGGGGATGACCTTGTGATGCAGGAAACTGTCTGGACCATCTCAGTGCAGTAGGGTTCTTGTGTTCCAGAGTCGAAGACTGAAACCAGAACAGGTAGAGCTTATGAGAGGAGAGAAATATGTATATGTATACACACACACACACACACACACACACACACACACACACACACACACAAAACCCCCATGTTTTTGTGTATAATATATGGAATTGTAAATTATTTATCTCCAGACTCTTGTTGGGAGTCTAGATAAAATCTTATGATTTACAGGTATGGAATTTAGTTTTATTTATTTAAGTTTTTTGTTTTTAAAATGTGTTTAATGGTTTTATTTTAAATATTTAAAATATTGAATATTTTAAATATTTTAATCAAAATAATTTTAAATAATTCTATTATTTTTAAGCTATTATTTGTTTATGAGAGACAGAAAGAGAGTTGAGTGAGAGAAAATACACATATCCCATGGTATATGAGTGGAGGTCAGAGCACAATTTTCAGAAGTCATTTCTCTTCCACTATATGAGCTTCCAGGAATTGAACTCAGTTTGCCAGGTTTGCTAGCAGGCATCTAACCTTTTGAGTTGTCTTACCAGCCCTTTAACCCTTTATTTTACAGCTTTTTTTTTTTTTTTTTTATTGACATTATCAGTCGACCTTTCTGGTTCTCTTTTCCCTTCTCTTTTGTGGCATTGGAGATCGAACCCAGGGCCTAAGGCTTGGTAGGCAAGCACTCACTCCATCACTGAGCTACATTCCCAATCCTGATTTTTAGTCACTTTTAAAGCAGTCATGCTGGGAGATCTCTGAGGAATTTTGGAGGTCCCCCCCACTATTGGGATTGTCATGGATGAACACACCCTATTAATCTGGAGGAACCGTTTCTAATTCTTTACAGAGACAAAGTTGCCAACTTCTCCAATCCTCTGTTCCTGAAAGGATAAGAAGATTGAGTTCTCTGTGGCAGATAAGCTCTACTATGAGGTTGGTCACAAGATCTCCTGGGTGGGGCCCCAATACGAACAGACCAATGAAATGTAGAGAACTAAAAGCTCCAATCGGATTTGCAGAAACTGGAGCTTACCAGTAAGGAAAAGCCACTTTTCTCAGACCTGCCTAACCCTATAAATACCCCTGACTCTGGCAGCCATCTTTGGCTCCCTTGCTCCTTATGGATTCTATATCTACATATGGAGTCCATGAGTCCCTTTCTGCCTTCTTTGCCCCTCATGGATTCCATGAGTTCCTTTTCAGGCTTTCTCTTACCCCTCATGCATTCCATGTCTGGAGTCATAGATCTCTTCTGACTCACTGGTCCTTCACAGAATCCATGTCTGTAAATTCTTTCCTCTCCTCTCCTCCCTTCCCCTCCCCTCATCCTTCCCTCCCCTCCACTCATCCTCTCATCATCCTCCCATCTCCCTCATCCTCCCCTCCCCCTCATCCTCCCTCATCCTCTCATCATCCTTTTCTGCTGTTCTGCTTCAGTCCCAGGACACAAGAATGCCACATTTGGCATAATATATCAGACAGTCTCTTTCTCCTCACGAAATCCATGTCTATCCCTACATTAATCACCTGGAACCAGCCCAACCCAATCTCTCCCCATTGTAAAGCTCAGGGAAATTTGCGGAAGAGGGAGCGGTAAGATTGTAAGAGCCTAAAGATGGGGAGGAGCAACAGTGCGCAAGATACTCCATACATATTAGAGCTGCAGTAGCCATAATCGGACTTTGCATGACTTGCGCAATGACTGACATGTCAGTGACCCCCCAAGTCTAGCATGGATCACAGGCACTAGGATCTTTAGAGGCCAGAGATTAACAGTCATAATAGTGTTCCCATAGTAAAGGGGAGCCCAAGAAGGGGCTCTGGGCAATGCCAATGAGTCCTTACACCTCACTAGCGTGGAGGACTCAGAGGGAAGTTTGACATTCACACTAAAGGATGCTCCAGGGAATGGGAAGGGGGAAGGGGAGGCACTGGGAGAAAGGAAGGGGGGAAAGGAGGGAAGGGTAGAAGGGAGGGAGGGGACCAGAGTACCTATTAAACTTGTATGATTGGGAATAAATAAATAAATATAATAAAAAAAGAATTAGGTAAAAAAAAAGAAAAAAGAAATCCATGTCCGTGAGTACTTGGTGGAGCATGAATCATATATTAGTGTGCATTATACCACTGAAGAAAGCATCTTTCATTTCCTCACCATCAACATTAACCTTCATCAGTCTCTCAGGGAGGCATGGAGCCTCTTTCCTCTTCCATAGTGAAATGTTGATAGAACAATTCCCATGCAGATCTTGTGGAAATATACATTGCTTCTGTGAAATCATAAGCCACACCAGCCCCCCCACTTCAGACTCTTACAATCTTACTGCTTCTTCTTCTGTAGTGTTCCCTAAAAAACAAGATTGTTAGATTTGCTTCCTAAACCATATACCAGATATCTTAAAAGATATGGTAATTCTGGATTTTATTTTAATCTGATAAACTCAGCTTTAATCTTCTACACATGTTCTGGTTTCAGTCTTCAACTCCTGAACACAAGAGCCTAGAGACATAAAATCCCCAGCCCCACAATAATTTGACTTTTTATTTTTTTAGTTAGTGTCTCATGAAGTTGCACAGGCTAGTTTTGAACTCACTTTGTATCCATCCCAGGATAGCCTTCAACTTGGGATCCTTCCCTGTAGCCTTCTAAGTAAACCTAGGAGCACTACCAGGACCAACTTGATTCCTCTTTTGGATGTAAATGGAGGGTACACCATGTTTGCCTAGCTTGCTGTTTTTAGCCAGCATTCCAACGAATTAAGTGAATGAATGAATATCCTAAAAAGATTTGAGATTCAGCAAGCTCCTCCCCTCCCCTCCCTTCCCCTCCCCTCCTTTCTCCTCCCCACCTCTTCCCTTTCCTTCCCTCTTCTTATATGTGCTAAACTGTTAAGTGTACTTAATTTACTCCCACAAATAAATTAAGAAATTCCTTTGATTTCCCCCCCCTTAACTCTTTTAGAGTAGTTTAGTAAGGTATACACACACACACACACACACAAATTAAAAACTGAGTAGTTCAACCATACATGAAAGTTAGACTTAGATCACTTCATCTTCCTGAGAATCCTCTCATTCATTTATTATTATTTCTAGAGCTCTTCTCTGGTCTTAGCCTCAGGCAGTGACCTTTTGTTTCAGTTTTACATGCTCTGGGCATTACCTAAATATGGGATTATACAGACTAGTGTTGTTTTAGAATTTCATGTAACCAAATCATACAAGTGTATGGTTTTTTGCATTGACTTCTTTTTCTTAAGGCTGGGTTTCTGAGTTTCCTTAGTTGTTACTGTGTTTATCTCAGTACTTTGTTCCTTTTCATTACTAAGTATTTCTTTTTTTCTTTGGTCTTTCATGTTATATGTGCGTGGGTGTGTGCATAAATGCGGGTGTTTGCACTTGGGTATACATACAAGTGTGTGTGTTTGTGTGTGTAAATACACAGACACACACAAATACATTTGAATGTGTATGCCTGTAGAAGCCCAGGGGTGATACCAGGAATCATCCTCAGTCCCTCTTCTACCTTATTGTTATAAGCCTGAGTCTCTAAAACCAGAGCCTGCAATTAGGGCCAGTCCTGGTAGCCAGCTTTCTTTGGGGATTCTCAGGCTCCTTCTTCCAGGGCTAGAATTACAGATGGGCCATCATACCTGACCTTCAGTTTTATGTGGGATCTGAGAGGACTCTGAGATGTGAACTCTGGTGCTTTTGCTTCTGAGGCAAAGGTTTAATCACTCCCCAGTCTACATGCTGAGTATTTCAATGTATAAATGTACCCCATTTTATTTATCATTTTATTTATTGTTGTTGAGTATTTAAGCCATTCTTATTTTATGATTATCAGGAACAAAGGTACTGTTTAAAATTCTTGCACAAGTATTTTTGTGGACATGATTTCACTTTTCTGTGTAATTGTCAAATCACGGGGCAGTTATTTGTTATGACGTTTCTATTTGATATTATGTTACTGTGATAGGTGCAGGCTGAGTTTGGGGCACAATTCTGAAGAACTGATAGAGCAAGCTCTTGAACAAGCCTCCAGGTGAATGTTTAATTGATATGGAAGAATTAGCCCACAGTGGGTATTGTCTTCCAGTGGTGGATTAGATAAAAGGAAGCGAGAGGGAGAAGGACTTGCTTTTTTTCTGCCCTCTGTTGACTCGCTGTGCCGAGTCCATTACTGGTCTGTTGCTGCCTTCTCCTCTACAGCCACCACTGCTGCTGTCTCGGCTGCGGTTGGAATCCGGTCTCTTGGGCCTTGCTGCTGTTCACTGACATAGGAGCCGAGCCTCTGTAGCCCTTGGAGGTTTGAGATTCCAGGCATCCTTTGCTTTTCTGAGATAGTCAGCTCAAGAACTGAGCAGCTACAAGCAACTAATGCTCGTGTACACTGATTTTATTTTGTGAGCTAATTTAACTAATTTCTTTATCCATACATCCATTCTGTCAGTTATGTTTCTCTGAAGAATCCTGACCAATACAATTGCCTTACAGAGTTCTGCTAGAATTACAGTTTTAAAATGTTCTGTTTCTGTTTTTCCCAGTAATTTAACAGTTTGTTGATTTGCATTAGTCTTTTTTATTGCATAGTTATTGATTATTTCCTTGCATAGAACTTCTAAAACATTTGGGCCGGTGAAATAGCTCAGCAGATGAAACACCTGTTGAAAACACCTGTTTAATCCCTGAAGCCTGACTTCTGAAAGCACCTTTGACTTCCTCTTGTGCACCAGGGCATGTGCATGAGCTCTCTATCTTTCAATATGAAAATACAATAAGCTATTAATGGAAATGATTTCAGTATATTATCATTCAGTATGTTGTTTAGTTTTGGTAAGTAGTCTATATCATATCCAAATAGATTTTTAAATTCTGTGTGTGTATGAAACATACATACGTGTGTAGATGTGCTAGTTTATAGATGTCAAGGTTTGATGTCTTCTTTTTTCTTTTTACGTTATTTAGTTACTTAACTTTTGAACCAGGATCTCTCAATGAAGCTGGGATTTTCTGTTTCAGCTAGACTTGGGTGGCCGTTGAGATAGGCCTGTTTCTATCTTCAGCACTAGTAGTACAGAGGTACACTACAATACTTAGTTTTTGCATGGGAGGTGGGGATCTGAACTCAGATCTTCATGCTTGGGCAACCTTTACCCACTGATTCGTTTTCCCAGTCTCCAAATTTCAATATTTTTAATAAAGTTGCTTCTTTTACCTACCCATCTTTAATTGCATGGTGGTTTGACTGAGCATAGGTATTCTGTCTTAGGATTCCATGTGCCTCTGTCAGAATGCAGAATACTTCTGATTCATAACATTCACAGATCACATTGCACAAGGTCCCTGAGAGTGAGGACTTATGAGTGAGCCATAATTTCACCAAAATACTGGGAATTATTTTTCATTTGTTGATAGATTATGTTCAAAGATTCCCCAAAAAGGAACTATTGTAGCATTTTTAAATATAAAAGACTGGGGCTGGAGAGATGGCTCAGGGGTTAAGACTCTTGACTTGAAAGCAGAAGATCCTGAGTTCAGATCCCAAGTCCTTGGGTGGAAACCTGGGAAAGCCCAGAGTGAAATAAAAAAGAAGGTAGAAGCAATCCAGGAAAAAAAAAAAAAAAAAAAAGGAAGCAAGGAAAAGGAAGTACATATGTATAAAAGAAAGTGACTTTTAACTGACTGTAAATATTTGTATTAAGCAATAATTATTGTAAGAACTTTATAATGAAAAATTTGCAAACATAAAAATGAGTTTAATAGTAAAATGTATGGCTTTTAAAAATAGTGATATACATATTAAGGATGTACATTAACTTAGATTCAAACTGCAAGGTTATTCATACTATGACTTAGATTTTTTTATACTATATAGTCTTTTTAAACATTTTTACATAAGGGAGAAAGGAGCAGAAGTTATTTCTGGATGTAGCAATCAAGAAAGTACAGCTGTAGTCCTTAAACAATACTTTTCTCAGGTGAGCTATAATTTTATGAGCCTCAGTCTTCTCTTTAATTGGATGGTAGTTTGACTGAGTATAGGTATTCTATTGTAAGATTCCATGTGCCTCTGTCAGAATGCAGAATACTTCTGATTCATAACATTCACAGATCACATTGCACAAGATCCCTGAGAGTGAGAACTTATGAGTGAGCCAGAAGAGAAGGCCGGGTAAAGATCTCCACTTGACTTCAGGGCTTAAGTAGGTACAACCACAGGTTTTACTAGGATCTAAGCTGTAGTTTCGAGGGAAGTGCAAGAAAGCATGGTAGGACTGGATTAGAGTCAAAGGGAACTGACCTGTTAGTCAAGAAATTAGTCCCTGACTTACATAACTAAATTTTGACCTGGTTAGAATTTGATTACTTTTGATTGAGTTTATATATTCTGTGATAGTTAATCCTGGGTGTCAACTTGACACACCTGGCATTAACTAAAATCAGCTGAGACCACCTCATGAGATTATCTGGATCAATACATTTACAGTATAAAGATCAGCCCTAGATTCCATTGGAACCTCCCTAGATATCTCTGGAACCTGCCAGTAGCATACCAGATAAAAGGAACCACAGAACAGGAGACTGGGAAGAAGAGAGACTCTCTAGGAATCTTCCAGCCTTCAGCCACATGGATGAGAGTGACTTACCCAGTCAGCTTCAGCTACCAGCCATGTCTCCTTGCCATGAAACCCCTCTGGCACTGTAAGTTGACTGAATCTCCCTTTCTCCCTCTCTCAGAGCAATAGTTAAGAGTAACCATTACATATTCCTTATCTGGTGTATGGACTAGAAAAACTAATCTCACGATTCAGCAATATTAAAAACTCAGGTCCAAGGGTGACTTAGGGAACTACTTTGGATTGTTCTACCTCCTTTTTTGCTTTGCTCTGGAGTTTCCCAGGCTCCACCTTCTAGGGCTGAAAGTGCAGACTACAGCCATTTCTGCCTGGTGTTTTTACATGAGCCCTGGGATCCAAACTCAGGTTCCTCTGCTTGGGAGGCAGAGGCTTAACCCCTGAGCCATCTCTCCAGCCCTTATTTCACTGTTTATTTTTTAAGGTTACTTGGGTGTAAATAAATATGTGATACTATATCCTTTAGGATAGTTTAGTCCCCACTATAGACTTTGTTTTGCATTTTTCGGTGTCAAGTGATTTGTCCGTATGGCTGTACAGGCGGTGAACAGTATATCAAGTGATAAGACGATTGAGGGTGGATGCCACCACCAGATACAATTCCAAGAACATACTCATATTCTAAATAAATCACGAAATCAATTTCTAGATGCAATGTACATTATAAAGTAAAAAGTTTGTATTCTTGATATATTTGTGACTCCATATTAGCTAAAGCGGAACCTGGCAGGAAAATTTCCTTCTTAAAACAGCATTTTAAGGTAAATTGTTTTTCTTTATTCAATACTTAGAATCTAGTGATATTTCTGTAGATTACAGAAAAAATATTTTATTTTCATTGTAAATCTTAGTGCAGAAAACCAGATCTTTAAAATTTTTTTATTATTATTTATTTAATTGTGCGCGTGTATGTGTGTGTGTGTGTGTGCGTGTATGTGTGTGTGTGTGTGCGTGTATGTGTGTGTAGAACCACGGACGAATTCGGGAACCGCCATGGACCGCCTCCTCTTTGAGAAAACCAGATTTTTATAATATGGCTAAAGTAAATATGAAAGTGTGGGCATTGATCTGTCCCACAGTAATCTCACGATTCAGCAATATTAAAAACTCAGGGGCTGTACTGAGAGGTAAGGTGCTCACATAGTGCAGAAATACTACACCCACCTGGGAGGTCTGTCACCTGGGCCTCTAAAGAAACTACAAGGTGATTTGTGGCCTCCTGCTCAGTGTGATTAGTAGGTTAGGTTCTAAAGTAATCTAAATTTCTGCTTCTTTGATTCCCAACATGCTAACTTTACTAGAATTGTAGGAATAAACAAAATACTTTGTTGTGTTAATACTGTTATCTAAAATGTGATAGCTATATATTAATTAGGCTGAGATAAGTAATATCAGAGTGAGACTAAAAGTATTTATGTATTTATACTGGAATTATGGGGTGTGTCACTCTACTTGGCTCTGGGGAGGATTTAAAACAGCGTTTCTTTTCACGGTTAGTAAAGAAGCAGAGCCTGTATTAGTCAGAGTTCTCTAGAAATATGGCTGAGGTAGTCCAATGATGGCTGCCAGTAGCTGCTCAGCCCTATTAAGCCCAAGGAAGATGGCTGAAGGCTGGAGGATTCCTAGAGAGTCTCTGGTCGCGTTGAAGACTTGGAGGGTTGGGCGGCAGGAGGGAAGAGCACAGCTTCAGAGTCTCTCCTCCTCTGTATTCTGTTCTCACTGGCTTCCATGGGGTCCACTACTGGAAGGGTCCTACGGGATCTAGGGCAGGTATAATCTCTTCAGGTGGTCTCAGCTGATTTTAGTTAATACCAGGTATGTCAAGTTGACATCCAGGATTAACGATCTCAGAACCTCACTTAATTAGAGCCTAAGCCAAACTTGATTCTCATTTGTTCATTCTCTCTGTTATGAGGTTACAGTCATTTAGGTCTAGATACAGACTTCTGCTGGAGCTTCAGTGTCCGTAACTTGCTCTGTCTTCTCTCCAAGTACAGAAGGGATTTCCTGCCCGGACCTTCAAATTCTTGTCCGGGGCATATTGCCTGGTTCTGCTTTTCTACCATCCTCACAGTGATGTTTTCTCTAAGGCCTCTGAAGAATCCTATCTGCACATTACTTTCCATCTAAGAGTATGAGCACTAGAACAGGCCCTATGATTCTGTCTTTAGGCTTTTCTCTTTGTGTTTTGTGGTCAGAATTTTTATTTTTTTATTATCAGATTTATGAAAATACTCTTCCTTGGAAGTCTTCATTCCCTTCTATGACAGAATTTGACCTAGCAATTTATCCTAGCAATTTATCCTAGTCCTGCTAGGATATGACCTAGCAATTTATCCTAGTCCTGCTAGAATATGACCTAGCAATTTATCCTAGTCCTGCTGCAAGTATATGGTTTCTGTCATGGTTTGAAATGTGTCCCCAGTCTCATGTGTTTGGGAAAGTGATGGCGCCTTTGAGAGGTGAGCCTTGCTGGAGTAAGGTAGTCACAGGGATGGGCCTTGAGGTGGATGAGTCTCATCCATCTGCAGGAATCTGTTTTGTGGCAACAGTCTTGTAGCTCATATCCTCCTGGATGGGAGTGACAGAGCCTCCTCTAGCTTCTGCCTCCAGCCTTGCTGCGTCCACCAGTGAAACTGTAAGCTGAATAAGTCTCCCTTTCTCCCATTAAGCTACTTGACTTTGGGTGTTCTCTCACAGCAACAAATAACAGTAATACAGTTTCTTTACAGTCCAAAATAGAACCTTTTACTTTTCCTTAGCTAGAATCTCAGGTTACATTTTTAAATTAATTAATATATTAATTTGTGTTTGTGTGCGTGTGTGTGTGTGTGTGTGTGTGTGTGTGTGTGTATGAACAAGAGGCACTTGAGTATGTGTGTTTGTGGAGGCCCAAAGAGTGACTTCATGAATTACCATGGATTGCTCTATCTCCTTGTTTTATTCTTGGGTTTCCCAAGCTCTGTCTTCTAGGGTCAGAAGTTCAGTCTGTCATTTCTCTCTGCAGTTTTTCTTTTCTCTCATCAATTTTTATGTGGGATCTGAGGATCTGAACTCAAATTCTTTTGATTGTAAGGCCTTTAACCCCTGAGCCATTTCCCCAGCTCTTAATTATTTTTAAGACATTTTATTATCTTATAAAAAGCGTCACTTGTTTCTGTACTCACTTGGCATTAAAATTTTCATTTAGCTTTGGAGGAGTTTCAGGAGGGAATGAAAATGAAAATAATTTTAATCCATCTTTATCAGAAGTCAGAATATTATTTTTTTCTGAAGAACGTGATATTTTTATTTCTTTCATATACTGTTGCAAAATAAACCCTGACTTTGGTTCAGATCTTCATGACATTTCTCACATTCAAGACTCAACACACTGGTTTATCCAGGGAAACTGCTGTGATCATTCTATGGAGCAAACTCTTTAATTCTTCCTAACTTTATTCCAATCCATTTCTTTTTTACTCGAAAACATCTTCATTGTGTTGTTTGATGAGAATGAACCACAGCACAGCTGAGGTGCTCAAGGTCAGCCTACCTTTCAACCAGTTGGGTTTGGCGTTGGGTGGCTCCTGGACATAGAACTTTGGTCGGTGTGGAGGTGCTCAGGAGCGGGGCAGGGGCCAGCAGCCGGGAGAAGGAACGCACTAGAGGTAGCGGCGCCATCTTTCGGGGTAGAATATTATTTTTAAAAAGTTTAATTTTTTATTTTGTGAGGAGGAGAATGAAAACGCAAGGGAATAGTATGTGAAGGTCACAGGACAGCTTTTGGAAGTTGATTCTCTCATCCACCATGTGGGCACTTGGTATAGAACTCAGGTTCTCAGGTTGGCACACAAGTGCCTTTACCCATTAAACCATCCTTCTGGCCCTGATTATTACTTTTTACAGAGGAAGCAGGAATGAATTTGGAATATTTTTGAAATTTGAAGAAATAACAAGAATAGAGAGGGGTTTATAGAAAATCATGCCTTTTTGATATAGAAATTGACAGTAATATTAGTCTGGAAACATTTAGCTTAATTTTTATTCCATTTGTACAGTGTAACATGCTATATTAAATATATAAGATCTTATCTATGCAAAAACCAATAAAGTATTCACTAATTAAGAAAAAGGAAATTGTACTTCTTACTAATTTCTTGTGCCATGCTGTATGGTAATTCAGGCTATGAAATGAAAATAGTTTATTTTTAAATTGATTTTAGGCTTACTAACATTTGATAGTATTAAAAGTTACCATGAAGCCTTTGTTTTATGCATATAAGTGCAACAAAACAGTTGTTGATTTTAATACTGTCTAAGAAAGATTATATTTTAGGTGGATTTTCATGAATTCAGGATCTTCTGCTTTTGAGACAAAGTCTTAACCTCTGAGTCATCTCTCCATCTCCATTTTGTCTCTTTTGATTCTTCTGGGACCCAAATACAAGCAATATGAGCTCTTTTGTCACCCATGACCTTTCTGTGATGAAGAAAAGATTGGACGGTTATACCCTGAGTGTGAACTAATGTATAGCTTATCTAGAAAATTCTTTTACCGTATACCCAATTATTCAAAAAGTGAAAATCATGTGTTAGGAAATTCTAAAAGCAGTGTTAACAAATGTAGAGCAAAGCACAACCAAATTTCGAAACAGATTAATTTTTAGGAGAATGTAGTGAAATCTAAATTTCATCTCTACTGCTTAGATTTCTATGAAACACAGGTATTCCACACGCATCTTGAGTTTTCTTACCCTCTTTAACCCAAGACAATACTATTGTTTGCAACTCTGCTAAATAAAACATTTCCCTTATTTCAGTATATATGACTTTTTTGCTATGATTCTATTTGTTTGGATTTTTGAGACAGGGATGTGTGGCTTAGGCTGGCCTTGAACTTGAAATCCTTCTGTCACAGTTTCCCAAATGCTGCTGTTGTAGGTATGCGCCATCACATCTGGCTCTCAGTGTGTGTGTGTGTGTGTGTGTGTGTGTGTGCGCGCGTGTGCACGTGCGTGTGTGTGCTCAGGAGTACATAGTCACCTAGACTCCTACGTTCATAGTTTCAAATAGCATAAACTGTTTTCATGTTTCCATGAGACCTGTAGCTTGCTGTTTTGGCTACATTTGCTGGCCAGTGACATTTGGAATCTACTTCTTGTCTCCATTCCCCAGCGACAGGGTTATAGATGTATATGTCTGCACCCATTTTTTTTTTTTTTTTAAGTGCTGAGAATCCAAACCCAAGTCCTTGTGCTGTTTTGCAGCAAGCACTTTATCACTGAACCGTGTTCCTAGCTCCTCTCTCATGGTTTTTATATACATTAGACTAGGGCCTCCTGTACTAACAAACAGCACCAAAATTTAAGGCCTCATGGGAATAAAAATCTGTCTCTTATGTTGTCTGCTCTTTGTAGGCAACTAGGATGTGTCATCATCATTGATATACAGGCCGAAATAGCACCCTTCTCTGAGGCCTTGTTGGTGTTTCAGCAGAGGGAACTAGCACACAGTGAATATATTCAGTGATTTGTAGAGCTTCTGTTGACAGTGGCACGTGCTTTGTCGCCACATTTGACATCTGAGTCAGATGACCTCTCTGGAGGTCTGCAGCTCTGCTAAAAGAAAGCTCCACAACACACACAACCCAAATTGGCATCAATACAGTAAGGATGTAAATTCCTCTCATGGTGAGGGTCAGTGAATCTTTTTGATTGATAGTGTGGTTTACTCTAGCTATAGAATCCTGACACTCATTTTGAGCACACTCTTGATTTGTGTTCATGATGAGATTTGCATATTGGTTAATTAGAGGTCTCAGAGAGTGCTTTGTGTTAACTACATCATTTCATTTTCTTCCTGAGGTAATAGAGAAAAGCCCTCTTAGTTCCTTTACATCTTTGTAGATGCAGAAAACTATTTGTGCCTAGTGGATTATTAAGAGGAATGATAGAATCTTCTAGTTCCCATTTGGCAAAATTTTATGCTCTGTCTTCCTCCTCTCCCCTTCCCTTCTCTCACTTGCCCCCTCTTCCTGATGATGGTGGGATGAATTCAGAGGAGCCTGTTTTTCCAAATTAGTGTACCCTGGAGACCCTCATTTGAGGAGAAACATTTACTTTGAACATGAATTGGAACAAATGAGTCTTTGTTAGATTAAAACACTGAAATTTTGTGGGGCTTTGTTATTGCATTATCCTATTCTGATTGGCAGCCTTGTTTTGTATTTTATTTAGTCACTGCATATTCACTGGAATGATTACATTCACAGTAAAGTTAATACCTCTAAAACTGTGGAAACTAGAAGTTTTCTGTCTGCTATAAAGCTATAAATATGGATTAAAGAGTTGAGTTTTATACTTTTTCTTTGACTAATTGTAACTTGGATGGCTTATGTGGCTAGCACTTATTATTTTGGGCCATAGAATATTATGTAGTAGGAAACTTTTTAATCTGTGTGATGTATTATAAATCTTTCCACTATCTTAGCAGTCTGAATGTAAAATCTATCTGAATTCATCTTTTCTAAATGATTTAGAGTTATAAAATGGATTAAAAATCACATTATTATATAGTGACAGCTCTGACCTTAGTTTGTTGATCAAAATTCTTTCCCAGTATAATTTGCCCTGAGGGTTACATTTAATACAATTCAGAAGAACAAAAGGTACAATGCACATTTTTCTGTCAAAATTTATAATAGTGGTCTTTACTGACAAAATAAATTTAAAATGAAGAATATCATTAATTTCTAAAAATTTTCTTTGAAAAATATATAAGAATTGTTAGAGTTGATAATCTTGCAAATATGCCTTGTCTTAAACCTCTGTGTTTAATTTGTGGAGATGCTTTCCATCCTAGGAACTATTTAAACTGTATGGGTCTTAGTTTGTTATATAGTGAGCATCTTTTCTTAGATTACTTATTCCCTATAGAATTTTGTGGCTAAAAAAATCCCTCTACTTCAGTTTTGTTTTCTTCTCTTTAACCATTCATTGTAAGGTATCCAAACTGAAACTATTGATGTCAATATAATTTAATTCTTTGTTCTGGGAATAAATCACTTCTGTATTTGCTTTAGGAAATTCTTGGGAATCATTTATCAGGACAAACAGTTTGCTCTTCTGGGCACACATTTTTCTTACTAGAACAGTGTTCGCCTGGGCAAACAGCTTGGCAAGTATGTGGAAGGGTGACCATATATAATGGTATTAAAAGTGAACCTGCTGTGTTATTTTATTTTACTATCTAAGCAGGAGTATAATATCTTAGTATGCCAGTCTAGGTATTTTCCTATCATGAGACTTTCCTGAGGTTAAAGATAATAGAATGAGTGAAGTTACAGACATTATGTTGGTTATAACAGGGTGGGTAAGCAGAATCAATTTTCTGTGTTAAATATACTTCACAACTTCATGTAAAAATTTGTTCATAGCAGTCATGCTAAGAAATCCACATTTCTATAATATACATTGTCTTAAGGTTATGAAGCAAATGATCTTCAGTTTGAAATTGCATGACACAGAGGTTTACTGATCCTGCTTACCTGATGTTTGAGCTACTTGCTAGCTTAACAGAGACAGAGACAGATAGGAGTATTTCCCTTCCAACTTTAGTCCCCAAGATTTCCACTGTATGTTCTTATCTCTCTTGAGTTCCTCTATAGCCTATGGGGGCATAGGGGCATATTGGTATATCTGTCATTATGCAGGTCTGATAAGGACCAGTCTCACTGCAGTGAGTTCCTGGATGCAGCAATCCTGCCTTGAATGGGATGTCTTATCCAATGGTGAACCTTCCCATTTTTAGATTCTTGCAATCTCACTGCTCCATCTTCCGTGAGGTTCCCATTAGGATCATTGTAGCATTTAAAAAATATTTTAAATTTATTTATTTGAGAGATGGGGTGGGGTATAGAAAAAAGGTACCTGAGTGCCACAACACATTTTTAAAACTTATTTTCATTTTATTTATTTCATTCTTTTAGAATTTCATATATTAATAGTGAATATATTAATAAGTTAATGGTGAATTTATGATATTTTAGCACCTTAATCCCCAATTCCATTCCCTTTCCTTTCCCCATTATAATCCTTCTTCCCTATCAGTCTCCCTCCTCTATTTGTGTCTTTTCATGTGTGATTCACTGAGTTTCATCTGGGTTGCCCTTGATACCATGGTCTGAGCACTTACTAAACATGAATCATATTCCCCCTCATTAGTATTAATCCTTAATAGTATGTCAGAGAAGAGTGGGGCCTCTTGAGATCTTTCCTCTTCCACGGTGAGATGTTGATAGATTAAATCTCATGTAGGCCTTGTGGAAGTGTATATAGCTGAGTGAATTCATGGTTGCCACAGCTCCATCATGTCCAGAAGATAGTGTCTGCTATACTTTCGCTCCTTCAAGCACTTACAATTACTACCCCTTTTTTGAGATGTCCTCTTAACCTTAGGGAGGTGGTTTGGATCCCCTGTTTAGGACCGAGCAGCTCTCATCACTTAATCTGCATTTTGGTCAGTTGATTTTTCTGTAATAAACACCTTCCATGTTGAGTGCTGAGTATAATGACAAATGTTTAAAAGACAGTTTGATGATTTGCACCCTCCCAGGGCCTATATCCTCCCCATTTATAGATTCTTGTTCTGGTTTTTAGTACCAAGTGTGTGATCCTTGCTGGAAAGTAATTCTTAAATGTAATCTGAAAACTACTGGTTGCCCTCTTGACATTCATTCCACTGTTGGACTCGTGGTTACCTCTTGCCAGGATCGTTCTAGTAGTTTGCATCTTTGATAGGTTGAAGAGACTGTTGAATGCTTTTCTTCCCTAGCAGCTTGCATAGTACTTTCTGGTATTGTGAAAGCTCATAAGCAAGGAGGAAACTTTCATACTGGTTTCTGCACCCCTTCTTTCCCATGCCTTGCACAGCAACTTTCTGAAGTTTCTGTCCTTTCACCATGTGAGCTCCCTGGATCAAACTCAGGCTGGCAATTTGTACACAAGACTCTGACTGGTTGAGCTGTCTTACGGTTCCCATAGTAGTTTTTCTTACACAGAGAGATAAAGAAAACATTTACCCAAGTCTGCTCATGTGGCAGTTAGTTGTAATGGCAATTTGACAATCAAAAACTGAGCTTTTGGGCATATCTGTGAAGAATTCATAGTTAAAGCAAGCCTGAGCAGGCCTGTGAGAGATTGTCGAATTGATGTGGGATGATCTAGTGCATGGTAAGTGGACCATTCCTTGGGCAGCTTCATAAGATGAAGAGAACAAGCTGGTTGGAAGTTGGCATACAGGCATATCGACAAGCATGGAAGTGTGACTCTCTCTTAGCTATTTCTGTGAACGTGATGTGACCTTTTCCCTCAGCTGCTGACATTGGTATGGATTTGTCTGCCATACTGATGAACTCTGAGAACTGTAACCTGAAGTAAACTCCTTGTTCCTTAAGTCGTTGGTACCAATATTCATTCAGTAACAAGAAATTGAAACTAACACAGTCCGTGATCCTGAGGCTTCTTTAATTGTGCACTTTCTCTTCCCAACACTGCAGGCCTTTGGGCAGTCCTACTCCACCCACCGTAAAGTGGCTGAGGATGGAGAGACTCGCGAGGAAACACTTCTGCAGGAGTCTGCATCGAAGGAAGCCTACTATTTGGGCAAGATCTTGGAGATGCAAAATGAATTGAAGCAGACCCGGGCTGTGGTCACAAACATCCAGGCAGAAAATGAGAGACTCACGGCTGTTGTCCAGGATCTAAAGGAGGTAAAAACCAATTCCTTGTATGGGGGATTAAAATAAGATGACGTCTTCTCTGCAGGAGAGAGGAATAAAATCTGCAGTAATCAGAAGAGCTGTGCTACACAAAAGACACCTGCTTGCTTACTAGCGTTTTCCCAAAATTTACTTATAGAAAGAGAGACAGTATGTGCATGCATGTCATGGAGGTCAGAGGACAACTTTGTGTGTGTGTGTGTGTGTGTGTGTGTGTGTGTGTGTGTGTCAGAGGGCACTGTGTATCCCTGTGGAAACCCAAGAGTTACTTTGGGAATCATCTTGGATTGGTTCTACCCCCTTCTTGCTTTGCTCTGGAATTTTCCAGGCTCTGCCTACTGGAAGTGCAGGCCTCTGCTGGTTTTACATGGGACCTGGGATCCGAACTCAGGACCTTCTGTTTGCATGACAGAGTATTGACCCCCGAGCCATCTCTCCAGCCCAGAGGGCAACTTTCAGAAGTCAGTTCTTGCCTTCCACTGTGTGTGCTTGGGAGGATGTTACTCAGATTGTCAGGTTTGGAACAAGTTCACTACCTGCTTGTCCCCGTTTCTGCCTTTTAATGAAATGAAAACTTGTTGTGGTGTGAGTTTTCCTTTTATTTAATTTTTTAAGAATAAATATTTTGTGGATTGAGTACTTGGGGATTGGCCTTTCCAGTTTTGTAAAGATGCTTTACAAAAATGTAGTGTGTGTGTGGGCTTTTCAATGGTGTAGTTGCCTTTGAGTCATCCCTCACCCATACTCCTCAATAAATTCATTGGTCCATTGAAACAATGTAGTGACCTCAGCACTGCCTAACTGTCCATTGTAATACAAAGTGGAGAAGCTGTATTGCTCTATAGTATTATGAGTTCAAAATAACGGCAGTAGCACTTTAATGTTCATCTCACTAAGGACTGAGACTCTAGAGGAATGTTCTAGGCTTCCTAGAGTTTGGTGGTATAGAAACCTCAACTGGTTATAGAAACGTTAACAAATTATAACTAGTATAATTTAAGGAAAGGAGTATCCATAATCCCCCATGTCCCATCAACTTTTCCAAAGCAGCATATCATGAGCTGTGTCATTTTCAGAATTATTTGTTAGTGGAAGGATAAGAACTGAGATTGCATCCATTAAACCTTTTTAGAGAATTTTTGGAAACTTCATTTTAGGTCATGTACTCCACTTTTTATATTTTGTTTGTGATTGTCATGTTTAACTGGTACTATTATACATATTAATGAGGGTCAGAATGATGTCAAAACATGCATGTGACAGGCACATGTAAACTCTGCAGATGTGCACATGTGTATACACATCCACTCCCATTTAGCAGTGATTGATAGCTGCCAGGGCCACAACCAAAAATATGTGATGAAAAGTGTGTTCATGGGCTTCAAAGATGGCTCAGGGGTTACAGATGCCTCTGTCTTGCAAGCAGAAGGTCCTGAGTTCAGATTCCAGGTCTTACATAAAAATGCCAGGAAGAAATGACAATGGTCTGTACTTCCAATCTTGGAAGGCGGAACCTGGAAAATTCCAAAGCAAAGCAAAGATGAGTTTGAGCAATCTAGGGTGATTCCTGAAGTCATTTCTGGACCTCTACAGGAACACACAATTCCCTCTGATACATATACACAGACACACAGAGACTCATACACACACAGGCACACACACAATAAATATATAAACGAGTAAATAATAAATAGGAGAATTGATGCATTTTTACATGCCAGGTTTTGCCATCAACTTTCTACTCTTTGTGTTGTTGGACCTCTTTCTCCCAAGAAATCACCATTCATCCTTTCTACTCCAGGTCACTCTACGAGATCAGTATCCACTGCCGAAGTGGATCAAATGCCATGTAAGTGGCTATAGCCCACTACCTAGTGCAAGCACTGACTACCCAGAGGAGCAACTGAGTCAGTATCCATGAGTGGAGAGTTATATGCACAGTGGGAAAGAGCCTTTAGTGACCTGAACAGCATGTGTCCCATGTCCACACGCATTCAGGTGGTTTGTGGAGAACCATAACCATTAAGACAAGCAGTCTCTATGGGCAATTAAACAGATTTTCTTAAACTGCATGTCCTCACTGTGTATGGTAGTTACAGCTGAGAAATGAGTAGTTAAGGTTTAGGAGAGGGCAGACCATTGGTTCTGCCTGAGCCAATGCTGTGGGGACTGACAGAGATCGTCATTTTCACTAGCAGTGTTTTTTTAAAAATGTTTTTATTATTATTTATTCAATTGTGTGTGTGTGTGTGTGTGTGTGTGTGTGTGTGTGTGTGTGTGTAGAATCACAGACGAATTCAGGAACCATCACGGACCGCCTCCACCTCCTCCTTGTTTACTCTGCCCCAGGATTCACAGGCTCCGCCCTACCAGGACCAGAAACACAGGCTGCCCCTGCTTCCGCCAGGCGTCTATACATGGGGTCTAGGATCCGAACTCAGGACCTTCTGCCTGCAAGGCAGAGGCTTAACCCCTGAGCCACCTCTCCAGCCCCACACTAGCAGTGTTTGAGTGCAGTTTTCAGTGAGTAGATTTATGACTAGCAGCAGGAGTTAATTAACAGAAGAAACTGAAAGTGTGGAATGAATTGAGGCAGCAAAGGGAAAAATTAATTTTACAAACCTTTCATTCAAATCAGTTCTTGAACATCATTGAATATTGCATGAGCTTGGAGAACTCATTGACTCCAGAGTCCCATCCCCAGGAATTTTGATTTAGCAGGCCTAAGTAGATTCTAAGAATTCGCTATCCTAACAGTTTCTGAGGTGATGTTGCAGCTGCTCCACTGGAAGGTACATTTTAAAGTTTACCAGTGGGATCTGGGGTCTGAACTCAGGAACTTCTGCTTATGATATAAAGTCTTAACCCTTGAGCCATCTCTTCAGCCCTCATAGAACTTTTGGTAAGGGCAAATGTATATATGTTTATGTAGTGTCTGCAAGATGGTTTCATGTATAAATGAGTAAAATTTTCATTTATATATGGTAATAAGATAACATAATGGGGAATTGTTGAAAAAATAGTATTCTGGTCGTGACTACAAGTTTTGAATGCTATATTTATTGTATATATAGGATTTATTTTGAGGCTATGTTTTTATGTAGCAAATTCATACTAAGCAAATACATTTGTCATTAATAACTTTCTGCATCTTCCATGCAAATATTGCAGAAGATCTTACTCTGAATTCATAGGTTAAAAAAACACTAGCTAACGAGTATGGTGGTGCACACTTGCTATCTCTATACTTGGGAGGCTCTCTGGGCCAGCCTAGACTAAGTAGCAAAGACAAAACAACAAAAACAAGGAAGAAACTATACTATGTGCCTATTTCTGGTTGTTCACCTAATAAATCCTTGGGTTGTGATTTGAGGCAGGCAGTGGGAAAGGCAAGATATTTCTATTTATGCCATGTCAGTTACAAAACTTCTGGATTATGCTTAAATTTAGAAGATGACCATAGATTTTCATGTAATTTAAAACATTTTCAGGAGTCTTGCTGTATATTTGTCTTTAATAGTAAACTGTTTAAATAATTTCAACAGTATATTCAGGATAAAAAATAATCACCCAAATCCAAGAACCAATTAATAGATAATCTTAATCAAATTGGAGTTAATCCTACAGGACTAGTAATAGAGAAGAAATCACCAAGTTCTTTTGGACAATATTGCTTTGGTAAGATCATTAAGAGAGATTATTGTGGTTCCTAAACAGAATAAGTAAACAAGCTTGTCTCTCATTTTCCTACCTTCCTATCTGTTAGGTTTAGCATATTGGAAGATAATGTAAACAGGTTTGTTTGTACAATATTTATGGAACATATTATTTTGCATTAAATTAACCCAAAATCTGCATTGCTGAAACTATAAAATATTGAAACTTTTAATGTACCTAATGCTTGCAATTTTTATTTAATAAGGTAAGACCTGAATGCAATTATTCCAGTGTTTCTATCCAGAATTGCTGTCTGTCTGTCTGTCTCTCTGTCTATCTATTAAAAACACATCACATAAAGAGCAATTTATGTAGTTGGGTGCAGAAAATTGAAGCTATAAAGTGAATTATTTACCCAAATAGGGATTAAGCCTTTAATCTAAAGTACAAATACTTTTATCAATACAAGGCAACTGTGTGAAATACTTTATCTGTGTTAACCTAGCTTTTATCATCCAGATTGAGGCAGGTGCCTAGTATTAGTATATTATACTTTTTATTGATGGGGCATTTGAATTAAAGAAAGGTATAGTCATTTGATCAAAATACAATATTAGTAAGAAGCTAGGAGTTTAGGAATTTGGAAATTTAGGAATTTAGGAAAATGGCTGTAATGGACATAATAATTTTTTTTCTGTAATGGACATATTCTTAGCTTTATCAGGATAGTTGCCAAAAACACATTGCTTTCTTCTGAATCTTTCCCCTAGTGAATAAAATTTCCGGAAAAATATCTGGAGCTTTAGTAGCTGTATTAATTTATTTTCTCATTATTATGACAAAATATATGACAAGCCAATTTAAGGAAGGATTTATTTTGGTTGACAGCCTGAGGGCACAGTCCACCATGGCAGGTCAGGCATAATGGAAGGAGTATGAGGAGGCTGGGTACATTGTGTCTGCAGTCAGGAAGTAGAGAGGCAAATACTAGTACTCAACCTGCAGTCTGTGACCTCAGCTCCTGGGATAGTGCCACCATCTTCATGGCAGGCCTTTCGCCTCACTTAAACTTCTGGAATGTCCTCAGATACATACCCAGATTTCTTTTCTTTTTCTTTTTTTTAATATCTTTTTTTATTATCATTTTTTTATATTTATTTTTTTATATATACCCAGATTTCTGTCTCTTAGGTAATCTAAATCCTATCAAGTAAAGAGTCAAGATTAACCAGAAGTCTATCATTTTGTCATTGACAATAAAACTATCACTTAAATAAAACATTCCATTCCCAATCCTAAAGTCTAATGTTTATCTAATGCAAAATGCATTTAGGCCATCTCTCTAAGTCCCCAAAGTCTCAGTGGTTCCAAAACTGTTCCCATTTGAAAGTCTTTAAGTGCAGGGTTTCTGAGACTCAGGCAATCTCTTAGCCTTGATTAAAACAAACAGACAGACAGACAACAAAAACAGATTACATAGCAGTATACAGAGCCACATAGTAAACAGTCCTCTTCCAAAAGGGAGGAGTGGGGGCATAGCAAGGAAAATCAAGTCAAAGGAAGACTAAATTTAGCAGGGCAAATACCAAATACTGCAGCTCCATATTTCACACATGGGCTCCAACAGTCTGCTCCTCCAGCTCTGCAGCACATATAACCTCTCTTTTGGGCTAGTTCCTCTCAGTGCCTACAGCTTTCCTCTATGGGTATTCCAAAGTACTGATATCTCTAACACTTGAGGTCTCTTTTTCAACTTGGGCTTCATCTTTACATCTTCATGTAATCGCCTTTCAGGGCTTCCTTGTAGGAAGTCTAACCATCCTACATATTGCCTGACTTCAGTGGTTTCCTGGAACCTTGAAATAAGCCGCCATGATTTTGTAACTCTTGGTTACAAGTCTTATACATGACTGGGAAACCAGCACTATGTGAATGAAACTGTCAAGGTCTGCTGCCAGCTCAAGGGGTAGTCTGTTCTACTTTGTGCACTTCGGTAGCCAAATCTGGTAAAACACTTGCCTTCAGCATCATCTATCCTTCAGTCTTTATTCTTCCAGTGAGTTTGTGTTTTTACAAGATGGGTTTTTCAATGGATAGGGTCTCATTCAAGGCACTTTTCCTATTCTAGTAGAGAATATGAGCGATCTTAATTACACTGATCTCTAAACTTGCAGTTACTTTCTATATAACTTTCTTGTCAGCGACTTTAAGCCTATGCTTCTTTTCTTGCTCAACCACATTTTTCATCTTTCTGTTCTATTTGTTGCTCTTTCTCACTGTAAACTTGGATGAGAACAGTAAGCAGTAATCATGAGAAGTCCATATGCTGGATTATCTTGAAATTTCTTCTGCCAAACAAATCAGCCCATTACTTTTGAATTCAGCTCAACTCAAGTTTTCAGGACATAGACAGAATAAAGCCATATTTGTCAGAAAGTGATGAGTGTCCTTTAGCCTAGTTTCTGATATACTTTGTTCTTCTTAAGTCTTTTGAGTTGGGCCTCCACTCTGTCCTCTTTTTTTTTTTTTTTCTTCTTCTCAGTATTCTAGTCTTCCAAACTTCCATGTAGAATGTAGACTGACCCATTGGACTCTGTTTACAGAAGTCTAGGGCTTCTTTACGCTGCCACTACAAACTTCTACGTTCCTTCCACAAGCTTTCCAAAAATCTGAAGCAAATGATCAGATTCGTCACAACAGCCCCACTCTTTGGTACCAATTTTCTATATTGGTTACTTTTTTTGTTTCTGTGACAAAATACCTGACAAAATGAATCGAAGAAGTAAGCTCACAGCTTTCAGGTAAAGTCCCTCACTGTGGGAAGAGTGTGACTATAGGAGTGCGAAGTAGCTGATTATATTGTGTCTATAGTCAGAGAGAGAGAGAGAGGAGAGAGAGAGATTAATGCTGGTACCAGTTTCCTTTCTTTTTTATTCAATGTTAATTGTGCCAGTTACATTCAGAGTAGGTTCTCACCTCATTTAAACCTCTCTGGAAAAATTCTCATGGAAATACCCAGGTTTCTTCTAGATAATTCTGAATCTTGTCAAGTTCATAACATCATAGTACCATGGCGCTGTTATCTAAATGTTTCCCTCAAAGTCCTGTGTTGAAAGCCGATCAGTATATTAATGTTAAGAGGTAATGCTTTAAGGAGGTGATGAAGTCCTGAGTACAGAGCTCTCACGAATTGGATTGGGAACTAGCTAGGACTTTTTTCCATTTTGTCTCTTCTGCCGTATGAAGGAGGTATTCTTCCCCTTCAGAGGACATGGCAAAAAGGAACCATTTTAGAACAAAGAGCTGTTCTTACCAGACAGCAAACATGCTGGTACCTTAATTTTAAGAGTTCAGTATTCAGAACCATGAGAAATCAATTCCTATTCTTTATGAATCATATCTGTATGTATGCAGCATATGTATATTTCAAACATTTTTAGCACACGTTAAAATATTTTTATTAATTCTCTTACATTTTCTAGCAAATATGTAATGTTTCTTGATCATATCTATCCTCACTATCCCCACTGTCCTGTCTATAGTTCCCCCTTCACATTCTTCTTCCTCTATGTCCTCTCTCCCTCTCTCTTTGTCCCTTTGACTCTCATTAGTACTGCCATTGTGTGCATCAGTGTGGTACCATCTACTGAAGCTCAGGCGACCACACCTTACAGAAGAATGACTCTTCCTCTCCCAGTAGCTGTCACCGTCACCAGCACCTCATCCAGTGCTGGTGCTGTTGTCCCCTCCCCATCATGCTGGGATGTTAACCGGATCTTGCACAGATAGCTGCTGGGAGTTCATGATTCAACAGCCATGTCCTGTCCAGAAGATGCATTTTCCTCCCTGTTCTCCGGCTCTTACATTCTTTGCACCCTCAGACTTTTGGAGAGGAAATTGATATAGATGTCCCATTTGTAGATGAGATTCAACAATCACTTCTTCTTTAACACTTTGACTAGTTATGCACAACTGCTGCTCACAGCAGGAAGAAGCTTCTTTGACCAAAGTTAAGAGCAACACTAATTTATGGATATAAATATAAATATTCAGAAGGTAGTTTGAGAATGTGCCCATTTAGCAAAGAGCAGGAGTAGGTTCCCTTCTAAGACCTATGACTTCTCCAGTTATAGGATTTTGACTTCTCTAGAAACAAACAAATCATTTACCAGTGAGCATATTTTACCTGGCAGGTTGGTATTGCAGCTCACGGGGTTCACAACTCTAAGACTGTTGACAGATTTTTTTTCCCTCCCGTAGCCTGAATAATACCTTCTGTAGCTATATGAAAGCTAGCCAGGAGGGATAAGTTTTTAGGTACGTTCCAACTTGATCTTTTTATGACCTGAAACCAAAGTGTGTGGTGTCTTCAGCAATTGGATCTTTTCATCTAGTTAAAGTAACAAAAAACAAAGGCCATAATAGCCTGTGTTATTTTGGGAGCCTCTGGGGCCTTACTGAGCAGGATCTCTCAGGGAGATATCCCACACTAAAAATGAGATTTTTATTTAATGACCTGTAATTTTTGGGACCAACGTTGTCCAACATTGTAGGGTATTTTTGTTTAATTTCCTTTTTTAAAATTGTATTTTTAGTTAATTATGAAGTAGTGGATTTCCACAAGACTTTCTCATCAATTGTTAGTTTAGTTAGCCCACCCCATCCCCCTACTCCCCTCCTTACTTAAGCATTTAACTCCAGCATTCATCCCTCTGCTTTCATGTCACATGTGTTCTTCTGTCCCCTCCCCCACTAAGTCCTCTTCACTCCTGTCTCTCATGACCCTTTCTAGCTTCCCTCCTACTTCTTAAATTAAATACACAAACCAAAAATTCAAACCTAGGCTCCACATATAAGTGGATAAAAGCATCAGATATTTGAATAGCTGTACCTGCTTGTTTCCTACATTTATTTGCTTTTTTCAATCCTTTTGCCCAATCCACTAATCCAAGTCATTTTATTTTACTTTATTTATTTATTTTGTGTGTGGTGTGTGCTTTTGTGCGTGTGTGCCTGTGTGTGTGTGCCTGTGTGTGTGTGTGTGTGCCTGTGTGTGTGTGTGTGTGTGTGTGTGTGAAAGAACATTGTATGTATATCCCTGTGGAGGACCAAGAGTGACTTTATTGGTTCTATCTCCTTTTTACTTCGCTCTGGGATTTCCCAGGCTTTGCCCACCAAAGCCTGAAGTGCAGGCGACCACTGTTCATATGTGAAACTGTGTGAAAACATCATGCCTGATGTTTTCATGTGGGACCTGGGATCTGAACTTGGGACCTTCTGCTTGTGAGGCAGAGTCTTAATTCCTGAGTCATCTCTCTAGCCCTAGTCCCTATCTTTTTGGACTGAGGAATTGATGTTCATAGTTAGGTGTGAATTGGTTCCTGCCATTTTGTTGATTTTTGTAGTGTTTTTATCCTTTTTCTCTCTTACTTGGTTTATTCTTTGCTGTAGTCTCATGGATGGATATTTTTTTCTCTTAAGTCCAAAGGAATCCTTCAATTATTTTCTGTTGAACTGGCTTAATGGTCATAAATTCTTTCAGTCTATCTTACTGTGGAAATGTTTACTTTTCCTTCAGTTAGATATCTTAGCTGGCTTTAGTAATGTGAGTTGGCAATTGTGTCTTTCAAAACTTGAAATACATTTTTGTAGGCCCTTTAAGGTTCAGTTGACAAATCTGCTATTATTCTTAGGGGCTTGCCTTTATATATCTTGATGCTTCCATCTTGCTGCCTTCAATACCTTTTCTTTATTCTGTATATTGCTTATGTTTTAATTATAATGTGGGGAGGTGCTTTCTTGATTTTTGTTTGGCATCCTGAATGCCTTCTGTATGTGGACGGCAGACACCTTTTTTCCAACTCTGGGAAATTTTCTGTTATGATTCTTTTTAATTATTTAGTTAATTGTGCGTGTGTGTGTGTAGATGTGTATAGAACCACGGGCGAATTTGGGAACCACCACAGACTGCCTCCACCTCCTCCTTGTTTACTCTGCCTGGGGATTCACAGGCTCCGCCCTACCAGGACCAGAAACACAGGCCACCCCTGCTTCCCTCTGGCGTCTATACATGGGGTCTAGGATCCGAACTCGGGACCTTCTGCCTGCAAGGCAGAGGCTTAAGCCCTGAGCCACCTCTCCAGCCCCTGTTATGATTCTTTTGAAGATGTTGTCAATGCTGCTAGAGTGAGATTCTTCTTCTATGCCCATGATCTGTAGATTGGATCTTTTCAGAGTGCCCTCTGTATTTTGGATTTCCCACTGGTCTATCTTACCTTATTTATTTATTTTTGGATTGTTCTTTTCCTCTACCTTGTCTTCAAGCTCAGATATTCAACCTCTTGTTGATCCATTATATTGGTAGATCAAGAGACCTCCCATTTAAAAAAAAAATTTTGACTTACTGTATTTTTCATTTTCAGCATTTTAGGTTGTTTTTTCTAGAGTGTTTTTTTTTAATTTTAAATATATTTATTATTTATTTGAGAGAGGGGAGAGAAGAAGAAAGAAAAAAATAGCCAAACATGCCCAGGTACGCAAGAACCCTGGTGTAATGTGGCAATGAAAGAACAACTTTTGGAAGTTGGTTCTATCCTTTCATTATGTGGGCATCCCTAAGCTTTGTGTTCAATGAGAGATGGGGGAGTAAGGAGAAATAAGAGAGGGAGAAAAAATATATAAATTTAAATTTTAAGTCACAATTTTTTAGAGAAATTAGAAGGAAATCTTCATGATCTGGAGGTAAAGCCTCCACCACCATCAAGTCAGAAACTAATTCTGTAACACATAAGCTTTGCAGAGGGGTGGGTCACTTTGGATCCAAACAAAGTATTCATATTGATAATACCCAGTTAAGACCAGGGGTCCTGGAAATGATACCAGGAACTAAAAGTCTTAGAGAAATCAATAACAAATTAGTGTTTGGTAGACAACAGTATTAACATAGGTATGAACAATACAATCTGATTATCTGAGATTTAATGCACAAGGGTTAGAGAGACTGTGAGCAGTCACATGAGTTAAAAAGGGCTGTGGGAATAGAATGATACTTTAGAGAGGTGCAGCAGAAACAATCCCCAAGGGAGAATTGGGTTTATATTAAAGTGAGGTGGGATGTAAGTTATATTTGCAAGATCATTGTGATGCCAGTTTCCATGTGCTCATGTAATCATGAATATGTGTTAGTCATAAAATACATGCATTATTGAAAGAAGCATATAATTTTCTTATGTAAGGATTGCAGTTTTCCCACTACTTGAAAAGTTGTATTTTTCAATAGGAAATATTACAAAAACTTTTGAAATAATTTTCAAAACGATATCAATTGATCTTTATTCAAAGTTATCTATTGATCTTTATTCAAAGTTATCTCTAGTATTTTGAGGTATTTTGACAGTAATGTACCTGCATTTTTCTAAACCCCAGTTTTTTAGGGTGGAACTTCAGATATTTAAGTATATCCAAATATTTTCAGAATTTAGATATTAGGTATTCTTTGGACATAACCTCAAAATTGTACCATTTTTTGTGAGTATTTATTTCTGCTTTGGATAGTGAGGAGTACAAAGGTCCAGCCTGATATGATAGTTGTATTCATTTTCTTGTAAAAGTCAGACATTAAACCAGTGCCAAATGTAGAATTAAGTCAAAAATTGCAAATAAGTTCAGGCAAAAGTCACAAATGGCAAGAAAGCATTGTTGAAATGGCAACAAGAGCTGATATACATTTTTTTAAAATCTATTTTTAACATAACCTTGAAGAGTCTCTTAATTTTTCTGGTAATTGAATTTTTATCAATGATTAGTCACGCACTTCCTAAAGGCAGCCTACTTTTTTAAAACGTGGAAGTGGTGTGGTATGTTCTTAGCATGCACCGATGATTTCCTTCTTGTCTTCTCTCCCTCCTTCTGTTTCTTTCCCATCTTGAGAGTAAGGTCATTCCCATCTCTTGGAACATAAGAATAAGGACACATGCATAGTCCTTTTTGTGCATATTGATTTTTGAACTAAAAATAGCGCCATTGGATTGCAAACTTTTTTCTTTCATCATGAGCTCAGGTTCTTGTGCAGCCTGGGCAGATGGAGAAGTAATGCAGTCAGCATTTCACTGGAATGCCTAGTAGACAATTTAAAAAAATTTTTTTTTACATCTTGACCTCTGTTTCTAGAGAATACCCTGGTTGACTGCACTAGTCTGATTATGATTTTGTTCTCATTTAATTCTCAAAAAAAATCGCAGGTTAATCAACAATCAAAGATACCTGCATCTATTCAGGATTCAATTTCTTGAAGGTTGCCAGGAAACTTGTATTTGCACAACCTAATGAGAGTATCCATAATGGATTTTAATATATATCCCAAATTATTTTTTAATGCATAACCAGAAAAGGTATTTCAGAATAAATACTGTAAAATGAATCATACTAGATATATTAATGGACCCAAATTTTGCATTTGAATCGAAGTACTTAGCTAGTTTCTATATAATTTCTTTTCTTTCTTTCTTTTTTTTTTTTTTTAGAGGATTAAGGTAGAGTTTATTAGAGGAGAGAAAGGTTGGAACTCATGGACTCCAGACGTGGAGTGCCATGAGGGGCTAGGACGCCCTGGAGAACTCATGGAGCCTAGGCATGAAATCCCTGAGGAGCAAGGAACAAGAAACAGACTTGTAGCACTAGAGTGCCATGAAGGGCTAAGGCGTCCTGGGGAATTCATGAGAAGCAGGTGTGACGCTAGAAAGAACTCGTGGCCACAAGGGGCTAGGGTGCCTTCTATATAATTTCTTATACTTGTTTAGAAATAGTTTTCTGATAGAGTTTTGGCTTCACAAAAACATGTTTTGAAAACCAGAATTGCAAATAATTTTTTCTAAGGCTCTCAGAGTATATGAAGACTTCTATAAATATCTATAAATGTGTATACTCTATAAATTCATAAATATAAGATTTATAACAATCTATATCAAATATATCTCCTGATAATCTTTTAAAAATAAAGTCTTTTGCTATGCAGTGTATCCCTGTAATTGTTTTTAGACATAAGTATAAACAGATTGACAATATCTACAGGCAGAATTAATTATGGTCTTTCATCTCCTTTCATCATATTACTGTCATCATAAATGGATATCTTCAATAAGAAAGTGAAAAAGAATAAAACCTAATAAATGTATAACTTTGGCTATCCAATCTTTGTCATATTTCAGTCCATAATATCTATTAGTAAAGAGTGAAGATACAATTAAAATCAAACAATGAGAATAATAGAGTTGGCAGTGCCCATTTATTCAGTTTGTACTATCCTTTCTGCCTGGGCCAATCAGCATAGAAGGGCAGTGAGTCACTCCAAGGTCAGACGGCATTACTACTCTATTATTGTGATGGACAAATACACTATTAAGTTTCAGACTGAAATACTATTGAGTTGGCAAATGCTTTACATGTGTATGTGCAGAGAGTCATACGTTGCTACAATTTTCCAGACCCTGTGGCAAAGAGAAATGGAAGCTGTGTTACATTTTAGTTTGCTGGAAAAGTGCCCTTTAGAAATGACCATTCAGTTAAACACCTCTTCTGTGCAAATGCTGCTCCAGTGGAGCTGGAAAAATCAGCATGTATAAGTCAATATCTATCTTTATTATGCTGCCCAGGGAATAAAAGTCCCAATCGTTCAGTGGCAAGACTTGATAATGAATTGTTTCACAACCTTAAAAAAATCTTTCAAAGGATCTTTTCAGATATTTCCTCACTGTCACTAAGTTGAACACTGAGATATGATTTATGGGAAAACTAAAATTGTGATTCATTCTAATAGTAGACAGTACTTCTTTTCCTGTGGACTGCTTTTCCATAGGAGGCACCTGATTTAGAACAGTAAACCATGAGTTATATCCTCCAAAGTTGGCAACCAAGGATGTTTTTGTTAAATATTTAGTATCAGTTAAATATTTTGTAAATATTTAGTATTTTTGTTAAATATTTACTAATATTTAATATTTGTTTGCTTATTTGGTTTGCTTATCTCTAAGATAGAAATGTATTTATACATGAAAGTATCAAAGGATAAAAAATTTTAAAAAGTAATACATTTTGATTAACCAAATGGTAGATGAAACATATTTTAACTCGCTGATATGTAAAACAGAAAGATAATTATTAGAAATTCTAGATAAAACTATTATGACAAGATAAAGACAGCATGTATTTCAACAGAATATCTTATATTTTATACAACAAAAGTTCATTTGACTAGTATTGATTTTTAAATTTTATTTACATTTATTTACTATTTATCATATGTATGTGTATATGTGTGTGGATTATGTGTGCATGCCACACCATGCATGTGAAGGTCAGATGGCAACTTGAGGGAGTAGTTCTCTCCTTCCACCATGTGGGTTCTAAGGATTGAACTCAGGTTTGTCTGACTTGGCAGCAACTAGTTTTATGTGTAAATTTTGCCGTCCCTTGACACTCTTAATATATACAATATTTCCTTAGCTTTATCCCATAAAATAAATGCCAGTATTTCTGAGTTAGTTATCATTTGGCTTGTTGCCTAAGATTCTAATTAAAATTCTGGACAAGGATAGCCTATCATTGGATTTTGTGTATCCATGAAAGACTCAGTATGAAGACACTCCTTAGAACCCACACACTTTGTGTATGACATTCCTTTAGTGGAGTTTTCAAGTAACAGTTTCTCACCAGCAGAAATGGACAACTCTGTTGTGCTGCCTGCAGCTTGAGTCTGGCCCTTGTGCCCTTGGACAAGATACTTGTTTCCCAGAGCTGGGGGAAGGGGGCCAACCATTATGATTCCAGTCCTAATCTTTACCGCACAATTGTTTTTAAATTTACTTAATGTTTTACAGAAATTCTCCTCTTCAATTTAATTAACTGTCTTTAGTATGTGGATTATGACATTAAGAGAACACAACTATTCACAGTCATAAACATACTATCAGAGAAATTAATAAAAGAGAAAGACTAACAAATAAGCAACAGAACCATTGTACTAGGGACGTGATTAAAGGTTTCTTTGATCAGTATATCATATTTTCAAAACCTTCTTCCAAAACAAATAAAGTATACTCAGGTTACAGTACCCATGTCATTAAGTGACATTTTTATTAATAAATAATGTGCAACCCAGTGGATGAATTTTAAGTGATTACTCTGTGAAATGCGGTATCACAGTTATGGATCTGCCGTATGCTGGAAAGATGCCAGCACACTGCAGCACTTTGATGATGTAATTGAAAGCTGTTTGTAGATTTTAAAAAACACTCTTAGAGGTCACATTTCTAATTCCATTTAGATGAAGTGCTCAAAATAGAAATAGTGATTGCTTAGGGTCAGAGGCAATGGATGTATCGTGGGAGTTGGGGCAACAGTGGTAGTTAAAAGGTACAGAATGTATTTTTGAGATGATAGTCTTAACTATGTGATAATATTGAAAATCATAAGTTGTATACACTGCATGGATGAATTGTGGGTATATGAATTATAGCTCAAGAAATTATTAACCAAACAGGATCTTTTCCATGAAAAGATTTCCTATAAAATATGCATTCTATCTAAATAAGATACAATGTAAATGTTTACTAATTTGTTTTAATGTCCTGTTTCACAAAGAAAAAGCTGTAAACCAGCATATAGGAAGACTAGTCCTGAATTATTTATTTTACTCCAGTTTATTCCAAGTGTTTAAGAGAGCAGATTTCATGCTGCTGTGTAGATCTTGCTTATGTAAGAGTTTAAAATGAGACACTGAAGCCTGAGGCAGTCCTTGGCTATTAATGGAGGCAGATTTCTCATAGGGCATGTCTCTGATGATTAACCCTTCATGGCACCATCTGTTTTTTTCATAATTGAGATTTATTAATTAAGGATCAGTACACAGACATCTCATTGAGTATACAAGTCTTAAGACATGTGCTGAAAGATCTAAAGATCTTACTGTGTTTCAATAAGCAGTTATTGTGCTCGCTTCTGCAGCATAGATGCTAAAATTGGAATGATATAGAGATTAGAGGGGCCATGCTAACCTTACATGCACATCAACTGCATGACTTGTGGGGGTCGTTAGGCCAAAAGCCTGCTTTCTAGAGAATGACACATTAGCATCAAAATGGGCAGTTGTTAGGGACTCCTCCCTTTGGAAGTTGACAAATTCCTTCTTCTGGGAATTGAGTTTACCTCCTATCTGTTCTTAGATCTCTTTTGTCTTTCTCAGGACTGGCTAGGTTATAACCTCCCATCCCTATGCATTGGAGATATGTTAATGCGTGGACAAAGTGACTTTGCTTTGAGACATTCATCCCTGCTTCACTCCTGCCTTTTCTTTGTTAACTGGAATGTATGTGTTTTACATAATCCTGTAAAGAATTTGGTCCTGCTCTTCTTTGATGTTTTCCTATAAATACTCATGTATGCTACAATAAATTTGGCTTAGATGATAAGAGGACATCCAAGGCCCCCTCTGACCCAGAGCTTGGATTTCTAATTCCTACCGCTCCCACTTCCGTTTCTTGTATTTTAGGTTCAGGTTTGTGCTGATTCCTGGGCCCGGACAATGATCTAGATTCTCAGCTGCCATACAAAACGCTTTGTACTGCAAAATATAAAATTCCGCTATGGAATGTTACACTGACACCAAGATACAAGCTCCCTTAATTCAGTATTCCACTATTTCTGGTTGTACCAAAAAAATAACCAACAAAGGATTTCACTTCTTAATAAACATTTACACTTGAAAAATGGGATGGATCTAGACAAGACTGCCTCACAAGCAGAAGATCCTGAGTTTGGATCCCAGGTCCCATATAAAAATGCCAGGTGGAAATGATGGTGGCCTGCACTTCTGGCCCTGGTGGGAAGAGCCTGGGAAACCTGAGAGTGAAATAGAAAAGAGGTAGAAGCAATCCAGGATGATTCCCAAAGTGATCCCTGGTCCTCCACAAAGACATACAGTGCCCTCTGACACACACACACACACACACACACACACACACACACACAAACAAATAAACAAACAAACAAACTTAAAAATGGGAGTGGTGTTGGGCCCACCCAGGAATTACTCCAGGGCATAGCTGAGCACATGGGACCAAAGATGGTGCTGAGAGCTAGTGTCCTGGATGTAACCCTCATCACATTACAGAGAGCCCTAATTGGCTTTCAGGAATTGACCTGCCTTCTGTACTGAGATATGTCGAGCCTGACCTGGTAGGGCCTGGATGCTGTGTTGATCTTTGACACAACTGGCTGCCCGTTTTGCACCTTGTGGTCCTTTGTCTATATAAGCTGTTGTTACCCCCAATAAATCGAGATTTGCTCTGATAAACTCCCCGCCCATGTCCAAGTCTCTGGGAGTTGAGGCGGAGGAAGGGGCGGGACTTACCTATCTTCGTCCTCACGGCCTGGAGCCGTCCCCTAGTGTGGGTGTGGGGGGGGGTGGAGAGACTCCGCAACGTGGGTGGAGAACTCTACAGAGTGGGATTCTCTCCTTTTAAAAAAATGTTTTTAGGGCTGGAGAGGTGGCTCAGGGGTTAAGCCTCTGCCTTGCAGGCGGAAGGTCCTGAGTTCGAATCCCAGATCCCATGTATAGATGCTGGGTGGAAGTGGGGGCGGCCTGCGTTTCTGGTCCTGGTAAGGCGGAGCCTGTGAATCCCGGGGCAGAAGGAGGTGGAGGCGTCCATGGTGGTTCGCGAATTCATCCGTGGTTCTACACATACACACACACACACACATATACATACACACGCACACGCGCACATACATACACACATGTGCACAGTTGAATAAATAGTAATAATAAAAAAATGTTTTTAGAACTACTGAAAACCTGGCATTTATAAGATAGTTGATAGAAATATTCCTCTGGATTGTACAAGAAGGGAGGCAGGCACCACTGACAGGCAAGGTGAATGATCAGTCAGTCTCTTCACTCATCACACGCTGTGCTCTCCTGGGTTTCAGTTTCGGCTTTCTGCAGGCAGATCTTTAGTGTCTTGGTTAGTACCCTCTGCCTCTCTTCCCTTTGTTTTGTACTTCATGTCTGAAGATTTATCCTTTCCTGTGGCCTTTTTCAGCTTCCCTTCCACTTTTGCAGGCCCAGATTTTGGCCCAGATTTGGCTGACAGCAGCACAGATCTGTGATTGGGCACCGTCTTCCTCCAATCCCAAGAGCCAGCCTTCCTCTTCGGCCTTGAGGCTGCATGTGAAGATGCTGTGGGTCACAGCCCTGACATCACAAAGGTGCCCCGGCCTCTCTGGCTCTCCCTGCCTGAACTTCTGCACCCTAAGGCCACTCTCTTTAGGGCAGGATTGCATAAACCTTAAAGCAATGAGTACAGTCTTGATTTTGTTGTTGCTTTATTACCATTGTGTATTTTGACATAGGACAAGATCTTCACAAGAAAATAAAGACCCAAAAGAACCTGCAAAGGAGAAAACTTAATTTTTTCTTTGTTTATTTTAAAGTTACTACACAAAACAATAAATTTCATTATGGACATTTTCAGTCATAAGAATTGAGTATGAAAGTAGAAATACTTTGTACTACTACTTGTGTAGTAGTAGTAATAGTGTGTGTGAGTGTGAGTGTGTTCCTGTGAAGGGCCAAGTGTGACTTTGCGTATCATCTTGGATTGCTTCTATCTCCTTCTTGCTTTGCTCTGGGATTTCCCAGGCTCTGCCCACAAGGGCCAGAAGTGCAGGCCACCATTGGTTCCACTTTTTACATTTAGTAATATATTGTAGCTGTATTTCTATTTTAGTACATTAAAATTCTTCCTCATTCTTTTTTCATTATTAATTTCCCCAATAGCAAATATCTAAACTATTTCCCATTCTTTGTGTGAGTATAAATGAATTTGCTTATTTTTTTAACTTATTTCTTTGAAAGTATGTTTAGGGGTGATTTTTAGATGTCAGGTTGCTGTGTGAAGTTAACCTGCTTAAAAATTTGAAAGATATTACTAAATAGCCACGCAAAAAGTTAGTATTAATTTAAACCAAGAAATCCATCTGTTATTTAACTACAATGCCTTTTGCCTTTTTTGGTTTTCATAAAGCAAAATTAGGACGTTTGTTCTAATGGCTTATCTTATTTCAGAATAATGAGATGGTGGAGTTGCAAAGAATACGAATGAAAGATGAAATCAGAGAGTATAAATTTCGGGAAGCCCGACTCCTTCAAGACTACACTGAGCTGGAAGAAGAAAATATCACATTGCAGAAGCTAGTGTCCACATTAAAACAGAACCAGGTGAGATTTAAGAAAGTTTTATTTTAAAAGTTATATCCCAGATGGATATACGTTTTTATACTGTTGTGGTTCAGTCTCTCCTTTATTTTTTAGGAAGGTATTTATCCTTTTCTTTTGGGGGGAGGGGCTTAACCTTCCTTTATAATATTTGTGCACTGGAGTTTCTTGGCTTTCCTGTTTCAGCTAAAATATACTAGAAAAATGTACATTTAAGTAGTATAGTTTGCAATAAAGCTTTATTAGATAAAAATTTTAGTTTTGTGTTAATTTGTGTTAGATATAAATTAAATGTGTCTCATTAAATTTAACTTGGCAACTTCTCATTAAAAGTGCGAATCTATAAATTTGTTTTACATTCCATGCTTACAATATTCTACAATCACTTATCTTCTATCCTTCCTTTTCTCCCCCTTTTCTTCCCATCTTTTTCCTTCTTTTCTTTGTTTTTAAATCATGTGGAAAAAAGGATTATGAAGTATAAGTCAATAGCAAAATACTAAAAAGAAAATGGCTGATAATTTTTCAGCTGTACCCTGATGACAGGAGTCCCTGTACATTCACATTTTTTTTTCTGTAGTAAGGCATAAATGACTCAGTTTTTCTAACTAGTTTGCATTGTAGTTTTTCATAATGATTATTAGTTGCATTCTTGAATTGATGATATGAGAATTCACTTAATAGACAATTTGTATCACGTAGTTTAATAAAGGTGAATTGGATATTCACATTCTTTCAGAGGGTTTCACTCTACAACAGCATCTCTTCTAGTCTAAATCTGTTGTAACATCTCAATTATCAAATGCTGTGCTATGCTGAAGGAGGGTTCTAAGAAACTGTAGGTCCTAACTCCTGATCCTAAAGAACCTGAAGCAAGCCCCGATGTCTGTTTCTGTTTCTTTTCCCAAATTGTTATCTAGGTATAGAAGGTTGTTGATTTTGATAGAAATAATGATTAAGAAGAAAAGGAAAAAATCAAGGAAGAAATAGAAATCCATGCGTTGACAACTTTGAAATTAGACACCTGATCATTGCCTCCCCTATCTATAGTTTCTTAGGCTCAAAGTGTCTTTCCAGAAACCCAGGGTATAGATTCAATCCACCAAGAAGGGTCACAAGGATGTCCTCGTGTGTTGGTCACCTTATTCCTTTCCTAATGTGCAGAGCTCCTGTACACCAACAGCTAGCAGAACCCTCAGGTACTCAGGTCTGATTTCACTAGAGTAAATGACTCATAATAGAAAAACTTTCTAAGTATTACCAAAATATAAGAATTCATTGGTGAGGATTTTTTTCTTCGGAATGATAAAGAATTGTTGCCCACGTGTTTTAGCTCTTCAAATCCTGTTTGCTTTCTGTAGGAATGAACAGAGTGAGTGCCTGGAGTATTCATGACTTCATGTATTGCATTGATTTGATTTGGAGGTTAATTAGGGCCATTGCTGTATATTCTGGATGACTGCCAAGGGCCTGTTAGTGTTCATTAACCGTGATGTGTTTTTATGGAAATTGTACTGTCAGTATGCTGATTACTGTTTGTCGTTCTTTATGGAAGAATTTAAACATGGAAACTCAAAAATTTTAAGGGAGGGTTGGAGAAGTAGCTCAGGGGTTAAGACTGTTTTGAAAGCAGAAGATCCTGAGTTCAAATCTCAGGTCCCATGTAAAAATGCCAGGTGGAAATGATGGCGGCCTGTACTTCCTGCCCTTGTGGGCAGAGTCTGGAAAATGCCTGAATGAAGCAAAAAGGAAGTAGAAGCAATCTAGGGTGATTCCCAAAGTCACCCATGGTCCTCCACAGGGACATGCAGTGCCCTCTGGTATTACACACACACACACACACACACACACACACACACACTATTAAAAGAAATTTTAGGTGAAAACTATACACTTTTATTTCCTAGATGTAATATAGTAATTTTTCCAATTTAGTGTTTAGTCAGTGATTCAAAATAATTTTATGTACAGTAAGTTGTTCTATTTATTTCTTAACAAATGGATAACTATTTTAAGTTTTGCAGACACTATTAGCTTCTCTTACAACTACTTCACTCTGCTCTTGTAGTGTGTAAAGTAATAGCCAAAACCTAAACAAATTGGATTTGTTGTTATCTTGATCTTAATAAATCAACTTATAGAAATGATTATTGGTCTGGATTTGATCTATAGCCATAGTAATATTTGACTATCCTTAGTCTATAGCACCAATTTTTACAAAGAGGACAAATAAAATATCTCTAATGAATGTTTGCAAATGTAAGCTGTGACATCATTTAGGATAGTCAGAAGGTTGTTTGCACTATTAAGCGAGGTTGGCAAAAGGGCGTGTTGTCTAGAGAAAGAAAAGAATATGAGGAGGAAGGAGGCTTTTCAGTAAAATAACCAGACTTGGAAGAGACAGTGATTCTCTTATCCCAAGTAATTTTCATGCTAGTTTTCCTATAACCACTCCAAAGGCAATTTTTTCTTCTCTTTTCACAGTGGAATGAAGTCTTCTGATTCCTAACCTTCCTTTATACTGTCTGCAAGTAACAGTCTAATTAAAGGTTAACCAGCAAATGTGAAGGAAAAATGGATAGTTTCATGTGAATCGTGGATTAGAGTAGGGAGCAGTACAAATAAATATAAAGCTAAATGTAAAGTTTAATTAGCATCTACTAGTGTAATATCTGCTAATTTTTTTAGTTTTTTTTTTATTCAGAGTAGTTTTTATTCAGGAAGTGCTTATTGAAGAACAGAGTTTAATTTTAAACGCTATGGAGGAACATGAAGGAATGATGAGCAAAAGCCTGCAGAGGGCACACCAGCTCGCAGAGACGCTGTCATGACCACAAACGATGTTTTTACAATCCAGATCAAAAGTAGCATAAAACATCACAGTAAGAGCATAATCTTAATAAAATGTTTGAAAGTAAGATGAGAAAGGAAAAAACCCAACTAAATCCCAAGCAGAGCATGTCTGTACTATTAGCCATATTCTTTTGAATTAGTAAGTGCCTGCTCCAACAACGTTTTTGTCTTGGAAGCCTCAGGTGACGGTGTCGCTATGATCTGGTATGCCTTCCTGTGGACTTTCCCAGTGGTATTCACCACATGCCACCTTTTTAAAGCATTTTATCTCCACAACTGCTTTGTAACTCACTTAGAGATAACACTGTTTATTCACTTGGATGTCCTTTTTAGTCCAGTTTTTTCTAGTATCATGAATACTTAATATTATGATAAAGTACAATAAATTATTCCTGATTTATAAGGCAAACAATACTGTCTTCTGATCATTCAGTCTTAGAAAAAAGAAATCACAGGATGGTGGGCATCTTTTCATTTTAAGCATTAAATTATATCTTTGATTATGTATTTTTCACACCTAGTTATACATACATAATATGTAATTATCTTATATTACTACAAAAGTATAATTTGTTCTTTTTATATTTTGTAGGTTGTTACATGTTTCTTAAATGAATTAAGTGTACTAGAGTGTTTAATGGCAGCTTTGTAAGACCCAAATTTTAGTTTTATGAATCTTCTTTAACCTATCTAATTCAGGTTGAGTATGAAGGTTTAAAGCATGAGATTAAGCGATTTGAGGAAGAGACAGTGCTCCTGAACAGCCAGTTGGAAGATGCCATTCGGCTGAAAGAGATTGCAGAGAACCAACTAGAAGAAGCCCTTGAGACACTGAAGAATGAAAGGGAACAAAAAAACAATCTGCGGAAGGAGTTGTCTCAGTACATCAGCCTCGGTGATAACCATATCAACATCTCAGTAGATGGGCTCAAGTTTACTGAAGATGGGAGTGAGCCAAATAATGATGACAAAATGAATGGACATATCCATGGGCCTCTTGGAAAACTGAATGGAGACTATCGGACTCCCACCTTAAGGAAAGGAGAGTCCCTGCATCCTGTGTCTGACTTATTTAGTGAACTGAACATTTCAGAAATTCAGAAATTGAAGCAGCAACTTATGCAGGTAAGAATTTTATTTAAACCTGCATAAGGTTTAAATATAGGTAAAAATAACAAGTACAGTGTATGAGGGTCCCCTTCTTCCCACATCAGTGCCAGCATTTGTTTTTTGTGTTTTAGATCATAGCTATTCTGACTGGAGTGAGATAATATCTCAGGGAGGTTTTAATTTGCATTTCTTTATTGGCCAGCAGAACATTTTTTAAGATGTTTGTTAGACATTTGATTTTGTCTTGTGAGAAGTTTCTTTTCAGTTTTATAGCCCACTTTTTAATGGGGTTATTTATTTCTGTGGTATTTAATTTGTGAGGTTCTCTATGTACTCTGGGTATTAATCCTCTATCGGAGATGTGGTTAATGAAAATGTTCTCCCACTCTATAGGTTGCCTTTTTGCTTGATTCATATTCTTCTTTTGCTGGGCAAAGCTTTTTAATTTCATATAATCCTGCTTGTTTATAGTTAGACTCATTCTTTGTGCCTTTGGGGTTCTATTGAGGAAATACTCTCCAAGGCCAACCAATTCAGGTATTGCCTAATTGTTGCTTCTAGGAGTTTTATAGTCTGTGGTCTAACATTGAGGTCTTTTGTCCATTTGGAGTTGATTTTCATGCAAGGAGACAAATAAAGGTCCAGTTTCATTTTTCTGTCTGTAGATACCCAAGTTTGTCAGCACCATTTGTTGAAGATGTTATTCTTTTTCCAATGTTTTTTTTTTTTTTTTTTCTTTTTTTTGCACCCGTGTCAAATATCAGTTGACTGTAGGTGAGTGCACTCATTTTTTTTTTTTTTTAAAGAGTTCTTTTTTTTTTTTTAATTTTTTTATTATTATTATTATTTATTCAACTGTGCGCATGTGCATGTGTCCCTACCAGGACCAGAAGCGCAGGCCACCCCCGCTTCCGCCTGGCGTCTATACATGGGATCTGGGAACCGAACTCAGGACCTTCCGCCTGCAAGGCGAAGGCTTAACCCCTGAGCCACCTCTCCAGCCCCGAGTGCACTCATTTTTGAGTCTTTAATTCTAATCCATTGGTCTGTATCTCTTTTTTGGAACTAGTACTGTGCTGTTTTTATTACTATGGCTATATAGTATAGTTTATGGTGATACCTCCAGTGGAGTTTTTGTTATTTGCTCTGGATTGTTTTTGCTATCCTGGATCTTTTATGCTTCTATATGAAATTTGAGATTGTTTTATCAACTTCTGTGAAGAATTGGGTTGGGATCTTGATTGGTATTGCATTGAATCTGAATAATGTTTTTGGTAGAATGGTCATTTTAACAATGTTAATTCTGCCAATCCAGGAGCATGGAAGATCTTTCCATTTTCTGGTGTCTTCTGCAATCTCTTTAGAGTTTTAAAGTTTTCATTTTATAGATCTTTCATTTTTTTATGAGTAATGGTGAATGATACTGTTTTTCTGAAGTCTTTCTTGCTTTGTTTATTCTTGGTGTATAAAAAAGTCACTATTTTTAACATTAATTTTGTATACTGCCACTTTACTGAATGTATTTATTAGATCCAGGAGTTTCCTTGCAGAATTTTTAAGGTCCTTGAGGTACAGGATCATGCCATCTGTAAATAGTGATAATTTCTTCTTTTCCAAGTTGTATCCCTTTTATCTCCCTTGCTTGTCTTATGGCTCTAGCTAAGATTTCAAGTACGGTGTTGAATAGGAATGGTGAGAGTGAGCAGTCTTGCCTAGTTCCTGATTGAGTGGAAATGCTTTAAGTTTTCAGCGTTTAGGATGATTTGTACCATTGACTTGTATATGGCCTTATTATGTTGCTAAATGTCTCTTCCAACCCTATTTTCTCCAGGGTTTTTATCATAAAGATATGCTGGATTTTGTTAAAACCTTTTTCAGTATCAGTTGAAAGACTCATGTGTGTTTTGTCTATTTATATGGTGAATTATATTTATAGATACATGTATATTGAACCAACCTTGCATGTCTGGAATAAACCCAACTTGGTCATGGTGAATGATCTTCTTGATATGCTTTTGAATCTAGTTTGCTAGTATTTGTTGAGGATCTTGGCATCTGTGCTCATCAATGAGATAGGCCTATAGTTTTCATTTTTTGTTGAGTCTTTATTTGGTTTTGGGATCAGTGTAATGTTGGCTTCCTAGAAGGAGTTTGGAAGTGTTCCTTCCTTTTTTATTTTGTGCAACAGTTTATGGAGCATTGGTGTTAATTGTTCTTTGAATGTCTGGTAAAATTCTGCATTGAGTTCATCTGGTCTTAGGCTTTTCTTGGTAGAGAAACTCATAATTACTGCTTCAACTTTATCTCTTGTCATTGGGCTATTTAAATTATTCAATTCCTCGTGGTTTAACTTTGATGTATGTGGTTAAAAATTTGTCCATTTCTTTGTGATTGTCAAACTTGGTGGTGTACAAATTTTTAAAGTACGACCTTATGGTATTTCCAATTTCTTTGACATCTGTTATGATAGCTCCATTTTTGTCTCTCTCTTTTTTTTTAATTTGGATTTTCTCTCTCTTGGTTTTGTTAATTTGGCTAAGGGTTTGTCAATCTTGTTGAATTTTTCAAAGAACCAACTTTTTGTTTGATTGATTCTTTGTATTGTTTTCTGTCTCAATTTCAGTTATTTCTCCTGTGTTCCTGCTAATGTCTGCACGCCTGTCTCTTTTGGGGTTGGTTTGTTCTTGTTTCTCTAAAGCTTTAAGCTATGTTCTTAGGTTGTCACTTGTGATGTTTCCTTTGTTTGTTTGTTTGTTTATTTGTTTGTTTGATGTAGGTGTTGAGTGCTATGAATTTTCTTCTTAGGACTACCTTCATCGTATCCCAGAGGTTTTTATATGATGTGTTTCCACTATCATTGAGTTCTAGGAATCCTTGAATTTCCATTTTTAGTTCTGTGTGGATCAATTCCTCATTTAGTAGCATATTATTAAGCTTCCAAAGGTTTGCATACTTTCTGGTGTTTGCCTTGTTGTGGATGTCCTTTATGCCCTGATGGTCGGAGAGAATACAGGTGATGATTTCAGTTTTCTTGTATTTGTGCAGGCTAGCTTTGTATGTGCAGCCCAATATGTGATCTATTTTAGAGAAAGTTCCATGGGCTGCTGTAAAGAATGTATATTCTTTAGTGTTACGATGGAGTGGTCTGTAGATGTCTGTCAAATGGTTTCATTTAGTTCCAGTGTGTCTCTGTTCAGTTTTTGGCCTGTTGATTGGTGAGAGTGGGGTGTTGAAATCCCTTACTATTATCGTGTGCTTTATGTATAGTAGTGTTTAACGAATTTTGGTGAGCCTATGTTTGAAGCATATATGTTTAATTGTGTGAATTCTTCTTGGTGCATTGTTCCTTTGGTGAGTATGTAACATCCTTTTGTATCTCTTATGATTTGGCTTGGTTTGAAGTCTATTTTATCAGATATTAGGGTGGTGTAATGGTTACTCTGCGCTGTTACCATTGCTGTGAGAGAGCATTCAAAGTCAAGCAACTTAACAGAGAATGAGAGATTTATTCAGTTTACAGTTCCAGGGGGGAGAAATAGTCTTTCATGGATGAGGCGACATGGCTCTTGGCTGAAAGCTTGAGGCAGGCTAAATCACTGCAGACATCCTGGAGTCTCTCTTCCAAGTCTTCTGTTCTATGGTTCCTTTTATCTGGTCTGTAACTTCAGAGGTTCTAATCAAATCCAGGGATGGTCTTTGTATTGTAAATATATTAATCCGGATAATCTCCCCAGATAGTCTGACAGCTAATTTTAGTTAATGCCAGGTGTGGTCAAGTTGACACCCAAGAACTCCTGCTTGTTTCCTAGTTTTTGCTTGGAGTATCTGTGACCCTGAGATTGTGCCTGTCTTCTAGGTGAGGTGTGTTTCTTGGAGACGCATATTGCTGGTTTGGGTTTTAATCCTTGGTGATGGTCTGTGTCTCTTAATTGGGGAGTTGATCCCGTTAATGTTTAAAGATATAATTGAGAAATTTTTTTTGATTCCTGTCATTTTTTGAATTCGTTGATTTTTTTGTATGTTGGCATTTCTCTGCCTAGTAGCTGTTTTATTTTTTCTTCTTATCCTCTTGCGTATGCTGACCAATTTCCTCTATCTTGAGAATTTTTTCTAGTATTTTCTGCAGGCCTGGTTTGGTAGATAAGAAGGACTTTAGTTTATTTTTGTCTGGAAATATTTTTCTTTTTCCTTCAGGCATGACTGATAGTTTGACTGCATATAGCAGCTTGGGTTGACATTTGTAATTTTTCATAACTTGAAGAATGCCTTTCCAGGCTCTTCTGGCTTTTACTGTTGAAATTGAGAATTCAACTATTATTCTAATAGGCTTGCCTTTAAATGCGACTTTTTTTTTTTTTCCTTTACAGCTCTCAGAATGATATCTTTGTCCTGTATCTGAGATGTTGCTATTATTTGCCTTGTTGTATTTCTATTTTGGTCATATTTGAGTGTTATGCAATATGCATCTTGTACTTGGATGTACTTGGACACTCTTTTCCCTAGGTTTATGATTGACTGAAATATCTGGGCTGGGTTTTATTTCTTGTGTTTCTTTTTCTGAGATTCTGTGGGAACATAAGTTTGGCTTCTTCATGTTGTCCTATAGTTCTTGGATATTCCTTTCATGTTTTTTATTTGACCTTTCAGTTTCTTTAATTGAATGATCCTGTTTTTTCAGTTTATCTTCTAAATCTAATATTTTATCTTCTGCTTGATATATTCTCTGTGTGATATTCTCTATTAGGTTTTTAATTCCAGTTAGTTTAGCTTTACATTCCAGCTGAATTTTCGTTTGGCATTTTTTTTTTCACCTGTTCTAAATTTGTTCTTGTTTCCTCTATTTCCTTTTTTCATCTCAAATAATTTTTTTTAATTTTCTTGCTCATATAAGGTCATAGAGTTATTTATCTCTCTCTGAGTTCTTTATATTCCTTTTGTCTTTCCTTTTGTATTTCTTCTTAAAGTTTGTGATTAAGTCAATGACGTTTCCTTAGAGATCATTATCCTCAGTATCCATGAATGGCATCCCTGAGATTATTCTTACTGGAGTCTATAGTATGGGGGTTGGTGTTTGTTGCCCAAGACATTGAAAGACCCCCAGTCTTTCTTTCACTCAGGAAAGAGGCCGCCGAGAGAGACACCAAGACCCTTCTCGCTGCAAAGGCATGAGGCTTTATTTAACGATGTGCCAGGCGGCTCCAGCAACCTCTCATGCAGGAGAGACTGAAGCGGCCCCCAGCAACTCGGACAAGGGGTTTTTAAGGGGTCTTGGGGTGGGAGTCGCTTAGCTGGGGAACTTTCCATGACCTTTACAGTCATTGGTCACCAAGAGCTCAGGTGGAGTTGGCTCTTAGATGATCGTTCCAGTCCACCTGCTTAACCGCAGGCTGTTCATTCTGGGTGACAATTATTGATGGAATTCCCCTTTGTGCAAACTTGCTTTTCCAGAACTGAAGGGTGTGAGGTCCTAAGGGGTGGGGAAATATCTGCAAATAGCTCAAGGCTGTTCATAGTTTTAAGCAATGGCTAGCAGTGGATGCTTGGATGGCTGTAAACAATGGCTAACAGCAGCGATGCCTGAATGACTACAAGCAAGGGCTCTACTGTGGGCCTGAACCGGCCTGCTTTGTGAATTTTCTTCTATTTTGAAGTTTCTTTTAGGGTGAGGGTTTCAGGGTCTAGGGTCTCAGGGTCTCACAACGTGTTTTCCTGGTACTTTGTGTAGTTTGTGGTTTTTACATTGTTACCTGGACATTTTCTATTGTCTTTGGTGGATTTTTTTTAACTTTATTTGTTTGTGTGTGTGTGTGTGTGAGAGAGAGAGAGAGAGAGGGGGGGGGGGCACTGTGTGTCCCTGTGGAGGACCACAGGTAACTTTGGGAATCATCCAGGATTGCTTCTATCCCATTTTTGCTACTCTGGGATTTCCCAGGCTCCAGCCACCAGGACAGGCAGACTGCTGCCATTACTGCCTGGCATTTTTTTTTTTTTTTTTTCATATTAAACTTGTAAAAATATGGAACGCTTCACGAATTTGCGTGTCATCCTTGCGCAGGGGCCATGCTAATCTTCTCTGTATCGTTCCAATTTTAGTATATGTGCTGCCGAAGCGAGCACCTGCCTGGCATTTTTACGTGGGTCCTGGGATCTGAACTCAGGATCTTCTGCTTTTGAGGCAGAGTCTTAACCCCAGAGCCATCTCTCCAACCCTTTGGTAAATATTTTTGACTCACCTGGCATAGAGTGGGGCCTGCAGGACCAACAAAGGCTGGAGTGGGGAGGGTGAGAGGGTTTTCACTCCTCGGACCGCATGGCTCTGGCCTCGCCTGGTGCCTTGTTTTTTCTTTTTTAATTTTAATTTAAAAAAATTCATGTTTTAGCTCTTGTGTACTCTGGAAATTAATCTGCTGTCATATTCATAGCTATCAAAGATTTTCTCTTATTCTGTGGGTTGCATTTTTGCATGATTAACAGTTTCTTTTGTAAGACAGAAGCTTTTTTTAATTTTGTGAGTCCCACTTATTAATTGTTGAACTTACATCTTTTTGCAAATGGGATCTTTTTCAGAAAGTCTTACCTATCAATTCAGGTGTGCTTCCTACTCTTCTTAAAGTTTCAGCTTCAGCAATGTGGATGAGGTACTTTATTGTGTAAGATAGCCTAATAGTTTCAGTCAACTCTTTTGTTGAGTAAAAGCCCAGTTCTCTAAATTTGTCTCAAACTGTGTAATTATAAAGGTTCAAAAAAGATGAGCCATTTAACAGAAAGAATGGCTGAGAACAAATAAACTCTCAGCAAGATAGTGGTTATCAATAGGCGGGTAAACCCCTCATCTTTGGTCCTAACTATTAGATGTAATGACAAAAGGTTCCTCATGTATTTCAAATTCTCTGAGGGTCATTTTTTGGGACACAGTACTTTATTTTCTCATAAGTAGAGTTGTGAAAAATGTCTTCATTAGAATCTTGAAAGATGTCATGGATGCTATTAATTGTCAACCTTACACCTTAGGAAGTAGATCTCCAGGCCCACCTGAAAGGTATTCTTTAGATTAAGGTTGGCTTTTGTACATGCCTGTAAGAGATTGTCTTGGCTGCATAATTTACGTGGGTCCCTAGGCATGTGGTCTGGAACTGTATAAAGATGGAGAGAGCTAATTGGATATTGTCAAGCAAGCAACTGTTCAGGCATGATTCTTCGCTCTCTGCTTCTGCTATGGATGTGATATGACCAGTACCCTGAAAGCCTGCTGTTACGGTCTGTCACAATGGACTATAACCTGGAATTGTGAGGTGGAATAAATTCCTTTCTCCTAAAACGTATTTTGTTACAGCAATGTACAATGAAACTAAAACAAAGACTTATCATATGGATAGAATGCTTAGAAAAAGCCTAGTATATAATAAATGTTCAGTGATTATTATTATTATTATTATTTTAGCTCCATAATGACTTTAGTTTATGAGATACTAAGTTGATTTAGATACTGTTATTCTTGCTGTGACTAATTTTAGACTATTAACTGAGGAATAGTAGTTTTAGATGAGCTCATGTAGGCACTGGTAGGAATGATGGTAGAAAGATGGTCAAGGTCTAAAAAGGGATTCATGCTGCAAATTATTAGAGCAAGAAAAACTTTTTGGGATAGACCATCTCCGCTTTCCTGTCTTTGACCAGCTCTGTCAGTACAGACTGGTGGGTAAAGATGTAGAGGAGCATAGGCTTGGCCTTGTATTTCTAAGTTAACTCCAAATTCAGTAGTGAAACCAGATTCTATTCAGCTTAACAGCTTCTAATCTCATACCAACAACACTAACTTATTTTTGTTTTAGACTGAGTAAAAAGGTAAGCATTTGTCTTCTAATAAATAATTTTTTTAAATAAAGCATTTAAATTTTCCTAAGAATATATTTCATGGGCTGAGGAGACAGCACAATGGTTAGAACACTTCTGTGCAAAGACTGGAGTCCAGATTCCAAAATCCATGCAAATACCAGGTATGCCGGACAGTCCATCTGCAATTCCAGCACCTGAAAGCCACAGGAGCAATTTGACTATCCATACTGGCCCCAAATTGGCAAGTTCTAGGTTCAATTGAAACATATTGCTTCTTTGAATAAGGAGGAAAATGATCAAGGAAAATTCTAGAAATCAACCTCAAGCCTCCATAGGTGCCCAGACATGTGAACATTCATATAAACCTGTGTACATATGATACATATGTACATTTAAAAATTTATTTGATTATTTGAGTAAAAGTGCAACTTTAGTATATTATCTTATAAATTATTTCTCCATAATCTGATAATATTTTGTTAGATGTCTATCTCCTGGGGTTTCATTTTTGTGAATAAAAATTATAATTACCATTATAGGATATATCACCTTCATTTTGTTGTGAAGGGCTTTGCAAATGAAGCTTGAAAAACAATATGATAATTCTGATACTCAGTAGTTCTCCACCAGGAAGTATATACTTTCTGCCAGAACCAGGGTTCTGAATATTATTTCATAAAGGAGCTAACACAGCCTTTCAAGTATAGCTCTCTGAAATGTTGTTGGAGTCAGATGTGTTCTGAAATCAAATTTTTGGAACGTGAGAAGGTAACAACATGCAATTATAGAATCTTAAATATGGCCAAATATGTCATCCAATAATCAATCAATATTTACAATGAATTACATTAAAATCTTATATCAAATACCTAACATTAAATACTAGTTTTGTGTAACAAAACACAAGCATTTATACTAAGGGTAAAAAAAGAAGGGACCTTGAAAGTCCTCACATCAGTCAGGTAGAATTTTGATCTCCTCAGGAAGTTGTTTGAGTAATGCTATGTGTTATTCCTTTTTATTCAGTGCACTAGTGACATAACCTTAATTTCAAGGGTTTTGTATTTAGTTGTAGCCATCATAAGTTATATTATTGTTACATTATTAGTCATTTCTTACTTTGGTAAGCCTAAAGCATAGTTAGGGTGGGGCAGTTAGTATTTTCTTAGTCCCCATGTTTGTTTTGGATTTCTTTTGACATGAATCCAAACCCTGTATCTAAGTGAGAGTTGTGTGTTCGCACTTAGCTGTTATTGGCAGGCCATGACAGTGTTCAAAGCAAGATACAACTTTCAAGATTTTCTTCCTTATTATCATGAAACTCTGAGATCTATAGAACTGTGCAATAAGTATAGTTAATGCATTGCTTTCTTAGAAATTATTTTGAAAGTAGGTTTTCTAAAAATGATAAGCATGTGAAGTGATGTACATGTTAATTAAATTCAGCCATTTGTCAGTTTATCCATATTTCAAAGCATGTTGCCAATGATTTGTATATGTTATATGCCAGTCAGGTTATTTTTAAAAAGAACACCTTTGATAACAGTGTACCTAGAGCATACTCTGTTGGCCTTTTTTAAAAATCTTGCATAAATTGTATTTTTCTTAGTAGTTTACTTAATTTGGTTCCAGAAAACTCCCCCTCCCCCCTTTCTGAGGCACATCTATTAAGGGGAAAGTAATAAGTGAGCTTGTGCCTTTACTATAATTAGGAAAACATTCCCTCCCACCAAAAATAAATAAATAAATAAATTCCAGGTCTTTGTAGAAATGCTCTACTGCCATCTGCTGGGAAGTAGTGACAATAAGCCCAAGAATGTAGCTGGCTTCAACGTGCTATGTTTCATTGAAGAGCAAAGCAGTGACTGTTGAGTCCAGGAGTTCAAGGCTGATTGGGTGAAACAGTAAGACCCTCATCTAAGAAAAAAAGAAAAAAGAAACTATGAGGATTACAGTTAAACATTGTCTGCTAGAGTTGTGTCTCACACAACCTTCTCAGTTGTATATTGAAGCCCTGGTGGCAATGTCATGATTCTGTTGTAAAACCGTTGTGAAAAACAAATGAGAGGGGCAAATGCACTACTTTGTGCACACTGTAAAACTGCCTGAGCCATGATTTGCTGAAAACCATCAACTTTTAAGATGTTAAGAAACTCTTTGCTACCATTTTATATAACTAGCCAATACATAAACCATAGACGATATATGGGAAAAATGTAAGTGATGCTATCTACTCTAAATTAAGGGGTACTGAGATGAATATGTTACTGAATTATATACTTTTCCTATATTGTAGAATAAATCACATATTTATTTAATGTTGAAATTATTCACATACACAAAAGTATAAGCAAACAAACAAACAAACAGTAAGAGAGCTGGCTAGGTCAGTGGGGAAAAGGCACTTGCTGCCTGATGAACCAAATTAGTCTTTGAACCCACACAGTGGAAGGAGAGAATTCTTGCAAATTGTTGTCTGACTTTCACATCTACATACAAAGTTGTGAGTGAACATTGTCACAAAGACAAACACACTGACATATACAAAATAAATATTTAAAAATACCGTAAGAAAACACATTCACCTACAAGTCCCATAAACTTGACCCAAAAAAGGGTTTAGTAGTGGACAACTCATTTAGTGCTGCCACCCTTTATTTAATAATTTGGAATCATTATTGGATACATTGTTTTAACTTTTTGGTAGTTTTAATAGAATGAAAATAAGTAGATCCTATCTAGAAGAACAAACTGCTCACTTAACACACCTAGAGGAGCCTAGTATGCAGATCACACCCTGTTCTAAATACATTATCTTATTTTCTTGACACTTTACAACAAACTTGTGACACATTTTTCTTTAATTAATTTTTATTCCACACAATGGCCTTTCTTGTTGAAGGACTGTTTGGAAAAAGCTTTTAATATTATGCTAATTAAATAATGTTTAGACTTTAGAGGAAATTCATTTGTCAAAGGAACAAGAAAAACACAGAACTAAAACACAGATCTCATCTTTACTGAAATCATAATGCCAATAATAGAGCATTCAGAAAATTTTCCATTTCCTTTATGAAAAATTCAATAGGTTGGCTTCCATCAAATACTGTATTATAAAGTACTTTAAGACATAATTATCAGAAATACTGGATTAGTAGACACTTTAATTAAAAATATGAGGAATATTCATTCTGTTGTGGGTTTTTAGGTGATCGCATGCTTCTGAATGTATTAGTTTACTGTTGACATTGCACTGAAGTTATCCAGAGGCTGCCTCCTGCCGTTTCAGGTAGAGCGGGAAAAGGCCGTTCTTCTGGCCAACCTCCAGGAGTCACAGACCCAGCTGGAGCACACCAAGGGGGCACTGACGGAGCAGCATGAGCAGGTGCACCGGCTGACAGAGCACGTCAATGCCATGAGGGGCCTGCAGAACAGCAAAGAGCTCAAGGCTGAGTTGGACGGCGAGAAGAGCCGGGACTCGGGGGAAGAGGGCCATGACTACGAAGTGGACATCAATGGCTTGGAGATCCTTGAGTGCAAATACAGAGTGGCGGTCACTGAGGTCATTGATTTGAAAGCAGAAATTAAAGCCTTAAAGGAGAAATATAATAAATCCATAGAAAACTATACAGAAGAGAAGGCCAAGTATGAGAGTAAGATTCAAATGTATGATGAGCAGGTGATAAGCCTTGAGAAGACGACCAAGGAAAGTGGTGAGAAGATGGCCCATATGGAGAAGGAGTTGCAAAAGATGACTGGCTTAGCCAACGAAAATCACAACACCCTCAATACGGCCCAGGATGAGTTGGTAACATTTAGCGAAGAACTAGCCCAGCTTTACCATCACGTGTGTCTATGTAACAATGAAACTCCCAACAGGGTAATGTTGGACTACTACCGGCAAAGCAGAGTTACTCGCAGTGGGAGCCTCAAGGGGCCTGATGATCCCAGGGGACTTTTATCTCCACGATTAGCCAGGAGGGGTGTGTCATCCCCAGTAGAACCACGGACCCCATCTGAACCAGTTTCTAAAGAAAACACAGAGGCCAGCAAAGATCCAAGCCCAACTAAGACTCCCACAATCTCTCCTGTTATTACTGCCCCGCCATCTTCTCCAGTATTGGATACAAGCGATATCCGCAAAGAGCCAATGAATATCTATAACCTCAATGCCATAATCCGAGACCAAATCAAGCATCTTCAGAAAGCAGTGGATCGGTCCTTGCAGCTGTCTCGTCAAAGAGCAGCAGCTCGGGAGTTGACCCCTATGATCGATAAGGACAAAGAAGCCTTAATGGAAGAAATTCTCAAGCTGAAGTCTCTGCTAAGTACCAAACGGGAACAGATTGCCACACTGAGGGCAGTGTTGAAAGCCAACAAACAGGTAACTCTTCTTCTACGACTGAAGACACACCAGAAAAAAATTTCTTAAACTAGTTTATCCCTTAATTTTGTTGAATATTTACCATTCAATAAGAGTTCAGATTCTTGATTCACAGAGCAATAAAACCACCTATGTATCGCAGTACCAAATCAGGATGCAACATTGTTTTAAAGTTGGATGAGATAGGAGAATATCTGTTACCAGCTAGATAGCACAGGCCATGAGGAAGGTAAAGCAATTAACAGAGGTGCTTCAGATGCAGATAAAGCCCAGTGGGCCAGGTAGTGATTGCTAAGCAGAAACCTTAGAAACAATAGAATAGTTATAGCTAACTGATGTATTCGAAGAGATTCATGTATTTGATCAAAGACAGAATATTCTAGGGTATTCTTGGAAAAGACATTCAGATAATTTTCCTGACTTATTCCTGAAGGTTGAATATTATTAATTTAGAAACTTATACCTATTAAAAATACGAAGATTTTTTTCTCTTTTTTTTTGGGCTACGTGTGAGTGTGTATGTGTGTAGGAGTGGGTGTGGGTGTGGGTGTGGGTGTGTGTGTAGAAAAGGGCCCAAGGATCATCCTGGACTGTTCTACCTCCCTATTGCTTTGCTCTGGGATTTCCCAGGTTCTACCTTTCAGGCCCAGAAGCTCTAGCTGCCATCATTTCTGCCTGGCAGTTTTATATGGGATCTAGATCGGAACTCAGGTCCTTTTGCTTTCAAGATAAAGGCTTGACCCCTGAGCCATCTCTCCAGCCCCCTAAATATGAAGATATTTAATTGAAACAGATAAGATGGCTTAATAGACAAGACAAAGTTGTGAATAAGTATTCATAGGAGGTAGTAAATGGGATGCAAAAATCAGTTACTAGTAATCTAGCATGAATCCAACATAGGCCTGTAACTGTTTACATGATAGAATATGTGAAGAACTTTAAACTGTTATCAACAGTACCACAGGATTTTGGAGTCAGTAAAGCATTCCTAACTGGATGTATATTTTCAAAATGTTTTGTAATACCATTTGTATTATATTACTATTACATCAGTTACATGTACATATTATAATATGTAATTATTAACACAGAATTCTTTGTTTTAGCAAAAAAGGAATCATCTTGCTTTAAAGTAGGCATACTGTATTTTCTGTGAATTATGTTACAGATTTTTTTTCAGAAACACGATGTCTTCTGATGGAATAGGTAAGTACCAGTCATGCACTAGGTTGTGGTAGATAGACCTAAAGATTCTAATCTCTTCCAGAAGGGGATTTATAGCCATCTAGGACTGACAGAATACAAGCAGATTAGTATGATGTGTTCTAATCCAAGTAATGAGAATATTGCAGAGAAGCAACTAATATTTCCTATAAGATTAGAAAAGACCTCTCAGTAGCAAGTATAATTCTTAAAGGATAAGAAGCTATTTTTTCCAGGTTGAGAAGGGCAAAGTGACAGAATAGGATTTTATATTCTGGGAATGCTTATGAAAGGTCCTTAAAAAGGACAAAAGGATTAGTGTTTTTGTTTTGTTTTAATTTAGAAAGTAAGTTTGGAGTGTGTGGAGAATGTAGTGAATGCAGATTTGAGCAAATCCGTAAGTTTTTAGATACTTAAAATTAACTTAGAAAAAAACTTTGTGTAGGTTATAGACAAGCAGATTTATAAGCAAAAATGAATATTCTGAGTTTATGCTTCTGTTTCAGATCTAGTTCTCGTCATCGCCTCTCATTCCTCCCCTTATATACTGACCATGTGTTTACAAATCTGTTACATCTATATTTTCATAATTTAAACTCACTTTTTGTTCTCAATGAATTTGTTTAAACTTAAAAAATGAACTAGTGACTTTTTTTCAATTTATGTATTATGGATAATTTCCTGAGCTTATTAATATTCCAAAGATTCCAGTGAGTATTGATGCTGTATAACATACAGAATTTTAATTTTAATCTGAATTTAAATTCAATAAGAACTAATGAGATGCTACATTGGAATCAAAACATTAGCAAACTACCCCATCCTACTTTTAAAAGAGGCCTTGTGCTCTGTAATCTATATTGGCATTTTGCATAAGTTGAATGGCATTGGTGTAATGGCTTAGCTAGTAAATATGCTTGTTTTAAGAGCTTCACCCTCTGAGTTAGAGCCCTAGAACCCACAAAGTGGAAGGTTGAACAGTTTCCAGAAAGTTGTCCCCTGGTCTCCACATGTGCTATGACATGATCGCTCTCTCTCTCTCTCTCTCTCTCTCTCTCTAACACACACACGCATACATACACAAACATACACATACAGATAATGAAACATATAAAAGAAAGTTGAATGATGTTCATTTTAAAATGCAAAAAAAGAGAGACAACTTTAAAAGTATTGAATTCTTTCTGTGAAATCTCATTTGTAATGCTCCCTCCACATCTAGTATTGGATATTTTTTACTGTAAAAGGCTGTAGTTTACAGTCTATAAAATGTATGTTTTCTGTTTGACTTCAACATGCATATTATACACTGTGCATTAAACATTTGCTGATAACACCCATTGATTCAGTGAGCTTGGTTTTATACCCGGTTCTGTGCTAGAACTAATTTCAGGCACTTCAGACCTTCTCCATTCTCAAATTCAGACAATTATCTTAATCCATTCAACATTTTATTTTATTTTTATTTATTCAAGTGTGTGTGTGTGTGTGTGTGTGTGTGTGTGTGTGTGTGTAGAACCACGGGTGAATTCGGAAACCACCATGGATCACCTCCACCTCCTCCTCCTTGTTTACTCTGCCTGGGATTCACAGGCTTCGCCCTACCAGGACCAGAAACGCAGGCCACCCCCGGTGTCTATATGTGGGGTCTGGATCCAAACTCAGGACCTTCCGCCTGCAAGGCAGAGGCTTAACCCCTGAGCCACCTCTGCAGCTCCCCCATTCAACATTTTAGAGTCTATATTTTTTTAAAGAGATTATGGAGAGTTAGGTTTGACTATTATTCATTGTTTTAACCAAGTTGTAGGCAAAAACTTAGAAAAGTGTTTGGTTCTTTAGCACTTATGCTCATTAAACATATTGTTTGTCATGTATGTCTATGTCTTTTATTCTGTTTCTCATGCATAGAACACACACAAATACTTTTTTTCTACCACATTTCATTTGGAATCTGAGCTTATTCACTAACTTTTTGATGATACCTTTTAAGTGTAAGGTTTCATTGACTCCTAACTGAAATGCAACAAATGTCATAAAGTATTTACTGAACTGTGTCATTCCCTTGGCTCCTGATACTAGATGACTGTTGCCAGTTTGCAGGGCAATTTAACAGATTATTGAAACACAGCATGAGTTGGTGTTAAAATATGTACATAGGTTTCTGTGATATCTCATCTCATCGATTTCAGTTTCCATTTCCAAAAGGAAATGGTGACCCCTACATGAAGAGACGCCTGATGTGATGTGTGAGTTAGCCTATGGTTTTGTGCTTCAGACAGCTGAGGTGGCCCTGGCCAATCTGAAGAACAAATATGAGAATGAAAAGACTATGGTGACTGAGACGATGACAAAGCTGAGGAATGAGCTGAAGGCTTTGAAAGAAGATGCTGCCACCTTCTCCTCTCTGAGAGCAATGTTTGCAACAAGGTAACTGTTTTTCTCTCCATAAGTAGCCTATGGTACATGGCAAGACTGTGTTCAGTCATAGTGCATCTTTGTGCATCTTGAGTGTTTTGATCTGTGGTCTAGAATGTTAAAAACAGGAAGAAAACATGATTCTACACGATCTAATCTAAGATTTAAAAAAACTTACTGTTTTTGTTTTTATAGCCCATAGTGGTGGGCACACTGGGTCAAACAATTCTATCACATAAGCATTTTATTAAAATAATATAAGAAAGTTTTTTTCCTATAATTTATAGCTCCTAAAGGATCAAATTTTGTAGGTATCTGTGATCCTGGGATTAAACCCATATTCTCACCTATGCTAAGCAGGAGTTATTCCGTTGAGGCACCTCTCCCTGTGCCTGGGCATCTAGGAGTTTTTAAAAAGAGTCTGGGGGTGTAGAGTGCTTAGCATCCACGAGGGTTCAATCCTCGGTATCTAATTTTTTTTAAAAAAGTTCATTCATTCATTCATTATGTGTCAGAGGGCACTGTGCGTCCCTTGGAGGACCAAGGGTACTTCAGGAATCATCCTGGATTGCTTCTACCTCCTTTTTCTTTCACTCTGGGATTTTCCTGGCTCTGCTCACCATGGCCAGAAGTGCAGGCAACCACAATTTCAGTCTGACATTTTTTATGTGAGAACTGGGATCCAAACTCAGGACCTTCTGCTTTGAGACAGTCTTAACCCCTGAGTCATATCTCCATCCTACACTTAGTTTTTTTAAAGGCTTCCAAGAGCTAAATATTATTTTATCTCCATTTATGAAAAGAAATGGGGAACCTCCGGATCTCAAATTCTTTCACTTCAGAGCCTGTTTTTTATTTCCTTCTTCTTTAGAATACCTCACAGTTAGGGTTATTTCTAAATTTGCACACTACATTTTGGGTAACTCCATGAACTCATTAACTATCTATATGAAGAGTAGTTGCTACTAATGTCTTAAGTTTGCCAAAAACTTGGAGTAAGATTTATTCCCACCATGCTTTTTCCAAATTTATGTGCATGGACTCAGCTTTTACCTTCAGTGGGAAGACAGATCATAGAGCTCATCTTCCTGCTGCTGTATATGTATTAAATTTTTGCAGATCTTTATTTTCTTTGACAACTCACTACTTTATCATTTGGTTTGATTTTTTTTTTTAACTCAAGTGAATTTGTCAAAAACAGTATCATTTGTGATTGGATTAAAATAAAACCTATAAATACAAGTAAAGAAGAAGTTTTCTTTATAACATTATCATTCTTTTGGATTTAGGTATAGCCCATAATAGAAGTGTCTCATCCCTGTAAAGAGTCAATATTAAACAATAGACATAACCATTGTACTTACTTAAGGTAATGATGGATATTGTGTAAAATTACATTGTCATCACAAAGCAGCTCCCACAATAACTGTCCTTAGGTTTTATTGACACTTTTTTACATTGTCTCCATATGGCTCTGTGGTAAGACTGAACTCACTGATTATTGAGCATGTTGTATTGTTTCCAAATGTTTATTGTTATAGGTTAATATTCATTCTATTGCTAGAAAGATCAGTATTCTAAGTTTGTGAGTTCCAACCAAATTCTATATTAATCCCCCTTATTTATGTGTGTATGGGTACTTTCCAAGATAACTGGGGGATTCTTGAAACCACTAGTCCAAATCCTACAGGTTTATATTTTTCCTTATACATTCATACCTCTAATAAAACTTAAATTATTTTTAAACAGATGTCATCAAATGTCATCAAAATAGATACAATATAAATGTGCTTGTGTGCAAATCTGGCAGTCTGAGTTAAGATTCCTGGAGTCTGCATGGTATATATACACTCTCTCTCTTTCTCTTTAATAAAGAAATATAAGAAATAAATAATTAAAACAGGTATAGAGTCATTATACTGGTATCATGTAATGTCACAGCAGATCTTGGATAGCTGAGCCAAGGGTTAAAAGAGGGTTTCTCTACTTTTCAAATTAAGTTCCAGGTAACCATCACTGGAATTGCTTTCTGAGCCCTCTCTGCTTGCATTCCAGATGTGATGAATATGTCACACAGTTGGATGAAATGCAGAGACAGTTAGCAGCTGCAGAGGATGAAAAGAAGACTCTAAACACTTTATTACGAATGGCTATCCAGCAAAAGCTTGCCCTGACTCAGCGGCTGGAGGACTTAGAGTTTGACCATGAGCAGTCCCGACGCAGCAAAGGCAAACTTGGGAAGAGCAAGATCGGCAGCCCTAAAGTAAGTGGGGAGGCGCCAGCCACCTTGCCCACCATAGACACTCACCTCCTGCATAGTCAGGGCCCACAGTCACCCAACATTCGGGTCAGCAGTGGCACTCAGAGGAAAAGGTATGCATGCAGCAACTGTCATATGTGGTTCAGTGGCCAGGCTTTAGTTGACGGCAAAAATTCATGCTTTTTTTGTTGTGGAGACTGGAGGAGGGGAAAGGAAAAGAAAAAAATGGATCTTCTAGTGGACTTTGCAAATGCTTGTCTTTCTATCTGTTGATTAACCATAATATAATTTTCAGATATCCATTAATGTTTCTGCTACCCTTTGTGTACATGAATATGCCTATCCCTTGCCTCCAACCTCAAATGTATATAGATAAAGGTGAATATTAAAAACGAAGCTCTTTCAACATGGGCTATAGTTTTAAAATCTTAGTTCTGTGCTATTAATCAGCTTTCCTTTCGCTGGGTAAGGATGTAAATATGTTCTTCTAGGGGAACTTGTCCATCAGACTAGAACTGATGACAGTTCTGTTTTCAGGTAAAATGGAATGGGATACATACAGTATTAGTTTTTAAAGCAAGTTTCTTTCTTTCGTATGTGTATGTGTGCATTTTCACTAGGCATGCAAATATTCTCAGAAAAATCACTTGTAAGGTTTTCATTGGTTTTATTTTGTGACCTTTTACCCAAGTTACTTGCTCTGAGTTTTTTTCGTTGTTGTTGCTATTATTAATATAGTTAAAATTGTTCATTTGCAGAACTTTTACTTAAGAATCAATGCATATATTTTCTACTTATTTTTTAACTAATAAATCTCTTTTCCAGTATCCAAAATAGTTTCCCCCCCAAAAAAAGGGTTATATCCTGATGTCGGAAACTAAAAAGTTACTAAAAAGAATCTTTATTTACATAGTTAAAAATAATAACTGCCAATATAAGTAATGTTGTCACTGGTGAGGCATTAAAAGGTAATTAAAGTAAAACTTTTTTGTTTCTTATATGTATTTTTCTTGGACCTCCTGCAAGACAATTTTCACCTTCCCTTTGTGATCAGAGCCGTCCCAGGACTTCAGGGGCTTCCTACCTACAGAATTTATTAAGAGTTCCCCCTGATCCCACCTCCACAGAATCATTTCTTCTGAAGGGTCCCCCTTCCATGAGTGAACTCATCCAAGGGCATCGGCTCAGCAAGGAAAAAAGGTTAACCGTGGCTCCACCAGGTAAACACTTTTTCCTTGGGTGCATGTGATGCTGGTGATGGTTGAGTAGGCAGCTCTCCCCTTCCTTCCAGCCATGTGTGAAAGCTCCTTTACACTTAGCTTCCTGTTTCCTTCCTTCTGGTCATCAGTCATGCTTCCAGGGATTTCCTTCCAACAGCCCAAGAGGAAAAGCAAAGTTGGAAGGAATAGTACAGGGAAAGGGAAATCACTAACAGGTGCAACACAAAGCACTTGTATTCTGTTTGCTATTCTGAGGTTGAAGATGGTTCCATCTTAGTTAGATCTTCCATTTTTCTCTGCATCTTTAATTTCAGCACAGTGAGCCATATTTATAACAAGTCTTTTAGGCTAATTTGTAGTAACTCAGAATGTCTCTTTAAGTCATTGTTCAAAAGACAAGAGTGAATTCCTTAAAGATTTTGCTCCTCAGGATTGTGTAGAATTTAACATTAAGTTCTTGTAGATTGCAAGCCCTTGTTGATCTATGCTTGCCAATATACACACAGTATACTGTAGCTTCCGTTTTTTTATCTCTTCTTCTTTTATTTTTCTATTAACAATCTAAATTTCTTTTTTTAAAAAAAATGTGTTTCTGTCACTCCTGATAAATGAAGATCATCCTTTTGTGATGTCCCTGTGTGTTAGTTTAAAGATCAGATGTGGCAAACAGAAAGTTCATGAAGCAAAATATGTATAAGAACAGTTAGTACTTTTCTGTTGCGGGGAATATAAAATCAAATTGAATTTAGACTATTTGCTAGCAGTTACAAACTGCTAGCAGAAGTTTCATATGACCATCTATATTTCTGACCTCTTTTGAAAGATTCTGAGTATTTAGCAGCATTAAACTGGGTCACATTTATGCATGTCAGCAACTTGTGGGAGTTCAGCTGCTTTATTCTTTGCCACAGTTCCCATCACTCCCCATCTCTTATACCTAGCTTGTTGCACTTGTTCTTATTACTTTCTTGCTATCACGATAATCTCAGAGTTTGCCTTCGTTACCATAGTTATTTGCTTCAATTTTGCCTTATTTCCTTTTTTGACACCTCAGTCTTTGTAGCTCTAATTAATTCTCTTCTGATTCATGTTATGGGTTTACTGATTGGAATTAAAATATGTATGATAATAATTTACCACCCATATTCACATTCAAAGAATTTTTTTAGAAACACACACAGCTACTGTTTTGAGTATTTCTACTTTCATACTCAATTCTTTTTATTTTAGACCCTTTTGGAAGGACTCAGAAATATTTTGTGAACCACCAAGTGGTGAGGATTTGTCAGGGTACCTAATGCAGGTAAAATCCACTGCAATATTTTTAGCTTTGCAGATGGATTTAATAACTCTGTCTATTAGGTCTTAGAAAATAAATTTATTAACTGTAAGTTATTCTTGTTTATTTAAATAAAATGAGCATATTGTTTGCATAAGTAAATGTTAGCAGTAACTTTTCATCTTTATATAACTATTTAGCCCTTGTGAACATAAATATGTATTTACATTTTTTCATTACATTGTGAAAGCCATTAATATTATATCAGAAAAATTTTTGTGCTGCTAATCATTTTTGTATTTTGTGATCTATTTCATTGTGATCAGAAAAGGTGTGTCAGTATACTAGTTGCTCCATAATACGTTCCCCAATTTTCTAATTCTAAATCTTTCTGATACTTTGCATATACTGTAAATCTCTTCAGTTATAAGATACATGAGTGAAAGTACCATTACATTGTTACAAGTTCTTTAGTTCTGAGAAATCAGTAAATATCATTGACCTTAGATTGCTATATACAAGATTGAGATCTTGACATCTCCAGCTTCCTAGGGTCCCCATTGCAGCCTGAGCTCATCTTCACAGATGCAGAATGACCTCTCAGATGCCTCTTATAGGGATTCTGACCTTGGCACACATTGCCTGGCCACAGAAGTTCTCTGAAACCACAGGGCAAGACTCCATGATCCCCTCAATCTTACATCTTTCATGCCTACAAAATGGACACCACGTGGACAGTGTTGCCCAGCTCTGCTGCCAGCTCAAGGTATAACTTGGTCTCCTTGGCCCACAGCTATTCCCTCTGTTTGCTTTGATGACCTAATCTGGAAGATCACTTCCTGGCAGCTGTTTTCAATCAAGGAATCCCTTCTGTAGCATTCTTGAAATTTCTCATTTCAAATAAATTTTCAATTTCATAAGTTAGAATCTTTGGTGGATGGATTAGGGTCTTGTCTTTAGAGCACTTTTCTGGTGTCCTAAAGAAGAGTGAGGTTTGTCTTGAACAATTGTAGCCTCTTTTCCTTATAGAACTGCACATTTTAAGCTCTTTCTACCCAGTGTTTCTCTCTTCTTAATTGTAGACCTGCATAAGCATGGTAGACAGTAGCTATGTCTTAGCCCAACCGATCTCCTATCTTGAGTTTCTTCTACCAAGCAGGTTATTTTTATTACTGTTAAATTTAACCTCATTCAAATTCTCAGGACATGGGCAGAGTGCAAGCCAGATTCTTTGCCAGAATAACACATTTGGCTTTTAGGTCATTTTCTGGTAAAATTTTTGTCTCTTTCTGAAATCTCACCAGCTAGGCCTCCTGTTTTGCTCAGTATTCTTGTGAATGCTGCCATAGCTGCCTATTGAACTCCATTTGCAGCATACTAGGGTTTTCTAGCCCCAAATTCAAACTCTTCCACATTTAGCAGAAACCGTAAATGCCTAAGAACCAAATACCCAAGTTCATCACAATAGCCACCCTATTTTCAATGCCAAATGCTACAACAAAATACCTTACCAAAGCACTTTAAGGACAAATGTATCTGGCTTACAGTTAGAGGGGAGTCCATCATGGCAGAGAAGGCACAATGACAGGAGTGTGAAACACTAGTCACGTGCATCCATAGAAAGCAGTGAGAGATGAGGATATAGCCCATTTCTTCCTTTTTTGTTCAGTTGGGACATTAGCCCATGAAAGCCACCCACAGCTAAGGTGGGTCTTCTTTCAATTAATTTAACAGGTATGCCAAGAGATTAACCTAATCTAGATAATAATTCACAGACATACCCAGAGCCTTATCTTCTAGGTGATTCTGTCAAGTCGACAATTAATAAAAGACTATGCCATGCACACAACTAACAGTTTTAAAAGGAGTACCATATGTCTATTATATAAAGCTAGCAAGGTGCACTGTCAAGATGACTTAGCACATAAAAGCCTTTTGTGTGCAAGTCTGATGACCTCAGTTCAATCCTTCATCCCACAAGGTGACATGAGAGAACTCCTGAAAATTGACCTCAACACATATACCTGCATGCAGGCATCGGAGCGCGTGCACGTATGTGTGTGTGTGTGTGTGTGTGTGTGTGTGTGTGCACTTGCAAATAAATTGGTAAAAAAAAATAAAAGAACCTAGCAGGGTGACAGCAGCGTGGTAAATAAGCTAAATGTGGGTCACACCTGAATAAAGAAGCAGGTATGGTGGGTGACATGACGTCTCTTCTGCTCTCCTCTCCACTGGAGAAAACTGGAATCTTTCTCCTTTGTGCACAACTGCAGACAGACCACATAGCCACAGTATAACCTCTGATTCCTTTGTGAGGTCTATAGGCTCCTTTGGAGGCTTTCTTGATTTTTTTTTTTTTTTCGAATCCTAGTAAGTCTTCATTTGCCAAATAACATGGGTCCTATTGTATTTCAAGATCAGTAGCTTTATTACAGTTTGTCATGTACACATGTAAGTCTCCTGGTGTATATATAGATAGTGTTTTTCAGATGGGATTTAATATAGATGATTCAATGAGAACTGCATAAAACTTGTACTTGGAAATTTTCCAAGTAGACCTTTGTTATAATGGTGCCCAACCTTCTTTCAATGTGTGCATGTGTGTAGGTGTGTGTGCACATGTGTACATGGGTTTATGCACATGTGTATTGAGACAGATGTTGATGCAGGGTGTCTTCCTCAATCACCCTCCTCTTTATGTGCTGTAGTAGTGTCTCTTGCCAATCCCAGAACTTGCAGATGTGGTTATTCTAGCTAACCTGCTTGCCCCAAAGATCCTGTCCCTCTTGAGCACTGGGATTACAGGGTCGCTGCACTTCCACTTAGCTTTTATGTGGGTGCTGGGTCTGACTCCATCTTCATGCTTGTGCTGCAAGTGCAACTTTTTTTATCCTGAAAGTATTCTGTATATATGCAAGCAACTACATTTACATACATACATGAACACAAAATGTATTTATATATGTATTCACAATGGCATTAGCACAACCACAAGTTGTTTTTCCACAAACTATATCTTGTCTCTCTCAAATCATCTTTTATTTATTTTTATTCAGAGGTGGAGGAATTTAATGGAGAAGAAGGAAGATAAGATTGAATCCTTAAGAGAGTTTAAAATAATTCCAAGAAGTATTTCTTGTCAAATGACAAAGATGACAGTTATCACCTAGACTGATAAAGCTTCTAGCCCAGAACTATAATATGAAGATTATAATATAAACAACATATTAATTTTAAGTTCTCTAGTAGCCACATTAGAAAAATAAAAAGAAACAAATTAATCTTAATATATTTTAATAGAATATATTCATACTATTATAATTTTCAAATATACCTCCAGAAAGTAAGAATTACACTCAAGGAAGCAATTACTAAGAAGTTAATTTATTGTATCTTTTTCTTAATTAGTCTTTGAAATGTACTGCGTACATGCATATTCAGCATAGTTTCAATTGGACTAACCACTTGTCAGTGGCCCAGTAACATTTGTGTAGTTCTAGACTTTATTGTTACCAACAGTTTTGAGTAATATAATTTCTTCTTGTAAGTCTAAAATGAGATTTTTTAAGATGGTGAGTAATTTTTTTATATTTATTTATTTTTCCCCTATCATATAAGCTTAATAGGAACCCTGGTCCCCTCCCTCCGTCCATCCTTCCCCAGTCCCCCTTGCACCCTCCCCCTCTTTTCCCCTTCCTTTTACCTCCCCTCCTCCTCTTCTTCCAGTACCTCCCCCTTCCCTCCCTCCCATTCCCTGGAGCATCCTTTTGTGTGAATGCCAAACTTCCCTTTGAGTCCTCTAGTCTAGTGAGGTATAAGGACTCAGTGCATTGCCCACAGCCCTTTCTTGGGCTCCATTTTAGTATTATGACTGTTAATCCCTGGCCTCTAAGGATCCTAGTGCCTGTGATCCATGCTAGACTTTGGGGGGTCGTTGACATGTCAGTCATTCTCAGGTCATGCAAAATCCGATTATGGCTACCTTGGCCCTAACTTGTGTGGAGTATCTTGCATATCGTTGGTCCTCCCCATCTTTAGGCTTTTACAGTCTTGCTGCCTCCTGTTCCAAAAGTTTTCCTAAGCTTTAGGATGGGGAGAGATTTGGCTGGTCTGGTTCCAGGTGATTAATGTAGGGTCTCTGGTGTTCTGGATTATGGTTTGTTGTTGTTTTCAGTTTTGCTGTTCCTGCACCACCCTTGGCTGACTCCATCCTGATTGGTATGGAAGGTCACCTCCTAACCAACGATAAAAGGCTGTTTGAATGAAGATCTTAATATAAGAGGAGACTAAAAGGTAGATAGAAGAATAGGAGTAGGACATAGCAGGATGGGGGTGGTCAGTGTCCCATTTACAGGATGGTTAACATCTATCTGCCAGTCCCTATACCCTCCCTGATTGGTGAGATCAAACCTCTTCAGTTGCAAGTGACCAGGAAGGGAAGTGAAAGTGAGCTTCACCAGATGTCTTGCTACTTACATGACGATTACCTATTTTCTCTACTGAAGCATGATCCCCTCTCTCCTTATTTCTGGGGGGAGGGGGCTCCTTCCCCTTCCCTTCTGTTTAATCTTTGCAATTACTGTAAGTATTACAGAGGTTTATCTTTGAGTGTGTCGCTAAAAGTGGGTTTGGTACTAGGATCCACCTGTTACGGAGTACATATGGTGCTTAATTTTCTGTGTCTGGGATACTTCACTCAATAACTTTTTTCTAATTCCATCCATTTCCTGGCAAATTTCATTAATTCATCTTTTTTGATGGCTGAGTAGTATTCCATTGTATAAATAACTGTACCACATTTGTCTTATCCACTAGTCAACTGTTGGGCATTTGGGTTGATTCATGACTTTGCTATTGTAAACGGTGCTGCTATGAACATGGTCATGCTTGTGCTATCAAGTTGAATTTTTGCTGTATGGGGGATTATTCCCAAAAGTGGAATAGCAGGGTCATATGGCATTTCAATTTTTAACTTTTTTAAAAAACGCCAGACTAATTGCCAGAGTGGTTGTATGAGCCTGCATTCCCCACAGCAATGTAGGAGAATTCCCTTCTCTCCACATCCTGTCCAGCATTTGGGGTGTTTGTATTGTGGAATTTTGACATCCTGATCGGGGTGAGATGATATCTCAGGGAAGTTTTGATTTGCATTTCCCTGATGGCTAAGAATGTGGAGCATTTTTAAAGATATTTGTTAGACATTTCCATTTCGTCCCTGGAAAAGTTTCTTTTGAGTTCCCAGGCCCATTTTTTAATTGGGCCATTTATCTCCTTGGTGTTTAATTTTTTAAGTTCTTTGTGCACTCTGGATAATAGCACTCTATCAGATATGTGGTTAGTGAAGATTTTCTCCCATTCTGTGGGTTGCCTTTTTGCTTGGTTTATAATCTCTTTATCTGAACAGAAGCGCTTTAATATCATAGATCCCATTTGAGTATTGGTTCTAGTGACTGTACTATTGAATTACTGTTTCAGAACTGTTGGCCTAGCCCAATAAGCTTGAGGGAGTTCCCTACTATATTAGTTAGGGTTCTCTAGAGTCACGGAATTCACAGAATGAATATATATATTCATATACATATATATATATGAAATTTATTGAGTTGGCTTACAGATGTGGCCGAGGTAGTCCAGCGAAGGCTGCCAGTAGCCAAGGCAGTCCAATGATGGCTGCCAGTAGCCGAGGTAGTTCCAACGATGGCTGCCAATAGCTAGCTGCTCAGTTTGGTAGTCAAGTGGGTGATGGCTGAAGGCCAGAGAACCCTAGAGTCTTAGTCTAGTCGAAGGCTTGAAGGTTGAAGAAACCAGGCGGCTGGAAGGAAGAGCAATTCCTAGCACAGCTGCAAGAAGGGTGATCTGTTCTCCTTGGTGGCTCCTTTTTATATGATGAAGTACTGGGAGGATTCTATGAGAGCTTTGGAGGTTCTGATAGGATCTGGGGCGTGTATAATCCTTTCAAGTAGTCTCAGTTGATCCTTTCCACAGGTGGTCTCAGCCCAGCTTAGTTAATACTGGGTGTGTCAAGTTGACACTCAGGCTTAACTATCACACCTACCCTTTCAACTAGGGTTTTTATAGTCTCTGGCCTAATATTGAGGTCCTTGATCCATTTGGAACTTATTTTTGTACATGGTGACAAGTACGGGTCCAGTTTTAATCTTTTGCATGTGGACATCCAGTTTTACCAGCACCATTTGTTGAAGATGCTGTTCTTTTTCCCATGAACGTTTTGGGCTTTGTTGTCAAAGATCAAATGGCTGTAATTGTGTGGGCTTATATCTGGTCTTCAACCCTTTTCCATTGATCTGTGTATCTATTTTGGAGCCAGTTCCAGGCTGTTTTTATTACTATGGATTTGTAGCATAGATTTTGGTATGGTGATACCTCCAACAGTGTTTTTGTTACTCAGGATTGTTTTTGCTATCCTGGGTCTTTTGTGCTTCCATATGAATTTTGAGATTGTTTCATCAATTTCTTTAAAGAATTGCTTTGGGATTTTCATTGGTATAGCACTGAATTTGTATATTGCTTTTGGTAGGATGGTCATTTTTATGATATTGATTCTGCCAATCCAGGAGCATGGGAGGTCTTTCCACCTTCTGGTGTCTTCTGTAATTTCTTTCTTTAGGGTTTTAAAGTTTTCATTGTTACTTCCATGGTTAGGTTTATACCAAGGTATTTAATTTTTTTAGGGGCTATAGTAAAGGGGATTGTTTCTCTTAGGTCTTTTTCACTTTTTTCATTCTGAGCATACAGGAAGGCCACTGATTTTTGTACATTTATTTTGTATCCTGCCACCTTGCTAAAGTTCTGTATTAATTCCAGGAGTTTCCTGGTGGAGTTTTTGGGATCATTCAGGTATACGATCATGTCATCTGCAAATAGAAATAACTTGACTTCTTCCTTGCCAATTTGAATCCCTTTTATCTCCCTTTCTTGTCTTATTGAATAGAAGTGGTGAGAGTGGACAGCCTTGTCTAGTTCCTGATCGAAGCGGGATTGCTTCAAGTTTTTCGCCAGTGAGTGTAATCCTTGCTATTGGCTTGTTGTATAAAGGTTCCTTCCATTCCAACTGTCTGTAGGGCTTTGATCATAAAAGGCTGTTGGATCTTGTCAAAAGTTTTTTCTGCATCTATTGAGAGTATCATGTGGTCGTGGACTTTGGACTAGTTTATATGGTGAATTACATTTTTTGATTTGAGTATGTTGAAGCAACCTGTGTGCCTGGGACAAAGCTACTTGATCACAGGGAATGATCTTTTTGATATGTTTTTGAATCCGATTTACTGAGATTTTGTTGAGAATCTTTGTATCTGTGTTCATCGAAGAGATTGGCGTATAGTTTTCTTTTTTAAGTGTATCTTTATTAGGTTTTGGGATTAATATGATATTAATTTCATAGAAAGAATTTGGTAGTGTTCCTTCCTTTGCAATTTGATGGAACAGTTTAAGGAGTACTGGTGTTAGTTGTTCCTTAAATGTCTGGTAGAACTCTGTGCTGAATCCATCTGGTCCAGGACATTTTTTCATGGGAAGATTCGAGATTACTTCAATTATTTCCTCATATGTTATAGGACTATTTAAATAATTCAAAACTACCTGATTTAATTTAGGTAAGTTGTGCTTACTTAGGAATTCAAATTTCACGGAGTATAAGTTTTTGAAATATGACCTTATAATTCTCTGAATTTCTTGGTTATCAGTAGTGATAACTCCATTTTCATTTCTAATTTTGTTAATTTGGGTTTTCTCTTGTTTTTGGTTAATTTAGCTAGGGATATATCAATCTTATTGATTTTTTTTCAAAGAACCGGCTTTTTTTTTAACTTTTTTAAAAATTTTTTGTTTATTCAATTGTGCATGCGTGTGTGTGTGTGTGTGTGTGTCTGTGTGTGTGTGTGTCTGTGTAGAACCACGGGCAAATTCGGGAACCACCATGGAGTGTGTGTGTGTGTGTGTGTGTGTGTGTGTGTGTGTGTGTGTGTGTGTTGTGTAGAACCACGGGCGAATTGGGGAACCACCATGGGCCGCCTCCACTTCCTCCTTGTTTATCTGCTCCTGGATTCATAGGCTCCGCCCTACCAGGACCAGAAACGCAGGCCGCCCCCGCTTCTGCCTGGCGGAAGAACCAGCTTTTTGACTGGTTAATTCTCTGTATCGTTTTCCTTATCTCAATTTCAGATATTTCTCCCCTGATTTTGCTAGTCTCCTCTCTTCTACTGCTTTTGGGATCGGATTGCTCTTGTTTCTCTAAAGCTTTAAGCTGCATTGTTAAGTTATTTATTTGTGATGTTTCTTTTATTTCGATATAGGCATTAAGAGCTATAAACTTGCCTCTTAGGACAGCTTTAATTGTAGTCCAAAGATTTTGATAAGTTGTATTATCGTTTGCTTCTAGGAAATCTTGAATTTCCTTTATGATTTTTTTCCTGAACCCAATTCTCATTCAGCATCATAGTGTTAAGTTTCCAGGAGTTAGTGTATTTTTTGCTGTTTGTTGTGTTGTGGATGTCAAGCTTTACACCATGGTGGTCTGAGAGGTTTCAGGCTAGAATTTCAACTTTCCTATATATGTGGAGATCTGTTTTGTGGCCCAATATGTGGTCTATTTTGGAGAAAGTTCTGTGTGCTGCGGAGAAAAATGTGTATTCTTTGGTGCGTGGATGAAAAGTTCTATAGAGATCTGTAAGGTCCGTTTTAGTAAGGGTTTAATTAAGTTCCAATGTATCTCTGTTAAGTTTTTGACCTGTTGATCTATCCCATGTTGAGAGGGCGGTATTGAAGTCCCCAAGAATTATCGTTTTGTGGTTGATTTCTTGCTTTAGACGCTGTAGCGTTTGCTTAATGAATGTGGAGAAGCCCATATTAGGTGCATATATGTTCAGTATTGTGAAGTCTTCCTGGTGAATTGTATCTGTGACTAAAATGTAGTGTCCTTCTGTTTCTTATGAATTTCTTTGGTTTGAAGTCCACTTTATCCGAAAGCATAATGGCTACCCCTGCCTGTTTTCTGCTTCCATTTGCTTGTAGAATTTTTGACCACCCTTTTCTTTTAGGATGTGCCTATCTTTTGTAGTGAGATGAGTTTTCTGAAGGGAGCAGATTGATGGGTTGTGATTTCTAATCTAAGTTCATAATGTGTGTCTTTTGATTGGTGAGTTAATTCCATTGACATTTAGTGTTATAATGGAGAAATTACTTTTAATTCTGGACATTTTTTATGTTTAGTGGATTTTGTAAGCGCATTGTTGGATATTTATGTTTTGGTGGTATTATACTTCCCTTCTGTCCTCCTGGATATGCTTGTTCTTTTCTTCAAGCTTGAGTATCTTTTGTAGTAGTTTTTGAAGGCCTGGTTTGATAGACATGTAAGCCTTCAAGTTGTCTCTGTGCTGGAAAATTTTTCTTTCTTCCTGGATCATGACCGATAGTTTTGCCGGGTATATCATCCTGGGTTGACATTTTTGCTCATTCAATATTTGAAGTATGTCTCTCCAAGTTCCTCTTGCTTTTACTGTTTCCATTGAAAAATCATTTGTTATTTTAATAGGTTTACCTTTAAAAGTGACTTTTTCCCCCCCTTATAGCTCTCAGCATCTTTTCTTTGTCTTGAATGTGGAGTGTTTTGACTATTATTTGCCATGGCGAGTTTCTATTTTGGTCCTATCTGTTTGGGGTGCAAAATGCCTCTTGTATTTGGATGGGCCTCTCTTTCTTTAGATGAGGAAAGTTCTCCTTTATTATCACTTGAAAAATTTCCTCAGGTGTGGTATTTTGGGATTCTTGTTCTGGTATTCCATGAATGCGCATGTTAGGTTTCTTCAGGGTGTCTCATAACTCTTGAATATTCATCTCGAATATCTTTTTGGCTTTAACAACCTCTTCCATTGAGCTGGTTATTTCTTCCACTTTGTCTTCAAGGTCTGAAATTCTATTTTCTGCTTCATTAGTTCTGCTGATAAGACTCTCTGTTGAGTTCTGGGTTGAAGATAATTTGTCTTTTAGTTCAATTTTAAACTCTCCTTGAGACTGTATTAACTATTCTATGCCTATTTTTGTTTCTTGAACTTTTTTTCATCTCCTCTAAGTGTCTGTTGTGTTCCTGTTCAAAGTGCTTGATGTGGTTATTTAACTCCTTCCTTATTTCCTCTTTCATAGTATTGATCATGGTAATGATCAGGCTTTGAAAGTCATTATCTTGAGTATGGTTTTCTTGGCTATTTTCTGTGTTTGTTCTTGTTGGAATCTATCATTATGGAGTTAATTCTTTCTTGGGGGGTTTGTTTTCTTGGCTTTTGTTTCTCATGGATTTGCGCTGTGACCTGGGCATTGAGTGTTTTTGACTGAACTGAATTAGTTGGTATTACTATTGTTGAGCAGTTATTACTAGTGTTTGCCTTGGAGTTGGGTACACTTGTCTGATATTGTTGTTATTTCCTAGATGAGGCCATTAGACTTTTAGTACATCAATTAAGTCAGGGTTAGTAGCTAGGGAGTGAAGATTAGTATGGTAGTACACTTTTACGATTTAGTACTTTGGTGATATGTGAGGGTGAATGGTACAGTTCCTGAAGTTGTATATGTTTTCGGGTGGCTATATGGAAAAGTTAAACTACAGTGACTAATAATTGAAGGAACAGGATGGTAAAAAGGGGTTTACTTACCTTTGAGCTGGACGTGAAGAATCTCTCCCATGTGATAGGATGATTTTAGAGGACTTCAGATGTATGGCGTTTGTCCCATAGAGCTTTGCTTGGGTTTTCTTTGGGCTCTTTTGAATTCTGAGGAGTAGGGGGTCCTCCCTGGACCACATGCATGGGGGGGGAGCAGAGCTTCTAGTTGTTGTGCAAATCACCTGAGACCTGGGGTGTGGCCTAGGGTCCTTCTCTAGCCCGGAGCAGTCTGAGTGCTGCTCAGGCTGGCTGGTGGGAGGAGCTGGGAGGAGTGGGTGACCTGAGAAGCAATGTGTCCTCCCTAGACCAAGAGTGTCCCAGGTGGAAAGGCGGAGCTTCTAGTTGTCCTGCAGATCACCTGGGACCTGGGGCGTGGCCTAGGGTCCTTCCCTAGCCCAGAGCAGACTGGGTTCTACTCCAGCTGGTTGGCGGGAGGAGCTGGGAAGAGCGGGTCTTGGGACCTGAGGCGTGAACTAGGGGATTTAACTGCGGAGTAGGGAGTCCTCCCTGGACCCAAGCGTCCCGGCTGGAAAGGGACTCCCCTTTTCTTTGTCCCTGCCTCCCTCCCTTCCTACCTCCCTTCTTTCCTTTCTCTTTCTTTCTTCCCTTTTTCCTCCCCTTTCCTCCCCTACCTTCCCTTTCTTTCTCTTTTCCACTGAGTTTAACAAGGAGTTTAGCATTACTCTCATGTTGGGATTATCTCTTACAAAGTGCACTAGGCTCCCACAACTATATGGTTTTGTTCCCCAGTCTAAAAAAAAAAAAAGGCTGTAAATTGTTCTTCAGTGTTTTGCAGGACATGAGTTTCTGCTACTCAGTAATTGACTTTTGGCCATGTTAGTCTTAGTCCCTGTAACATCTCTGTTGTGGGCTCATGGTTTCCATTTCTATGTCATTTTTGGAGGATGGTATTTCATAACCCTTTCCCTGTCTTCTGTCTGTTAGATTCTTTCCACTTCTTTTCTGCAGCACTTTTTTTTTACTACCCTCAGATATTCCTGTGTTTTTTTTCCTTGAAGAGTTCATATTCATAACTTGAGCATTGTAAGCAAAATAAGCTATGATAGAAGAATATAATTCCTTTATTTTTAATCTGTTAATTACTAGTTTTACTATATATTGATACTTAGAAAAACGCAGGCAATAGTAGTTGGTCTCACTTGCTGATTCACTGAAAAAATATTTACTACGAAATATAAACCCCCAAAAGTTACCCTTTTAGAGTTGTTCCCAAATCACAGATCCTGTTTAGACTCAGTGAAATGACCACCTCCATCCTCTAATAACAAACTTATCCAAATACAGATTAAAACAATTGCATATTTTATCCCACTACCACCTTCCTAGTTGTGCTCTCTACCTTCAAGTCAAAGACTAGACTTCGTTCCACTAAGTAGTTACTTAGCTACAGCTCCTAACGCCTAGTTTTCCTGATATCTTTTATATCAAGAGGACTGCCTTTGGTGTTTGTTGCTTTCGATCCAAAGGAGTGCATGGAAGGAAGCATTCTGTACTCCATAGGAAAATAGCCACTATTATCTTCTGTGCTGTGGTTACAGGATTGAGTTTAGTCTGCTGATATTAGTTAAGTGTATTCTGCTGTTCACTTTTCTGTCATGATGTTATACCTATTGTTACCAAATTTCAGACTATAAGGTATTACCTGAGATGTTGTATCCAAATCATTCCTTGCAAAGGGAATTTACCTATCTGATAAAATACATTGTTTAAAAACCCAAGTAGGCACCTGAGGAAGGCAGTCCTCAAAGCAACCAGTTGTTCTTCCTATTCATGTAGGTTCATACATATTAAAGAGAACCACAGTGAAGAAATCACAATCATTCTGTGAACTTCCTCCCCTCCTCTCCCCTCCTCTCTCCTCTCTCCTCTTTTTTCTCTCTCTCCTTCACTACTTCCTCCCTCTTATAGCCCAGATTGGCCTCTAACTTGAGAAGAGAATGACTTTGAACTTTCTGATTCATCTGCTTCCACCTCCCTGTAATCACAAGTGTGCGCCATCACATCTAGTTTATGCAGTGCTAGGGAACCTAGAGTTTCCTTCACAGTAGGCAAGCACTCTGTTATTGAGCACATCTCTAGCTCCATGTTTCTGAGAAATATGTAACAAATATGTCAAAATATTAGAATACTATATAGTATAGTTTCTCCCTAAAAGGAATTATTTTTCTAGAAAAAGGATGACATGCATGTTCTAGTATGTAAAACAACTTTTTTAAAAAAATTATTTAGTATTTATGTGTCAGGTGTGGTCTGCCAGCCTATAATCCAGCACTTAGGGGGCAGAGGAAGAAGTCCAAGTTGCAGCCAACGTGGACTAAATAGCTAGTTTGAGTTCACTCATTGCTATGCAAGACTATGTCATAAAAACTAAAATTAGCAACCAGTTGACGTTGACTGACTGACTGACTGACTGACTGACTGACTGACTGACTGACTGATTACCTAAGTGTTATGAACTGAATACTCAAAGTAGGGAAGAGCAGCGTTCTTAAATTCACACTGAATTCTTATAATGTGCTAGATACCTAAAATTTACACTGGATGTGGAGAGCTTCCAATTTAATTCATACATGCTACTTTAGTGCCCACCAACATAGCAGGCACCTAAACTTCTCTGGGGCATCATAGATAGTGGTGATCTTGCTGCATATTAAACCTGAATTTAAGGTCCCTTCTGACCTGTGAGTTGGGCAGTGGGTGTAGCTACAAAAGTCATGTGTAGCTGTAATGCTCATGTAAAGCCTGTGTTGACTACTTCCTCTTGTTTGGTCTTCAGCGAGTCAGTAAAAATGTGATCCTATATCATTTTCAGTCAGACTCCTTTAAGTGACCACCAGTTAAACTTGGATAGCTAATCAACCAGAAAAGACTCACAATGCATTGCATTTGTTAAAGGATTTTATAACACCCTACACCACCATAGCTGTATATCCATCTTCTATATATCCATCTCTCAATAGTCGTGGATCATGTTTAGATTCTACAACCTGTTATGCTTGAAAGGCATGAAAAGAGAAAAGCAAAGCATGGTCTTTAAAGGTGTATAGTCATAAAGAGACATTATACTTTATCACATTTTAGCTAAAAGTAAAGCTATCAGTATATGCTGAGGTTTCAAGATGTAATTTTGAATTATGGAATGTATCTATAAAATCCAAGTTTGTTTTGATTTGGTCATTACTACACTATAGAAATTTTCTTATTCTGTTTTGGAATTTAGATTACTTTATGCCACTTCAGTGATCCAATTCAAAAATCTGAACCTCCCAGGGCCTGCTTTGGAAGCTATTTTCATGCGGTCACATCCCTCAGCAGGTGTTCTTAAGAGACTGGCTAGATTCCTTATTACTTTTAAATGACAATTTAAAAGAAATTTCTATAATTAATATAATTTGCATTTAAAAATTATTTGGTTTATGCATGTGTATTTTTTAGTCAATGGTCAATTATAGGATTGTCCTTTTAAATAAATTTATCTTTAGTGGATATACAAATAGGAGGGGTTTTGATTGTCTTTTTTTTAATTTGTTTGTTGCTGTTGGTGGAGGGCACATGCTGTACTTATGCCAAGGATTTGTTTGCTGCTCTGACTAATCTCCAGTTCTTGCGCTTGACATTATGATTTACTACAAATACAAAGTTAGTCTCTGACTTTTGATCATGAGAACTAAAATTATACTAGTAAAGTAGAAATGGTTACCATCTGCTTCCGATCAGATGGTGCCCAGGTCCTTGGTATAGGTATCCCAGTGAGTATGCTACTTAGTTCATCTTAAATAATTGTTTCAGGATGATCACGCAGTCTGTGATTTACCTCTATTCATAGAATACTTTAAAAAAAAAAGTTTAGTCTTTTATTTTGAGTAGATTCTTTGGAACGCGCCATATATAATGACATTAGAATCAGTTAAACATAAATGTTTTTCTCTTTTTATGCCCTACTTGACATCAAAAGCAAAAAGAGGTAAGTTGACTATAAATATGCAGGTGAACCTCATTTTCTTTAATAGATTTGTTTCTGAGTAACCGTGTCTCAATTAAATTTCCATTAATCAAGTAGTCTTACATTAGAAAGCTTGTAATTGCACATCCTTATTTTTTTCTTGAAAAATGTGTAAGTACCTTCTGTAAACTTGGATTTTATACATTTATACTATTTAAACACTTTTCTTCCTGTAAATTCTGACTTCAGTATAAGAACATAGGATATTTTAAAACACTTCATTTAATTTGGGGTTTCTGAATAATTGTTTGTCCCCAAATGTACATTACAGGTTGTAAGAATTTCTTTTCTTAAAAAAAGAAAGGCTTGAATAAATTAAAACACAACAAACTAAGCCAAGAGAGAGCTGACATTTGTGCAGTCTATGTTTTCTAGCTCCCTTTCCAGCATGTTTTCTTGGGTTATTTAATTGCAATGATCAGAAATGAAGAAAATTATTAAATTAAGAAAGTTAAGCACATTCCATTGAGTGGTATCTAACATATTTGTCTTGTCTGGGATTTTTCATTTTTTTCTCCCATATTTTATTTTTTTCCTAATCATACAAGCTCAATATGTACTCCTATCCTCTTGCTCCCCCCTTCCACCCTTCTTTTCACCCTCTTCCCTCCCTTCCCCTCTATGGAATTTATTTATTTATTTATTTTTAATTTTTAATTTTTTTTCCTTTTTTCCCCAATCATACAAGCTCAATAGGTACCCCAGTCCTCTCCCTCCTTCCACCCCTCCCCAATCCCCCTTTGCACTCTACCTCCCTCCCTCCCCTTCTCCTAGTACCTCCCCCTTCCTCCTCCCATCCCCTGAAGCATCCTTTTGTGTGAATGCCAAATCTCCCTCTGAGTCTTCCTAGTGAGGTATAAGGACTCAGTGGCATAGTCGGGAGCCTGTTCTATAATTTAATTAACATAATTTATATTAATAGTGGATATATATAAATATATATTTGTGATTTTTATATATTTATATAACATATATATATAATTAGCAGTGGATTCTTGGCTAGTTTGTTTAACTTATTTCTCATGTCTTTGATGATAAATTAATTAGGACATGAAATGATGATTAATCTAATATGTGCTGATTACCTTTATATATCAAGAAGAGACCACCCTATCATCTTGAATTAAATCTGTACAGTTGACATTGCTCTTCAGAAGGCCATTTCTTTTTTTTTAAGTTTTCTTTCTGATATGGAACTTCATGAATTTGCATGTCATCCTTGGGCAGGGGCCATGCTCATCTTCTCTGTATCGTTCCAAGTTAGTGCATGTGCTGCTGAAGAGAGCACAGAAGGCCATTTTTAAATAAAAAGTTGTGTGTGAAAAGGCATTTAACTGGTATAAAAATCTAACAACAAAATACACTGTTACCTCTTCGTGCTACTGTACTTACTCTGTCTTCTTCTCCCTTTGTGACCCATTTCTGTCTTGCTCATGGTTTAATCATAATTTTCTTGACACAGAAAGATATTGCTTTGTTTAAGTAGTCATATAATATTCATTAAGACAACAAATGGGAAGCTGTGTGAAAATAATCACTGGAAATTCTAGAAGATTGCTTCCTCTTGCCTCTTAGCAAGTTGTGCTCCAGTCCTCAATGCAGGAGACAGTCTTCCTGCTTGCCATCAGAGCATGTCTGTGTAGTTGTCATTTATGGAAGGCAGAGCCAGATTCCTTTAAAATCGCTCATTTTTAAATGAGGAATATAAAAATTATTGATGTTCTGCGGTTTTGTTCTCTGAAGAATTTTAATGCATAATGATTGTTTTTGAATATCAAAGATGTAAAGACACAATCTAATTGGCTATGTTGAACACAGACTAAATATCTGGTGGTATAATTAGCAGGTTTTACTCCTGAGAAGTTGGGCATTATATCATTTTATTTGTGGGTACTTTTAGAAAAAATAATGTTTTATCAAGATATGGGCTACACCTGCCAAAAAGGATGAGATGACTAGTTGTCATGTGTAGTGGTGTCAATGTACCATTAAATTCAGTATTAGTTTTTTGAAAATATTTTCTTAGCTACTATTTATATTTACATGTGTTTAGTGATCTTCCTATTTTTCCTTGGATAATACTTTTATCTCAAGTTTTCCCCACATCTGTCTGTCTCTTCAGGTAGTATGCCTTGTAGTCCACAGATGTGTTTCAATAGTGTACTTGATGCTTCTTTTCATTAACTTTTCCATTAGCTCATAGCACTATTAATTGTATAGGTTTATTGAGGTATTAATAATATTTTATTATTAATATTGAATTTGAAACCTCTTAAATCATAACAACTTAAAATTTATTTCCCCAATTTAAAGTCCCAATTACCAAAAAACAAAATTAATATTACTACAGAACAAGATATTTGTTAAATAGCAACTTTTATTCCTTTTGTTTGAAAGATGTTTTGATGATAAGAACTCCTGAATTACAAACTCTTCTTTCCTCAAATCAGTCTGTCAAAGATTTACAAAGTTCTCACTAAGAAACTCCTCATGCTTGTTTCTAGTGGCGTCTCCAGTGTACTGAGCATTACAGGTCAGAAGGGAATTAAAGTGAATACCTGAACAGCAGATTTTTTTTAATGTTTATTTATTTTTCCTAATCATACAAACTTATTAGGCACCCCATCCCCTCCTTCCCTCCTCCTCTCCCCAGTCCCCCTTGCACCCTCCCTCCCTTTTCCCCTTCTTTTCACCCCCCTTCCTCCCTTTCTCCCAATCCCTCCTCCTTTCCCCCTCCCATTCCCTGGAGCATCCTTTAGTGTCAATGTCAAACTTCCCTCTGTATCCTCCACTCTAATGAGGTGTAAAGTCTCTGTGCCATTGCCCAGAGTCCTTTCTTGTGCTCCCCTTTAGTGTGGGAACACTACTGTGACTGTTAATCCCTTGCCTCTAAGGATCCTTCATTGTGGTTAGTAACCTTTACTTTGTTTCTCAAAGTTGAAAACCTCAAAGTCTGTCCATGTTTCTCTTTCCTTCATTCTGTGGACTCTGGGTTCCATATTTCCATAAGCATTCTCTCATCTGATCTTTATAGGAACCCTATAAGATTGGTGTATAATGTCTCCACTTATCAAGTAAGCAAAGACTTAAAAATGACCTTTATGCCTCTCAGCTACTAGTTGAGAGACCAGGTAGCCAAATACAATACTAAACTGAGAATGCGACTCAGTGTTGGAACCCAGACTTAGCATGCTAAAAAACAAAGATGCATAGTTCTCTTTGTGGAAATAGAGAACTGAGGAGCAATGGAGGGAGAAGTCTAAATAAGGAAAACACTGGGAAGCTGCAGTAGAAGCTTCACCGGCCAGTGACAGGAACATAACACATTGTTGTAGGTATGTGTGACAGTCTCCATGAGGACCTGAGTGTCCAAAAGACCATCAGTGCTGATTATACCTTTGAGACAGTAAATTAATTGATTAATTAATCCGCAAACAATAAATTCCTCTGTTTGGGAGAGCTGGCTCTAATGATTTAGCTCTTCTATTTCAGTACACAGTATGTAGAAATTTGTATTTTTTTATGAACTAATTACTCAGATTTACCTTCTGTCATCAGTTTAGTTGTGCCCAATAAGGCTGATTTTGTATTTTGCTTCTTTTTGCTTAAAAAATTCTGTTGAAATTTGTATACAGATTTTCATAGATAACATGAGCTTCTGACCTTTTATGCATGATTTTGGGCTTTGAGTTTCCTACAATTAAAACATTTATTTGGCCTGGAGAGATGGCTCAGGAGTTTAAAACCTTTGCCTTGAAAGCAAAAGGACCTGAATCTGATCTTCATGTAAAAATGCTTGGTGAATTAAATGGCAGTGGCCCTTGAAGGTGGAGCTTGGGAAACCCCAGAACAAAGTAAAAAGAGATAAAGCAATCCAGGATGATTCCTGAAATCACCATGGGCTTCCGCAGGAACATACAGTGCCCTCTTCTATACACACACACACACACACACACACACACACACAATCAAAAAATCAATCAATCAAAAATTATTTATTATTCTCTTGGGCAGCTTCAGAAACTAGAAGGATTTAAGAGAACTCAACATCTGTTTTTATTGGGCTGAAGAAATACTTTTTATAGAAGGAGTTACATTGTTTTTACTATTATAGAAGCTGTTGTCTATGCCTTGGTTAGTATACCTGCTCTTAATAAATCAGTTAAAAGAAAATCAAATTAACATTGAAAAGCAGGAAAAAAAGCATTGAAAAGCAGGGGAAAAAGGACATTTATTCAATGTAGCTATATTGGGAAGAGGGATATACAAATGTCAAAATTTGTCTTTTTGATGTGACATTTGGGTTTAAATAGAGGTCAAGAATTGCATATAGCTAAGTCGGTCTGCCCAAGGTGTGGTTCTGACCATCTGTCATTGTCTTTGTTCTCTTGCAAGGATGGTCTTACAAGTTGTCAGAACTATGTGAAATCTCTTTTCCCACCTGGCTGTCATCAGTATCCTCTGTCTGTTCCCAGTGTGAAATTCCTTAGGGGAAATTCTAATTTCTTGGAGTCCATTGTTTTAATTGTCTGATAGCCAGACCGAGGGAGCATAAGCATTTCTCTCTAATATTTTTATCACTGTGCTATCTGGTTACTGTGGTGGGTCTGGAGTCGTTCAGAGATTCCCCAGTGATCACAGATTAAAAGAAGAGGTTTATTTAAAAGGAAACTGGTATACCAGGGCTCACACAAGGACTGGGTCCATTAAATATAAAGCCCCAACTGTAATTTCTCAGAGTATTTAAAGGCAAAAACCCACAGAGGGAACATGCAAGACCCCATGAATGAATGGACAATGCAAGCAGATTACAAAGCGGGGAAAGCGGTTAGCATTCTGCAATCGTGCCTTGTCAGCACACAAGTCTTTTTTTAGACCTCGTATACTTTAAGCCTAGCTTTAGCATTCCTCAGAACTTAGTGTCCTACTTAGTGTCCTACTGGCCTTCAGTACATCTATTAAAAGAGCCAAATAATAGTTAAAAGCAAAAAAGGGAAGAGTTATTTAATGAGGTTAAAAGAGATCCAGTGACCTCCAAAGGTAAGGGTCAAATGGAAGACAAGATACATGCATAAGTGAAGCAGCACTGGTCAGGGTGTATCCTGCCCATCATTGATCTATCATCGTCTTGGCTCCAGTCTTTCCTCTAAGGTGGTCTGAGTTGTTTTCAAGCGCTTTATGAAATCTCTCCCCCTCCCCCCCACCCCGCTAGCTAGTACCAGGCTTTTCCCTGCTGTAAGCATAAGATTCCTGGGATTAAATTCTAGGATCCTGGGGTACCTTGTTTCAATAGTCTAGATAGCCAGAATACATACTTATGTATCCCAAGAAGATGACCTAACTGATATTTAGTTTTCTAAGCACAAAAAAACTTTTTTTTTTTTTTTTGCTATAAAAGTCACACAGAGAATGGCTAGTCATGCTACCTCTTATACCACTGCACAACTCACTTTCTAATTTTAAACAAAATTAAATCATGATTCTAAATAAAATTATGGGGTGATAGGCATATGTGGTAGTGCATATATGTAATCCCAACACCTAGTAGCATCAGCACAAGGAAAGCTCCATATGAAGTACCAGTAAGATGTGCCTGCCTAAAATGCCACGCGGGTCTATTCCTGCTGTTTTCATATAATTGGGATGGGTCAGATAAACCTGCTGTGCTGCTTTTTTTCAATCATTCCTGGCCACATGTGATTTACTTTTCATATACCTTAGGGTAATAAGAGGGCAAAGTCAAAAAAAACTTGGTGGACTTTGCCCTCTGGAGCATGAAAGAGGCCCAAAAGAGGAATGTGAAGAAAGTCGTTACCATGTCCTATAGGAAAACTTGGAGTATTTGGTGATAGTTTTTCATGGGAACTTGAACAGTACTAGGTACGGCACAGTGCTGAGGGGAAGAAATGTGTATGGATGATATGCCTTTATTGTATTAGTCAGGGTTCTCTGGAAGAACAGAATCGATAGAATGTGGACTCAACAGCAAATCTGCCCAGATTAAGGGAAGAACAAGTCCCTCCTCCTTGCACTTCCTGTTATCCAGTCGTCTGCTGGAAAGCAACACCCACTATGGGCTGGGTTTTCCACATCAATTGAGGAAGTACTTGCAGATTTGTTCAGGGACCTGCTCCAACCATTGATTCTTACAGCTGTGCCCCAAACAGCTGCAACTGTCAGGTCAACACTCAAATCTAACCATAACATTTACTAAGATCCAGGGGTGCTTGGGCTGTTAAAGCTATGCTGAGGAGACTTTGTGCTGCTGAGAACTGCTGTCTACATCCCACAGAATATCTGGGAATTCAGGAAGCCCCCCACTCATCCTAGTGAAGAGTCCAACTTCTCAACCCAGCTCTTATCTCAGTCACACTTCTGCTGTTTGATGGGTAGATTTCCGAACCTAGTGTTTGTTCCCTGCATGCAGGACACTTGCATCTATTCCAGTCTTTGCTGGATTCTAAAAGAAATTCTAAAAGTTCAATATTACCCGTTTCTGGATGCTTATTTTCTTGCTTTGTGCTTTTGAGGTATTTGATTCAGTTTCAAATCAGCGTCTATACTGTCTCAGTGATATTCTTTCACTTTGTGAATCCAGTACTTTCTGGAGTAGCTGGTAGCAGTTTCTGAGCAGCCAGAGAACACATACGAAGCAATGAATGAGTCGCCAGGTGCATCATCTCATCAGCATCTCCACCCTCAACGCTATTGTAACCTCAGTGGATGTTTGTCTTCCTCACTCAAGCAGGGACCATATAGTCTCTATTTGTCTTTCATCCTCACTGCCTAATACAGCTTCTGACACTTGATTGTCAAGTAGTTGAGGTAATTCTTTTGGTCAAATGACAGTGAGTGGGGGAGGCTTTGCTTAATGGACAGGTTCCTTCGAGAGTGAGTGGTCAAGAGATGCTACTCAGAGTTGGGGTGACAGGAATCTCAAGACTAAAAGAGCCTCCTCTGTTCCCCAGCCCACACCCTTCATTTTACGTAGTGCACTGGCTCAGCTTGGCTAAAAGTGGGCATAATTAAAGGTCTGTGAGCACATTAGGAGAGATTAAAAACACAATTGAGTCAGAACAATCTAACTTTTTTTCTTTTATCATAACACATTATGCTTCAGTATATTTGGACTTTGCTTTTTGTTAAGGATACAAATGATAAATGTAACAATGACTATTAGTCAGAAGGGATTTTACTTCCAAAAGTAAGCATGATGTTTGCTACAAAAGTAAAGAATAACTACCATGTATTAGGTCATAAAAGAGTATATTGTAGTTCTATCCCCTGCTTCCTAAATATTATCAAAGTATATTTTGATGCATAACAATCCTGATTGGAATGATAGAGGAATGATTTCTGACACAAAGAAGATATATGAAAAAGTACTTTGTTACTTGTAATTAATTGTAAGGGTTGCCGCTCAACAAAGACCAGGATTGAACTTTTTTAATAGCACTTCATTTATCCCTCCATTTAGCATAAGAATTACAAATGATTCAATCTACAGGGTTTTTTTCCATCCATTACATTTACCCAAATATAACATAGGACAGCACACACTTGAATAACTTATGAACTGTTTGTGTGGTGGTCTAATCAAAATGTCATCTAAATTTGTCAAAAACATGTCTAAATTATAGCTCAGAAAAACTATTGGAAAAATAAAAGGAGCAGATGATTAAAAAAGATAAAGGAATGCATTCTTAGAGACTCTGAGTTTCTACAAAAGGGAGCTAATTAAACTACAATATGGGAAAACAGTTTAAAAAATAATTCTCTAAATTCTGAAAAAAAAACTGACTATTATTATATAAATACCAAGTATCCGAGAATCAGATTTCCTTATTCCTGTTAATAAGAAATAACCTCAACAAAGACCAAATCCACTATATAAAGGGTCTCTTTGATAATGAGGGATGAGTGAACTGCAATCAAGCTTCCTTACGTTGTATTCTTCTTTGCAGCAGTTTCAGTATATTTCTAGTCTTATAAAAATATTAGTAATTTTCATGAATATCTATATTTTGAAGTTGCCATATTCTGACAGATTTTTGACTTTAGAACAAATGATACATATAAGCTTTTAAATGTAAAGTTTAGTAGGTCTTACTAATTCAAGCCTATATATCAGTTTGTGATCATTTGTCTTAAACATTGTCTAAATTTCAAAAGAAAATGCTTGAATTATTTAAGAATGATTTTTCAAGTCAAATTTTCATTTTAACTAATTTTCAGAAAATTTTGGCAGAAACTTAATATATATGTTTCTAACTAGCCTCTTGGATGTCTCCGATATAATGAAGCTGGTACCAGTGAACAGATTGATTATTTGGTGATTCAGATACCTGTCCATGACCTCCCTTGGAGTAGATTATTAGCGTAATGACTAGTTGTGACACTTGACTAACCTAGTATGATGAATCATTGAATATGATTTAAAAATGGCAAAAATCAAAACAAACTGAGTGAGTACTCATTAATTCCTATTAGCGTTCTCTATTACTCCAAGTTACTAACAATTATGTAAAGAACCTTCTAAGATTTTCAACATATAAAATCAATTTTCAGAAATCGTAAAAATGATTTTCTTGTTTAATATTCTTCTGTGAATCATGCAAAATCTTGTATTGCTTGCTTTTCTCAAAGTACCTATGCAGTTGGCAATATGCCTGTGTTTTGGAACAGCAGATCTGTGTGCTAAGAAAATGACCATATTATTCAAGTTCAGAAGTTGAAGATTTTTATATTAAGAGAATCTATATTTTAGAGGCATCAAAACTCTAAGTATAAATGGCCACATATGTCCTAATGTACTTGAGAAATCTTGCCACTAATCTTGTACCACTTGTCTTTCTAATACTGAATTTGAAGTAAGAAAAAGGTATTCTTGTCTACTGACATTAGTCAGGGAAAAAATGTTGCTTAATGTAGATATTTTTGCATGATGTACATTTCTCCCCAAATCTCAAGTATTGGTTTCAGCTGCTGTCATTAACACCTTGCTCTGTCATCTCTTTGTATACATGCCTAATTTATTAGTTTCTTGTAGATTGTCAGCAGCCTGCTGCCTCCGTACCGCCACAGTGCTCACAACTAGCCAGGAGGCAAGACTGTCCAACAGTCAGGTAAATTCAGATGTCCTTCTGCCTCCCACCAATTTCATGTCAGCTCCTGAGACCACATCATTTCATTTTATTGCATTTATTTCTCATATGACCGACATGAATGCTGCTTTGATACCAAAGTCCATTTGTTCCCTGTGAGCATGTTGCTAGTGCGGTGTCACCATCCGGTAACTGATAGAGTAACTAGATAGAGAAGGCTGCCCAGTCTTCTTGAGTAAATATTCAAATTGATCTAGTGTTTCATTGTCTCCTAAATCAAGCCTGGAGTAGTTAGATTATTTGACCCACATTTCTGTTGTTTTATCCTTTTGTATTTCAAATATACTCAGGCAAATGAACAGGAACCGTAATGAAAGTACATATGAAATATATCTAATGTCCATTCCAAAACACTTTACAAAGTGTTTTCATTTACTTTCCGCTCAGTCCCACTATTAAAAGTAAATTGAAAAAAAAAAAAAAAGTTGGTGGTGGAGTATAACTGTAACTCAGCACTTAGGAGAATCAAGCAGAAAGATCAAGAGTTTGAAGGCCAATTCAGGCTACACACGAAGTTCAAAGCCAGCCTTGGATACAGAGTCTCCTAAATTCAAAAAAAGTAAAAAGAAAAGAGGAAGAAAGAGAAAGAGGAAGAGAAAGAAGGAGAAGGGGAGGAAAGAAAGGAAGAGAAGGATGAGGAGAGAGGAAGAGAACAAGAAGTAATAGGAGGAGAAAATCTTTATATTCAGTGTATTTGCAATGATAGATAATGCTCTGTATCTGAAATGAAGAGTTTCAAGGGCAGGTTTACATACTTCCTAACCTAGAAATGGAGAATTTGCCAATGTTTCCTATTTTAGATAAAGACTGTCCAAAACAGCCATGAGTTTCCTCCATCCCCACAGCCTCACAGCATCTTTCAAGATCTCCTCTACAAGGAATCCTTCATTCCCACCTACCTGGCTTCTCTGCTGGTGCTAAACTTTTATAGTCTGCTCACTAACATTTTAATGTATCTCCTGTTCTTCTGCCAGGGGAAGGCTTCTTTCAAGCAGGAACAGTTCAAACATACGTTCATGTGCATGAGAGGAGTAGCTGTCAGTAGCATACTATATATGGTCATGTATTAGAAGAGCTGGGAGTCATAAATGCAAAAGTAGAGTGTTAGCCACAGCTAGAGTGCGGTATAATCTATTTTTGGTTAATTCTCCTGAGCTATGTAAGTGGAACATGGAGTTAGTATGAAAAAAAAATCTTTTTTTTTTATGCTGGAAATAGAACCTAAGGTTCTGTACATGTTAAGCCAGACACTAGCCAGCGCTGCATTCTCAGTCTCAAAAGTACATGATTAAATCGTCATCAGCTATGATCTTCCAGTTAATGTCTCAGCAGACAGTTCCTCCATGTCTAGTAATAGGACATTTATTTCAGTGACTTTTTTTTTTTTATTGCTCAGTGACATTTTTTGCTAACATATTAATGGCTTTAAAAATAGCAGCCAATTCTGGGTACTTTAAATTGTTTAAGTGACTGAATATAAGGATGGACATTCTAGTCTATTTCAGGGGGATTCCACAATGTAGTGGTTGAGTACATAGACTTTGAACTTAACTGTCCAGACTCCACAGAGTAGTTCCCCTTACAGCTCTGGCTGTACAGGGCAGAATGAGCTACAGAGTCACATTGTTTGGATTTCTAGCCTATTGCTCGCACCAGGACATGTGTAATCTTGGAAAGCTGCTTCTGCTAAATTCTGTCTTCACTTGTGAAGTGAGGAGGAAAAAAGACATTGAAGCAAATCTTAGTAATGCATTGAAAGCATTTTTTAAATTTAAATTTCATGTTCCTGACAGTTTTGAAGGCCAGTTTAACTAAATTATTTTATTTAGCCTACTTTCTTTTCTTCCAAATTGAATTTGGGTGCTTGCTATCGCCACAGAGATGATTTACTTTAGAGAAAGACATTTTAAGGAATTGAGGTTCCAAGCTTCTATCAAAGCGCATATAGGGCCCAGTCCAGAGTAGACTTCTTTTCTTTATTGCTGTACACATGGAGAAATGATTAATGTGCTGTGATTTGTGTCAGGTAAGGTTGGAGAGATAGCCCAAGGGTTAAAGCAAAGGGACCTGAATCCTGATCCCAGATTCTACATAAAAATGAAATGCCTGTTGCCTGGAATTCTGTCCCTGGAAGGCAGAGCCTAGAAAACCCCAGAGCAAAGCAGTAAGGAAGTAGAGCAACCCAGAACAATTCCCGTATTATCCTTGGACCACATGTTTCATTTTTCTTTTATGTGCCTTGCTTTGAAAACCACACATTTCTGCATGCATTGATTTTAAGCTATTTTCTGCACACAATTTTTTCTTATGTTTTAAAATGTATTTGCTAAAATAATTTATTTGACCTTTTTGGTATTCCTGATTTTTTTTACCAATGCATTTCTGTTTACCACATTACTTCCTCTCTTTCAGTCCGGACGTAGCTCTCCCTAAGGAGCAGCCACATTCCAGCTTGCAGTGCGCCCCTCTCCACTGTCTTACCAAGTCTCCTTACCCCTAATCTTCATCTCTCATGGACAAACATCTGGGCTGAAGGTTTCATAGCCACCCACAGAACACTACCGAAGATCCAGCAGATGTTTTCTTCTCGGGTATTAGATGTACAAGTGAATTGTGTCCATCTTTTTGGAAAAAGAGATAGTTGGGAAGAACACAAGTACTGATGCTGTTGTGATCAAACATTCTGTGGTTTCCCTGAGTCTCAGATGAACTTCAATCAAGTAGCTACAGTTAAGTTGAAGATAAAGATATAATTGTGAATCTCAGATGGTTGACTGTACTTCGATAGCATAAAAGTGTTTCAGGACAATGTAAAAATTATGTTACAAATTCATCTTTCTTCACACTCCAAATTCAGCTACAAAAGTTGATTTTAATATTTTTTCATTGACATTTATTTCATTTGCTGTATGGTTCATGTCTATAAAAATAATTTCTGTGAAAAAAATTTTTAAGTAGCATAGTTTTTTCAGTTAACTTTTAATTTAGTTTGAAATCTGGAATTGGCCAGATTATATAGTTCTTTTTCTTGCACAAAATGATAAATGAGGTGCATCAGAATGTTAACAATAACTGTATTTTGCTGCTACACTGATAATGTTTATGCAGTTATTTTCTAATCAATAGCTCATTAACTGCTGGGTTTTTTAAAACTAGAGTTCTTCATGAAATTATTAAGTAAATCTATGAAAGAAACTAAGATATGATTCATTGACTTATTCCAGTTTTGATGGCATCTTTAAGTTTTTTTAAATTGCAGTCGAGTAGATGTCCTGGTGCTGCTCGTGTGTGTGTGTGTGTGTGTGTGTGTGTGTGTGTGTGTGTGTGTGTGTTCATGTTCATGTTAAAGGTGGATAAATAACTTGAAAGGAAGAAATGTTATGTTTATTTCTTGATGAGTTTTTTTTTACATCTTCTAAATAAGGGTCTGACAGAGTTGCCTGATAAAAAGTATCTAGAATAAAAGAAAAAACATACACATAGATAGATGTGAATCTTGGTTAGTTAATTTTCCCAGAAACTGTATGTTTTTGTTGTTGTTTTTCATATGACTCCTCTTTGCCAAAAATGATAACAAAATTTAGCTCATTGTCTACCTTTGACCAACACTCGGGTGCCTATAGTCATATTGTACTGAGATAAGACATGTTCCTAGTTCAGTTAAAGATTCTACTAGGTAATGTTGAAGAATTGATTTAAGGCAGTAGATTTTCATAGTGAACTTTGTTTTGCACAAAGTCTGACGAATAGAGCTAATTGAGCTGCAAGGTCTCACTGTGGCTCCTTAACTCCTAAGTGCCGCCCATGTAATCTCTCCTAGCCAGATCCCTTGTGAGGGAGCCTTAACTTATATAAAACTGTAAGGTTTCACTGTTTCATGGAATAGCATTTTTAACTTCTTTTTAAAACAAAACGGCCCTTACCGCCTACACAAAGGACAGCTAACAATATAAGACACCACCAGTGGGGGTTTTAGCACTACTCAGTTCATGAAGTGGAGGGGGAACACATTCTCAGAGTGGGCCCTCAAAGGCCATGGGTCAGTCACAAACCTCATTGCAGGAGCTTTGGTCAGCCTGTTAAGTAATAGCTGCTATTTCCAAAACAAACTATAGAATTTTGGGTTCCTTATATGAATGTCATTTCTTATGCAACTTGGAGCAAATAGTTGAATAGTCGCAAAAACAGAGGTTCAGGTTGAAGTATAGAAACACACAAAACAGGTTGTTACGAAAGTCCTAATCAATCAGCATCAACATACACATACACTTGCCTGTATTGTCTTGGTTTTTCCTACACATTTTTTTCATTATTGGTGTTGCATCTGCCTGGCACCAGTATTAGTGACACAATGTGGACTTTATTAGAATCCAATTAAAAAAAGCTTTCCCCTCCTTCACCTTTTTCTTTTTCTTTTATCCTTGTAAACTCATGTGTTTGGACCTAAGTGGTAGCAGAGTTGCTAAGCTGATCCTGGGGGAAACCCATCTTTTCAACAAGCATCGAAGGGCATCTTCTCTGCCTGAAAAGTGGGCTTGTTGGATGAAGTCTCAGCACTTCTGTCCACATAGCAACTGTAGACAGGGCTGCATTGGCTTTGTTTAAAGGGTATTTCTTCCAATGTGAAATTTGTCATTAAGTCTGTGTAAGTCTGTTTTATTTAAGTTTATCTGAATAGAGTGAGAGATGCTTTTGAAAAGTTCTATAAAATATTCATTTTAACAGAGCTTAAGAAGATACAGAAACATTGAAATAGATTTCTTATTTTCAGCACAAAATGAAGTGGTAGTCCCTTAAGCATTGACACAATGTCATATCACATAGTATAGTTTAAAGTTGAGCCATATTTATATTTATTTATTTATTTATAGTCCATTTATAGTATGTGTGCAGTGTTGATAAAAATGAGTGTCTATAAAAATAACATCAGGGTCAAAAAGGAAACTGAAAAAGTAAGAAAAACTAGTGAAACCAAATAGGGTGAATCTCAGTCCCAAGAACTGATGATGCATTTGAGGAGAAAAATTAAACTGCAGAAAATATTAAAAACAGTAATAATTACATCATGGGCAAAGATGATAGGTAACATGCAAGAGTGTTTAGCAAAGGAACCAGCTTTTTAAGTAAACACAATTGCAAAGCTGAAAAGGAGAAATGGTATGCAGAAATGCTTTCCTACTGAGGGTTTTTCTTCATTAAAATTAATAGTAAAGAGGAGCAATAAATTCCCTTTAGTCTAAGTGCTTGGAGATGTAAAAACAAACCTGGGGTAAGTCCCATTCACATAACTAATTCTGAATTCCAAAAGGAATTTGGAAAACTTTTAGAACATATAAAATTATTAAATATTAAGAAAAGACTTATTAGAAAAGTATAACTTATTTAGCCTAAGCAAGAGAAGGTATAATAGTAATCTTCAAGAAAATAACTTAAAGGACAAATACCAGCCACAAAGGCCATTAAGACTAAGTGTGAAGGGTTAATAGTAACTGTAGGAAAGAAATTTTTAACAATGGAAAATTAATCATTGGATAGTTATAAGAAATATTTGCTTTTCAAAATGGAACATTATTGGAGGTCTAGTAAGTATTAAATAACAAGAAGTCTTATGTATTCTGGGAGTTCTATGATTCTTTTGTTTTAAAATTTAAAATACATTAAAGTTTTACTGATTGAATATAAAATATTTTTACTTTTGAAATAGGATAACAATCTTAATTTTTCTAAGATATTTTTTAAAAGGTTGTTATTTTCCTTCCATCTGTACTTAAGAATTTCTTTAAAATTGTCCAATTTTATCATAAAAAGCCTCTGTTGTTGGAGTCAAATACACAAATATCCTCAGGAACTTCATAAAGAGAAGGTATGCAATTTCTTATAGATGGAAAATACTACTTAAATTTTGTATACTTGCACTGTTCTTTTGTCTTCACCATTTACTTTTTCCATGCTATAGATATATTCTTATATGGATAAGTCTTGCTTTTTCAAATAATCATAAGTCATTAGCTTAATAAGTTAGCCAAGAATGTGGAAATTTCCTTATATATTATATTAAATAAAATTCTCCCCTGTTGTCAAGTGGAGATTGCAAGTCATGAAATGAAGAAATCAGATATGTTTTCTATCAAAATAAAAATGTCAAATTTTATTGTCACAGTCATTCAAAAGATTTAATCTGTCTCAGAAAGACATCAGGGAACAGGGCTAGTTTGTGATGCAAAGGTAAAGTCCTTCCCTGGCCTGCTAGAGGCTCTAGGTTGCATCTCTGGCACTATAAAGCACAGGAAAACCTGGCACTATAAAGCACAGGAAAACCTGATGACTTTCCAGCACAGAACTCTGTTGATTCGAGTCAAGGATGTCACAGATGAATTGAAACCAAGCATATCACTAAACTTGAAACAGGGTAAAGTTCACGATTTTAAAACTTTGCTCTTTATTTTTATTTGTTTATATATTGGAGTGATCTAAAATAATGTTTGTATTTAAAGTCACAAGTAAAGGAAATATAATTTTTCAGACAGCTGCTGAACTAAAGTTGTTATGGTACTTAGCATGGCCAGTGCTACTGCTGACAAGCACTTCCTTCCTTTGTAGAATCAAGGTCAGTGAATGTTAAGAGTGCCATCTTAACAACTATAGTCCCTGTTGTATCGCATTCATAGTCTTATTCTGTTATTTTAATAACATCAAAAGATTTCAGTGAGATACAGCTTTCATCTTTATTCAAAATATAATTGAAAGAGAGATTTGGTATTGAGATAAATTCCCAATTGAGGATTTTTCCAGAAGTTATATGATAAGAAGAGAGGCAAAATTAACTGTCTTTCGTATAAGACAAGAGTATATAATGTTTGCATGAACTTTTCACATCATGTAAGCTTCCCCATATCCATAACATGAGCACTACATAGAAATCTTACTTCTCTTGCAATCTCTCCATTAGCAATGGAAGGGAACTGTTTCCTGTACCATGTCTCCTTTTTGTACTGTAATGCATGACTAATCCTCAGTATATTTTTACTCCTCTCCTTTGGAATTAAAAAAAAAAGTCTGCCCTATTCCAACTGAAGCTTAGATAACTTGCTGAATTGGCTAATTTTGAATGGAAATTAATTGCTATATACCATTTGTTGAAAACTTATTTTTCTTTCATAATCAGTCTCTGGTCATTTTACTTCTCTTATTAGAAAACACTGAGGAATAAATATGATGCTTCTTAGTGTGAACATATGCTTTTCTTTCTACAAAGTCATTTTAAAACAGATGGTGAGATATGAAGTTAAGGGAAAGGACACCACTGTGTTGACAGATCATCAGAGAGTAATAATAGAGATTCAGACAGATCACTGGATTAGTGATTTTGATTGTGTGGCGAATCAAAAAAAATCTAGTTGGAATGCCACAGTATTTTTAAGCTCAGTAGTTCATTACAGCTAATTAAATGATTTTTTGAAAAAATTTTTATGACATTTTTGTAATACATTTTTATTTGCATGATTATGCATATGTGATGAACCAGACATTTCTGATACTGTGTTTCTTTCCTATGTTTGTGTCATGTGTATCACCTCTTATTTTTACACTAAATTACAGTTATTGTAATGGTTCAGATACTCCTACATTTAATTGCAGTTTTATTATTATGTTTTTTGGGGTTAAATGATGTAAAGCATTACCACTGACAATACCATAAAAGACATTACTAAAAGGACTGATTTAAGAAGTGTTTTGTTAATAATTATTTTTTTAAATTCAGATGTCAAAAAACATTCTCAAAGACATATGCATTTGTTTTAAATCCAAAATATCTTAAAAACTTAGTCTTTTTTTCCTTTGTATTGTATACCATCTCAAGTAAATGTGTCATGGGTGTGTGTGTGTGTGTGCTCTTGTCATGCATTCAATGGTTTGGAAAGGCACTCTATTGTGAAGAAAATAACTATCATGTAATACATAACTTTTTCCAGTAAATAAACCAGTTATCACTTGTTCATTTCATTAATGCTAATTTACTAATCAGTTTAGCAGTTTTTCTGTATGTCATTTTAATTTACATTTACAAAAAAGAAGGAGCCTTTCTTTTGTAACCACCAGCGATACCTTTGTTTCCTATCTAGGTCCGAAGTGGGATTGGTAAGAATGACACACCAGGCCAGGCTGGAGGTTCTTCAGTCATATGATATTTTATTCAAGGATAGCTAGCTCAGTTTATGTAGTATAGTACAAAGAAGTAAGAAGGCAAAAAGCAATAATTGCATAAGTAGAAAAGAATGGGTGCTGACATAAAGCAAAAATTCACCTTAATGACACAAGCACAACCATGTTCACTGAAGCACTATTTATAATAGCAAAGTCATGGAATCAACCCAAATGCCCAACAATTGACGAGTGGATAAGGAAATGTAGGTACATTTATACAATGGACTACTACTCAGCCATCAAAAAAGATGAATTAATGAAATTTGCCAGGAAATGGATGGAATTGTAAAAATTATATTGAGTAAAGTATCCCAGACACAGAAAATTAAGCACCGTATGTACTTCCTAATAGGTGGATCCTAGTACCAAACCCACTTAGTGACATATTCAAAGATAAATCTCTGTAATACCTACAGTAATTGCAAAGATTATAAACAAGAAGGAAGGGGAAGGAGGGCTCCCCAGAAATAAGGAGATAGAGGATCATGCTGCAGTAGAGAAAATAGGCCACCATCAAGTACTGCAAGTAAATAGTGAGACATCTGGTTAAGCTCACTCACTTTTCTTCTTGGTCACTTGCAACTGAGGGGGTTTGATCTCGCCAGGCAGGGAGGGCATAGAGTCTGGCAGATGGATGGTAAGACTGACCTCCCCTCACTGCAGTCTCCTATTCTTATTCCATCTACCTTTGAATCTACTCTTATAGTAAAACTCCATTTAAACAACCTTTTATATCTGGCTAGGAGGGGACCTCCATTACCAATCAGAATGGAGCCAAGGATGGTACAGGAGCAGCAAAACTGAAAACAACCAACCAACCATAATTCAGAACATCAGAGACCCTACATTAATCACCTGGAACCAGACGAACCAAATCTTTCCCCATCCTAAAGCTCAGGGAAAATTTTGGAAGAGGGGCCGGTAAGATTGTAAGAGCCTAAAGATGGGGAGGAGCAACGATACGCAAGATGCTCCACACAAGTTAGGGCCGCAGTAACCATAATCGGACTTTGCATGACCTGCGCAATGACTGATATGTCAACCACCCCCCAAAGTCTAGCATGGATCACAGGCACTAGGATCCTTAGAGGCAAGGGATTAACAGTCACAATAGTGTTCCCATACTAAAGGGGAGCCCAAGAAAGGGCTCTGAGCAATGCCACTGAGTCCCTATACCTCATCAGAGTGGATGACGCAGAGAGAAGTTTGACATTCACACTAAAGGATGCTCCAGGGAATGGGAGGGGAGTACTGGGAGAAAGGGAGGGAGGGGGGTGAAAGCATGGAGAAAAGGGGGGAGGGTGCAAGGGGGACAGGGAAGGGGGGGAAGGAGAGGGGGATGGGGTACCTATTAAGTTTGTATGATTGGGAAAAAATAAACATTAAAAAAATACTGAAAGCTGGTTGAGGAAGTTGGCATCCTTCTGTACACTTGGCCAGATATGATGGTCTGGCAAGTAAGGATCGTGCATCTCTTAGCTGTTATGTAGTGATGGTGTGGCCAGTTCCCTCGGCCCTGGTGTTGGTGCGTGCTTTCCCATCAAGCCGGACTAAGAACTGTAACCAGTAATCGTAAAGAAGATAAACTCCTTGTTCCCTTAAAAAAAAGAAAAGGAAAGAATGGGTGCTGAACTTCTACATACACGTTAAACCATACATTCATCATCCTGAGTACTTCAGATAATGTCATCAAAGAGGCAGCAAAGGGAGGAGGAAGGTGCAGAGAAACTTGGTTAATTCTTAGTCCAGTTTCAAAATGCCCCAAGGACCACACTCTACTTACCTTTTGGGTAACAGAAGGTCATTAAACTCAACTGCTGGTATTTACAGCAGGAGATTGTGACCTAACTGCTGGCCGAGCACTTCCTTTCCAGGTCATCTCAAGAAAGCTGGGATTGGCTTTCCCTGTTCCCTGAATTCTGTAAGCCCTATTTTTTTAAAATCTATGTAAAAACTGAAGCTAACAGTTGAACAGTTTACTGTAAGATTACTGCATGTTCATGTTAAGTGATTACCTCCTACTTATAAAGCCTTAAAAGATAGGAGAAGAGTTCACTTAGTCAAATTCACCTTGAAATGTATCAACACACGGAAGCACTGCTTTGAAGACAGATAAAACCAGTATAATTTATATTTGGAGGCAATTCTTTGGTCTCTTTCCTTATAAAGAATTGCAAGACGTCTTAGATGGTAAAAGCACATGCTACACATGCCTGCTGATCTAAGTTCCTTCCCCACACTATGAAAAGCCAGTTGTGAGGGCCCACACTTATAATCCCATCTGTCCTGTAGCAAGATGGGAGGCAAAGACTGAAGATTAGTCTAGATATTTGTAGGCCAGTCAGTCTGGGAAGTGTGGGTGTTTGTTCTGTTCTGTTTGGAAGGTGGATAGAGGAAAAACAGATAATGTGGATTTATATGAGGGTTTGTTTTTTTTTTTTTTTTTTGAGACTTAAGAAAGAGGAGTTTGTTTATACCCAAGGGCCTACTGGAAAGCGTTAAGACTATGATATGAATGAGAATTCACTTCATTTAAACTCTTGGTGAGTTGCTATCATACCATCTTAGAAGGAGCCTTAAAATATGCTATGAAGTCTTCTGATAAAGTTTATTCTAAAGTGATTTATGAATTAATTACACTGAGGGGAAAGTCAGAATATTTAATCTGCAACATAACTGCCAAAGAAGATAAATTTTGTTGGTAAAAATGTTAGCAATAGCAAAAGTAAATGTGTAAAAAAATATAGAGAACAATATAAAATAACTACAATAATATATTGTTACAGTTAATGCTATAATACTTTATTTTCTTTATTTGTCAGTAGGGGATAAAAGGATAAGTACAAAACTCAGATGAAAGAAACTATAAATATTCAGATAAGTCTATTAACTTATTTAGACCAGTGTGAAATCAAAAAGTAGGATTTCTTGCTCAAGAATTACTAAGTGCTTCAAGGTAGCGTCAACAGAGCGTTGAAGTTGGGAGGATGTCTTTCTGAGTTTGGCGCTGTATGTGACTGGGCTCAGAGCCAGCATAGTTGTAATGGTTACTCTTAACTATTGCCATGAGAGAATACCCAAAGTCAAATAACTTAAGAGAGAAAAGGAAATTTATCCACCTTACAGTTTCAGAGGGGAGATACAGTCTTTTATGGTGTAGCCGGTGGCTGAAGCTAGAGGCAGATTAAGTCACGGCAGACATTCAGTAGGCTAGTGGGTGACAACTGAAGGCTGGAAGATTCCTGGAGAATCTCTTTTCTCAGTCTTCTGTGGCCTTTTATCTAGTCTACTACTGGGAAGTTCCAATGGGATCTGTGGAAGTTCCGATGGAATCTAGGGGTGGTCTTTGTATTTAAATGTATTATTCCAGATAATCTCTTCAGGTGGTCTCAGCTGATCTTAGTTAATGCCAGGTGTGTCAAGTTGACACCCAAGTTAACTATCACAAGTCCACCCCTTGTCAACTTGACACTGGATTATATTTCCTTAGACCATTCTTAATCTGCATAAAAATTGTAAGATTCATAAGTCCCTTGAGAAATCCTTAGTCTTTAGTGTCCCGCAGCATAGTGTCATAATGTAGGTTACAACATTTTACCACATAACTACAGATTAACATTACATTACATAAGTAAATATCTTCTTAGTGCAAACCGTGCTCAGTCCATCTGTAAAAGTCTCAGTGTCAGTAGTTTCAACACAGTCCCAGAGTCTAAAGTGCAGTCTTCTGTAAAATCAAAAGACAAGTTACATCCAACATACATGGCACAGAATAAACATTCCCATTCCAAAAGGAAGGAATGGGGACATATCCAGGGAAGACTGGTCCATAACAAGACCAAAAAACAGCAGGATAAACTCCAAATCCTGTAGCTCCAAAGTCCAGCAGCTCCAAAGGGCTTTGGTTCCACCCCTCCAACACAGCTGCCCATAGAACACATCACTCTCTTGAGCTGACTCCTTCCAGGGTATACAGCTCTCCTTGGCAGATGTCCCACGTTATCTCTGGCATCTCCAACATCTTTACTTCTCAATGGCAAACCAAGCTTTAATTCCACAGCACAAACTGCCCTTTTTGTGCCTCTAAACTGTGGCTTCCTGCCACATACTGCCTGGATTATGCCATTTTTTGAAATCTTGGAGGAAGGATCCATGACCTCCTCCCTCTAAAACCAGAACCAAGAGGACAACTTTGCTAAGATTTGCTGTTGCCTTGGGATGGAGATTGCCCCCCTCAAATCACAGCTGATTCAGCTTCTCTATGCTGACTGCAGGAAAAATCTTTTTCTTCTTGCAGGAAAAATCTTTTTCTTCTTGGTGTTTGCTTTGTGGGAGGAACAGACCCTTGTTTTGGAACTCCACCCTTTAGCTCATTTCTTCAAAAGGATTTGTATTGTTATGGGTGGGAGCTTTCTCTGAGAATCTTGCCCTCCAGCTAGGGCCTCTCCTATTATCCAAATAGAGAGTAGGCTTTGATTTATTAATGGAGCTAATCTCTTTAACAGCTGACATTTTATCCTCTGCTTCTTCCTGGTTTGACTCTTTGATGCAGTCTGCCTGCATGGTTGCTGATAAATGATCATCAGATGGCTTAAGGAAACAAGGGGTTTATTTCCTTACAGTTTGATTATAGTTTATAGTCCAGCTTGTTGAGCATGCACCAACACCAAGGCCGAGGGAACTGGCCACACCATCTCTACATAATGGCTGAGAGAAGGATGATCCTTACTTGCCAGACCAAAATGTCTGACCAAGTGTACCCTAACCCTAACAGAAGGATGCCGACTCTCTCAACCAGTTCTCCGTGATTTATTCAAGGGCCTAGTCCCACCCACCATGGGCTGGAGCTTCCCCATCTGCTAGACAATCTCCTTCAGATTTAATCTGGGTTTAACTACTAATTCTCCACAAATATTCCCAGAGCTCAAACCCTCAACTGAAGTTGACACCTGTGCCTTACCATGACACTCTAAATTTGCCATTGCATTTTTCATCATCAGATCTTACAGTTTCTGCTTTTTTTCATAATACTGAAGACAACTAAAAAGTAGCCATGTAATATTGTCAAGACTACAATGCTTTAAAATCTCCAACAAGCACTCCAGTTTAACATCAGGCAATCTTTCAGGACAAGGGAAAAACCACTAAACTCTCCACCAATACATGGCTCCACTTGTCACTCGTCCATTTGCAAACACTGTCTCTATACCCCTTTGGACCATCACAAGCTGGGCTTCTATTGCCTGTGTCTCTCAGAGCATTGCTCTCTTTGGCACTCTCAAGAGAAAGGCCCATTTGGCCCTATTGCCAAGACACAAAGACTTTCCCATCACAAAGTTAAGCATACACTGGAAAACAGGATATACATTGTGAAAGTATAAGATAAACAGAAGTGACACATAGTGAGTTTATGAAACCGACACATTGTCTCCAACTATAATTAATTTAAACTGGGGTCAGTTTATAGCAGTCTTGTTATTCCTTTGATTTACAGGTAACATGCCTCAGTGGTCTTAAGGCAATGGAGATAGGAACATGCAGGAAAATACCTTGTTCCACATCTGTTTTCTACCCAGGTCATGAGTCATCCTGAGCTCAGGAATGAGCAAAAATAAACAGGAGGTATTCATTTCTCATTGACAGAGAGGTCTTCACCTGCAACTGTCTATTTCAGGCGGCCTGTGGCTTCTGTCTCCAGGAAGCGGGTCCTTGGCCTTATCATCGCCTACACAGGCTCCCTGTGGCTAGTAGAACGGGAAAGGCTCTGATCAGCAGGGACAGAGTCATGACCACACAGTCGGACATCCTGTCTGCTTCTGAGGATTCCCACATCCTAGCAGCCTTGTGCCACGGTGGATGTCATGGTTTGAAGTGTGTCCCCTACAGACTCATGTCTTTTGGAAAGTCATGGCATCTTTAGGAGGTGGGGACTTGCTGGAGAAAGGCAGTCACAGGAGGTGACTTCTGGGAGAGGTCTGATCTAGCAGGGGCATTTTAGTAACTCTCAGCCTAATAGGTGAATGTGACTTGGCCTGTCCCTAACTTCGGCCATCATCCAAGCCACTTCTGCCATGAAAGACTATAACTCTAAGGTGAATGAATCCTCATTTCTCACTTAAGTTGCTTTATTTCAGATTTTCTATCACAGCAACATAGAAAAGAGTAACTAGTATACAAATTGGTACCAAGTAATGGGGTATTGCTATGAGATTAAGATCATCTGGTACCACAAGATAAATGCTATGAAGTTGAGAGAAAAATTTGTGAGGTAGGTTGTGAAGCTGAGAGAGCTGGTATCAAGCAGTGTAGCAATTGTTGCAATGTGGCTAGTGTGTCTTTGTGTTCAGGAATTGAAGGCTTAAACCAGAACATGTGTAGAAGATTAAGGCAGAGTTTATTAGAGGAAAGAACTGAATTCATGAACATGGATTTCATGATGGGCAAGAGGGCTGGAAAAGAACTCACAGACATGGAGTTTGTGAGGGGCAGTGGCTATGAAGAGAGCTGGAAAAGAATTTACAGACTCCAGACCTGACATCTATGAGGACCTAGAGAAAGCCAAAGATGGCTGCCAGGGTCAGGGGTATTTATAGGTTTAGGCAGGCTTGAGAAAGTGGCTTTTCCTCGTTGGTTAGCTCCAGTTTCTACAAACCTGATTGGAGCTTTTGGATCTCTACATCTCATTGGTCTTTTTGTATGGGGGACCAACACAAATGATTTTGTGGCTGGTCTCATGGTCCACCTTATCTGCAACGTGGAACTCATCTTCATATCCTTTCATAAACAGAGGGCTGGGGAATGTTGGGCACCTGATGTCTGTGGAGGATTAGAGTCAGTTCCTCCAGATTAATAGGGTGTGTAGGGGATGACTTTCAAAGACTTTCTCAGCATGGCTGCTATAAAATTGCCTAAAGGTCAGTAGGTAAAACAATGAGTGACTCCAAGCAGGTGTGCACATCACATGGATGTCCATGAATAAAGAGAAGCTACCATACAAAAGAGACCTAAACAAAGCTGAGGTTATGAGGGCCAAAAAAAAAAACACGTAGTTTTAGTCTGAGCGGCGTCCTGAGACAGGCCCGCTGGACTTTAGGGGGGACGCGCTGTTGTCGTGGCGGGGAATCTGGCGTGGCCGCTCGAGCGTGGCATGTGGATGCGTCAGGGCGCCGCTCCCCCGCGTGCCCGCTCCGGATTCTTGGGCAGCCCTGCCCACCACCGCCGGCCTGAAGACGCTGCTCCCGGTGCCAGAGTTGGACGAGCCATACTTCTTTCAATGGGAGCTGTGCCAAAAATCACAATTTTTTTCCAAATTGTCAGATGTTTCCATTCCTGAAAGGCCTAAGCTTAAATTTGTTGAAAGAGTTCCACTCGTGCCAAAAGTAAGGAGAGAACCTAAAAACTTGACTGACATACGAGGACCTTCAACTGAAGCAACTGAATTCACAGATAGCAATTTTGCAATTTTGGCTCTGGGAGGCGGGTATCTCCGCTGGGACCATTTTGAAATGATGCGCCTGACAATCAATCGCTCTATGGCCCCCAAGGGCATGTTCGCCATGTGGCGAGTACCAGCCCCCTTCAAGCCCATCACCCGCAAAGGTGTTGGGCAGCGCATGGACGGAGGCAGAGGTGCCATCGACCACTACGTGGCGCCTGTGAGAGCTGGCCGCCTCATTGTAGAGATGGGCGGGCGCTGTGAATTTGCAGAGGTCCAGGCTTTCTTGAAGCAGTGGCCCACAAGCTGCCCTTCCCAGCGAAGGCTGTGAGCCGGAAGAGCCTGGAGAAGATGCGGCAGGATCAAGAGGAAAGAGAGCGCATAGCCACTGCCAACATGCTGGGCATTCGGAAAGTACTGAGCCCCTATGACTTGACCCAGAAGGGGCGATACTGGGGCAAATTCTACCTGCCGTTTTAAACGTGTGTAGACAGCCCTGCGCGCAGGCGTCAAGAACAGGAGTCTGCGTTTCTGTGGTCCTTGAAGTCTTTGAGTGGCCACTGGTCCATAACTAGGGAGAAGCTTGTGAGTAGGTGACTTCTGAAAACTCTTGGCTGAAGTTTTTGATTAAAGCTTTTGTATCACTTCTGTACAACTTTTCATTGGTCACTTCAGTTCAAGAAAGTAAAAATGGTGGGTAGGCCTCTTAGTTTTCCTGAATTGCAATGACTGCACTCCTTACAAACACCAGTGTTTGGGGGAAGAAAGATAGAAATGACACTACTCAAGCTAGTGAGTTCAACAGGTATTTATTGTGCCTCGCTGCCCATCTTCCTCAGACTTGGAAGCAGTGACATTGGTCATTGTGACAGAGAATCTACATGTTAGCAGAAGGAACTGACAACGTGAGTTGAGACCAGGAGGAACAGTGCCTGTCTGCCCCTGCAGGATCTAGTGCAGCTCATTGATTATTGCTGGAAGAATAGTGACTCCACGTGATCCAGAAACCCAGGACTCTCGTTCTCTCTTCTGTAACAAGATTCACCTGCTGTGGTAGTCCTCTCTCCCCTAGTCATGCTAAAGGAAACACATTGATAAATGCTAAACCACTTGCTTTTCAAAGTTCATAGAGAACAACACTCTGATAAAAGTGTCATTTTTTATCTGTTTCTTAAAAAAAAATCTCCAACAAAAATGCATATTTAATTTACTTTCAAGAGTTTGTATGCTTGTTTAAACATTTGGATAGTCAAGAGCTATAAATGATTTTAAGGTATTTTAATAAGTCCCTGGCAATGCAATCTCTAAATAAATGATTTGTGTTAGAACTTAAAAAAAAAAAAAAAAGTAGTTTAGTGTTAAGGTGAAAGCACTGGAACAGAAGTGATAGCTGAAAGTCCGAGAAAATGGGAAGGTCACCATGACAACATCGTGGTCAAACAGGTGGGAAAATCCTCTATCCCAAATGGAGAGGCTCAGTCCATATTGAACATATGTACACAGGCTAACTTTTTTAAAGCTCCATGAAGCCTAGCAATGTTTTCTAAGTTGCAACCTACTTTATAATGTGCCAACTATTGGGAAGAGGTGGGTAGGATAGCAGTTCAGAAGCAAGTTTACATTTCCGACTCTCTACAACCAAGGTCGGTGTGGTCACCAAGGTTCCCAGATGTAATATCCCTCTTCTCTCAAAGCAGGTGTGAGTTGTCTAGGCTCCTTGCTGAGAGCTCTCAAACTCTCACACGGATCACAAGCTGAGGGAGACTGAGTTCCCTCACCTCTTCTGGTTAGGAGCAGTTTTAACACATTTTCTACTCCAAACATTGTGAGAAGATTGAGAGATGGAGAAAAGAGAGGTCCTGGGAGATACCACAATCCCTTAAAGTCTCAGATGTTATTAAGGAGATACCAGGGATGGAAGTATGGGAGTTGGAAGGGAAGGCTGTCACAGATTCAGGAAGTGCAGTCTCTCTATAGAATCTTTTTGACCTAGAGTGGTGGAACCTTTGTCAAATGCAGCTGTAGCTAACACTTGTCTCTCTGGCTCTTCAGTGGCATCTCCCAAAAACACTGAAACTATAATCCTGGCAATTGAGGCAAATGAGGCAGGAAGAAACGAAGTTGAGAGAAACCCGTAGAAAGATACTGTCAAAAAAAAAAATCCCTGAATAGCAACAACAAAAAAGTTAACGGGGGACAGTTTTAATTTTATTTGACAGAGTAGGGGACGAGGGGGAGGGAGTGGCAGAGAAATTTTTATCACAACTTTCCAAAATCACTTCTATGAGGTAGGATTCCAGGGATCAATTCCAGTTCAACATGTTTGTGAGCAAACTATTTCACCAGATGCCAGGTAACAGTTCAGTGATGGAATGTGTATCTCCAGGGTCTGGGGTGTTGGTTTCTGTTCCCAATCAAATTCTGCCTGAGGGAGTGAGTGAGGTAGAGTCTGTAGCAATTCAAAGACTTAAGTGAACAGGAAGGTTCTGCCATACGAGAGGGTCCTCACTCTCAAACCCTTCTTAATGTTCCCTGTCTTTCTTTCCTGCCTCGATCAAGACTATGCCTTTACACTTTACATCTCCTCAAGCTTCCCTCCCTCTTCACTTCCATCCCATCCTAATCTCCTCTTCCTCACAGCCATTTCCTTCCTCTTTCCTCCCTCAGAACCCTTCCTCTGCACTTAAGTCTTTCGACTGCTACAGACCGTGCCGCTCCTCAGCACCTCACTAGCTCACTCACAACGTAATTTCTCACGCACACCTGCTCAGGTACTCACCTCCTACCTCAGACCCTTACACCCTTACACTGCAACTCTTAGTTCACATCCTTCCTCATGGGGTCATGTCCTTCCTTCGAAACTGACCTCACCACTATGACTCTGTCCTCCCACCTTTCAACCATGGACTTTTCCATGTAAATGTCCTGTCTTCCCTCACAGCTGTCCTCACAATCTGTTCATCCCTCGTCTGGCCTGAGACACGGTGAACTTTTAGCAAGAGATGCCTCATTCACATGGACCCTGGTGCAGACTCAGACTTGTGGAGCTCTGTTGTGTCTTGTCTCACCACCCTAAGTGCTGCCTACTTGACCTGGTAACCCTTTCTATACAGTGAGATAAATCCCATACCACATCAAAAAATTTGTCACAAGAGTTATGCGCAGCTATTCTGAGGTCCACATGCATATTATGAACAGAAGCCAGGATGCTGGACCCTGGAGATGCACTTTCTACCATTGGACTGTTCCCTGGGGTCTGGTGAAATAGCTTGCTCACAAATGTTGAACTGAAGTGGATTACTAGAATCCTATCTCATAAAAGTGATGTCTGCAAGGTGTGATAAAATTTCCCCCCAGGAAAGAAAAAGACAATTACAGCTTGGGATCCTTTCTTCCCCTTCCAACTCTCCCCTGAGGAAGGATATAAGAGTTTGGGGAACTTCTCCAGAACAGTAGCAAGCTGAAGAAGCTGAGGGGAATGACAAGGCACTGGAGTCCCATCCCCCAACTTCTGGTGACTGAGAAAAGGGTCTTGGGAAAAGGAGGCTGGCGGCTGTCTGGCATCCTACCTATTGCAGCCCGAGGCAAGCATGACCACACACATTTCCAGAGGACTGACAGGAGCTCTGGCAAGCTTCTGCCCAAAGTCACGATCTCCCAAGAGGAGCACCCAGAAACCCCAGATTTCCTCAAGCTGTATAGGGTTAGGGTAAGGATTGTTAGGGTGAGAGTTGGGGTTGGTGTTGAGGGTAGGGTAAGGGTTAGGGTTGATTAAGATTAGAGGGTTAAAGATAGGGATTAGGGTTGTGGTTAGAATTAGGGTCTTAGGGTTAGAGTTAGGGTTTTAGGGTTAGGTTAGGGTTAGGGATGTTAGGGGTAGGAGTAAGAATAGGGGTAGGGTTAAGGTTAAGGTTAGGGTTGTTAGAGTTAGGGGTAAGGGTAGAGGTAATGTTATGGTTACTGTTAGGGTTAGATGGGTTGGGAAAAGGATTAGAGTTAGGGTTATTAGATGGGTTAGGATTAGATGGGTAAGGTTTAGGATTAGTTGGGTAGGGGTTAGGGCTAAGGTTAGATGGGTTAGAGTTGAGGTTGTGTTTAGTGTTAGGATTAGGAGTTTAGTATTAGGGTTAGGGGTTTGGTTTAGAATGAGGATGAGAGTCAGGGTTAGTGATTAGATTTAAGGTTAGGATTGCGATTAGGGTTAGAGTTGGGGTTAGGGTGAAGGTCAGGGTGAGGATTAGGGTCAGGGTTAGGGTTTGAGTTAGTGGTAGGAATTAGGGGTTTGGGTTAGTGTTAGGTTTAGAGTGTGGATTGGTGGTTAGATATTAGGGTATGGGTTAGGGCAGGGTTAGGGTTAAAGTTAAGGTTATTTTGAGGGTCAGGATCAAGATGAAGGTTAGTGTTGGCATTAGGGGTTTAGAGGAGTAAGGTTTTAGGTTCAATGTTAGGGTTAGGATTAGGGTGTAGAGTTAGGGGTAGGGTTAGGATTAGTTTTTGATTCAGGGTTAGAGATAGATTTAGGTTTAATGTTAGGATTAGGGTTAAGGTTAGAGTTAGAGGGTTAGGGTTAGGAGAATGGCTACGGGTTAGAGTTAGGTTTAGTAATAAGTGTTAGTGTTAAGGTTTGGTTAGTGTTAGATCTAGGATATGGTTTGGGGTAGGGATAGGTTTAGTTTAGGGTTAGGGTGAAGGGCAATGTGAAGATGAAGGTTAGGTTTATGGTTGGGGTTAATGTGAGGTGAAGGTTAAGGTAAAGGATAGTGTTAGGGTTAGGATTAGACTTTGAGTTGGTTGAGGGTGAGGGTTAAGGTAAGGTTATTAGGGGAGGGGGAGGGTTAATAGGGTTAGGGTTATTAGTGTTAGGGTTAGGGTAGGAGTTAACATTAGGGTTAGTATTAGGGTTAGGGTGAGAGTGAGCGTCAGGGTCAAGATCAGGGTTAGGGGTAGTGTTATGAGTTAGAATAGGCTTAGGGTTAGGGTTATCCTTAGGTTTGGGGTTAGGGTAAGGGTTAGGCTTAGTAGTTAAGAATTAGGTTTAGGTTTAGGCGTTAAGATTAGAGTGATGGAGGGTTCGGGGGGAGGAGGAGGGGAGAGGGATCTGGTCTACCTATTAAGTTTGTATGAGCAGAAATAATAATAAAAAATGTAAAAAAAAAGATTAGGGTAATGGGGTAGTATTAGGTTTAGGGGATTAGGGGTGGAAGTTTAGGTGGTGGGAGTTAAGGTTAAGGTTAGAATTAGGGTTAGGGCTTGATTAGGGATAGAAAGTCAGGTTTAGGGTTAGGGTTAGAATTAGGGTGCTAGGGATAAGTGTAAAGTTAGTTTTTTTCTGAGGCTTATGGTTAGAGTTAGGGTTAGGGCTAGGTTTAGTGTTAATCTTGGGGTTAGGGATAGGGTTATGGTTAAGGTTGGAGTTAGAGATAGGTTCAGGTTTGGGTTTAAGGCTAGGCTTTTTTTTGTGTTGTTTTGGGTTGGAGTTTGAGTTAGGGTTAGGGTTAAGATTAGTGTTATGGTTAGAGTTGGGGTTGTGTTAGGATTAGGGTTGGTATTAGGTTTTGGGTTAGAGGTATGGTGAAGTTCAGGGTTTCTCTTGGGGTTGGGGTTATGGTTGGTGTTGGAGTTAAGATTAAGGTTGGCTTAGAATTGGGTTTGGAAATGGGGTGAGGTTTATGGTGTTAGGGTTAAGGTTAAGTTTTGGGTTGAGGTTAAGGGTAGGTTAGGTTTAATGTTAAGTTTAGGGTCGAAGTTGGGTTTCAGGTTACAGGTCTGTTATGGTTGGGATTGGTGATGCAGTTAGGGTTAGGGTTGAGGTTAGGATTAGGGTTAAAATTGAAGTTAGGGTTAGGGTTATAATTAAGGTTACAGTTAGGGTTGGGGTTGGTGTTGGTATTAAGTTTAGGGTTGGGATTAAGATTGTTGTTGGAGTTAAAGTTAATGTTAGTGTTAGAGATGATGGGATTAGGGTTAGGTTTGTGATTAAGTTAGTTTTAGTAATAAGGTTAGGGTTAGTATAGTGTTCGGGTTGGAGTTGAGGTTAGGGTGAGGTTTAGGATTGGGTTAGGGTTGGGGTTAGGGTTATGGCTATGGTGAGGGTCAGTGTCAGGGTGAGGTTGAGGATTAGAGTTAGGGTGAGTGTCAGTCACCATAAGGGTCAGGTTTTGGATTAAGTTAAAGGTTAGGGTTCAGGATTAAGGTGAGGGTAAGAGACAGGTGAGGATTAAGGTTAGGATTGGGGTTAGGATTGGGGTTGAGGTTGGGATTGGAGTTAGTGTTAGGGTTAGGATTAAGATTGGCATTCAGATTGGGGTTAGGATTAGGGTTAGTTTTAGGTTTAGAGTTAGGTTAGGTTTGGTATTTTGGTTTGGGTTTGGGTTGGATTTCATGTTAAGGTTAGGGTTGGGGTTGAGGTTAGAGTTAGTGTTAGGTAGTATTAAGGTTTGGATTGTGGTTAGGGGTAGGTTTAGGATTAGGGTTAAGGTTATTTATGGGGTTAAGGTTAGAATTGGGGTTGGGGTTTGGTTAGGGTTTGGGTTGGACTTAGGGTTAGGATTTGTATTAGCATTAGGTTTAGGGTTGGTTTGGTGTTCTGTTTCGGTTTAGGCTTAGGTTTAGGGTTCAGGTTAGGTTTGGGGTATGAGTTAGGGATATCGTTAGGCTTGGGGTTTTGGTCAGATTTAGGGTTAGGAGCTAGGGTTAGCATTAGTTTTGGGGTCAGATTTAGGGTTTAGTTGTGGTTAGGTTTGGGGTTGTGGTTGTTGTGGTTGGTTGGAGTTGGTTGCATCGGGCTTATGGTTTAGGTTTGGGTAAGGGTTAGTTTTCTGGTTATTTTTAGGGCTCAGTTAGGGTTGGGGAACAGGTTAGGGATATGGTTATGGTTGGGGTTAGTGTCAGGGTTACAGTTAGATTTAGGGTTGTGTTTGTGGTTGGAGTTGGGTTGGGATTATGGTTGGGGTTGGCATAAAGGTTAGGTTTAGGGTTAAGTTTAGCATTGGGATTGGGGTTGGGGTGAAGGTTAGGGTTAGATGTTAAGATTAGGATTAGGCATTAAGGTTAGGGTTAGTGTTAGGTTTAGGGGATTAGAGTGTGGATTAGGGTTAGTGTTGAAGTTGGGTTGTGTTTAGGGTTAGGATTGGTGTTGGGTTAAGGTGAGGGTTTTGATTAGGGTTAAGGTTAGTTTTAGATTTAGCAACAGGGTTTGGTTTAGTGTTAGTGTTGAGGTTGGAGTTGGGCTTAGGGTTAGGTTTAAATTTGGGTTAGGGTTGGTGTTAGGGTTATGGTTATGGTGAGGGTCAGTGTCAGGTTGAAGGTGAGGGTTACGGTTTGGGTGGGTGGGTCAGAGTAAAGGTGAGGGTGAGGGTAATGTTTAGGATTATGGTTAAGCTTAGTTGGTGTTCATGGTTGAGTTAAGTGTAAGCGACAGGGTTAGGGTTATGGTTAGTGGTTAGGGTTAACTTTAGCATTAGGGTTACATTTGTGGTTGCGTTTTGGGTTGGTGTTGGTGTTGAGTTTAGGGTTAGGGGTTTGGGGTTAAGGGTAGAGTTAGCATTAAGGTTGGGGTTGGGGGTTGGGTTAGAATTAATGTTGGGGTTATGGTTAGAGTTGGGGTTATGTTTAGGGTTGGTGTTAGGGGTCAGCTTAGGTTTGAGTTGGGGTTTCGTTTGGGTTTACACTCATATTTAGGATTGGGGAATAGGTTAGGAATACGGTTAAGGTTGGGATTAGGATCAGAGTTGGGGTTAAAGTTAGGGTTGGGGTTGTGGTTGTGGTTGGAATTATGATTGCAGTTGAGGTTTGGGTTGGGATTATGGTTGGGGTTGGTGTAAAGGTTAGGTTTAGGGTTAGGTTTAGAGTTGGGGTTGGGGTGAAGGTTAGGATTAGATGTTAAGGTTAGGATTAATTTTATGGTTAGAACAAAATTGGAGTTACAATTAGGGTTGGGGTAGGTTTAAGCTTAGTGTTAGATTAGAGATTAGGGTTGGGGTTGGAGTTGGGGTTAGGGTCAGAGTTGGGGTTGTGGTTAGGTTTAGGGTGGGGTTAGGGGTGGGTTTATGGATGGGGTTGGATTAGGGTTATATTTAGGGCTGTGATTAGGTTAAGTGTTGTGGTTCCAGTTAGGGTTAGATTTAGGTTACGGTTATGGTTGGGGTTGGGGTTAGGGTTAGGATCAGGGTTGGATTAGGGTTAGGATTAGGGTTAGGGTTGGAGTTTGGGCTGAGGATGGGTTTTAGGTTAGGGGTAGTGTTAGAGGTTAGTGTTAGAATTATGGTTAGTCTTGTGTTCTTGGTAGGGTTGGTTAGGGTTAGGGTTAGGGTTAGGGTTAGGGTTAGGGTTGGTGTTAGGGTTAAGTCACTTATGGTGATGGTCAGTTTCAGAATGAGGGTGAGGTTGAGGATTAGGGTGAGGGTCTGTGAAAGGCTAAGGGTGAGGTAATGTTTAGGATTGTTTTGGGTTTATGGTTCAGAGTTAAGGTGAGAGTAAGAGACAGGGATAGGTTTAAGAATAGACTTCAGAAAAAAAAAAAAGAATAGACTTCAGGTTAAGGAATGGGATGAGGGTTAGGGTTAGGCTTAATTTTAAGATTGGGGTTGGGATTGGGGTGGAATTGGAATTGGGGTTACTGTTAGGGTTAGGCTTGGGATTAAGGTTAGTGTTTGAGTTGGATTTAGGCTTAGGTTTCAGGTTAGGGTTGGGTTATGAGTTAGGAATATGGTTAGGGTTGGTTTTAGTGTCAGGGTTAGGGTTAGGGTTGGGGCTGTTTTTGGGGTTTGAGTTTGGGCTGGGGTTATGTGTAGGGCTCATGTCTGAGGTACTCACACATGGGTCCAGCCTGGGCTCAGGTCTGAGGTACTCACATACGGGTCCAGCCTGGGCTCAGGTCTGAGGTACTCACACAGGGGTCCAGCCTGCAGGCGGGTCTGAACGCTGACCTTGAACCCTTGTTCTGAAGTGTCCCCATAACTCTCATTCTACTCACCCGCACCAAACTCCTACAACTCCCGAGGACAGGAGGACTGTGCCCCCTGAGGTAAAAAGTATCAGAACCCGCCTCCTAATCTGCCGTGGTGGCACACGCCCATTTCCTAGCACTAGGGAGACTGAGGCATGAAGAGTAATTACTGTGAGTTCAAGGCCGGCGTAAGGCATGTAGAGAGATCCTGTATTGAGAAGTCAAAAGAAAACTGAAAGTCTCTACCTTCATATCAGCTCTGCATTACCACGTTGTAAAAGTCCATGATTAAATAAACACGAATTCATTACAAGCCAGATGAAAAAATCAAGGGTTGTGCTGAACAGATCTTAAGGAGGTGAAAAAAAACACATTGAAATATTAAAAAGTCAATGAATTAGGAAGTAGAAAGAATAAACACACTTTCAAGTAATTCACAGAAGAAATGCAGCTGGCTGAGGAACACACAAAGGAGCAGCCATCGTATCACCCACCAAGACGTGACTCACAGTGTGGGATGCCTCGCATTCGTCCCTCGCCGGCTCATAAACATTTGTTGAGTGATCATTATGCTCCAAATTCTACCAATTCAGCAAAGGCTCTTTTTTTAATGATGATAATTTTAGGATTTATTTGCATGAGAACCATCTGACACTGAGAAACATCATTTTACAATATGCATCTAAAACCATAAGATAGTCACTACCTCACAACCCAATAATTATATTTCTTGGAATTTATCCTAGGAAAATAATCAGTGTGGCCGACAAAGATCAACATGTGAGGATGTAACTACAGCATAATCTGCAATATCAACAACACTACAACCTGACTGCTAACAAGAAGAGGCGATTAAGTAAATTATGGTGCATTCAATGCAGTTCAATTACCCAGATGTTGATGTTACATTTTCAAAGTCCATTTATTGGTTCAGGAAAATGCTCATGAAAAATTTTAAAGCTTGTATTTTGAGAAGGTTTTCATGTAACTAATTAAAGTGATCTGCATCCCTCTCTTTCTGAAGAGGAGCTTACTATCTACATGGACTTACTATCTACATCTTCCTCCCTGTGAAACATGTAGTATTTCTCCATTTACTCCTCTTGACTTGTTCTGGTGTGTGTGTATGTGTGTGTGTGTGTTCTGGGAGATGATCTCACACTGGAATCTAGGTTAGCCTGTAACTCACAGTGATCCTCTTGTCTCAGCTGCCCAAGTGCTGAAATTACAGGCACCAGCTTACCAGTTCAGGTAAGTGTCAGATGAAGACATTGAGACAAAAATACAAATAAAAGGAGAGAGATGCTAGATGGAACCAGAGAAATGACGTGGTCCAGTATGTACTTTGGGCAGAGTAGGGGACTAGATAGAATTGTCGACAATGGGCAGTGGTTGTTTCAAGGAACCCCAAAATAGAAGGAACCGGAAGGCAGCTGAATACTAGGGTAAGATGGGTGCGCAGAGAGGCCCAGAGGGCACAGGGCACGTAAAGGCGGAGTCAGAGGATGCGCAGGGATTGGCACAGAAATGCACAGTGCGGCATCACAGGTCAAGCTGCAGAATCTCCCCTCACGATGTATTTTTATCTCATGTAGATGAGACAGGGCACTTACAAGAAGCATTATTTGCTTCTTGTAACACCAACCACAGACAGGGCCCAAGGGATGCCAGGACAGAAAAGCAGAACCACCACCCTGCCACAAGAAGCACTGGCAACAAGACCCGAAAGTGTGAAGGCACCGAAATCAACCGTCCGCACAAAAGACGCTGCCCTGGCTTTCTGAATGACTGGGCTGCAGACGCCAATCTGCAAGGTCACCTCCTGCCAGGGTCCCTGGGGAGCACACGCCTGGCCCACGCAGCTCTGCACGGCCACCTGGCCATCTCCCAGCACAGCAGGGGACCCCGCACGCACCACGTGCGCACCTCGGTTCAGGAATCGTGCACAGTGGACTTCACAAGCAGCCAGCAACCACGGTCTGGCACAAGCCTCAGGAGCCACAGGGGTGGGGGTGGGGGAATCAACACAGCCTTGTGGCTCTTTCGTGAGAGTTGGTCAATCTCCAAGGTGTAGGAGTTGTCCATGTTGGCTTTTCTGCACTTCTACTCGGTTTCCTCATCTTTTAGCTGTGACCAGGCTTACATTCTTTATCCCTGTTTCCATCCTTCTCGACATAACGCAGCCTTTAAAAATAAAAACTCTAAAGGACTCTCTGCAATTGGGGGGGAGGCACTAGGGGATGGGGAGGATCCCCAGATCCCACGTATAGATGCCAGATGGAAGCAGGGGCGGCCTGCGTTTCTGGTCCTGGTAGGGCGGAGCCTGTGAATCCTGGGGCAGAAGGAGGTGGAGACGTCCATGGTGGTTCACGAATTCGTCCGTGGTTCTTACACACACACAGACGCGCGCGCACATACATACGCACACATGCACAATTGAATAAATAATAATAAAAAAAATTTAAATGGTTGTGACTTGACGACTTTCCACTTTTGCTCCTAGATGGGCAGCCATGCTGCTTCCTGTACAGTGAACTCATCAGCACGTTAAGGTGCCAGAGTTCCCTCTATAAGCCAAGAGCTGCATCTTCAACAATGTATCTCTACAGCAAAGGAAGGAATGGGGATGAGCACTCCAGAAGACAGACCTGAACCCATGTGGTTACTTTACCAACTGCCATCCAAGAACATCCACTGCTCAGAATGAAAAGTCCTGAGTTTTACACTGGCCTTTCTGTAATGTACTGACCGTGATATCTGAGACCCAGGGAAATCACCTAATCTGAGACTTAGCAGCAAAATAAATGCAGGACACCAACTTCATAAGCTGATTGTGCATGCGACAGAGATCTTCTATTCTCCCCCCACAGCAGACCCAAAGCAAGTTTATGCACAGCTCCTGGGAAGATTCGCTAAGCATGCATTGGAGGAAGAAGCAAGGCTCCCACCTTCTTTCTCTAACTGATTTTTATCTTAACCGTGCCCATGGGAATTTTATCTTACATTGAAATTAAGTAAAAATATGGCATGGGATTCACTGGTCTTCCGAACAGTCTTTGCAAGTATGGTTAGAAAAGTGCGGATGTCCAGCAAAGCAAGAACAAGGATGCTTCGAAGGCCCAGCCAGGGGGCCCTGCGGCAAAGTATTAATATATTAAATTGACACTTGCATATAACTATGCAGCTATGTATAAAATGTATATATACATATATATCATGTCATAGAAGGAATATCCAGATACAACAGTCTCTCAATGCTGTCACAGAAGGGCCTGAAAGACTTGGAGCATCACTGAAGTTTCCTACACTCTGTGCTATTCATTCTTTCATTTTATTTCTAATTTAAATTCAAATTCTTAATCCATAATAATATTTACCACTGACACTGTTCTTCTTTACCTACAAGGTTAAATGCAATGGAAATCTGACTTAAAAGTATCAAAAGTTCATAATTTTTTAATGAAATGCCCAGTTGCCAGGAGCCATAAAAAATGACCTTTTTGCCCAAGTGACCATCTTGGGCGCCTGCCTGTGTCTGTCTCTGTTTCCCCCATAGCTGAGCCCCTTTGTCAGAGAAGCAAGCGACCGTCTGTGGTTTATCTTATCTACCTTATCTATCTCAGTCTCCTAGCAACGTTTCCTGCCTGGCCAAATGGTTTTCCTGCCTAAACCCCTGCCCTGGGAAGCCCCTTCCCCCCAAGAACTATATAAACCCTTCTCTGGTTCAATAAAGTTAGAGCTTGATCAGAACTGTCGACTTGCTCTCGTTCTTTGTGTCTCCTGTCCTTCATTTGTCCTCCCCCCTCCTAGGTTACCCGTTTCTCAGAGTGTCCCGCAGGCCGGGGGCAATTGGCGCCCAACGTGGGGCCTGGGCGGGGGTGAGGGGTGAGGGGTGAGGGGTGGGGGGTGGGGAGAGTGGGGAGGGTGGGGGGGTGGGGAGGGTGGGGGGGTGGGGAGGGTGGGGGGGTGGGGAGGGTGGGGGGGTGGGATGGGGGGTAGGGGGTGGGGGGTGGGCTTCGGACAAATGCTGTTTGACCACTGACGGCCCCATCAACCCAGAGAATCGATGCGTCCCCAGCAGTGGACGAGAGAAGATCCTGGCTGCGATCGCCACAGAGTCACCCGCCTGTGAGCCAGATCCGGTGTTAAGGTAAGATTCAAACAGCACAATCATGGGACAGGCAGTAAATAAGCATGACTTATTTTTAAAGGGACCCAAGGAGTCCCTCAAGACACAAGGAACTAGGGCTAAGAAAAAAGACTTAAAGAGACAATGCTGCTCCGGGCATCTGGCCACGAGCCCCGCGGGATGGGGCAGAGCTGCGGGGGGGGGGGGGAGGCTACCGGCAGCGGTGAGGTAGCTCGCGCCGGTGCCGTACCAAAATATGGCGGCGGGCAATGAGGTTCCGTACAAGAATATGGTGGCGCACGACAGTGGTGCTGGCCATAGCGCACATGCGCAAAACAAAATGTTTGGGGACGAAGCGTCCCAGTGTGGAAAAAAGTTTGTGGGCAGAGTTGCTGGCTTTGAAGCCTGGAAAGAGGTCCCAGAGTGTGGAAAAATGGCTGCTGGGAGAGAAAATGCCTCATGGTTCCCTTCATAGAGGAGAAGGAGGATGGAAATGGTTAACAAAAAAAAAAAAAAAAAAAACACGCTTCCCATGCATCTTCACAGAAACCTGTCCCGGGGCAGGCTAGAGTGGGGAGCTCAGGGGGGCTGACATACAAAGTTACTTTTAAAAGGTTCTGACTTCTCCCTCCCTTTCCCCACCCTGGTCCGCCGGTTGGGGCGTGCGCGCGCGGTCCAGCCGAGCCTCACCAGCGACTTAGGGGGTGACATACAGTGCCCATCACGATGGAGTGAAGGGCATTGCAGGAGCAACAAAACTGCAAAAGAAAATCAACGAACCACAATCCAGAACTTCAGAGACTCTATATCAACCACCTAGAACTAGGCCAGACTAATCTTTCCCCATCCTGAAGCTCAGGGACATTTGCGGAAGAGGAGGCGGTAAGAGTGTAAGAGCAAAAGGATGGGAGGAGCAATGATTTGCAAGATACTCCACACAAGTTAGGGCCGAAGCAATCATAATTGGACATTGCATTTCCGGCGCAATGTTCAACACACTATTGACCTCACAAAGTCTAGCATCTGCTAAAAGCACCAAGATCCTTGGAGGCAAGGGATTGACAGCCACAGTAGTGTTCCTATGCTTAAGGGGAACACAGGAAAGGGTTCAGGGAAATGCCACCGGGTCCTTGTACGTCCGTCATCGGAGAGGAGGCCCAGAGGAGAGTCAGGCATGCACAAGAAAGGACTCTGGAAATTGGGGCGGGAGGCAAGGGGGGATGGGGAGGGAGGGGTGAGGGGAGGAGGAGCAGGTGGTTGGGGGAAAGAGGAGGGAGGGAGGGAACTGGTGTACCTATTAAGTTTGTATGAGCTGAAATAATAATAAAAAATGTATTAAAATAAATAAATAAATAAATAAAAGCCAAAATTATGCATAGAAATTAAAAAAAAAGGTTCTGACTTGTTTGGCTATTTGAATTCCCTATGAATATGTGTATTTTATGTTTCATAATAAAAAAATGGCCACTTTAGGTTATTGCGCGCTTGTAATCACATTTTTGGTTTTGACTCTGTTCATTATTTGGCATGCCCAATTTAAATGCACGTGCACACTTAAAATTACCATCAAAAGGCCTGAGTACGTACTGATTAAAATATCTTTTTATGAAGCTTCACAAAGAAATAATGTGTTTTTACCTAGGAAAGTTTGTTTTCACATGTGTAATGTTAACGTATTTAACAGCCAAAAAATAAAACTGCTTTCTGAGAAATTATGAGCTTCCTTCCTTGGGAAAAAATCTGGTTCCTAATTCCAAGTATACTCCTATGTTCTGTTATAATCATACAAATTTAATTCAAGTACAGTGATTTTTAAGATGGGGTCTACTGTTAATGCCTATATTAAAGAACTTTTCTTACAGGATATCTAATATTAAAACAACAAAAAACCATCAAAAAAGGTAAAAAAGGTATAAAAAAGGTATGGTACTTAAATGTATAAAAGGTTTTTAAATAAGGTTTATAATATAAAAAATCTTGCTTAAAAAATTAAATGTGTACAGGAGTTTTGAGTTGATTGATTAAAAAGATGTTAAAGTGTGCTATAAAGGTTTATAAAATGTTGGGTTTATAAACAGATTAAGAACTAGAGATGGTAAAAAAAAAAAAGTTATACATTATGCTTCTTTTGTGCTATAGAGGACATTGAGCCTCGGGGGTTAGAGATTAAGATTAAGCTTCACATATTCAAATGCATTTCAATTGTCTGTTTTGATTAAACAGGAATTTGGTTACTCATAAAATCCCAACTTCTCAAGGGCAGCAGGAAGCTTATTCTGGGGTCATGAGTAAAAACTGGAGAGGTCTGAGAACGTTGGCTTAGAGTTGGAAATTGTTTACAGGATTACTATAGGACCTTTGGCCCTGAAAAGGTTCCGGTCCAAACCTTCGCGTATTGGAATCTTATTAATGATATTATACAGGTTTATACTAGATCTCCTGATATTCAAAAGGTTATTTTAGAGGGAGAAAAAGTTTTACAACATTGCTCCAGGCCCCCTTCGGCTTGCGAGTCAATTGCTGTTGATATGCCCCCCTCCCCCGGACAATTCCCCTCACTTAGAGTCCCCTCCCGCCGTCTCTACCCCTCTTTAGACATTCCAGAGATTCTTAACCCAGTCTCTGATAATGCCCTACCCCCTGATGAGAAAACTTCCTCAGACAATGAGGCTACTAACGGTAAAACACCCAACTGCCATCCTCAAAAAACCTTCCATTCTTACCCACCCCCCTATGCTTCAGCTCCTCTCTTTTGCGCCCTTGTTTTTCCTTCAGACAACTCCTTAGAAATTATCACTCAAGCCAAAGCTGAGCTCTCTCAGCAAACAGCCTCCTTAAAACAACTCCTCCAACAAAAGAGGGAACATCTCACTCTGATAAAAGAGCTTTGTGCCCTAGATTTAGAATTAATTCAAACTTCTCAGTCTCCCCGTATAAGTTCAAACCCTAAAAAACGCCAGACAGCCTCTAAAAGCCTTCACCTTTTCCCAGTCACCCAGAGCAAAGCCTCCACAAATTCCCAGGAACCTTCCTCTTCCCAAGGGAAAGAAATCACTGAGACTGGGGATGAATCTGATAATCAGAGAGATGGAGAAAGTCCCTCGGAGGAATCAGACTCCGAAGACACCCAACAGGCGGTCCAGAATCAACAATATCGCTGCCTAAGTTTAAAACATTTAAAAGACTTGAAAGCGGCAGTTTCTAATTATAGCCCTACAGCGCCATTTACGGCAGCTTTACTAGAAAACCTGAGTGAGCGCTGGCTTGTCCCAAATGACTGGCATCATCTGGCCCATGCCTGTCTAGCTGGCGGTGATTTTGTTCTTTGGAGAACTGAGTTTGCAGAAAATTGCAGAGAGATTGCCCAGCATAATTCTCAAACGCCTAAGACTAAAAACTGGACCAGAGATAGACTTATGGGGCGCCCTCCATATGAAACTAATGAAATTCAAACACGTTTCCCTCCTGGCCTCCTGGCTCAGATTCAAAATGCAGGTCTCAAGGCATGGAAAAGGCTTCCCCCTAAAGGGTCCGCTACCACCTCCTTGGCTAAACTTCGTCAGGGACCCGATGAGCCTTATAGTAATTTCATCAGCCGCCTCACAGACGTGGCTGAGTGACTCGTCCGCGGGCGAAAGCGAGAGTGCTTTTGTAAAACACTTAGCATTTGAGAACGCCAATCCTGCTTGTCAGGAAGCTATCTGCCCTCACCGGTCCGGTGACATCTCTGATTATATAAAACTGTGTTCAGGCATTGGCTCGGCTCATGCTATGGGCATCACCATAGGAGTTGCCTTAAAAGATTTTACCAAAGACAAAAATTGCTTTAATTGTAAACAACCTGGCCATTTTTTTCAAAAACTGTACGGCGCCTAAGGCCTCCCACCCACCGCCTACAACACCCTGCCCTCGATGCAAAAGAGGAAAACACTGGGCCTCTCATTGTCGCTCAAAAGCTGATGCCCAGGGAAACCCATTACCGCCAAAAAGCTTCCAGAGGGGCCAGCCCCTGGCCCAGCTCAGACAACTCAGGGACTCAACCCCGGGACTATCAGGTTCGTCCCTCAAACCAAAACATCCCAGCCAACAACATCTCCACTTTCCACCAAACAACCTCAAACAACACAGGATTGGACCTCAGTCCCTCCATCGACTCAATATTAACCCCTGATATGGGAGTTCAAGTCCTACCCACGGGCATATATGGCCCTTTACCCACGGGTACCTTTGGCCTTATTCTTGGGTCCACTAATTCCACCTTAAAAGGCCTCCATGTTTATCCAGGTGTTATAGATTCTAATTATACAGGTGAAATAAAAATCCTTGCCTACTCTAACAATGGACCCCTTAAAATAATGGCTAAACAAAAAATTGCCCAATTAATCTTGCTTCCCCTTATCAATAAAGACTCCAAAAAATTTATTCCAAAACGTCATAATGATCAAGGCCTTAGCTCTCCTGATGTCTATTGGATACGACAAATAACCGATAATAAACCCCTTCCTTAAGTTAAAGTTAGATGGCAAACCTTTTGAGGGCCTCATAGATACAGGGGCTGATGCATCAGTTATCTCAGCCAAAAACTGGCCTCCTAACTGGCCCTTGACAACATCCCTTACCCACCTACAGGGCATAGGACAGACATCTAATCCTCAACAAAGTTCCAAAATTCTTACTTGGTCAGATGAAGAGGGAAACAATGGCCTGTACAGCCATATGTGGTCCCTGGCCTCCCAGTCAACCTCTGGGGTCATGATATTCTTGGACAGTTAAATGTCATCATGTATAGCCCCAATAAAATAGTTACCCACCAAATGTTAAGACAAGGTTTCTTGCCCGGCCAAGGGCTAGGCAAAAATAATCAAGGAATAAAAACTCCCATCCAAATAGATCAAAAACTTGATCGCTCAGGAATAGGCAGTCCAAATTTATAATTTCGGTCATTGACAAGCCTGTATCCCATGCAGATAAAATTCACTGGAAGTCCAATAACCCTGTATGAGTTGATCAATGGCCTTTAACTTCTGAAAAACTTTCTGCCGCCACAGCGTTAGTACAGGAACAGCTTGAGGCTGGCCATATTGAACCTACCACTTCTCCCTGGAATACTCCTATTTTTGTCATAAAAAAGAAGTCAGGAAAGTGGAGACTTTTACAAGATCTTAGAGAAATTAATAAGGCTATGTTTTTAATGGGTTCCCTGCAGCCAGGCCTCCCCACACCTGTTGCCATCCCCTCAGCTTATTCTAAGATCATTATTGACCTCAAAGATTGTTTCTTCACATACCATTACATCCCGCTGATAGAGAACGCTTTGCTTTTAGCCTCCCTGTTACCAATTTCAAAGGTCCCATGCCACGTTTTCAGTGGAAGGTTCTTCCCCAAGGAATGACCAACAGTCCCACTCTTTGCCAAAAATATGTTGCTCAGGCTATTGATCCCCTTTGTAAAGCCTGGTCCTCAATATATATTGTCCACTATACGGATGATATACTCCTGGCAGGACCCAATCCCACCCAGCTTCTAGATTGCTCCCTTCAACTTCCTGCCCTTGGATTCCAAATCCCCCCTGATAAGATTCAATTAAAAGATCTATATTTCTACCTGGGTTTTGAGCTTTGCCAAAACTTTATATTTTCTTAAAATGTTCAATTAAAAACAGACCAACTACATACATTAAATGACTTTCAAAAACTCCTGGGCAATATTACTTGGTTACGGCCATATTTAAAACTCACTACAGGAGAACTCAAACCCCTTTTTTCAGATACTAGAAGACAATCCTGACCCTTCATCTCCTCGAAACCTAACACCTCAGGCATACAAGGCCTTACAATTAATAAATAAAGCTATTCAAGAACAAACTATTTCCTTTATCCAATATGATAAGCCCCTCAACTTCATTGTTTGTGCTACATCCCATTCTCCCACTGGAGTTTTCTGGCAATCTGGGCCACTTCTTTGGGTCCACCTCTCCGCATCACCTCCAAAAGTTCTTACCCCCATCCACTCCTCGTTGCCAATCTTATAATGCTAGGATGATCTCAGAGTAAACAATTCTTTGGTAAAGATCCTGACAATATTATTGTTCCATATTCAAAAGAACAGATCAATTGGTTGCTTCAGATGACTGAAGAATGGCCTCTTGTGTGTCTGTCCTTTGTGGCCTCCATTGATAATCATTACCCTGGTGACAAATTACTTCAGTTTGCCTGCATTCACCCTTTTGTTTTTCCAAAAATCACAGCTACCGCCCCTCTCTCTAATGCTTCCTTGGTTTTTACTGATGGGTCTACTATAGGGATAGCTGCTGTCATTATTAATAATCAGTCCATGGCTATCCACACACCGTATACCTCTGCTCAGCTTATTGAAACTTGCTGCAATCATAAGAGCTTTTGAACTCCTTCCTAATGTTGCCTTTAACCTATATATATACTGACAGTGCCTATATTGTCCATTCTGTTCCTTTATTAGAAACCATTCCCTACATTAAATCCACCACCATTACAGTTCCCTTATTTAGAGACCTTCAAAGGCTTATTACTGCCCGATCACAGCCCTTTTTTATAGGATATCTCCGTGCTCATTCCAACCTCCCTGGTCCTCTATCAGAAGGAAACGCTCATGCAGATCTGGCCACCCGCCTGGTTTTCCCTGTCCTTACGGGCTCTATAGAACAGGCAGCTGTGGCTCATGCTTTACATCACCTCAATGCCCACACCCTTCGCCTCATGTTCAAAATTACTCGAGAACAGGCTAGACAGATTGTCAAACAGTGCCCGGCTTGTGTCTCTTTTCTGCCTATCCTCCACCTTGGAGTCAACCCCCGAGGACTGGTCCCCTATGAGGTTTGGCAGATGGATGTCACGCACCTTCCAGAATTTGGAAAGGTTAAATATATCCACGTAACTATCGATACATATAGTGGGTTCATTTTCGCCTCCCTTCAAGTGGGAGAGGCTTCAAAAAATGTTATTGGCCATGTTCTTCAATGTCTATCTGTCATGGGATCACCAAAGATTATTAAGACAGATAATGGACCCAGTTATATTGGTAAAATTTTTCAATTTTTTTGTCGACAGCTTCACATAAGACATATAACTGGTATTCCCTATAAACCTCAAGGCCAGGGTATTATAGAACGTGCTCATCAAACCCTTAAAAATACCATCCACAAACTCAAAAAGGGAGAACTTTCCTGTGTTAAAGACTCTCCAAACAATATTGTCCATCATGCTCTCTTCATCCTTAACTTTCTGATATTAGATAATAACCACAGGTCTGCTGCTGATCGTCTCTGGCACCCCGAGACACATAAAGGCTTTGCCACAGTATTGTGAAAAGACCCCCTTACTTCTAAATGGAACGGGCCTGATCCAGTCCTTATCTGGGGCCATGGATCTGTCTGTGTCTATGATTCCCAAGAAGATGCACCCAGATGGCTTCCTGAACGACTGGTAATACAATTCACTGCCTCTACAAGACCAAATACTTCTCCCCTCCCTAAGGATGATAACTTACCCTCTTCCAGGGGAATAACCCCCTGAGAAACTGTCTCTCTGTGCTCTCTGTATTACAGAAAAAGGATGAGAAGACTCCTTACAATTTGGCTCGCCCTCTGATGATGCCCTCTTCCAGAGGAGGAATGGACCCCGGAGCCATATCTGCCGCCGATCTCTTACAACAACTATATGGTGCTCCATGTGATTGCAATGGAGGTTTTTCTTCCACTAGTCATCCTGTAACCTCCTGGACTACCGATTGTGGAGATAAAACTGCCCACTTAGTCTCCTCCCCAGGACGCCCATCCAAGTCCATGGGTTAACTGTCCATTCTCCAACCGCCCTCATGTCATGGCAATACACTCTCAAGCCAAAAATTGTTCCTTCCTCCAATAGCCTACCAGGCACCTGCCCTACAGGCTGTAACTTTGTCACCGAGATGTATGCCTCATGTTACAGTGTGGCCCAAAGATGTACCCATCAAGGCCAACAATATTTTACAACTGTCCCCAACATCATAAGATCAGGCAAGGACACCGGAGATTGGAGTCTTGCACCTTCTACCGGTCCTGTTAACTTTCAGCCTGTCAAAGCTTCATGTGTAGCCACTCCTGGAAAACCAGCATGCTAGAGCACCCAGGCTCCCATTCACATCTCTGACGACGGACCTGCTGATCAGGTCAGAGAACACCATGTTGAACAAACTCTTCAAGAAATGATAAACTCCTTGATCCCTCGCATAAATTATCATCCTCTGCTTCTTCCCAAATCCAGGGAAATAGATTTAGATCCCTATACTTCTGATATTATCTCTGCAACCCGTTCCGCTTTAAATGCCTCCAACCCTCAGTTAGCCCAGGATTGCTGGTTGTGCTTGGCCTTAGGCAATAGTTGACCTCTCACAGTTCCCCTCTTAAATGAATCCATTCCTATTGATAACCCTAACTGCACACTCTCTGTCCCCTTCAAGGTTCAAACCACTGGGTTCACAAACTCCACCTGCTTTTACAAACACTTCCTTAATAATTCCTTTGATATTGATGTAGATATAGCCTCCTTCACATCCTGCTCAGAGATAACTAATGTTTCCACAGCCCTCTGCGCTGGCCCAGGAAAAGTTTTTACCTGCGGGTCTGGTTTAGCCTTTTCCTTCCTCCCTACAAATTGGACTGGATTCTGTGTCCTGGCCTCCCTTTTACCTGACATTGAGATTCTCCCAGGGGATGCACCTGTCCCTATTCCTTCCATAGACTACCTCATTCCCAGACATACATTCCCAGACATGGAAGAGCTGTTCAGTTTATTCCAATCCTTGTTGGCTTAGGGATCGCTGGGGGCCTAGCCTCTGGTGCTACAGGCTCTCCCAACAACTGGCAGATGATGTCTGGACAATTTACAAGTCAGTTCAAGACATCCCAGGCTCAAATAGACTCCCTGGCTTCAAAACCTATTCAGGTTCATTATCATCGCCTCGAGATGGCTGAACGAGGCTCTCTAGAGCTAATGAGGATGGGTCCCCCACGGGAACAGCATAGGTCTCAGACCTATGCCCACAAGCGTGGATGGACACCGATAAGGGGTGCGAGGCAAAGACACTGCAAGGGAAGGACCCTACTGTCCGCATCTGAGTTCCCTGAGAAACATGCCTGATTGCATAGAGGTTGATGCCAAAAAGCTCCTCTCCTCCCCAAAAAGACACCTGCAAAACCTACCCGGGAAGATCAGGCCACTGTTTCCCCTCATCGGTTAAGGTCCAACACCCATAGAGGGTGCTTGTCCCTCCTCCAGCTCCACTTCTCCCCTTAATAATACAGAAAGGGAGGAGATGCCAGGAGCCATAAAAAATGACCTTTTTGCCCAAGTGACCATCTTGGGCACCTGCCTGTCTCTGTCTCTGTTTCCCCCATAGCTGAGCCCCTTTGTCAGAGAAGCAAGCGACCATCTGTGGTTTATCTTATCTACCTTATCCACCTCAGTCTCCTGCCTGGCCAAATGGTTTTCCTACCTAAACCCCTGCCCTGGGAAGCCCCTTCCCACCAAGAACTATATAAACCCTTCCCTGGTTCAATAAAGTTAGAGCTTGAACTCTCGACTTGCTCTTGTTCTTTGTGTCTCCTGTCCTTCATTTGTTCTCCCCCGTCCTAGGTTACCTGGTTCTCAGAGTGTCCCGTGGGCCGGGGCACCCAGTGCCTATAATACAATGTTACTCGTTTTTTTAAGATACTCTTGAAAAATAAAATCAGCTTTTTACTTTTGATGTATATAATAAGCAATTATAGCAAACTATTTTCAAAATTCAGAAGGCAAAATCAATTATAGTATTCAACACTGTCTATGAACCCTAGAATGTACATAAGGTTTTACTGGGACTTTTGTACTTGTGTGTGTGTGTGTGTGTGTGTGTGTGTGTGTGTGTGTGTGTGTGTACAAGAGGGTACCTGAGTATGTATGTGCCTGTGGAGGCCCAAGGGTGACATCAGGAACTATCCTGGATTGCTCTGCCTCCTTACTGCTTTGCTCTGGGGTTTCCCAGACTCGACCTTCTAGGGCCAGAAGTGCAGGCTGCTGCTGTCTCTGCCCAGCATTTTCAAGTGGGACCTGGGATCTGAACTCAGGTCCTTTTGCTGGTGAGGCAAAGGTTTTAACCCTGAGCCATCTCCCTAGTTCCTTTACTAGGACTTTTTAAGTAAGTATTTGTGCTATTTATGTAAAACACCAGGGTGCAATGTGAAGATGCATCACAAAATACCTAGAGGAGAACGCGCAGCAGCCTCACCTCCTGCTTGCACAGCCTTGGAGTAGCCCCCCGAGAGATGTCCATTCATACCAGCCCCATAATCGCCTTTGAAGTATCGATTTAGGAGGATTTTCTGCAATGTGCTACCCTAGTAGAAAGATTTAAAAAAAAAAGTCATTGTTTTCTCCTGATAAAAGTGAAAACATATTTTACAACATATTACATATTACAACATATTTTATGGATGATGCCAACATATGGGAAATAATTTACACTACCTAATATTTCCTGAAACAAAAAGCTATAAACATGTCCTGATAATGTAACAATAATCTACTTCTGGTAATACACAAAGAAGCTGGGGATGGCAGGGAGGGCCCAGCATTGACTGTGGGGATAATGTTCTTACCTCCAAACTTATCAACTTTTTTTTTTTTATTAAAAATTTAATTATACATTTTAAAATTTTTTACCAGTTCCCTCCCTCCCCCCTCCCCTTCCCCCAGTGTCTCCCCCCCAATTCCCAGAGAGTCCTTTATTGTGTGCGCCTAACTCTCCACTGGGTCCTCCTCTCCGATGACATATAAGGACCCAGTGGCATTTCCATAAGCCCTTTCTCTTGTTCCCCTTAAGCATAAGATTACTACTATGGCTGTCAATCCCTTGCCTCCAGGGGTCTCGGTGCCCTTAACAGATGCTAGACTTTATGAGGGCAACAGTGCGCTGGACATTGCGCAGGGCATGCAAAGTTCCATTATGATTGCTTTGGCCCCAACTATTGTTGAGAATCTTGCAAATCGTTGCTCCTCCCATCCTTTTGCTCTTACAATCTTACCGCCCCCTCTTCCGCAAATGTCCCTGAGCTCCAGGATGGGGAGAGATTAGGCTGTCCTAGTTCTATGTGATTGATATAGAGTCTCTGAAGTTCTGGATTGTGGTTTGTTGATTTTCTTTTGCAGTTTTGCTGCTCCTGCAATTCCCTTCACTCCATTCTGCTGGGCACTGTATGTCACCCCCTGGCCAGAGACAAAAAGCTGTTAAACTGGAGTCTTGTTGTAATAGCACATTCAAGGGTAGATGTAATAAGAGTAGGAAACCTCACTGAGGGAGGGGTCCATCACCCATTTGCAAAATGATTACTTTTTATCTGCTAGACTATATGCCCTCCCCTTCTGGTGAGATCAGGAAAGAACGTCTGTGAACTTAACCAGGTTTCTCATTACTTACTTGCAGACCTTGATGGAGGCCTATTTTCTCTGCTGTAACATGGTCTCCTCTCTCCTTGTTTCTGGTGTGGCCCTCCTAACCCATCTCTCTTGTTCATAATCCTTGCAATTACTGTGTTACATAGGTTTACTTTTGAGTGTCCCAAAGTGGGCTGGGCGAGTTTGGTACTAGGAGCCACCTATTAGGGAGTACATACGGCGCTTAATTTTCTGGGTTTGGGATACTTCACTTAATATAATTCTTTCTAATGACATCCATTTCCCAGCAAATTCCAGTAATTCATCATTTTTGATGGCTGAGTAGTACTCCATTGTATAGATGTACCACAGTTTCCTTATCCACTCTTCAACTGTTGGACATTTAGGTTGATTCCATGACTTTGCTATTGTAAACAGTGCTGCTATGAACATGGTCGAGCTTGTGCTATCGAGGCGAACCTCTGCTGCTTGGGGGGTTATTCCCAAAAGTGGGATAGCAGGGTCATATGGCATTTCAATCTTTAATTTCTTTAAGAATCTCCAGACGGCTTGCCAGAGTGGCTGTATGAGCCTGCATTCCCACCAACAATGTAGGAGAGTTCCCCTCTCCCCACATCCTCTCCAGCATTTGTCGTTGTTTGTACTGTGGATTTTTGCCATCCTGACCGGGGTGAGATGATATCTCAGGGAAGTTTTGATTTGCATTTCCCTGATGGCGAAGGAAGTGGAGCATTTTTTAAGATAATTGTTAGACATTTTAATTTCATCCCTGGTAAAGTTTCTTTGAAGTTCCAGGGCCCATTTTTTAATTGGGCCAGTGTTTTCCTTGGAGTTTAATTTTCTAAGTTCTTTGTGCACTCTGGACAGTAGAGCTCTGTCAGATATGTGGTTAGTGAAGATTTTCTCCCATTCTGTGGGTTGCCTTTGAGCTCGTGTGACAATCTCTTTATCTGAACAGAAGCTCTTTAATTTCACAAGATCCCAACTGTTGAGAGTTGGTAGCAGTGACTGTGCCATTGGATGTCTGTTTAGGAAGTGTTGGCCTAGCCCAATCAGCTGGAGGGAGTTCCCTATCCTTTCAACTATGGCTTTTAAAGTCTCTGGCCTGATATCAAGGTCCTTGATCCATTTGGAATTAAGTCTTGTACATGGTGACAAGTACGGGTCCAGCTTTAATCTTCTGCATGTGGAGATCCAGTTTTGCCAGCACCATTTGTTGAAGATGCTGTTCTTTTTCCATTGGATTCTTTGGGCCCCTTTGTCAAAGACCAAATGGCTGTAACTTTGTGGGCTTATATCTGGGTCTTCAATCCTTATCCATTGATCTGTGTGTCTATTTTGGAGCCAGTACCAGGCTGTCTTTATAACTATGGATTTGTAGTATAGACTTAGGTTTGGTATGGTAATGCCTCCAGCTGTGTTTTTGTTACTCAGGATTGTTTTTGCTATCCTGGGTCTTTTGTGCCTCCATATGAACTTTGAGATTGTTTGGTCAACTTCTTTGAAGAATTGCTTTGGGATTTTGATTGGTATAGCATTGAATCTGTATATTGCCTTTGGTAGGATGGTCATTTTTACAATGTTGATTCTGCCAATCCAGGAACAAGGGAGGTCTTTCCACCTTCTGGTGTCTTCTGCAATTTCTTTCTTTAGGGTTTTAAAGTTTTCATTGTAAAGGTCTTTTACCTCCTTAGTTAGATTTATACCAAGGTATTTCATTTTTTTAGGGGTTATAGTAAATGGCATGGTTTCTCTCAAGGCTTTTTCACTTCTTTCATTCTGGGCATATAGGAAGGCCTCTGATTTTTGCACATTTATTTTGTATCCTGCCACCCTGCTGAACTTCTCAATTAGTTCCAGGAGCTTCCTGGTGGAGTTTTTGGAATCACTCAGGTATAAGATCATGTCATCTGCAAATAGAGATAGCTTGACTTCTTCCTTGCCAATTTGAATCCCTCTTATGTCCCTTTCTTGTCTTATGGCTTCGGCTAAGACTTCAAGTACAATATTGAATAGAAGTGGTGAGAGTGGACAGCCTTGTCTTGTTCCTGATCGAAGTGGGAATGCTTCCAATTGTTCCCCATTGAGCATAATCCTTGCTGTGGGCTTGTTGTATACAGCTTTTATTATATTGATAAAGGTTCCTTCCATTCCTACTGTCTCTAGCGTTTTGATCATAAAAGGCTGTTGGATCTTGTCAAAAGCTTTTTCTGCATCTATCGAGAGTATCATGTGGTCTTGGACTTTGGACTGGTTTACATGATGAATTACATTTATTGATTTGCGTATGTTGAACCAACCTTGTGTGCCGGGGATGAAGCCTACTTGGTCCCCATGAATGATCTTTTTAATATGTTTTTGAATCCGATTTGCTAAGACTTTGTTGAGAATCTTTGCATCTGTGTTCATCAGGGAGATCGGCCTATAGTTTTCTTTTTTAAGTGAATCTTTATTAGGTTTTGGGATTAAAACGATATTAGCTTCATAGAAGGAATTTGGTAGTGTTCCTTCTTTTGCTATTTGATGGAACAGTTTAAGGAGTATTGGTGTTATTAACTCCTTAAATGTCTTGTAGAACTCTGTGCTGAATCCATCTGGTCCAGGACATTTTTTGGTGGGAAGATTCGAGATTACTTCCTCAATTTCCTTATATGTTATAGGACTATTTAAGTAATTCACAACTTCCTGATTCAATTTAGGTAAGTTGTGTTTACTTAGAAATTCATCCATCTCTTTTGTGTTGTCAAACTTCACAGAGTATAAGTTTTTGAAATATGATGTTATAATTCTCTGGATTTCTTGGGTATCCGTAGTGATAACTCCATGTTCATTTCTAATTTTGTTAATTTGGGTTTTCTCTCTCTTGCTTTTGGTTAGTTTAGCTAGGGGTGTATCAATCTTGTTGATTTTTTCAAAGAACCAGCTTTTTGATTGGTTGATTTTTTCTATCGTTTTCTTAGTCTCGATTTCAGATATTTCTCCCCTTATTTTGCTAATCTCTTCTCTTCTACTGCTTTTGGGATCAGATTGCTCTAGCTTCTCTAAAGCTTTAAGCTGCATTGTTAAGTTGTTTATTTCTGATGTTTCCATTTTTTTGACGTGGGCATTAAGAGCTATGAACTTACCTCTTAGAACAGCTTTCATTGTGTCCCAGAGATTTTGGTAAGTTGTATTTTCGTTATCATTCACTTTCAGGAAATCTTGAATTTCCTTTTTAATTTCTTCCTGAATCCAGTTCTCATTCAGCATCATAGTGTTAAGTTTCCAGGAGTTAGTGTATTTTCTCTTGTTTGATGTGTTGTGGATGTCCAGCTTTAGGCCGTGGTGGTCTGATAGGGCACAGGTTAGAATTTCAACTTTCTTGTACATGTGTAGATTCATTTTGTGGCCCAATATGTGATCTATTTTGGAGAAAGTTCCGTGTGCTGCTGAGAAAAATGTGTATTCTTTGGTGCGTGGGTGAAAAGTTCGATAGAGATCTGTGAGGTCCATTTCTTTCAGGGTTTGATTAAGTTCCAAAGTGTCTCTGTTAAGCTTTTGACCTGTTGATCTATCCCATGTAGAGAGGGCGGTGTTGAAGTCCCCAAGAATTATCGTTTGGGGGTTGATTTCTTGCTTTAGACGCTGTAGGGTTTTCTTAATGAATGTGGAGGGGCCCGTATTGGGTGCATATATGTTCAGTATTGTGAAATCTTCCTGGTGAATTGTACCTCTGACTAAAATGTAGTATCCATCCGTGTCTCTTATAATTTTTTTTGGTTTGAAATCCACTTTGTCTGATAGCATAATGGCTACCCCTGCCTGTTTTCTGCTTCCATTTGCTTGTAGAATTGTTGACCAGGCTTTTATTTTTAGAGCGTGCCTATCTTTTGTGGTGAGATGGGTTTCCTGCAGGCAACAGATTGATGGATTGTGATTTTTAATCCAAGTTTGTAATCTGTGTCTCTTGATCGGTGAATTAAGTCCATTAACATTTAGTGTTATAATGGAGAAACTATTGTTAATTCCAGACATTTATTATGTTTAGTAGCTTTTATAAGTATATTGCTTCGCTTTTAATGGTGTTATATTTGCCTTCTGTTCTCCTGGATATGCCTGTTTTTTTCTTCACGCTTGAGTATCATTTCTAGCAGTTTTTGAAGGCCTGGTTTGGTGGCCATGTATCCCTTAAAGTTGTCTTTGTGCTGGAAAATTTTTCTTTCTCCCTCGATCATGACTGATAGTTTTGCAGGGTAAATCAGCCTGGGTTGACATTTTTGCTCATTCAATACTTGAAGTATGTCTCTCCAAGCTCTTCTTGCTTTTACTGTTTCGACTGAGAAGTCATTTGTTATTTTAATAGGTTTACCTTTAAAAGTGACTTGTTTTTTCTCCCTTGAAGCTCTCAGCACCAGTTCTTTATCTTGAATGTGGAGTGTTTTAACTATTATTTGCCGCGGTGTGCTTCTAATTTGGTCGTATCTGTTTGGGGTGCGGAATGCCTCTTGTATATGAATGGGCCTCTCTTTTTTTAGATGAGGAAAGTTTTCCTTGATGATCGTTTGAAAAATTTCCTCAGGGGTGGTATTTTGAGATTCTTGCTCCGGTATTCCATGAATACGCATGTTAGGCTTCTTCAGGGTGTCCCATATCTCTTGGATATTTCTCTCAAGTATCTTTTTGGCTTTAACAACCTCTTCCATTGAGCTGGTTAGTACTCCCACTTTATCTTCAAGGTCTGAAATTCTGTTTTCTGCTTCATTAGTTCTGTTGATAAGACTCTCTGTGGCGTTCTGGGTTGAAGATAACTTGTCTTTTAGCTCAGTTTTAAACTCTGCTTGAGTTTGTTTTAACTGTTCTATGCCACTTTTTGTTTCTTGCACTGTTTTTCTCAACTCCTCCAGATGTCTGTTGTGTTCCTCTTCAAAGCGATTGATTCGATTATGTAATTCCTCCCGGATTTCCTCTTTCATAGTATTGAACATGGTAATGATCATATTTTGAAAGTCGTTATCCTGGGTCAGGCTTTCTTGGCCTTTTTCCGCGGGTTTGTTCTTGTTGGAGTCTAACATTATGGGATTAATTTCTTCAGTGGGAGATTTGTTTACTTGAGTGTTGCTTCTCATGGATTTGCACTTTGACTTTGGCATTGTCATTTTAACTCTTAAGATCTCTCAATTTCACTAAACTGAATTATTTGGCCTGGGGTACTGGTGGGCGGGGCCTGAACGGGGACTTACCTAGGGAGCGGGGTGAGGCCCGGGTGGACCGCGTGCGTGTCCAGACTGGCGGAGCCGGGTGGGGCGAAAAGGGAGGATGGGCGCGTCGGCGTGGAGCTATTTAACCTGAGGGCAGCTGGGGCGGGGCCCGGGCGCAGGGGGAGGTCCTCCTCGTCCCTCGGCCCCCGCGCGGCTCCGGTTGGATGGCGGGAGTCGGAGCCGGGTCCCCGTGGGCTGACCTGGGGTCCTAGAGCGCGCGTTGAGGCCCGGCTGGATCTCGCCTACGCGTCCCGACCGGCGGAGCGGGGGTGGGGCGAAAGAGGGAGCAAACTTATCAACTTTTACTCATTGAAGATATGCAGCTTTGAGTGGGTTATTCAACTCTAGATAAAGTGATTTAATATAAGCTTGTCATTCCCAGAAATTAAAAAAAATGTAAGTGACAGCATGAAGGGAGAAACAAAGGGAGAGGGAATGAGGGAATGGAGTATGGGAATGGCTGAGAGAGAAACAGAAAACACTAAGAATGTTGGATGCAGCCAGACAGAAACTTTCTATATTATCAATATGTCAAAAATCATCTTAGTTTTTTTAAAGGAACAAGAACAGACATTCCCTGTACAGGGAGCACAGCAAGAGAAAGACATGTCCTGAGCTTGCTTCAACTGGAACTCAGAGGCAATTGATTGGTACTAGAAGTAGCAGGAATGTGATACTTCCTGATAAGCTGTTGGTCAGAAAGATCTCAAAGGCTCTCCAAAGAATATAGATTTTTGCTATTACCCTTGGTTGTCCCCCAGAAATTGATGGTAAGAGCTTATTAGTGAATGTGTTACACATGTGCATCATAGGACATGGACAAAAAACACTAGCTAGAACTGGTCTGGAAGCTTCCTCCTTGCTGAATAGCTTTCATAGTACTAGAAAGCACTCTGCAAGCTACTGCGGGAAAAAAAAGCAATGACACATCCCATCAATCTGAGGACAGCATCTTGCATCTCTTCCCCATCACCATTAACCACATCAGTCACTCAGGGAGGCATGGGGGTCTCTTGATCTTTCCCTTTCCGTGCCGAACTGCTGATAGGATTAACTCCTTTCTGGGTCTTATGGGAATATACATAGCTGCAGTGAAATCATAGATGCAACAGCCCTGTTATGCTGGAAAGACAGGTCTGGCTGTGCCACCACCCCACTTCAGGCTCTTACAATCTTGCTGCTCTTCTCCCTCCATTTCCCTGAGCCTTGGGGGTGAATTAGATGTCCTATTCAGGGCTGACTTAGTGACATAGTCACTTACTTTCTGCATTTTGTCCAGTTGTGATTTTCCATGATAAAAACCTTCCATTGCAGACGGAAGCTTCTATATTAAATGATTTCACTGCAGCTATGTATATTCCCATAAGACCCAGAAAGGAGGGCTGGAGAGGTGGCTCAGGGGTTAAGCCTCCGCCTTGCAGGCGGAAGGTCCTGAGTTCGGTTCCCAGATCCCACGTATAGACGCCAGGCGGAAGCGGGGGCGGCCTGCGCTTCTGGTCCTGGTAGGGCGGAGCCTGTGAATCCCGGGGCAGAAGGAGGTGGAGGCATCCATGGTGGTTCGCGAATTCGTCCGTGGTTCTACACACACACACACACACACACACACACACACACGCGTGCGCACGCGCACGCACATACACACCCACATGCGCACAGTTGAATAAATAAAAAAAAAAAAGACCCAGAAAGGAGTTAATCCTATCAGCAGTTCAGCACGGAAGGGGAAAGATCAAGAGACCCCATGCCTCCCTGAATGACTGATGTGGTTAATGGTGATGGGGAAGAGATGCAAGATGCTGTCCTCAGCGTTGTACCCACTGATTAAAGATTCATGTTGTGAGAGCTTATGTGTAAAAGTTAAAGTTGCAAGTCCGCCTCCTCTAATGCTCTTCCAATCACCGGAGAAGAATTTACAACTTACCTAGGAATCCCAGATAAGCCTGAGCAGAACCAGATGGCTGTGCCTGGTCCCAGAAGGCGACCACGTGGCTGGAGGGTCAGATAACTATGGCCAGTCCTTGAAGAAACCACAGACCCCTCGGTGCCAGTCCCCCCGCCCCCCAGCACATACCAGGAAGAGCAGTGTGCCATCAGTCACCATAACTCAGGGAGGTTGAAGGAGGTTACATGCAGATTCCCCAGTCCCTGCTTGTAAATAGCCCTATAAAATCCCTAAGTCCAGCGGCCTCATGGCCACTCACTCTCACTACAATGAGGAGTAGGTGTCCCAGGCCAGGCTTGTTTTGTTTTTTTTTTAATAAATACTCTTGTGTAATTTGCATAGGTGGATGACTTCAGTGGGTTTCTTTGGACTTTTCGATCCTGGCATAACAGTGTTCTACTAGGTACTCAGACATGTGACATCAGAGGCAACTCAGACGAAACCCAATGGGCCAATGAAAGAGAGACTGGTAGGGAAGAAGGATTATCATGGGAAGAGGAGGGGGAGATGGGGTAAAAGGATTAAAACGGAAAAATATTATAAGGTCACTATATCCATATATAAGACACCAAAAATAATTAAAATATATTTTAAAAGATATATCTAAAGAGATATTTTATAAATAAAATGTAGTCTTTTCATTGGAACATACTAGAAAAACCACAAATGTCTACTCTGCCCCAGGATTCACAGGCTCCGCCCTACCAGAATCAGAAACGCAGGCCGCCCCCGCTTCCGCTGGTGTCTATACGTGGGATCTAGGATCCGAACTCAGGACCTTTTTCCTGCAAGGCAGAGGCTTAACCCCTGAGCCACCTCTCCAGCCCCTATTACTTCATTTAAAAGAAGGGCTTCACCATACCCTAGCCCAAGAATTAAGGAACATCTCAGAAGAGGGATGTAAGAGTCTGAAGGGACAGGGATTGGCCACGCATGATCTTCCAGAAATACTAAGCTGTTACATCCATGAGTTCACTGCAACTACATATATTTCCACAAGACATGCATGGGAGTTGTCTTATCAACATTTCACCATACAAGGGAAAGATCTCGAGAGGCCCCACACCTCCCTGGGAGACCATGAGGGTTAGTGCTGACGGGGGAGATTCTTTGCTCAGTGGTGTGACTCATGCTCCAGCGAGGGCTGCGGAGCGCGCATCAAAGGCTGCCCAGATGAAACTTAGAGGGTCATGCATGAGATGAGAATGAAAGCAGGAGAGAGAGGCAGGGAAGGGTTGTAACAGGAAAGGGGGGATGGGTCCAGGGAATAAGGTGTGAAAATATTATAAACTTGCTATATTCATGTATGAAAGCTAAAAGAAAAACAACTAAAGAACTACTGAAAGGATGCTTGCTCCAGCTGCCGAAATTAGCACAACCGCATCTCTCAGGTAAAGCAGCTGAGCAGATGCGACTTTGCAGCTCGCAGTGGCTGAGCCGTAACCCTTGACTGGGACCCACAGGTCATTTCCTCACCCCCTCTGCATCCCTCCCCACGCCTGGCTTCCCTTCCAGTTCTCGTGGACTTGCCCTCGGGTCCTGAGCCGGGTTCCCTCTATCCCATCTCCACCTGGGGTCTCTTCTCCTGGCTGTCCAATCGATTCTGCAGCGCTTCTGGCCAGTGTGTCCCAAACAGCTCAATCTGTTTCCACTTAGATTTACTCATCTCTGCCCTGAGTTTCTACTGGCCTGACAAACTCGATTTTCTTTAGAATGACATATTCCCTTTCCCTTCAGCGTGATTCGCTCTCAATACCAACACATCTCGAGGACATTACAATCACCCCAGCATATCGGGGCTCCAATCTCAACAGTCATGAGACTTTCACGGGGCCCCGGAGTCTGTCTACCTTTTCCTCTCGAACTTCAAGCCAGGCGGTCATCTCTCAACTCGAGTTTTCTAAGTCTTTCTCTATGCCTAATGAGGCTTCTTCCACCTTATGTCAGGTCAAGTTCTCTGTGGTACAAACGTTGCTGAGGAGTTTGCAGCCTCAGGTGCAAGTAAGACAGAACCTTCCCGCTGCCAACTTGAAGGGATTCAGAATCACTACCGAAGACATATTTCCAGAAAGGTCTGGCTGAGGAGGGAAAGTCACTCCGAATGGAGGATGCAGCACCTCATGCACTGGGTGAAGCAGGCTGAGCACTGAAACGGAGACCCGAGCTGAGCTAGCACCCCTCTCCCTGCTTCCTACCCGGACGCCATGTGGCCAGCGGCCTCACACCTCTGCCCCTGTGAGCCGAGACACACCCTTCAGCTCCCAGACGCTTCTGCCAGGTGTTTGTCACAAGAAGAAGAAGAAAAGGAAGTAGTGCACCATCCAAGAGCCTGTGGAGAGAGGAGCCTGTGACGGTAAGTCCCAGGGTCCACGAAACCCTTTGACAGAAAGGGGGTGCGTGCCGCACGTGCTCACATCACTGGGGTGACCTGACTGGTGTTACTTGTCTTTCCAGTGTTTGTTTGCTAATACTTTAATTCCCGAAGCACAGATGTTCCCATGGACTCCCATCTCGCGTTCTCTCCCTTTAAGACTTTCCATGAGTCTGTCGCACAGAAAGAGACGACTCATCTGGGATGAAACGTGCTGCGAGTCTCATTCTCGCTTGAATGCAGCTCCGAGGCCCCTTACTAAATAAACCTCAGGGTTCTCAGGAGGGTGCCCCGGAAAACAACAGTCAAAGAGACAGGCAAGGCTTTCTTTTTTAGGAGAAAAGTTCTTCGTGCTGGATTAGTTCAGTCTATCTACAGAATGATCCTTGGGGGGAGGGGCAGACACGTTAAAACATTTCTTTGGAGTCCAGTGGGCTTTTACTGTTTTCCACGAAGTGTTATGCAGAACCTGTCGCGAACTGAGAGTTTTTGGACTCACAAGCTCTGGGGCGGGAGTTACCCATAGAGAAGACCCCTCGAGGAGCCTGGAGAAGAACCTGTGGGGGCTACGACCTGCAGCAAGGGCCGCTGCTGCCAAGAGCAGGTCACGCTGCAGCCCAGGCAGGCCGGGCGCATGGCGCGTCGACCCAGCCGGGTGCATGACGCTTCTGCCTGCACCGCCGACCCAGCAGCCGGGTGCATGGCGCGCCTCTGCCTGCACCGTCGACCCAACCGGGTGCATGGCGCACCTCTGTCTGCACTGCTGACCCAGCAGCCAGGTGCATGGCACGCCTCTGCCTACACCGCGGACCCGGGCGCATGGCGCGCCTCTGTCTGCATCGCAGACCCAGCAGCCAGGTGCATGACGCGCCTCTGTCTGCACCGCCGACCCAGCAGCCGGGTGCATGACACGCCTCTGCCTGCACCGCTGACACAGCAACAGGCGCAGGGATGTACGGCCCTGGCTCTCACCGCCAGGGACTAGTTGGTACCACCTTGTAAGACAAGCCCGCTGTGCGGCACAGAGCAGCCAGGAGCCAGGCCTTTCCTGGTGCCAGGCCACCAGCCCTGGCATCTCAGAAGAGCTTCTCACTCATTCCTCTTAATAACATTACCCCAAGAGCCGCACCATGAAGCAAACCCCAGTCTATTAGAAAGGGGGAGAAGGAGGAGCTGCATCACCCTCAGAGAACAGACACCTCAGAACCTGTGAATGGAAGCAATCCCATCTTGCTTCCAGTAGTTTCCAGCAAAGACCAGCCAAGAATGACTGGAGGAAGGGCCTGTCCCAAGCTGGGCACAGTGACATTCATCCACTTCACACCCGGAGGCCAGAGGCAGGCTCCCTGCCCCACTTTGGGGCTTCACGGTGCTCTTCCCTGCTGCTGCGGGGAGCAGGGGCTTAAACGTGAGACAAGCCCCAAAATACTTTTAAGTCAAATAGAGTCATCACAGAATCCTTCAGAGATGCTGGGGACCCGCATTCAAACCCCAGCACCATGTAAAACACATCTGCAAGCCCAGCATGGGAGACGGGGGGGGGGGGGGGGGGGGGGGGGGGGGGGGGGGAGTGTCAGAGACAGGTGGGTAGCTGAGGTCTCAGCCTCTGCCAGGCACAGAGGGGACCCTGAATCACCAGAACCAGGACAGAGACAGCGGACATCCTGCACTGGCTTCCATGCTGGGATCCACACGCATGCGCATGCGCTCATACACACACACACACACATACATCACCACCACCACACACCACACCACAAACACACACACCACAGCCACAAACACCACAACCACCACACACACCACACCACCACACACATGTAAACACTACCACATACAGCATCACACACACCCCCATCAGCACACACCATCACACACATGCACAAAACACATCACACACACACACACACACACACAGAGTCAGTGCATGAAATTAGGAATAAATTGCACTTTGAAAGCCAGGAGAAAAGTAGTACCTGTACAATCTATCAATCAATGCAAATATTTGACAAACAGGAAGGTAGATTTTAATAGATCCAGAAATAAATGTAGAACATCTTCAGGTGGGAGGAAATAATTGTGGAGTCTATTATGTGAAGAGAATTCTCCAAGATCTCCAAGGGAAGATCTTGAAATTAAAGAGCAACACTGACATGGTTTCGAGCGTGCCAAGCTTGATTGAGAAATGCTTCCCGCACTGGAAGGTTGTGCGTGGTCACGAAATGATCAGGCTGACAGGACTCAGACCTGGGCTCAGACACTCTTTAAGAAAACACTAGAGAGCCGCGTGTCTGTTGCCCTTTCTGATGGCAAGACTTTGAGTCGCTGTCCTGAGATTCCATTACAAATGCCTGTGGATGATGGTGGTGGCCAGCCGCAGGCTATGGGAGGATTAGAAATTACAAAAGCACTGTGTTCTGAGCCATGAGAAGTTCTGTACATCTCCTGTAACGGCTAAAGGAATGCGCTTCTCAGTGCGTGGTTGCCTGAGCGCGCAGCCTCTGAACACGAGGACAGGCCCTCTGCCTGTTCTCACGCCGCTCATCTCAGACACAGCTGCTGCTCACGTGTCTGCATTACAGGTCCCCTCCGTCCCCCTCGGCGGCGCATCACAGAGGAACTGGCAGCTTTCTTTTTCTTTTTAGTGCCATGTGAAATTGGAGCATGTCTTAGAGTTATGGGGTATTAAAACAGATGCACTGTATTATGGTCAGTGCAAAACTAAATATCTATTTACATTTTGTGGTGCTGGACTGAGCAGAACCCCACTCTACTGTGAGCTCCACCCCAGCTTATGGATGGCTTTGAGCCCTGTGTCACTAGCTTTGGGGGCATTTGATCCTTACAGGCAAGTATTATTAAGTGTGTTCTTTCTGTGTTACATGTCTGTAAAGTAGCTCAAGTCCCCAAGATTTGCCACGGAGTTTGAATTAAAATTAGAAAGAAAACGATGCTATTGGTGGATATGAGAAGGGCATTTATCTTGCAACTCAAGATGTGTTTATCTTGCAACTCAAGGTGCAGTTATCTTGCAACTCAAGGTGCAGTTATCTTGCAACTCAAGACTAACTGAAAAGTAAATAAGTAAGAGAGATGCATTCAACTAATGTGTGAATCCTGCCTATTATATTTCTCTTCTTTAAGAAAAATCCCTTTGACAACTCCCCATAGACTCTGGTTGGCTAAGACTTAGCAAGGCAAATAAGACACAACATGAAAGATATAAAAAAAAAAAAAAAAAAAACAGAACCCTCGGTCCTTGTGAATCACAAACAAAAGCATTGGCTAAGCTGGGAAACTGAGTGGTAGCACCCTAGATTGAATCAAGAATCACCAGTCCCGCCTGCCCTCACAGCTGGGCGGGTGGCACACATCTGTGACCCAGCACTCCCTAGGACTCAGGGGAGGATCTGAGTCTGAGCCCAGCCTGGACTGCATAATGACATCTTGTCTGAAAGAAAAGTCCCATGAAAACTTGCATGGCAACGTAACAGCGTCACTCACACTAATCCGAAGGCAGAAATGGCATGACGCCCACCCAACGGCAAAATGTAGCACGTGCATGGGATGGAATAGTGCTGACATGAAACACAGCCTCTGATGCGAGGTCTAAAGCCTCCCTGTGGATGAGACAAAGAGAGCCACAAGCAAGGACGAGCCACAGAAGACTGCGCACCACGAGACCCTCCTTACACAGGACGTCCAGAGTGGGAGGGTGCTTAGCAATTCATGAAAGTACACTTCAGCCTCCGAGAGCTGAGATGCAAAGTCTGGGTGGTGGCCACTAACAGACACGAGGTTTCTATTCTGGGAGGGAGGGGAGTGTGAAAAAACAAAACACTACTGACTCGTATGTTCTAGCAGGTTTTATATGTGAACATCTCAATAAAGCTGTTGTTAAATAGAAAATAAATCTGGTAGCTTAAAAAAGGAACACCATCCCTTAAATGATTTTAAACTATATGTCTTACAGAGAATAATGCTGGTTCTGTCCAGCTTTTCTCTGAGCATCTGAACTGCTAGCTAACCACCAAGTGCCCACGTGGAGGCACATCTGGGCAGCAGCTGTCTGAGAAGGCTCATGCTCTCGACAATGTTGCATCTGTTAGTAAAGCGCGGCGAGGCTCAAACTGCTAATTAAACATGGAATTCTATGTGGCAATTAGGAACTGACTTCTTGCTAAAATTGCTTAACGTTTAAAGCACAATAACCTGAGCGAGGATCTGGCCCCGGCTCCATCTTGACTTGTGTGGGAGGGCTCTGAACACCAGGCTGGGTGGTTTCCATGGAAACCGCACACAACTCCAGGCTTGAGACACTCACAGTGATACACAACTTCATGGAAATTAGACTGCAGAATAATTTTGTTACAGTGTTTAAAAAAAAAAACTCCTTGTCTCCCTGAAGAAAGAAGCATGAATTCGCTTTACTGATAAGTAGAAATTTGGAGGTGGCAGGACGGGTGTGATTTTAGGAAGATCGATTTTAGAAATAGAGATATTTGTCTTGATACCAACGAGTTTAGAGCAGGAGGAATGAGAAAGCTCCCGGCACTGGCTCTTGCCATCCCAGATCCACCGTTGCACGACCAGCCCGGGCGCTTACCGACGGCCCTGCAGACGGTCGGCATACACGCTGGCAAATGTACTCCTGACACCTCGGTCCGAGCCCCAGACGAGACACAGCAAGAGCAAGAGAAGGACGCACACTGTGGTCACAAGGAGAGGAACGAACCAGCAAACTCACCCTGGACGCTCTATAGAGACAATTCCCGAATATCATCTCGTGTGATGTCTACAGAAAGCTAACATCTTGCTTAGCAACAGGACCCAACTGTACTTGTGTGTGTGCGTGCGCGTGTGCATGTGTGTGAGCGTGTGCGTGCCTGTGTGAGAAAATGCACACATGAACCAAAGGGCAGTGACAGCTACTTCGTTGCTTCCTTCTCCACTTCATTGATTAACTGATCAATCGATTGGGACAAGAGTATCTCGCTGAACATGGAGCCGCTCACCGACTCCTCTAGATCAGCTGGCCAGCTGAAGGACCCTCCTATTTCTACCTCCCTCATGCTGCGCTCACAGGGCCCAGGGACTCAAACTCAGGCCCCCATGCTCGTGCAGCAAGCCCTTTCCACTGCGCCGCCTCCTCGGCCACACCCTGCGCTCTGCCCAAACATCTTTGTTTCCATTTCATAAAAAAGACACATCTTTGAAGAGTTGAGAGCAAGAGGTGGTAAAGGGTCCTGAAGAGAAACTGACTTAGAAAGATTCTCCTAACAGAACTGTGCCGAAGCTGTCCATGCTGGTCCACACTGGTCTGTACTTGTCCCACGCTGGTCCATGCTGGTCCACTCCAGTCCACACTGGTCTACACTGGTCCCACGTTAGTCCATGCTGGTCCACTTTGGTCCATACTTTGTCCTACACTGGTCCACACTGGTCCACACTGGTCCACACTGGTCCACACTGGTGGTCCACAGTACGCTGCCTTTCCCTACACAGCCCTTAGTGTTCCTGGGGTCCCGTCTCAAAGACAGGACCAGCACCCTGATCTCGGGGTGACAAGGACCTCAATACCCACAAGCCACGTCCCGGCTTCCCTGTCTTCACATCTCAACTTGGCTGTCTCCCCTCCCTCCCCCCATTCCACCCATGGTCACTCACTGCCGGCTCTCCTAACTTTTCTCCGCGGCAACTAGAGAAGGCGGCATGTTCCTCCCAGGCGCCAGCTGATGCAGGTCTCACATGCTGCGAAGGTGCACTGCGTGCTTCTCCCAGACACGGACACGCATGGCCCTGTCCACATGGGCTGCACACTGTCTCGTCCATTATTTTCTCTCCCCAGACTCCTCTCAAGCCTGTCATTTTCATGTCTCTCATGCATGTTTTCTGAGTTCACGTCTGGCCTCTGAGGAGTTGAAATAATCACTCTTAACTCCCCTAGATTGCTGCACAGACCTGCAGGTGACACTGGACAGTGGCAGGTGGGGGACTTTCCCCATCTTGAGCCTGGGCCACCTCTGCCTCCTGCTCCCTGGCCCGGGCCCCCCCACCCCTTTCTGCAGACTCTGTTTCCCAGGGCCTTTGCACGGGACAGCAGCATTCCCAGCACTGAAGCCCTGGGTGCTAAGCTCTGCCCCCTGGAACAGCCTCTGGCTGCCTCCCGGCTCCTCGGCAGAACAGCGCTGGCCTGGCCTGGCTTGGCCTGCCCTGCTGGTGGTCAGCCTGGAGGAGGACCCGAGCCCCAAAGCCTCTGAGCAGTCACGGTTCTCCCCACGGAGCAGCGTCCCCCCGGCTGACACGTGACGCGCTCTCCATCAGCCTCCTCATCTGCCCACTAGGTCTCCGCTGACCCTCGATGACGGCTGAGCATGACACCTCCCGAGGCCCGCGAGGTCCCTGAGCATCCTAAGAACTGGGGTGACCTTCTGTTCATGATCATTACTGTTTTATCAGTCAGCAAATAATATTAGCCTTGATTCTTCGTAACATCAATTGGGAAAAGCTTCTAATTGCCGTCATTTTTTAAAAGCGAAAGATGTAAGAGGGAAGGCAAAGAAACGAAGGCCACGAATCGGTGGATGGTCTCGGCTGGGACCTGTAGCAACCGAGTCACAGAAGCAGCAGAGTGATGACTGCTTCTTGGAACCACGTCCAGACGCTGCAGGGAGAATGCACGGCACACGAGAAGACGCTTCTCTGCGCTGCTCAGTTACACCCGGCCCGGCTGGAACTGCTGATGATTAGGAAAGAGAATTGTGAACGTGTCTTGCTTGCGGCCCCTGACGCAAGCTGCCTGCCAAAGGGTCCCTGGGTCATCGAGGTGATTCTACAACCTCCCTAACTGTCCGCCCCAGGAACTTGTCACGTGTGCGAGGTCACATGCTGACTTTTCGGTTTTCTTTTTTTTTTTTTATTCAGTTGTGCGTGTATGCATGTGTTTGTGTGTGTGTGTGTGTGTGTGTGTGTGTGTAGAACCACGGACAAATTTGGGAACCACCATGGACCGCCTCTAACTTCTTCTTTACTCTGCCCAGGATTCACAGGCTCCGCCCTACCAGGACCAGAAACAGGCCGCCCTGCTTCCACCTGGTGTCTATACGTGGGGTCTAGGATTCGAACTCAGGACTTTCTGCCTGCAAGGCAGAGGCTTAACCCCTGAGCCACCTCTCCAGCCCCACTTTACGGTTTTCTGATGGCTGCCAAGAAAACTAATTTCAAAGCATAATCTCTAACCACCTTTCAGCGGCTACTAGCAATAAACAAAAAGCGTAAGATTTAATCATCAATTAACATCATGTCTCATCTTATTAAAGCATTGGTTAATTCTTCAGGTAAAGTATAGCTCTTTTCTCCTAAACTCTGGGCAATTGAACAAATCCACGACGTGAATTTTTATCTCAATGTTAATGTATTTTACTCTAGTAAGACTTCAAACTTGGACTCAGATTGAACTAATTTGCTCCAGTACCAGGAAGAGAGTAAGGAAAATCCACCTGTAAGTTAAAAAGAGGAAACTTTAGGGGCACAAGAAAAATAGACCTTTGTATCACTTTTTTAAAAAAAAAAATTTCTGGAAATTGCCAAATACTAAGCATCCTAAGAACTGGGGTGACCTTCTGTTCATGATCATTATTGTTTTATCAGTCAGCAAATAATATTAGCCTTGATTCTTCGTGACATCGATTGGGAAAAGCTTCTAATTGCTGGCATTTTTTTAAAAGAGAAAGATGTAAGAGTGAAGGCAAAGAAACAAAGGCCACAAATCGGTGGATGGTCTCGGCTGGGACTTGTAGCAACCGAGTCACAGAAGCAGCAGAGTGACAAAGCAGCAAAGCTAAATTTTAACACCAAACTTTTAAAAAGGACATAAAAGGCCAAAAGAGAAAAGCAGTAGTTCTCATTTTCTACACTGCTCTTTTGGGGAAATCTGAACATTTGTCTCCATAGTTGAAGAGCCCCTGCTGCCCGTGGATGTGACTAATGCGCTAATGTCCAGAAGCCGCCAGCACGAGCACCACTAACCAACTGCTCTTGAGGAAGTCAACAAAAACAAGGGGGATAAAATGAAAACGAGAAAAGTCCTATTTCTATCTGTTCTTCTGCTCTTGCCCTAGCAGTAACAGCCGCCTTGTAAAGCTGCTGTGTGACATTTCAGAGTCCTGCTTCGATCCTTAGTCAATGAGTGTTTCCATTAATATTTCTGCTCAACTCATTGCTTCAATTTCTAGGTATTAAGTGTTTGCATTATGTTTTCTATAACTTGCTTTTTACTGTCTCCTGTTGAAACCTGATTTTATTTAATTTCTAAACATACATTATTCATGCTTTGATCAGGTATGTCAGGGGTAGGTCTTCTGCGAGAAATACCTTGGAAATGTGTAACAGAGCCGCTTGGGAGCTAGGAGAGGCAGTTTACATGAGGATGAAGCATCTTTCATTTGAGCTTCCTTGGATGGGATGCCATCTTGGCGCAGCAGTGAGGAGCCACGCAGACAGAGTACAAGAGCACATCCGGCCTCGGGCAACTTCCACGCTATGGCACAACTACCCAAAAGGAAACCCCGAGACAGCTTTATAAAGCCCACTAGTTTGTTCTGTTCCCACAGGCGCCCTGCATGTGGTCTGAGCATGTCCGATATTCATGCAAAGCTAACAATACCTGGTTCACCTGAATGCTGACCTGCTCAGAATCAAGGCTCGGACAAAGCAGACAGCCAATTGTGCGAATGCAATCACAAAATAGAAAGATTCTACTTACCGTGTAGCTTAAATACTAAAATTCAAGTTAAAAAACCTTAATGGCTACCAGTCATATATTCATATACTAAGTTGTGTTGGATGCACCAGGTGACCGTGTCCTTAGAAATAGGTTGAAGAGACGGCGCAGCAGGTGAAGTGCAGGCAGCAAAGATGAAGGTCAAGGTTGGGTCCCGGCACCAACACAGACGCTGGGCACGGCATCCCGCTGTGACCCCAGCGCTCTGGGAGGGGAGCCCTCCTCCTGCCTCCATCCCCAAGTGCCGCTCCCGCCTCATGCGGGCTGGTGGGTGAGGCCGCTCCTGCCTTATGTGCTGCCCACGGAGCCAGGGCTCGACCAAGCCAGCATCCGACAAACGGGTCACACCCACCCTGAAGAGCGCAGGACGCAGTGCAGTCCTGAGAGGGACACAAGGACAGAGCGAGCGCATCCTGCCCCAGGACAGTTTTTAAAGGATAGAAGATTGATCGGGACAACGCTGTGACCACACAGGTATTGCTGCAGCTGAGGGGATTCACCCAAAACCACGGAACTCACCGCCTGGTCCCTGACGGCAACGCAGGCCTTGATCTCCATCCTGTGCCCAACAATGCCAACGCGCGTCGTCTCTCCCTTCCAAGGACAAAATACCTCTGACTTTCTTCCCAGACCCCGATCTCTCTGCACCTACTACTCCCCCAGCCATGTCCTGCTGTGGAAGGACCCAGGATCTCAGCCCAACAGGACGTGACTGACGTCTCACAGGCCAGAGTCCTTGTCAGCTTGCACAGACGGTGAATCTGCCGAACGCTAATAGCCCACTTGCACTCACGATTCAAAACACTCCCACCAATGTCCCTTCCAAACTGTAAACTGCATCCATTCTCATTCCCAGGTCACAGCATTGGGGAAACATACTGACAGGCCTCGGAGGAAAGTGTCTCCAAAAAAAAAGTGGAGAAATATATTAAAACTCTATTGTCAAGAACTGTAAAGAAATATTTCTCTATAATGACAGGAGTTGAGCTTTTCCTTCAATTGCATTTTCCAAATTGAATGCTTAAATTCTGTCCTTTAGGGTTACAATGACTTATAAACAGAAGATAGATAGATAGATAGATAATAGGTGGTAAATAGATGATAGATGATAATAATAGATAATATATAGATGATAGATAAAATAGATCATAAGCAGATAGATGATAGATAGATAGATAGATAGATGATTGACAGATAGATAGATAGATAGATAGATAGATAGATAGATAGATAGATGATAGATAGATAGACACACAGACAGACAGCCGCAGCTTCCCACGCTGCCATCACAGTGACAATCTGTCAGTGTGGCACACGGGAGCTCATCGGGGCCTGGGGATGCCGGAGCGACCGAACTGAATTTCAGAGCACTGCACGCCACACGCTCTATCTGCAGCGGTGCACAGCACAGCGCCACAGGACGTACATCACCACACGCACTGCAGGCCCGGCTGCCACGCCCGGCCGCGTCTCCTGCAGCTGCAGCCTGCTGCCCTCGTTGCATGTGTGCACATGTGACATAGTATGTCCACACGTGTTATAGAATGTCCACGTGTGTTATAGTGTATCCACATGTGCCATAGCATGTCCACATGTGCCATAGCATGTCCACATGTGCCATAGCATGTCCACATGTGTTATAGAATGTCTACGTGTGTTATAGCATGTCCACATGTGTTATAGAATGTCTACGTATGTTATAGCATGTCCACATGTGCCGTAGCATGTCCACATGGGCCGTAGCATGTCCACATGTGCCGTAGCATGTCCACATGTGTTATAGAATGTCCATGTGTATGTATAGAGTATCCACATGTGCCGTAGCATGTCCACATGTGCCGTAGCATGTCCACATGTGCTGTAGCATGTCCACATATGCCGTAGCATGTCCACATATGCCGTAGCATGTCCACATATGCTGTAGCATGTCCACATATGCCGTAGCATGTCCACATGTGCCGTAGCGTGCTCACATGTGCTGTAGCATGCTCACATATCCTGCAGTGTGTTCACATGTGCCTTAGGGTGTCCACACGCGCTCTAACCTGTGCACATGTGTTGTAGTGTGTCCACATGTGCCGTTTGTGTGTCTGGAGACTTTCACGGCAGCAAGTGAACAGGGCTCCATTTCCCAACAGGAAGAAACAGTTCATACAGCCAATCACACAGCACCAAGATCAGCTGGGGGGGGCAGAAGATGAAGCTCACACTGGGACTTAAGCCCGGAGCAAAAACATTTCAAACAGACACTGTACAGTCCTATCCAGGCCCTTTCAATCAGCTTTGAAGTCAGAACTATGTGGGAATAAAATGTTAAAACCTCACACTGAGTGGATCTGGCTGCCAGACATGAGCCCCAAGGATACCCCAAACTCGAAGCCCCCAATAGTCATTATTTTATATCTAGGGGCCCATCAGATGATGCACAACTATGAAATATTAGAAAAATCTGCTTTTTGAGCAAAGCTATTAGGCTTGCAAATATTAAGCTATTCTGTAGGTACCAAAACATCTATCCTATTTTCATCCCATGCCATTGGTGTGTCCTAATGGGAACAAACCCTCCAAAATTGTAATGAGATACAATATGTGCCAAAGGATCCACCCTTCTCCAAACTCAAAAATGTTGTAATACATCTATATACAAAAATCCTTAATTTGAGTACATGGTAATGTGTGCATAGTAAGTTCAAAACAAGAGAGACCATTGTGATCGTACTAGGATGCTTTGTAGAACTTTCTGTAATAGAATGTCACAGAGGAAAGAAACATGAAAATGATCTACACAAAATAAAGGAAAACTAAGTTAAGAAACCATGACTGGGCGATCTAGCCCTCATGGCCCTCTAGTGCCATGAGTCCGTTTCCAGCTGCCTACTTCTCTTGGAGGCTCCCTAGCCCCTCATGGCACTACAGTGTCATGAGTCTGTTTCTTGTTCCTTGCTCCTCATGAATTCCATGCCTAGGCACTGTGAGTTCTCATGGGCTCCCTAGCCCCTCACGGCACTCTAGTGCCATGAGCTCTGTTTTATTTCTGCTTCTCATGGAAGCGTCCTAGCCCCTCTTGGCACTCCACATCTGGAGTCCATGAGTTCCAACCTTTCTCTTCTCTAATAAACTCTACTTAATCCTCTAAAAAAAAAAAAGAAACCATGACTTTTAAGGCTCGAAAGTGTGTCTATGTCTCTAACAAATATTAAAATAAATATTACAGTAACTGACATTGAACAGGTTATTATTAGTTTCATGAAATGACACAGTGAACAGAAGTCTGCATGTTATTATAACTAGACCTAGAAAAAGATGACCGTGATCTAATCTGATTTGAATATTTATAGCTATTTGGTAAAAATCCAAAATACAAATGAGAGAAAAGAAAACATCTAGGGCAACCTAATCCCTCTTGGCCCTCTGGTGCCATCAGTCCGTTTCCAACTGCCTGCTTCTCTTGAGTTCTCCATCACCCTAGCCCCTCATGGCACTTGTTCTTTCTAGCTCCTTGCCTTCCTCCTTCTGGACTCCATGCCTAGACTCCATGACTTCTCAGGCACCCTAGCCTCCATGTCTGGAGTCTATGAGTTCCAACCTTTCTCTACCTTAATCCTAAACTCTACCTTAATCCTCTACACTCCGGAACAGAAGAACCCTGCAACATGTCCCTGCATCATTTGACCACCACGAAGGGAATTGTCCTGCATCACCAGAAGCAGCGAAGAAGCTTGCCTCCCCAAATTCCAGGAGCAGAATCCAGTTTATTCCTGCGTGTCCACATTCTGAAGACTGGCTCTCCAGAAATCCTTCAAGCCTTCAGCACATGACCAGACTTGGACTGCTGAATTACTCAGCCACGTGGAACTGGGCAGCTCCCAGCAGCCATTTTCCTGATTTCTAGATCTTATCAGCGAAACATATGCACAAATTTCACTGCCCCGTGGATGGACTTCAACGCAGACCACCTGACCTGAAAAATCGTTATCTTCCTCCTCCACTGAAGAAGTGCAACGTCAAAACTCTAACAAAAGAAGAAGAAAGGACAGGACAGCTGCGGGGTCATCACCTTGTGGAGCCCCACCCACGCGGTCCAGATGTCACTTCCCTAGGTGACACACCCGAGTGCCCACACCTGGTACTCCTCCCAGAAACCCACCCTCTGGATGGAAGGCACCTGTGCTGCTGAGCCATCGTCGTTTTCTCGAGTCACCCTTCTTCAGCTTCGTTTGCTGTACTTTCTTTCCTGCTGGACGCTCCCTTCCCCCCCCCTTCACCAATACACTTCTACACTCCAAGCGACCAAACCCTCACCCGTACTCGATGACTGTATACAATAAACTTCATGTTTGACCCGGAAAAAAAAAAAAAGAAAACATCTACATAACTTAAAGGTTCAACCTGAAGAAACGCTTAAGTGGGATAAATTACTTGTGAGACAGCGACACCTGCTGGTGCTCTGTAGTTTTGCAGCCCAGCTCTACAGGCTCTGCCATGATCTGGGGAAGTGGCAGGGAAAATGCTTTAAAGATTCAGTAAAGCAGGAGAATGTCAGAGCTATATTATGTTAAAACATGCCTGAAAAGTCACAATGAAAGCCCTTCTTTTGCACACCTAATACATGCCTGAAAATATTTCAGCAAAAATGTGAGTTTCACGACAAATGACTGAGCTTAGAAGACAGGGACCGGTCAAGGCGAAGCTGACTTATGACCTGTGACCTTTGTATTCCTGAAGTTTCCCAAGTTTCATACTCTTCCTCCTATAACCAATTTTGTCTGATATTTCTGAGTCTGGATTTAAAGCAGATACACAAAGGCCACCCTTGATCAGTGAACCAGACTTGGAAGCGCACTTCAGAAGTGCCAGGCTGGATGGCCGCAATGCTTTCCTTACTCGCCTGTCTGCCTGGGCATCTCTCAGCACTGCATCGCAGCGGGACAGCCTCTAGGAGTCAGGAATTCTGTTCCCCTAAGTCCAAGCTCACTGCTTGAGAGATTCCATTCTTTCTGCTTTGACCATCGGACCCTCTGAAAGAGAGTTTGGAATTCCCTAATTTCTATTCCAAGTCCACAGAAAGAAACTTTCCGTGGTAAGACCAGTATACTCGCAGACAGACGAGGCTCTCAGTGCTTTGTTCCTGAATCACACCCTGAACACTGCGCATTTTGAATTTGGCCTTGAACTCCATCTACGCAGTGCTCTTTCCTCTCCATAACCTCGGACCTGCTAAACCCACTGCATAAAAGGAACATCTGCTTTGCTCCCCAAACCCTTCTTAACACACGATTCATACTTTCCACTTAGACCAACGTAAACCCAGCCCCGGCCCCAACCTACAATCCAGGCCACCGTGCCAGCACCCTGCTGAGGTCTCTCCTTCCGGGGGCAGGAGTGTCTAACGTACACTAGCTCCTTTGCTCACACTCGCAGACAGCCTGGAATGTTCCCTTTCCCCCTCATCATATGACCATGCTCTCCATGCATTCTGGTCAGTCCAAGACACTTTGTGTGTACTGCGGTTAAAGCAACACAAGCTCCTCACCCACATGGAAATCAGAGCACTGCTGTGCATTGCCATGACAACCTCTAACGAGAAGGGGCAGCGACATCACTCTGGATGGACCTGTCCAGAGAGGCATGCAGCTCACACGGTGACATTCAGCTTCGACCAGAAGAGAAAACAAATCTGCCACATGGACAGCAAGAGGAACAGCACGCCACGCGGAGGGACAGCCGGCAAGAAGAGCCGGTGAGGAAGAGAGAGTCCTGTGCTTGAGAGCTCTGCAGCGTGACTCAGCGCAGCCCAGCAAGGGTGGAGGCTGGTTCTGCACACGGCTGCTGGCACTGGAAGAAGTGAGAATCCCCCTCTGGACAGCAGCAGGGCCGCTTCGCGGGTACTGGCAGGGGCAGGAGCCTAGCGCTGGCTGAGCTGCTGCACAGCCTGGTGGGAAGAGTGGGCTGACAGCCACAGACAACGGAAACGGTGCGAGACAGGGTCATCGACGGCCAGGAAAGCAGTAGCAGTGACAGAGACAGGACGAAGGGCTGAGACATGCGGTCAGCTATGCCTGCATCATGTTTCCGAGGCTCGTATCATGTGACCACCAGCACAGTAAGAAGGGCCACTTGGAAAATAAATAGCAAAACTGCATCTGTGGCTACAAAGACTCTCAAAGTACGAAGCAAGCTTTTCCAAAGCACATTATTTGACAAAGGATTTTTTTTGGTAATAACTTGTTTATCTGTTTAGCACATTGGGAATCAAAGCCAGGGCCGCATGCACCCCAGGCGCACATCTACCACTGACTCAATCTGCTCTCTCAATCAGCCACTGTAAGTGTCTATTTTGCTAGCAAAGGGTCCAGACTAGTACGAGCAATATTCTGAAAGAATTATTTAAATTGACTTCCAGTAAACAGGAAAAGAAGAATTAATTTGAAACCCGTACGTAGCCAGGACCAGACAGAACCCTCAAAAAGTGCTCGGTGACAGGAAAGGACAGTGTGGCAGGATCACTGCAGGGCTGAAAACCACCAGGAACTCAACGGTGCCACTGGTATCAGGCTCTGCCAAGTCGTTCTCTGAGAACTGCCCAGTCTCCCCACATACGCTCCAACTTTATGCTCAGACATCTATGCATGGAGTTTTGTCTGGAGTTTTCACTGCAGCCAGCTGCTGTGTTTGAACATGGAGACGTGGAACAAGAGGAAACCAACCATTCCGTGCTTCTTCTGTTGGTTTAACTGATTTAAATAACCATGTTTAGAATCGACATCCTGCTTGTGGATGTCAGCCCTGCTCCATACAGTCTGTATCACCCAACACAGTGGACAAGAGGAGGTTGGAACTCAAGCCATCCAGACAGACCACATCTGGAGCAGAATGAAGATGGTATCGGTGCCGAAGGACTTCCGCTCAAAACCTCACGCTGAAGTCCTGACATCCGCGGGCTCAGCCCTGGAGACAGCGTCTCTAACGGGCAATGAAGCTTTGGGCTGCGGAGAGGCTCAGGGTAAAGCCTTTGCCTCACAAGCAGAAGGACTCACATACAAATGCCAGGTGGGTATCACGATTCCAGTCCAGGAGGTGGAGCCTGGGAAACTCCAGCGCAAACAGCAATAAGGAGGAAAGCAATCTAGGATGACCCCCAGCGTCATCCTTGGGCGCTACAGGTGCACGCACACACACACACACACACACACACACACACGCACACACACACTCCACATGCACACAAGCACACACGCACACACACAAGAAAGCTAAAATGAGACCATTAGAGGTCCCAATACAGTAAGACAATAAGAAGAATCTTGACCATAGACACATGGATGGGTCACACATAAAGACACACACTGGCAGCCACTGACCCCTCAAGAGAGGCCCTTCCCGGGGCACATGGGGAGCTGGGCTCGCCGCTGCCTTCACCCCAGTCCTCTAAAACGTGAGAAAGTAAATTCCTGTCCTGCCCATCACTCATCCCATGGAACATCGTGTGGCAGACGTTACAAACATACTGCAGGGTCAACTCGCTCCTTCCAGAGCAGAGCGCAGCATCCGAGCAAGCCGGCCCTTCCCTGAACATCCTCGACTTAGCACCTAGGGACGCCCCACAGGATACCGACCACACGCCCAGCCATCCCCCCAGCACGCACAGCCACAGCTAGCACGGTGCCGCTCTCTTCCTCTCCTCCCTGAGATAAAGGCTCCACGCTCGGGACGTGGCAAGAATCAGCAAGCGACACTGGAATCCCGGAAAACAGAAGATGGAGAAGAGCTGCCACTCATCAGAGGACCACGGACACGTGGTGCTTCGTCTCCGCAGCACACGGCTCCTGACCCCACCAGTAAAGACGGCAAGACACGGTCCCATCTGCTCCGAGCTTATGAATCTACACAGAGCTCAAGAAACAATCAGTTCATCGCATATCATAGAGTCACTGGCTGCCTGAGAGCCCAACTTAAGATCAAGGATCTGTGTGAACCATTTGTTGAGGTTATAAATTAGTTCAACAATTGCCTAATAATCAAAAACATTTAAAATATTCCAAATTACTGGCCTCTAGAGGTAACAGTAAAATAAATCAGGACTATCGCACACAATTTTAAAAAAAGAAAAAGAAACCCAAAGATGCATGATGCAGCATTTAAGATTCTTTTATATGTGCTAGTGAGAATATGGCAGACATGAAGGCCAAGCCACATGAAACCCAGTGGGTCACACCTATGAAAAGATGGAAGTGTAGGAGGGAGACTGGCAAGGGAAGAAGAAGGGCTGACATGGGAAGAGGAGGGTAATGGGATTGGGGACCAAGGTGTGAAGACACCATATCACTATCATTTCACTATCACCATGAAATATTAAAAAAAAAAAAAAAGAACAAGCTATCTACCAGCTATCATTCAAAAGCATCCTTTGGTGGACAGAGTGCTACAAAGTGCTGACAGGGTGCTGACGGGGAGCTCAGAGTGCTCACAAAGTGCTGACAGACACTGTCAGAGTGCTACAGAGTGCTGACAGAGTGCTACACAGTGCTAAAGAGTGCTGACAGAGTGCTACAGAGTGCTACACAGTGCTACAGAGTGCTACACAGTGCTACACAGTGCTACAGAGTGCTACACAGTGCTACAGAGTACTACACAGTCCTACAGTGCTACAGAGTACTACACAGTGCTACAGAGTACTGACATAGTGCTACAAAGTGCTGACATAGTGCTACAGAGTGCTGACAGAGTGCTACACAGTGCTACACAGTGCTACAGAGTGCTACACAGTGCTACACAGTGCTACAGAGTGCTACACAGTGCTACAGAGTACTACACAGTGCTACACAGTGCTACAGAGTACTACCCAGTGCTACAGAGTACTGACATAGTGCTACAAAGTGCTGACAGAGTGCTACAGAATGCTGACAGAGTGCTACAGAGTGCTACAGAGTGCTGACAGAGTGCTACAGAATGCTCACAGAGTGCTACAGAGTGCTCACAGAGTGCTACAGAGTGCTGACAGAGTGCTACAGAGTGCTGACAGAGTGCTACAGAGTGCTGACAGAGTGCTCACAGAGTGCTACAGAGTGCTCACAGAGTGCTACAGAGTGCTGACAGAGTGCTACAGAGTGCTGACAGAGTGCTACAGAGTGCTACAGAGTGCTGACAGAGTGCTGACAGAGTGCTACAGAGTGCTACAGAGTACTACAGAGTGCTACAGAGTGCTGACAGAGTGCTACAGAGTGCTACAGAGTGCTGACGGAGTGCTACAGAGTGCTGACAGAGTGCTACAGAGTGCTACAGAGTGCTGACAGAGTGCTGACAGAGTGCTACAGAGTGCTACAGAGTACTACAGAGTGCTACAGAGTGCTGACAGAGTGCTACAGAGTGCTACAGAGTGCTACAGAGTGCTGACAGAGTGCTACAGAGTACTACACAGTGCTACAGAGTACTGACATAGTGCTACAAAGTGCTGAGAGAGTGCTACAGAGTGCTGACAGAGTGCTACAGAGTACTACAGAGTACTGACAGAGAGCTACAGAGTGCTACAGAGTGCTACAGAGTGCTGACAGAGTGCTACAGAGTGCTACAGAGTGCTGACAGAGTGCTACAGAGTACTACAGAGTGCTACAGAGTGCTGACAGAGTGCTGACAGAGTGCTACAGAGTGCTACAGAGTACTACAGAGTGCTACAGAGTGCTGACAGAGTGCTACAGAGTGCTACAGAGTGCTGACAGAGTGCTACAGAGTGCTACAGAGTGCTGACAGAGTGCTACAGAGTACTGACAGAGTACTGACAGAGTGCTACAGAGTGCTACAGAGTGCTACAGAGTGCTGACAGAGTGCTAGAGTGCTACAGAGTACTGACAGAGTACTGACAGAGTGCTACAGAGTGCTGACAGAGTGCTACAGAGTACTGACAGAGTGCTACAGAGTGCTGACATACTGCTGACAGAGTGCTACAGAGTGCTACAGAGTGCTGACAGAGTGCTACAGAGTACTGACAGAGTGCTGACAGAGTGCTACAGAGTGCTACAGAGTGCTGACAGAGTGCTGACAGAGTGCTACAGAGTGCTGACAGAGTACTGACAGTGCTGACAGAGTGCTACAGAGTGCTACAGAGTGCTACAGAGTACTGACAGTGCTGCCATAGTGCTGACAGAGTGCTACAGAGTACTGACAGAGTGCTACAGAGTGCTGACAGAGTGCTACAGAGTGCTGACAGAGTGCTACAGAGTATGCTACAGAGTGCTGACATAGTGCTGACAGAGTGCTACAGAGTGCTGACAGAGTGCTACAGAGTGCTGACAGAGTGATAGAGTGCTACAGAGTACTGACAGAGTACTGACAGAGTACTGACACAGTGCTACAGAGTGCTACAGAGTGCTGACAGAGTGCTACAGAGTGCTGACAGAGTGCTACAGAGTGCTGACAGAGTGATAGAGTGCTACAGAGTACTGACAGAGTGCTGACAGAGTGCTACAGAGTGCTACAGAGTGCTCACAGAGTGCTGACAGAGTGCTGACAGAGAGCTACAGAGTGCTGACAGAGTACTGACAGAGTGCTACAGAGTGCTACAGAGTGCTGACAGAGTGCTACAGAGTGCTACAGAGTACTGACAGAGTACTGACAGAGTGCTACAGAGTGCTGACAGAGTGCTACAGAGTGCTACAGAGTACTGACAGAGTACTGACAGAGTGCTGACAGAGTGCTACAGAGTGCTACAGAGTGCTACAGAGTACTGACAGAGTACTGACAGAGTGCTACAGAGTGCTGACAGAGTGCTACAGAGTGCTACAGAGTGCTACAGAGTACTGGCAGAGTGCTGACAGAGTGCTACAGAGTGCTACAGAGTGCTCACAGAGTGCTGACAGAGTACTGACAGAGTGCTACAGAGTGCTCACAGAGTGCTCACAGAGTGCTACAGAGTGCTACAGAGTGCTCACAGAGTGCTACAGAGTGCTACAGAGTGCTCACAGAGTACTGACAGAGTGCTGACAGAGTGCTACAGAGTGCTACAGAGTACTGACAGAGTGCTGACAGAGTGCTACAGAGTGCTACAGAGTGCTGACAGAGTGCTACAGAGTGCTGACAGAGTGCTGACAGAGTGCTACAGAGTGCTACAGAGTGCTGACAGAGTGCTGACAGAGTGCTACAGAGTACTGACAGAGTGCTGACAGAGTGCTACAGAGTGCTACAGAGTGCTGACAGAGTGCTACAGAGTGCTACAGAGTGCTGACAGAGTGCTACAGAGTACTGACAGAGTGCTGACAGAGTGCTACAGAGTGCTCACAGAGTGCTGACAGAGTACTGACAGTGCTGACAGAGTGCTACAGAGTGCTGACAGAGTACTGACAGTGCTGACAGAGTGCTACAGAGTGCTACAGAGTCCTACAGAGTACTGACAGAGTGCTCACAGAGTGCTGACAGAGTGCTACAGAGTGCTGCCATAGTGCTGACAGAGTGCTACAGAGTACTGACAGAGTGCTGACAGAGTGCTACAGAGTGCTACAGAGTGCTGACAGAGTGCTACAGAGTATGCTACAGAGTGCTGACATAGTGCTGACAGAGTGCTACAGAGTGCTACAGAGTGCTACAGAGTGCTGACAGAGTGCTACAGAGTGCTGACAGAGTGCTACAGAGTGCTACAGAGTGCTGACAGAGTGCTACAGAGTGCTGACAGAGTGCTACAGAGTATGCTACAGAGTGCTGACATAGTGCTGACAGAGTGCTACAGAGTGCTGACAGAGTGCTACAGAGTGCTACAGAGTGCTGACAGAGTGCTACAGAGTGCTGACAGAGTGCTACAGAGTATGCTACAGAGTGCTGACAGAGTGCTGACAGAGTGCTACAGAGTGCTACAGAGTGCTGACAGAGTGCTACAGAGTACTGACAGAGTGCTACAGAGTGCTGACATACTGCTGACAGAGTGCTACAGAGTGCTACAGAGTGCTGACAGAGTGCTACAGAGTACTGACAGAGTGCTGACAGAGTGCTACAGAGTGCTACAGAGTGCTGACAGAGTGCTGACAGAGTGCTACAGAGTGCTGACAGAGTACTGACAGTGCTGACAGAGTGCTACAGAGTGCTACAGAGTGCTACAGAGTGCTACAGAGTACTGACAGTGCTGCCATAGTGCTGACAGAGTGCTACAGAGTAATGACAGAGTGCTGACAGAGTGCTACAGAGTGCTACAGAGTGCTGACAGAGTGCTACAGAGTGCTGACAGAGTGCTACAGAGTATGCTACAGAGTGCTGACATAGTGCTGACAGAGTGCTACAGAGTGCTGACAGAGTGCTACAGAGTGCTGACAGAGTGATAGAGTGCTACAGAGTACTGACAGAGTGCTGACAGAGTGCTACAGAGTGCTACAGAGTGCTCACAGAGTGCTGACAGAGAGCTACAGAGTGCTGACAGAGTACTGACAGAGTGCTACAGAGTGCTACAGAGTGCTGACAGAGTGCTACAGAGTGCTACAGAGTGCTACAGAGTACTGACAGAGTGCTGACAGAGTGCTACAGAGTGCTGACAGAGTGCTACAGAGTGCTACAGAGTACTGACAGAGTACTGACAGAGTGCTGACAGAGTGCTACAGAGTGCTACAGAGTACTGACAGAGTACTGACAGAGTGCTACAGAGTGCTGACAGAGTGCTACAGAGTGCTACAGAGTGCTACAGAGTGCTGGCAGAGTGCAGACAGAGTGCTACAGAGTGCTACCGAATGCTCACAGAGTGCTGACAGAGTACTGACAGAGTGCTACAGAGTGCTCACAGAGTGCTCACAGAGTGCTACAGAGTGCTACAGAGTGCTCACAGAGTACTGACAGAGTGCTGACAGAGTGCTACAGAGTGCTACAGAGTACTGACAGAGTGCTGACAGAGTGCTACAGAGTGCTGACAGAGTGCTGACAGAGTGCTACAGAGTGCTACAGAGTGCTGACAGAGTGCTGACAGAGTGCTACAGAGTACTGACAGAGTGCTGACAGAGTGCTACAGAGTGCTACAGAGTGCTGACAGAGTGCTGACAGAGAGCTACAGAGTGCTGACAGAGTGCTGACAGAGTGCTGACAGAGTGCTACAGAGTGCTACAGAGTGCTACAGAGTGCTGACAGAGTGCTCACAGAGTGCTGACAGAGTGCTGACAGAGTGCTGACAGAGTGCTACAGAGTGCTCACAGAGTGCTGACAGAGTGCTGACAGAGTGCTACAGAGTGCTACAGAGTGCTCACAGAGTGCTACAGAGTGCTACAGAGTGCTGACAGAGTGCTGACAGAGTGCTACAGAGTGCTGACATAGTGCTACAGAGTGCTACAGAGTGCTGACAGAGTGCTGACAGAGTGCTACAGAGTGCTACAGAGTGCTCACAGAGTGCTACAGAGTGCTACAGAGTGCGACAGAGTGCTGACAGAGTGCTGACAGAGTGCTGACAGAGTGCTACAGAGTGCTACAGAGTGCTGACAGAGTGCTGACAGAGTGCTGACAGAGTGCTACAGAGTGCTGACATAGTGCTACAGAGTGCTACAGAGTGCTGACAGAGTGCTGACAGAGTGCTACAGAGTGCTACAGAGTGCTCACAGAGTGCTACAGAGTGCTACAGAGTGCTGACAGAATGCTGACAGAGTACTGACAGAGTGCTGACAGAGTGCTACAGAGTGCTACAGAGTGCTCACAGAGTGCTACAGAGTGCTACAGAGTGCTCACAGAGTGCTGACAGAGTGCTACAGAGTGCTGACAGAATGCTGACAGAGTACTGACAGAGTGCTGACAGAGTGCTACAGAGTGCTACAGAGTGCTGACAGAGTGCTGACAGAGTGCTACAGAGTGCTGACAGAGTGCTGACAGAGTGCTACAGAGTGTTGACAGAGTGCTGACAGAGTGCTACAGAGTACTGACAGAGTGCTACAGAGTGCTGACAGAGTGCTGACAGAGTGCTGACAGAGTGCTACAGAGTGCTACAGAGTGCTCACAGAGTGCTACAGAGTGCTACAGAGTGCTGACAGAGTGCTGACAGAGTACTGACAGAGTGCTGACAGAGTGCTACAGAGTGCTGACAGAGTGCTGACAGAGTGCTACAGAGTGCTACAGAGTGCTCACAGAGTGCTACAGAGTGCTACAGAGTGCTGACAGAGTGCTGACAGAGTGCTGACAGAGTGCTGACAGAGTGCTACAGAGTGCTACAGAGTGCTCACAGAGTGCTACAGAGTGCTACAGAGTGCTGACAGAGTGCTGACAGAGTACTGACAGAGTGCTGACAGAGTCCTACAGAGTGCTACAGAGTACTGACAGAGTGCTGACAGAGTGCTACAGAGTGCTACAGAGTGCTGACAGAGTGCTGACAGAGAGCTACAGAGTGCTGACAGAGTACTGACAGAGTGCTACAGAGTGCTACAGAGTGCTACAGAGTACTGACAGAGTGCTACAGAGTGCTGACAGAGTGCTGATAGAGTGCTACAGAGTGCTACAGAGTACTGACAGAGTGCTACAGAGTGCTGACAGAGTGCTGACAGAGTGCTGAGAGAGTGCTGACAGAGTACTACAGAGTGCTGACAGAGTACTGACAGAGTGCTACAGAGTGCTACAGAGTGCTACAGAGTGCTCACAGAGTGCTACAGAGTGCTAGAGTGCTACAGAGTGCTACAGAGTGCTACAGAGTACTACAGAGTGCTGACAGCGTGCTGACAGAGTGCTACAGAGTGCTCACAGAGTGCTACAGAGTGCTCACAGAGTGCTACAGAGTGCTACAGAGTGCTGACAGAGTGCTCACAGAGTGCTGACAGAGTGCTACAGAGTGCTGACAGAGTGCTACAGAGTGCTGACAGAGTGCTACAGAGTGCTACAGAGTGCTGACAGAGTGCTGACAGAGTGCTACAGAGTGCTACAGAGTGCTGACAGAGTGCTGACAGAGTGCTGACAGAGTACTACAGAGTGCTACAGAGTGCTGACAGAGTGCTCCAGAGTGCTCACAGAGTGCTCACAGAGTGCTCATAGTGTTTCCTGTCAGGCAACAGCCACACTGTGGAGTGTTTTCTCTGGCTCACAGTTCGCAGGGATATAGTCCATCATCAGGGAAGGTATGAGGACAGGTGCATGAGCAGCCAATCACATTCAAGAAGCTGGTCCAGATCACAAAGCCTCAAGGCGCACCCCGAGTGACTCAGTTCTGCAGAGAGGCCCCATCTCCTAAAGGTTCTGCAACCATCCAGAACGATTCTACCTGCTGGAGGCCACACGTGCCTTGTGGTGGCATTCTGCACCCAAACCACCACAAAACGTTGTTGTGATAGAACATCTGAGCCCTTCATAGTCCAAAATCATGATGTAATAAATTTAAATTAGTTTTTTTAATTTTGAGTACTTTGAGACTTTGAGTACTTTGGATCAATCAAGCATACAGAGAAGCTGGACATAAATGTCTTCTGAGGTACTTCCCAAGGTCAGAGTGACACCCCTCTTTCACAAAACAAACACAGGGATACAAACATGGCTAAGAAGGGAAGCAGGAAAGGAAGTCCGATGTAAAGACAAGAGACACATGTGTTTTGTATTACATGTTCTCTATCCCATCCCATTTTTATTTTTATTTAATTTTTATTCAATTGTGCATGTGTGTGTGCGCACGTGTGTGTGCATGCACGTGTGTGTGTGTGTGTGTGTGTGTGTGTGTGTGTGTGTGTGTGTAGAACCATGGGCGAATTCGGGAACCACCATGGACCGCCTCCACGTCCTCTTTGTTTACTCTGCCCCTGGATTCAAGGGCTCTGCCCTACTGGGACCAGAAACACAGGCCACCCCCACTTCTGCCCGGCATCTGTACATGAGGTCTAGGATCCAAACTCAGGACCTTCCACCTGCAAGGCAGAAGCTTAACCCCTGAGCCACCTCTCCAGCCCCCTATCCCATTTTTAAAATGGGAACATTTCATGTTTGAAAGATGCATCTTAGTTGCACTGTGGGATAAATATTTAAAAATAATGTGTGTAAATAAAAAAACAGAAATCCAAAAAGAACAACCCATATGTCAGTCAAGATCTCAAAGATGAATATTTATGAAAACAATTGGAAACAACACCTTATGTTCCCGGAAGACAGAGCACTGTGGCAGATGTCTTGCCAAGAGGCTACAGATTGGGGGAAGTGGAGCCCTCTCCCATTTGCCTGCTCAGCCTTCCCTGACGTCCTCGGCCCGTCCAGCTCTGGCAAACACAGGGTGCTAATGTGGGGAGCCTGTGTGTGCAGGGAGACATCTTTTGTGAACGAGAGGCTGCGTGCACATTTGAGGGGAACATGCAGAGAAGATCTGACACTTAACCAGGCCCATCTCTGAAGAGGACACTGGGGACAGGGCTGTTTGAGTGGAAAGCGTGCTTAGTGGCCCGCCACAAACGGCTGACTGCAGAGCCTGTGGCTACCGAAGCTACGGCTAATGTGCAGCAGGGGAGCTAGCTGAGAAGTGGAAACCGGGAGGAGAAGCTAAACTTTTAGGATATTTAAGATTAGGAGAAGCAGCCCTGATAAGGTCTATGGACAATCACAGCAAGTGCAGCTCAAAAAGCATATTGAGTGGCTGAGGAGAGAAGTTTCGACGTGCAGTTCCTGGCTTGAAAACTGCCAAGTTTTATCAAAGAAGCACACGGTGGACCACAGGCGGAAAGGGCTAGCAGTGCAAAGGCCAAGGGTGAGAGACAGGCACTGGCTGCAGAGTCCATGTGGACCGGAACACCCTGGTCACAGCTTGTCTGAGACCCAGGAAGGGCGCAGATGGGGAAGGGCATGGGCTGCAAAGTCGGGGTGGATGAGATGGAGCGACAGGATGCTGCAGGCCAGTCAGGACGATGAGGTCCCCCAAAGGAGCTCAGGGTTTCAGAAGGCAAGGAATCAGTCTGGGGGTCCCCTGGGAAGCCAGGAGCGCACCAGGGCACCATGTCATATTTGTTTCCACCACACAGGTGCTTTCTTCCCCTATTGTGTGATCATATAAGCAGTAGAGTCTGTGGTCTGAATTTTCATGAAAAACATCAACGAAAGCTAAACCTAGGGACTTCCTGGACAACCTGCAAATATTCAGAATGGCATGTGTTGCACTGCATAGCAAGGAAGAAGTATCAACAGAGACCTAAGATCCGCAGGGACCAGATGGAGCGGGCGGGAAGCAAGCCAGCTCTGAAGAGTCAGTACGAACCACGCGAACAAACGCTGCGAGGTGCTCTGCGCTGGTTTAAGCAAGAAGATGCCTTCTCTGCGCAGCCACGCGAAGCGTCCGTTCCGACAGCTCCCTGGGTCTCTCAACAGATGGGACGGGTCGACAGGCTGGGATCAGAACGTGGACCCAGAAGTGCCGCACAAGGCCGGGTTCATCCTGGCTCTACGATGTGGTGCTGTGCACACCTGGGCGAGTTCCTTAACCGCTCTGTGCTTTGCTCAAGAGCAAATGTCATTTGAATGAATATCCTAAAAGTTTTAGCTGCTGCTACTGTTCAAGCACATACCTGACGTGGGATAAGAATGTATTTCTCCTTCTGAATTCTGTTCTTGGATTCGTTTGGCCGGGTGTGGTGACAAACACTTGCGATCCCAGCAGTGAGAGACCCGCCTGAGGATCACAAGTTTGAGGCTAGCCTGGGCTATGGAGCAAGACCTGGACTTCTTTCTATCTGTCTGTCTATCTATCTATCTGTCTGTCTGTCTGTCTATCTATCTATCTATCTATTTATCTATCTATCTATCTATTGCAGTCCGCCTGCATGGTTGCTGATAAATGACCATCACACAGCTTAAGGGAACAAATAGTTTACTTTCTTACAATAGTCTCGTTACAGTTGATAGTCCAGTTTGACAGGAGAGCTCACACCAACACCAGGGCCGAGGGAACTGGCCACCATAACGGCTGAGAGATGGACAATCCTTACATGCCAGACCAGCATGTCTGGCCAAATATACAGAAGGATGCCCACTCTCTCAACCAGCTCTCTGTGATTTATCCAGGGGCTAATCCCACCCACCATGGGCTGGGTCTTCCCCAGCAGCTAGACAATCTCCTTCAGGTTTGCTCTGGGCTTAACTCAACCATCAACTCTCTACAACTGTGCCCAGAGCTCAAACTCTCAAGAGTCAAGTTGACACCTGTGCTTAACTATGACACTATCTATCTATCTATTTTCCTTTCTTTTCTTAGTTTCTTTTTTTTTTACTTTCTTTCTTGTATGGCCTATGGTGTGTGTGTGTGTGTGTGTGTGTGTGTGCATGCAGGCAGATGCACATGTTCTGTATGTGGGAATATATACACAAGTGTGTATACTGACATTCAAGGAACACACTTGAACATGGGCACCTGTAACATCGTGAGTCATCTTCGATTACTCTTCCACCTTATCGCTGTGACTCTGGCCTTTAATAAGCCAGGGCAGCCAGGGCTCATCTGCCCAGCCAGCTTGCTCTGGGGATTCCCAGGCTCCACCTTCCAGGGCTGGAATTACAGGCAGACTGCCACATCCACCTGGCATTTTTACGTGGGAATCTGGGGAACCAAACTCGTACCCCGTTGTTTGCCAGGCAAAGGTTCTAACTACTGAGCCATCTCTCCAGCTCGAGACCTATTTTGAAAAAGAAAAAATTCTTTCTGCTTGAACTTTCAGGTTTCTGGAGACAGCAAAAATGAGTAGGCCTCCCGCTATAGCTCAGAAACGTGAGACTAAATGTGAATTATTTACTTTCAAGGGCATTGACTGAAAGGAGCCTCTCGAGTAGGTGAGGAAATTGACTTGCTCACGCTCTTGTCTCTGCCCGGCGCGTCTCTCCCTGGTGCCTTTCTCGTCAGCTGTAAAATGAAGAGTGCAATGGGATTTTGCTACTTCTGGGAGCTCTTAGGGCGACACCCGGGGACCTGACTGACGGCATCGCTAGCCGCGTACTGTGAGTCAGCTCAGTATCAAGGAGGCTGTGACATGGTTTGGGCGCCTCATACACTCTGCACTTCTCCTCCCTTCCTTTCAAGACCTGATCAAAGAGCTCCCGAAATTGATGATGTGACAGAAAACAAGAGAAGCATCCCACCCAGGGCTCTCGGTCGCCACTCTGTCTCTGTGCAACTGCTCCACCCTCTGTCCTGAGGCACCCTAGGTCAGTGGTCAGGGGGTGTCACAGCTAGTTCCTCTAGAACACCCCAGCATCCTGCTCTGCACAGACCCAAGACCCTCTGATTTCGGGGGAAGGGTGGGGGGTCCTCCAGGCTCAGCACCTCCGTGGCATTTCAGGGCCAGAACGAGGAAAGACTGATGCGTTGCCCGTGCCTTTCTGACCTCTGGCTAAGTCCGTCAGTCCATCCCCACTTGTTGCACAACAGACTGTGTCCAGGCACAACTTCGCATGCTACTGATTCAGATTTTGAGGCGTTGCTCGGATCTGGCATGTTTTCAACAAGGTTGCTGTGAGTCTAACAGTCTGCGAGACTCAGCACCTTAGTCTAACAAGTGGCCAGGCTGCCTCGTGATGAAAAGAAGTTATGCCCTTTTGCACCCTAACCCGCTCCGCCGGTCGGGACGCGCGCGCGCGGTCCAACCGGGCCTCAACGCCGCGCCCTAGCTGGTGAGTACCCCCGCCCCCCGCGCACCGCCCACCAGGACCCCCAGGTCGGCCCACAGGGACCCGGCTCCACCTCCCACCATCCAGCCGGAGCCGCGCGCGGGACGGAGGGACAAGGAGGACCTCCCCCTGCGTCCGAGCCCCGCCCCAGCTGCCCTCGGGTTAAATAGCTCCAAGCGGTCGCCCCCATCCCCCCTTTGCACCCCACCCCGCTCCACCGGTCGGGACGCGCGCGCGGTCCAGCCGGGCCTCACCCCACGACCTAGGTAAGTCTCCGCCCGCCCCGCCCACCAGGACCACAGGCCAAATAATTCAGTTTAGTGAAATTGAGAGATCTTAAGAGTTAAAATGACAATGCCAAAGTCAAAGTGCAAATCCATGAGAAGCAACAATCAAGTAAACAAATTTCCCACTGAAGAAATTAATCCCATAATGTTAGACTCCAACAAGAACAAACCCACGGAAAAAGGCCAAGAAAGCCCCACCCAGGATAAAGACTTTCAAAATATGATCATTACCATGTTCAATACTATGAAAGAGGAAATCAGGGAGGAATTAAATAATCGAATCAATCGCTTTGAAAAGGAACACAACAGACATCTGGAGGAGTTGAGAAAAACAGTGCAAGAAACAAAAAGTGGCATAGAGCAGTTAAAACAAACTCAAGCAGAGTTTAAAACTGAGCTAAAAGACAAGTTATCTTCAACCCAGAACGCCACAGAGAGTCTTACCAACAGAACTAACGAAGCAGAAAACAGAATTTCAGACCTTGAAGATAAAGTGGGAGTACTAACCAGCTCAATGGAAGAGGTGGTTAAAGCCAAAAAGATACTTGAGAGAAATATCCAAGAGATATGGGACACCCTGAAGAAGCCTAACATGCGTATTCATGGAATACCAGAGCAAGAATCTCAAAATACCACCCCTGAGGAAATTTTTCAAACGATCATCAAGGAAAACTTTCCTCATCTAAAAAAAGAGAGGCCCATTCATATACAAGAGGCATTCCGCACCCCAAACAGATACGACCAAAATAGAAGCACGCCGCGGCAAATAATAGTTAAAACACTCCACATTCAAGATAAAGAACTGGTGCTGAGAGCTTCAAGGGAGAAAAAACAAGTCACTTTTAAAGGTAAACCTATTAAAATAACAAATGACTTCTCAGTCGAAACAGTAAAAGCAAGAAGAGCTTGGAGAGACATACTTCAAGTATTGAATGAGCAAAAATGTCAACCCAGGCTGATTTACCCTGCAAAACTATCAGTCATGATCGAGGGAGAAAGAAAAATTTTCCAGCACAAAGACAACTTTAAGGGATACATGGCCACCAAACCAGGCCTTCAAAAAATGCTAGAAATGATACTCAAGCGTGAAGAAAAAAACAGGCATATCCAAGAGAACAGAAGGCAAGTATAACATCATTAAAAAAGAAGCAATATACTTATAAAAGCTACTAAACATAATAAATGTCTGGAATTAACAATAGTTTCTCCATTATAACACTAAATGTTAATGGAATTAATTCACCGATCAAGAGACACAGATTACAAACATGGATTAAAAATCACAATCCATCAATCTGCTGCCTGCAGGAAACCCATCTCACCACAAAAGATAGGCACGCTCTAAAAATAAAAGGCTGGTCAACAATTCTACAAGCTAATGGAAGCAGAAAACAGGCAGGGGTAGCCATTATGCTATCAGACAAAGTGGATTTCAAACCAAAGAAAATTATAAGAGACACGGATGGATACTACATTTTAGTCACAGGTACAATTCACCAGGAAGACTTCACAATCCTGAACATATATGCACCCAATACGGGCCCCTCCACATTCATTAAGAAAACCCTACAGCGTCTAAAGCAAGAAATCAATCCCCAAACGATAATTCTTGGGGACTTCAACACCGCCCTGTCAACATGGGATAGATCAACAGGTCAAAAGCTTAACAAAGACACTTTGGAACTTAATCAAACCCTGAAAGAAATGGACCTTACAGATCTCTATCGAACTTTTCACCCACACACCAAAGAATACACATTTTTCTCAGCAGCACATGGAACTTTCTCCAAAATAGATCACATATTGGGCCACAAAATGAATCTACACATATACAAGAAAGTTGAAATTCTAACCTGTGCCCTATCAGACCATCACGGCCTAAAGCTGGACATCCACAACACATCAAACAAGAGAAAATACACTAACTCCTGGAAACTTAACACTATGATGCTGAATGAGAACTGGATTCAGGAAGAAATTAAAAAGGAAATTCAAGATTTCCTGAAAGTGAATGATAACGAAAATACAACTTACCAAAATCTCTGGGACACAATGAAAGCTGTTCTAAGAGGTAAGTTCATAGCTCTTAATGCCCACGTCAAAAAAATGGAAACGTCAGAAATAAACAACTTAACAATGCAGCTTAAAGCTTTAGAGAAGCTAGAGCAATCTGATCCCAAAAGTAGTAGAAGAGAGGAGATTAGCAAAATAAGGGGAGAAATATCTGAAATCGAGATTAAGAAAACGATAGAAAAAATCAACCAGTCAAAAAGCTGGTTCTTTGAAAAAATCAATAAGATAGATACACTCCTAGCGAAACTAACCAAAAGCAAGAGAGAGAAAACCCAAATTAACAAAATTAGAAATGAACATGGAGTTATCACTACTGATACCCAAGAAATCCAGAGAATTATAACATCATATTTCAAAAACTTATACTCTGTGAAGTTTGACAACACAAAAGAGATGGATGAATTTCTAAGTAAACACAACTTACCTAAATTGAATCAGGAAGTTGTGAATTATTTAAATAGTCCTATAACATATAAGGAAATGAGGAAGTAATCTCGAATCTTCCCACCAAAAATGTCCTGGACCAGATGGATTCAGCACAGAGTTCTACCAGACATTTAAGGAGTTAATAACACCAATACTCCTTAAACTGTTCCATCAAATAGCAAAGGAAGGAACACTACCAAATTCCTTCTATGAAGCTAATATCGTTTTAATCCCAAAACCTAATAAAGATTCGCTTAAAAAAGAAAACTATAGGCCGATCTCCCTGATGAACACAGACGCAAAGATTCTCAACAAAGTCTTAGCAAATCGGATTCAAAAACATATTAAAAAGATCATTCATGGGGACCAAGTAGGCTTCATCCCCGGCACACAAGGTTGGTTCAACATACGCAAATCAATAAATGTAATTCATCATGTAAACCAGTCTAAAGTCCAAGACCACATGATACTCTCGATAGATGCAGAAAAAGCTTTTGACAAGATTCAACAGCCTTTTATGATCAAAACGCTAGAGACAGTAGGAATGGAAGGAACCTTTATCAATATAATAAAAGCTATATACAACAAGCCCACAGCAAGGATTATGCTCAATGGGGAACAATTGGAAGCATTCCCACTTCGATCAGGAACTAGACAAGGCTGTCCACTCTCACCACTTCTATTCAATATTGTACTTGAAGTCTTAGCTGAAGCCATAAGACAAGAAAGGGACATAAGAGGGATTCAAATCGGCAAGGAAGAAGTCAAGCTATCCCTATTTGCAGATGACATGATCTTATACCTGAGTGATCCCAAAAACTCCACCAGGAAGCTCCTGGAACTAATTGAGAAGTTCAGCAGGGTGGCAGGATACAAAATAAATGTGCAAAAATCAGAGGCCTTCCTATATGCCCAGAATGAAGAAGTGAAAAAGCCTTGAGAGAAACAATACCATTTATTATAGCCCCTAAAAAAATGAAATACCTTGGTATAAACCTAACTAAGGAGGTAAAAGACCTTTACAATGAAAACTTTAAAACCCTAAAGAAAGAAATAGCGAAGACACCAGAAGGTGGAAAGACCTCCCTTGTTCCTGGATTGGCAGAATCAACATCGTGAAAATGACCATCCTACCAAAGGCAATATACAGATTCAATGCTATACCAATCAAAATCCCAAAGCAATTCTTCAAAGAAGTTGACCAAACAATCTCAAAGTTCATATGGAGGCACAAAAGACCCAGGATAGCAAAAACAATCCTGAGTAACAAAAACACAGCTGGAGGTATAACCATACCAAACCTTAGTCTATACTACAAATCCATAGTTGTAAAGACAGCCTGGTACTGGCTCCAAAATAGACACACGGATCAATGGATAAGGATTGAAGACCCAGATATAAGCCCACAAAGTTACAGCCATTTGGTCTTTGACAAAGGGGCCCAAAGAATCCAATGGAAAAAGAACAGCATCTTCAACAAATGGTGCTGGCAAAACTGGATCTCCACATGCAGAAGATTAAAGCTGGACCCGTACTTGTCACCATGTACAAGACTTAACTCCAAATGGATCAAGGACCTTGATATCAGGCCAGAGACTATAAAAACCATAGTTGAAAGGATAGGGAACTCCCTCGAGCTGATTGGGCTAGGCCAACAGTTCCTAAACAGACATCCAATGGCACAGTCACTGCTACCAACTCTCAACAGTTGGGATTTTGTGAAATTAAAGAGCTTCTGTTCAGATAAAGAGATTGTAACGCGAGCTCAAAGGCAACCCACAGAATGGGAGAAAATCTTCACTAACCACATATCTGATAGAGCTCTATTGTCCACAGTGCACAAAGAACTTAGAAAACTAAACACCAAGGAAACCAATGGCCCAATTAAAAAATGGGCCCTGGAACTTAAAAGAAACTTTACCAGGGATGAAATTAAAATGTCTAACAAATATCTTAAAAAGTGCTCCACTTCTTTAGCCATCAGGGAAATGCAAATCAAAACTTCCCTGAGATATCATCTCACCCCGGTCAGGATGGCAAAAATCCACAATACTAACAACGACAAATGCTGGAGAGGATGTGGAGAGAGGGGAACTCTCCTACATTGCTGGTGGGAATGCAGGCTCATACAGCCACTCTGGCGAGCCGTCTGGAGATTCTTAAAGAAATTAAAGATTGAAATGCCATATGACCCTGCTATTCCACTTTTGGGAATAACCCCCCATACAGCAGAGGTTCGCCTCGATAGCACAAGCACGACCATGTTCATAGCAGCACTGTTTACAATAGCAAAGTCATGGAATCAGCCCAAATGTCCAACAGTTGACGAGTGGATAAGGAAACTGTGGTACATCTATACAATGGAGTACTACTCAGCCATCAAAAATGATGAATTACTGGAATTTGCCAGGAAATGGATGTCATTAGAAACAATTGTATTAAGTGAAGTATCCCAGACCCAGAAAATTAAGCGCCGTATGTACTCCCTAATAGGTGGCTCCTAGTACCAAACCCACCCAGCCCACCTAGAGACAGGAATTCCAAGGATTATGAACAGGAGGGATGGGGTAGGAGGGCCACACCAGAAAGAAGGAGAGAAGGGACCATGTTACGGCAGGGAAAATAGGCCTCCACCAAGGACCCAAATAAGTAATGAGACATCTGATTAAGTTCACAGACTTTTGTTCCTGATCATTTACTACTGAGGGGGAGTGATCTCACCAGAAGAGGAGGGCATATAGTCTGGCAGATAAAAAGTAACAATTTTGCAAATGGGTGATAGACCCCTCCCTCACTGTGGTTTCCCACTTTTATTACATCTACCTTTGAATGTGCTTTTATCACAAGACTCTAACAGCTTTTTGTCTCTGGCCAGGGGGTAACATACAATGCCCACCAGGATGAAGTGAAGGGCATTGCAGGAGCAGCAAAACTGCAAAAGAAATCAACAAACCACAATCCAGAACTTCAGAGACTCTGTATCAACCACCTAGAACTAGGCCAGCTTAGTCTCTCCCCATCTTGAAGCTCAGGGAAATTTGCGGAAGAGGGGGCGGTAAGAGTGTAAGAGCATAAGGATGGGAGGAGCAATGATATGTAAGATACTCTATACTAGTTAGGGCTGAAGCAATCATAATTGGACTTTGCATGCCCTGCGCATTGTCCAACACACTGTTGACCTCACAAAGTCTAGCATCTGCTAAAGGCACCAAGATCCTTGGAGGCAAAGAATTGGCAGCCACAGCAGTGTTCCTATACCTAAGGGGAACACGGGAAAGGGTTCGGCAAAGGCCACTGGGTCCTTGTACGTCATCGGAGAGGAGGGCCCAGAGGAAAATCAGTCATGCACAAGAAAGGACTCTCTGGGAATTGGGGTGGGAGGCACTGGGGGATGGGGAGGGAGAGGGGTGGGGAGGGGGAGCAGGGGGTACGGGGGGAGGAGGAGGGAGGGAGGGAACTGGTGTACCTAATAAGTTTGTGTGAGCTGAAATTAAAAAAAAAAAAAAAAAAAAAAAAAGAAAGAGGAGAATGAAGAGAGAGAGAAACATAGACCGAGACACAGTGAGAGGGCACATACATGCATACAAGCGAAGGTCAGAAGGTAACCTCCCACCAAGTGGATCCTTCTAAGGATCAAACTCAGGTCACCAGCTTTATAAGCAGGAGCCTTACCCACTAAGCAATCTCAACGGTCATCTTGGCCTTCTTAATTTACCTTATTTACTTAATTTACCTTATTATATTTTGCTATATTATATTTTCTATTTTGTTATACCTTATTATATTATTTAATTTACTATATTTTCTCACAATGTTGTTATTCCCAATGCTACGTTGTTCTTTTTTTTTTTTTTTTTAGCTATACATACTATTTGTTTAAGATGGGGTCTTGCTATGTAAAGCAAGCTGGCCTCGAATTCACAACCTTTTTGCTTTGCCATTGTATGTAGCTATGATTAAGATAAACTGTCATGCCTGGCAAAAAAAAAAAAAAAAAGAAGTTATAAAAACTGGTTCATGCTTATGTGCCCATTTTGACTAAGTTGTTTTTTGACTAGGGAAATGTAAAGGAGCAATTCCTAAATGTGAGAGGGCATCCGAGTTACACTTCTGAACAGATCTCTCATCTAAAGAGAACAGCGCGTCGTCGTACTTGCAATGCCTAGGTGCCGAGTGAAAGCCCAGCGGTGCACATGCACATGCACACGCATACATGCTTACGTACCAACAATGAAATGTATATGCTCGCACCACCACTACCTGTTCTAGTTTAAAACCTAGAACACCTACATGCAAACAAGTTTGCATTCATCGTCTTAAACATACTTATTAAGAAACACCACAGAACGTGGCTGGGACTAACAATGGCATTTATTTCCTTACCGAACAGCTTAAAATAAAATCCTGCAGCCGCCTTGTACGTCCACCTGCATCTGCCTGCTACAAAACTACGAGCACAGGCACCAGATGAAGGTTCCCACATTCTCACAAGAGCGGATCTTGGTGCAACTTATACATTTGCAGTCATGTGATTATTGTGGAGGCCGACAGAATGCATGTTTTGCAGAGCAGCTAAGCCGCCAGCATAATCCTCACCGTATTTTTGCTGCTTCTCCCAATCAGAAATGAAAGATTACTAACAATGACTTTTTCCCATGTTGCAGAAAAGAATAAACTGTTAACTCAGGTGACCATAAATTTGAGAGTTTAGAAAAAATGGAAGACCTCTTTAGAAGGATTCGAGGCACCCTTTATTAAAGATCTTTACCCCAAATCACTCCAGATAGACTGTAGCTTCCAAATCCAGAAGCCTATGACAGCTGTCAACACCTGGTGTGTAAAACCACCTGGCCCACTGTTCCTTTGTGAAGATGGCGACTGTTCGCTGATTGCCACGATTCCACAAGGAGTTGTGGACGACCACCGTGAAACAGAGCGCGGCTCGCAACTTCTACCTCTAGCCTGTGGTCACACGGAGGGGGTGGAGCACATCTGATCTTAAGCATAGACCTGTCAGAATTAAATCTTGGAAATGTCCAGTGCTTGCTTTGCCTTGCTCCCAATCCACCTCGCTCCTGATCCACGCGGACTAAAATCTTCAAACTTCACTTTAACATTCTGCTGAATAAATTCAGGGACCTCCCAACACACACTTGGGTGCGTTTTCTCAAGAGTGAGTCAAGATGCTTCATTTTACTTCACTGGCTGGTTGAAGGTGCAGATCCTGCACGTGATCAGCTCTGATGTGTTAGTAACAGCGAGGTGCTGAGATAGTTAGACTGGAATCCCAGCCTCTCTCAGGACTAGACTGACCATGACCTTCCCAAGCCTGTTTCTGCATCAGCACAAAGCAGAAAATGCTACCTCTGGGCAGAGATTGAATGGAGAACACGAAGGGAAGGTGCCTAAGGCCGGTTACCACTTTACTTTTAGGAATCAGTGCTGAACCCTGCACCGAAGCTTCTAGAAATCTCTAAAATAACATTCCAAAGATATGTGGTATTACACATGTGAGTAGTTAGAGGGTACTGACTTCACTAAATGTCTGTTGTTCTAGAGATAAGTACGGGCCTGTATAGCATAAGAAGACAGAATACACTCGCTGGGGACACGGTGACGGGCATTCTATCTATGTACATCAGCTGTTTTGACGTCAATGCAAATCACTTTGATTTACATTATCTGTGGATATTTTCAGAGTCCACTAGCTTCCCAACTATAAAATCCACAGGATAGAAATTGTATGCATTTAGGAATAGTGCTTACCTATATCCTTACTTTTTCGTGACTCATAAATTTTCCCTTTCTATGAGAAAGGTGCTTTGTAGCACTCTACAAATCATAAGGAAAATGTATCCTAAGTAGTAAAAAATGAAGCAAACTCCACCCACCAAAAATTCTTAAAACCAAACCGCCCACTTGGCAGTCCTGAGCGTTTCTTCTCAACCTGTCCGACCCACAAATCAGTACTCTTGTACAGTTTTTATAAAACTTGCAATTCTCCCTTTAGAGAGCCTTGGTGTTAGCAATAGATAACTTCATGGTAAACAACCATCTAAACACTCTCAGCTAGAAAAGCTCTCAGCACCTACTACACGGAAGACGAGGGAGCCAGAAAACCACATCTGGCCAGAGTACAGAGTACTGGCGACTGGAAGCGCATCCCTTGCCAGAGCATCAGAATCTCTCCCATCCCGGGGCGCAGGGAACCATGAGGAGGAGGGGGTGAGAGCCTGAAGCTGGAAGGGGTACTGGCAGGTCACTCCTGCCACAACAGGGCTGCTGCATCCGGAGCTGCGAGGAGACCCACGACCACCAGATCTGCATGATGACTGACACGTCAACACTCGCCCACAGTCCAGTGAGGATCTCAGGAGAAGCAACTGCATCCAGAAAGAACCTCTAGGGCAGGACGAAAGAAGGGGAGCACCTCCCCCGACTTGTGATTTTGCCCACTGAAGGTCACATATCCTACCACAGAGAGCTGACCAGGCACCCCAAAGGGAGCCCCATGACCCACGTGTACAGAGGGACGGGTAAGCAGGACGGACAGGACTGGAGGGGAGAAGGGAAGAGAGGATGAGAGAGAAAGGAGTGGGAGGGAGGGGAAGGGGAAGGGATGAACTCACTCTGTGTGCATAGGTCTCAATCAAAACAGAGTCTCTATTAACAATCTATACTTCTTCTTTCAATGAAAACAGAGCCTGGCATACATCCTATGTGGTAATTGCATGCACAGACACACTTAAGAGGAAATTATGGTTTCTATTCTTTTCTTACTTTTTTGAGTATCTGCAAGATGCTGTCCACTTATACCCCATCTCTCAGACTTTCAGATGAAAACAAGAGCCCCGAGACAAGGAGGAGCACCCCCAATACAACTCGGGATGTGTGTTCAAGATATTACAAATCATTACTTCATCAAAATCTAATTAAAGGTGATACTAGAGCATATATCCCTGATATAGTTCCTTAAACTCTCATATGAAGAAGGCTAACAGACCAGAACTCTTACAATCCCAGAGCCAGAAATTGCGTTAAAGAAGCACAAGGTCACCCGAAGAGAAGACTTATGCTTCTCAGCAATTTCTAAAATGTCTGCTGGCCCATGGATGCTTACATGTATGTGAGTACATGCACATGTACATCCACACTCACACCACACCACACACACTTCCCACACCACATACCAGACACACGCACACACTTCCCAACCACCGCAAGTGCACATTGAGGCAGGTTTCTGAAAGACCCCTCATGACCTCCTCCCATGATCTCCCCCGTATCTCTTGTCTGGCATGTGACTTGTTGCCCCACCACCTCGCTTGTGACCCCTGGCAGAACAATTATCTCTATCTCCCCAGGGCCCAGGCACAATACCAGGTGTCATAGCTGCTCACGATTGTGTATTGTGCGACTGAATAATTGTCCTACATCAGCCCTCCCGCCATGGTCACATCCTCAGCCCTGCAAGGAAGGTCTCAGGAATGAAGCACTGGGGTTTTCTAGACAGAAAATGAAAAGCTAAACGAAGCTCAGCGACGGCTCAGAGCAGCTGGAGAGCTGCACCAGAAGGCTCTGGACCCTCCCAGGTGAAGCACTGACCCCCTCCCAGCAGCTCAACAGCTGTCTGTCGCACCGAGAGGCAAGGCCGTCATAAAACTTAAACTGACCTAATTCTTCTACATTTGAGAGCTAAAAACCTCTGCAGAATCACACTAACCTCCAGCAATACTTTAAGGAGTTACATAAAAACAAGGAAAAGAGTAATATACACACCAATGTATCAACAGTTTCTTGAATCTTAAACAGAAAACACTCGCTAAAACTGCACTAGCAGAAGGCATTTTGATTACCAGCAGGACCATTAACTCCGATGAGGCCTGTGTGCATGTGCACAGGTATGCGTATGTGCAGACGCAGGTACATGTTTGCATGCATGTGTGTGCAGGTGCATGCATGTGCAGGTGTAAGTGCGTGTGGGTGAAGGTGCGTGTGTATGCATGCACACTTGATTACAGGTGTGTATTTGTATGCAGGTGCATGTGCAGGTGTAAGTGCGTGTGGGTGAAGGTGCGTGTGTATGCATGCACACTTGATTACAGGTGTGTATTTGTATGCAGTGCATGTGCAGGTGCGTGCAGGTGTGCAGGCGTGGTGCACATGTCAGGTGCTTGTAGAGGCAGAAGACAACCTCAGGAATCGTTCTTCAGGCACTGCCCATCTTTTTGTTTCCGGACACAGGGTCTCTCACTGGTCTGGACCCTCCTGAGCCGCTGACTGGCCTGCAAGCCCCAGGGATCCGCTGCCTCTGGCTGCTCAGCCTGGGGTGACAAGCGTGTGCACCCACGCCTGCTTTCTGTGTGGCACCCGAGGTTGCTGGCAGGTCCTCACTGCATACCCAGAGCTTTACAGACCCAGCCATCTGCCCCGCCTCTAGCGAAGCAGAAGAGGCGTCATGGCTGCAATGACCAGCATCCACTGCACTTCCGTCCTGCGGGAATGTGCCAAGGAAGCCCTACAGCTCTCCAGGTTTACATCTTACCCAATGCACGTCACCTGAAGCTCTGCTTAATGAACAGCCAAGACGTCTTCTCTAACAACAGACTGTCAGGTATTATCTGTAAGCTGATGCATCACTAAAATCAACTACACAGTTTAATATAATTAGGAACAGAAACTGACAATTTGGGCTGGAGAGATGGCTCACGGATTGTGCTTTTGCCTCAAAAGCAAAAGGACCTGAATCAGACCCCCAGATCCCACGTAAAAACGCTGACAGTGCTGGCACTGGCTTGTACATCTGGCCCTGGAAGGCGAAGCCTGAGAAACCCCAGAGCAAAGCAATAAGGAGGTAGAGCGATCCAAGGTGATTCCCAGAGTTACCCATCACACTTGGGCCTCTATACACAATTACAGTGTCCTTCTCCACACACACACACACACACACACACACACCCCTATACATGCCACCAAAAAAAAAAAAACCCTGACAATTTCACTTATCTTACAATATTTGGCATGGTACTATCCAAGATGATATAAATATAATATTTTAAACAACAATGGTGACAAACAGAAATATACCATGCACAGTTATGCTTTATGCAAAATCTAAGCCCCTGCACTTCTGCCACTCAGTTTGACAGTCATTCGGGGAGTCGGACATGAAGCTTGGGAACAAGAGGTTGCTGAACGCACACAGGGCCCTAGGTTCAAGACCCTGTACCACAGGGAACAACAACAAAAAACTTTCAGTCCATTGAGCCATTAGAACCCTAAAGAAGATAACAAACACACTCAAGAAAGAATTTAATACAATAAACCAAATATTTCTCAATTCAAAAAAAAGGTATGAGAGATAAATACCACAAAAACTGAAATCAGCACTAACATTACAAAGCCATCGTGTAATAGTCTACTACAATTTTAATTACGACTTTCTGGAAATACTGCTTTATTTTCAACACAAAAAATATCTAATTTATTTTCAAGCATGAAAAACTAAAAAAAAAAAAAAAAAAGAATACCTCTTCCACGAAGCTGTCTTTCTTCTCTAGCATTTCTCGTAGCGTCTGCAGGATTTTGATGCACAATTTTTCTTCCTTCTCCATTAGCTTCTTCATGTGATTGATCAGCCTAAGGAGAACCAGGGAACTTTAAGAAGGACACTCAACGTTTGTCAGCCACATACAAGGACACTGAGCCACAGGGGAACCATGGCCAAGAAGACGTGCATCCTCCAAAGGTTCTAAAGTATACTTCAGCTTATAAACTCTGCTGAACATTTCCCAGGCAGCCTGCTCTGGGCCGCCCAAGCCGACTTGGCAGACAGACACTGCCAGTGGGCATCACACACTCTGAGAATGAAACTAGACCATCCCCTGCCCACCTACTTTCCAGTAGAAAAAGATGACTACTGCTGGCATTTTACATCTTATAGGTGGATACAATATTATTTTCTGTGCATCACGTGACATTAACAATACAGCAGCAAGGGAAGCAGATAACGTGACTCGCCAGCATCACGGCTGCTTCCCCAGTGCATTTACATGACACACTGCTTGTCTGTGCTAGGACTTGGCACAAATGCACAGCTTCTGTGATTTCTCTTTTGAAATAAAAGGGACATCGAGATACTTCATGTGCTGTGTCTTAGCTCATCCAGTTGCTATTTTTGCCATAATTAGACAGGAACTCTTCAGTTCGTAGCGATAAACCACGCACTGGGGCTCATCTATTGGAGACTTTGAGGACTGTGCTTACATTACCACCCCAAGATTCAAGATAGAGTGGAATGTTTGCAAGCAGGATATGTAACTTAGCATTCGCAGCTGGTGCTGTCAACGTTGACCCGTGTAGCTGTGTCTTCCCAGAGCAAAGAAGAGTGACAGTTCACTACATGGGTGGTAACTGTGAGGAGCAGCAGCTTTCTCCAGCCCGTGGCCAGCGGGGGCTTCGCATGGACTGAGGTCAAGAATAAAGGCCCCCCATGAGCTCTCGCAGTTCATCCTCACCACAAGCCACAGACTGCTGGTTTGAGATGAGGCTAAACTGGTAAAAGAGGAAACAGGCTCAGAGAGATGAGGCGATGTGCCTCCAGTTACATAACCCTCCGGGGACCTGGAAATAGACTTCAGAGCCAAAACCAAAGTTGCGCATAGCACCAGCATGACATTGGGGTTCTCCACCCCCCCACATACACACACACGCACTAGGGAATAGCTCCAGGCCATCAAGACGGAGAAAGGCAAGTTCACTGCCGCTTCTCCGCCTCAACTCTCCAGACACTTGAACACTGTGGGGAGTTTGTCAGAGCAAATCTCATTTATTGGGAATCATAAACAGCTTAAATAGACAAAAGACCACAGGGCGTGACACAGGCAGTCAATTATGTTAAAGGTCAACACAGCATGCAAGCTTTACAGGTTAGACTCAACGTTTCTCTGTAAGGAAGGCAGGTCAACTCCTAAAAGCTAATTAGGGCTCTCTGTAATGTGATCAGGGTTACGCCCAGGACACTAGCTCTCAGCGCCATCTTTGATCCCATGTGCTCAGCTATGTCCTGGGGTAATTCCTGGGTGGGCCCAACATCTCCCCCTTTTTGTTTTAATAGAGACCATATTTTACAATTAACTATACTCATGCCCAACATCCCATAAGTCCCAGTGTGAGCTTCTCTTGTTGTCCTGTCTGGGTTGGCCTTCTCAGTCAGGCAGGTTGGCATCAGCACCAGGCATGGCAGCAGACAGCTTGGGGAAGTTGCATGCGGCCCATACAGACAATAGAGGTCTGCCTGGTTTGTTATTCCTACATATCCATTCTTTGTGGCAGCCAGCGGGAGCCATAGTGCTTCTTTTGCTCTGACCTTGTTGACCATGCCTCAGAGGGGGTCCAGCATAATGGACTGTGCCTGGCTTGGGTTGGTCACCACCCTCGTGTGGAGCCTTACCCATCATTGACTGCCAGCCCTGAAAGGACCTCTCCTCTGGAAGGCATGCCAGGATATGTGGCTGGTAGATTAGACCAAGGCCTTATGAGCTTCCAAGCTTGAATCGCGTCTCGAGAGGGGGCCATGGCTTGGATGTTCAAGGGCCATATACGTCTGTAGCGTGGTCTCGCTGATGGAGTGCTGCTGAGAGATGTGCTGAGGAAACACTTAAGCGATATAATTATTAAAAGAACAATTCTTTCTAGATGTTAGGTCAAACCCAGATCGACTCCACCTTGGTTTGGGTAAGGTATCAATCAGGCCATCTTGAGTTAGGTCAGGCCTATAAGGATTATGGTTAGCATCTTCCTTGAGCACACCGTGGACAGTTTCTGAAAGAGACAAAGCGAAGAAAGCTGCCTCAAGGGCTTTTTACCCCTTGGTTTAGTTTGTTAGTCTGGGGATGATTCTTTTGGGTCTCCTTCATGAGGATCCTCTTGTGGATAGAATTTGAGATTCCTTGCCGGAATCCATATCGGGGAAGACTCTCCAATTGGGAAGACACATCCAAATTCTCTTCCCATAGTAATCAAGGGATCAGGTCCTCTCCAATGCCCAGTTAGGGGGTCCTTCCAATGCATCTTGACAGAAGGTTTGGTGGATAGGCTTCCCCAGTGTTTTTGGAATCTCAATTCAAGTTGTCCTTTTTGAAAATTTAAAATGTTGATGGTAAATAATGCTAACCCTAGCTATTGGTGTGGGCTTACTCCCCCTTTTTGTTTTAGTAATTGGGCCTTTAAATATTGGTGGTTTCTTTCAATAACGGCTTGTCCTTGGGGATTATATGGGATTCCTGTGGTATGAGTAATATGCCAAGTCTGAAAAAAGTTCTGTAAAGTTTGACTAGTAAAACAAGGCCCATTATCTGTCTTAATTTGGTCGGGTAACCCTAGGGTGGCAAAGCATTGTAAAAAATGTGACTGTGCATGTTTTGCCTTTTCTCCTGTATGTGCAGACACCCAACATGCTTGATAGAATATATCTATGGAAACAAAGACATATTTAAGTTTACCAAATGGCGCATAATGAGTAACATCTGTTTGCCACAGCATATTAGGTTTTAGTCCTTGGGGATTAACCCCTGGCCCCTGTAAGGGTGGGACTTGGAGAAAAGGTTGACAAGACTTGCAGGTTTGAACGATCTTCTTTAAGGATCTTGAGGGACCCTATGGAGTAAGCCCCTCCAATTAAGGTGAGTTAAACCATGTAAGTCAGAGGCTTCCTGAATGTTAAGAGCCCATATCTCTTGTGCAGCTAATTTATCAACTAAGGCATGGCCTTGGGTTAGGAACCTGGGCAGACCAGAGTGACTCCTTAAATGTTGTAAATATATAGGCTTTTCTCGTCCTTCTAATGTAGATTTTAGTTCTACCATAAGGGGCGATAAAGGATTGTTATCTAGCCTTATATGAGCATTTATTATCCCTGGAAGTAAATTTACAACATACAGACTGTCAGAGAATAAGTTAATAGCCTCTTCATTTTCCTTTAATGCCGTTATAACCTCCAACAGCTCTTTGTACTGAGCTGATCTTTGGGCAGGCTGGTATTTTTGTTTGTATGGCTGAATTAAACTTTCCGGGGTGAAGGTAGCGTAAGTGGATCCAGTTTTTCCTCCATCTGTGAACACATATGGGGCGTTTGGTATAAGCGTTTTAACAAAGAGTTTGGGCTCCGCAAACTGTAAGCACTGAAGGGGCGTGATCCATTTAGATGGGCCATAATGGCAACTTATCTCTCCTAAATATCTTTCTAATGCCAAAGCCAATGGAGGATGACATTTAGTCAGCCATTCTACATCAGTCAGCTTACAGGGAAAGACAATAGAGTCTGGATCCTTACCATAGTGTCTACATGTCTGTCCACGTCCTTTCTTTATCATATCTGTTAATTGATCTGTAGTGGTATAAACTCTAGGAGCATTTCCCAGGGACTGTGGGTCCATTGTAGAATTTCTCCAACCTGTGGTAGAGCTGCTGTAAGGAGCCCTCTTCCTGAAATTAGCCATAGGGCAATGGGTTTTCCAGGATTATACCTAGCCAATTGGGCATCCATCAGGGCATCCTGAAGCTGTTTAATTATCTGATGGTGGCTTTCCTGTAAAGTAACTGTATCTCCGGGTTGTCTGCCAGACAATTGCTTTAAGAGATCTTAGGGATCTTGCTGTGGGACTACAAACTCAAGCACAGAGGTGTAACAGGTTTTCCACCTCAGGCCGACATTCATTTACATATTCACACAGAGGTTAAAACATTCCTCCCACTTTTTTATTATTATTATTTCCGCTAATACAAACTTAACAGGTACACCAGTCCCCTCCCTCCCTCCACCTCTCCCCGACCCTCCTGCTCCCCCCTCCCCTCTCCCTTCCTTCCCCATTCCCCAGTGCCACCCCCCAATCCCCGGAGCATCCTTTACTGGGCATGCTAAACTCTCCTCTGGGTCCTCCTCTCCGATGAGGTGCAAGGACACAGGGGCATTTCCCAGAACCCTTTCCTGTGTTCCTGTCATGGTTTGAAATGTGACCCCCACAGTCTCATGTGTTTGGCAAGGTCATGGCACCTTGAGAGGTGGAGCCTTGCTGGAGGAAAGCAGTCACAAGGGGTGGGCCTTGAGGTGGATTAGTCCCACCCTACCTCCAGGAGAAGCCAGCTTTTGCTGCAAGCAGTCTGTAGCTCTCAGCTTCCAAGATGTCTGCAGTGATTTAGCCTCCTCCAGCTTTAGCCAGCCAGCCATGCCGCCTCTGCTTTGAGGGACTGTACTTTCCCTCTGGAACCGTAAGCTGAATAAACCTCCCTTTCTCCCTTAAGTTGATTGACTTTGAGTATTCTCTCACAGCAATAGTTAAGAGTAACTGTTACAAAAATTGGTACCGGGTTGTGGGGTATTGCTATAAGATTAAGAACAGCTGGTACCACAAAGTGAAGTTGTTTGCAAAGCTGAGAGAAGTTGGTACCCAGCAGTATGGCCAATGCTGTGATGTGGCTAGTGTGCCTTTGGAACTGTTTGTTGGGAGAAATACAGAAAACTTTGGATTTTTGTGCTGGGAAAGTCTTTGCATCTTAGCAGTTGGGCCAAAGGGACATTTCTTGTGAGAGCTCAGAGGAGAGCAATGCTGTGAGAGGCACAGACAGTGGAAGCCCAGCTTGTGATGGTCCAGAGGGGAACAGAGACTGTGTTTGCAACTGGACGAGTAACACATGGAGCCATGTGTTGGCCAAGAGTTTAGTGAAGTTTTGCTCTCGTCCTGAAAATTTGCCTGAAATTAAGCTGGAGTGCTTGGCAGAGGAAATTTCAAAGCAATGAAATCTTGACAATGTGATTTGGCTACTTTTTAGTTGTCTTCAGAGTTAGGAAAAAGAGCAAAGAATCAGGCCGGAAGAAGCAAAAACTGTAAGATCCAATGATGAAAAATACAATGTCAAACCCAAAGAGTTGAACCAGGAAGAAGCAGAGAACAAAATAGCTGTTGAAGAGATTAGCTCCATTTGTAAATCAAAGCCTGCTCTTAATTTGAAGGAGAGGCCCTAGCTTGAGGGCAAGATCCTCAGGGAAGGCTCCCACTCATAAGAATGCAAATCCTTTCAGAAGACTGGAGCTAAAGGGTGGAGTTCCAAAGCAAGAGTTGGTTTCTTTTACCAAGCAATGGCCCAGGAGTGAGAGATGGTCAACATAGAGAAGCAGAATCAGCTGTGATTCAAGGGGGCCAGTCTTGGCAAAGTCGTCCACATGGTTCTGGTTTTAGAGGCATCAGTGATGCAAGAGGGAGGAGATCATGGAGTCCTCCTCCAAGATTTCAAAAATTGGCAGAATCCAGGGATCATGAGGCAAGAAGCCTGCAGTTTAGAGGCCCAAGAAGGGTAGTTTGTGCTGTGGAGTTAAAGCCTGATTTACCATTGAGAAGTAAAGATGTTAGAGATTCCAGACACAATGTGGGGACACCTGCCAAGGAGAGCTGTGTACCCTGGGAGGAGTCAGCTTAAGAGACCAATGTATTCTATGGGCAGCTGCATTGGAGGGGTGGAACCAAAGCCCTTTGGAAGAGATGATTTCAACAAGAAGCTCACCTGTTGGACTTGGAGCTACGAGATTTGGAGTTTGTCCTGCTGGTTTTCGGTCTTGTTATGGACGGTTCTTTCTTGGATATGCCCCCATTCCTTCCTTTTGGAATGGTAATGTTTATTCTGTGCCATTGTATGTTAGAAGTATGTAACTTGTATTTTGATTTTACAGGAGGCTTTGCACTTTGGACTTTTGGACTGTTGGGACTACCATTGTAGTCTATGAAGACTTTTAAAGTTGGACTGAGTATGGTTTGCATAATGAGATGGCAATGAGCCTGTGAGGGCCAGGGGTGGAATGTCATGGTTTGAAATGTGTCCCCCACAGTCTCATGTGCTTGGCAAGGTCATGTCACCTTGAGAGGTGGAGCCTTGCTGGAGGAAGGCAGTCACAAGGGGTGGGCCTTGAGGTGGATTAGTCCCACCCTATCTCCAGGAGAACCCGGCCTTTGCTGCAAGCATCTGTAGCTCTCAGCTTCCAAGATGTCTGTAGTGGCTTAGCCTCCTCCAGCTTTGGCCAGCCACCCATGCCGCCTCTGCTTTGAGAAACTGTACCTTCCCTCTGGAACTGTAAGCTGAATTGTGGGACTCTCAGCGAGGCTTCCCTTCCCCCAGCACCTAGCCCTCCGCCCTAGCGCATTCTAAAACTTCCCGCTGAGAATGCCAAATGTGGGACTCTCAGTGAGGCTTCCCTTCCCCCAGCACACAATTCTCCGCCCCCGCGCATCCTAAAACTTCTTGCTGGTGCCAGTCCAAAGGTGCCAAAAGGCGCCAACTGTGTTTACGCGATCTCGGGCAGGACGTGCCATTCCTCCCTGCACCCTGGGCGGTATGGGAACTGCCCAGGGATTCCGCTATCAGCAAAAGAACATTTGGTGGTCAGCTTTTGGTGGTCAGCTTTATCACCCCATAACTCAACTGTCCGGAGACACCGCTATCAACAAAAGAACATTTGGTGGTTAACTTTATTGTGTGCTGTGTTCCCATAGAGTTTGCTGTAACTGCTTTCATTATAAAAACCCTACCCCGATCTCAGTCGGGGCCGCTCCCTCCTAACTTGCAGGGGAGGGCGGTCCTGGCAGCCAGAATTAAAACTTACCTTATGTTAATTACAGCAATCGCTCGGTCCTCGTGGTTCTTTCCGGGGTCTGGGTGGAAGAAATAACGGGACTTCGGTTCCAACAGAATAAACCTCCCTTTCTCCCTTAAGTTGATTAACTTTGAGTATTCTCTCACAGCAATAGTTAAGAGTAACTGTTACAGTTCCCCTTAAGCTTAGGAACACTAATGTGACTGTCAGTCCCTAGCCTCCAAGGATCCTAGTGCCTTTAGTCTATGCTAGACTTTGTGGGATCAATAATGTGTTGGACATAGCGCAGGTCATGCAAAGTCCTATTATGATTGCTTCGGCCCTAACTTGTGTGGAGTATCTTGCATATCATTACTCTCCCCATCCTTTTGCTCTTACAATCTTACCGCCCTCTCTTCCGCAAATTTCCCTGAGCTTCAGGATGGAGAGAGATTTGGCTGGCCCAGTTCCAGGTGATTGATATTGTTGGAACCGAAGTTCCTCCAAGTCACCCGCCCCGACCCCAAAAGGAGACACGAGGACCGAGAGGCTGCTGTAAAGACAATAGGCGAGTTTATTATTCTGGCATGCCAGGACCGCCTCCCTCCTGCAAGCAAGAGAAGAGCGGCCCCGACTGAGGTCGGGTAGGGTTTTTATAGGGTATAGGGTAGCAAAACATATTTTTCTATAGCACTCTTTGGCACAGTTTTTACAGCACACAAGGACGTTGAGTCAGCCAAGGGTGACCATCAGATGTTCTGGTCGAAGTCGTGGGCAGTTCTTGGTGGGCGAGGTCCCGGTCAACACGTCTGCAGCAGGGCTGACTTGTTTGTGCAAGATAGCAGTGGGCTTGGGGTGAAGCTTCAGTCATAGTTACAATAATAATACAAAGGCTTTGGTGGTATTTGGCATATTAGACCTTGAGAGGGGGAGCATTTCCCGGAGTTCTGTGTGGGGAGGGGGCAAGCGGGCTTAGGCGGCATCTGGACATACTGAAAACATTTCTCCGAGACCTTGAAGGGGGAAGATTCTCACAGGGACCTTGAGAGTGGGGATGTTTTCAATATCTAGCCGCCCATATTAGACTTTTGTTTTTAGAACTCTGAAAACTGCTGACCACCAGGCTGTTAGTCATAACCTCATTATTTGTCACAATTTCTGTAAAAATTCCTTTTCTTCCACAATATAGAGTCTCTGATGTTCTGAATTATGGTTTGTTGATTTTTTTTTCGGTTTTGCTGCTCCTGCAATGCCCTTGGCTCCATCCTGATGGGTATTGGAAGTCACCCCCTGGCCAGAGATAAAAACCTAGGTCGCTGTGAGTCCCGGCTGGACTGCGTGCATTCTGGGTGGGTGGGGAAAGGGCTCCTCCCACATTTTAAAGAGGCTCTTTTCCTCCCCTTTTAGGAGAAGCCTGCTCCAAAAGGAGAGCAGAGATTAGTTTAGCAGAATTTTTTTTACTGTGAAATCCAAGATTCAGAGAAACTCCCTAGCTGGCCTTGAGAAGTTGGGATTTTACAAGTAACCAAATTCCTGCTTAATCAAAACAGACAATTGAAATACATTTGAATACATGAAGGTTAATTCCTAATTTCTAATTTCTGAGGCTCAATGCCTTTTCTTCTATAGCATGGAAGAAACATAATGTATAACATTTTCTTTTAATCACCATCTCTGATTGTTAATCTTTTTATAAACCTAACACTCCACAAACCTTTATAGCATATTTTAACATTTTTTAAGTAACCAACTCATAAACCTCCTTTACACATTTTAATTTTTAAATAAGATTTTTTATCCCATAAACCTTCTTTTAAACCTTTTGTACATCCAAGTACCATATATATTTCTTTCATATTTTCTTTATCTTACTTGATGGTTTTCTGTCGTTTTCACATTAGTTATCCTGTAAGAAATGTCCTTTAAAAGAGGCAATAACAGTAGACCTCATCTTAAAAATCATTATATCCGAATTAAGTTTGTAAGATTGTAGCAGAACACGGGAGTACACCTGGAATTAGAAAGCAGACTTGTCCCCAACAAAGTGAGCTCATACATACCAGGAGAATGAAAAAATTTCACTGAATTTCTCAGAAATCAGTTTTTCTTTCTGGCTGCTAGATATGTTGGTATTACACATGGGAAAACAAACTTTTAAAGGAATTACAAAAGTGATGTTATAAGACCCTAGGCAAAACACAATACCACCTTTTGTGAAGCTTCATAAAAATCAAGATAAAACAAGATATTTTAGTCAATACGTATTCAGGCCTTTTAATGTGATCGAAATGATTTAAGTGTGCACGTGCATTTAAATTGGGCATACCAAATAATGAATAGAGTCAAAAACCAAAATATAATTATAAGTGCACAATAACATTTGAAGTGGCCACAGCTGTTATTTTGAAACATAAAATACACATTTTATATGAAATCCAGACAACCAAGCAAGTCAGAACTTTTTAAAGTAACCTTTATCATCACAGGCAAAGTACAAAGAACAACAGACAGTTTTTATGGTCTCTCCAGTGTAGGGGGCAGAAGCTTCCTTATATCAAACAGTTTAAAACACACATCTTTTGGCCTAGAAAATGGGCCATTTCATCAGAACAGAGGGCGGTAAATTTCCCTTTGTTTATCTCAACACTCAGATTTTAGGTTCTTTCCCTAACATCTTTAAAATGAAAGCAATTAGAAACAGCCTGTCCCATTGTTCCTCCTTCTGAGTCCCCACAAAAGACAACACACAAAATTAACATAGACAAACACAAACAGGTGGTTCCCATTCCCATGCACAGAGCCCTCCTAAGCAGAGACTGAGGAATTTGTACATAGTCTTCCTCAGTATCCCTGAGTTCCCTGTTCTAGCCTGGGGGGGGGGGGATGACAGTGTGCCCACACGTGGATTCGAGAGAAATTTTGGTGAGGGCATATGGGGGAGGCTCTCGTCTAGACCACCTCCATCCCCCTCTCCCTTGAGCGGAGCTAAATCTGGATACAGGTGACTGGTCCCATTCCGCAGCTGCTCACTTGCATTTTTTTACAGCTCCCAGACTGCGGGCCACCCCTCCCTCCCCCTTGATAAAGGGAACCGCGTGTGCTAGGCTCTCTCTCTCTCTCTCTCTCTTGCACGGCAGCCACTTCCCAGCATCATTCTAAGGCTCTCGGAGCAGGCGCCGCCGCCCTTCCTCGCTTAATTGTGCCGGCAACTCTGCACGGAGCTCAGGAGGTTCTCGGAAGGATTGTAGCCACTCTCCCCTGCCTGGCAGAGCAGCCATGGCGCTTGCAAGCGTTATTTCCCTCCGCCACGCCCAGGGCCGACAGCTCTGTGTGCCTTCTCGGTGCACGCACAGTGCTGAGGTACAATCCAGTGTGGATTCCCCCAAGTGGCGGGCATGCCCACCATCCCCGCAGCTTTCCCTGCCCTGCCATGTCTTGGCATCAGGGTGCCCAGGATGGCTTGCTTCTGGCTCCAAGCATTCTGAAGCCCCGCGGGGAAGCCGCAGCTCTGGCTCCCCCTTCCCCTCCTCCTTCCCCTTTATCTGCTCTGCCTCCACCTTCGCCTTTGGTGGGGGCTGGATCTCATGGGAAGGAACGATATCTTAAACTCAGACACCGTGAGAAAAAATCCCAAGGGAGGTGATATTTTAAAATGTTCCTCCTGTTCTCTGGCTAGGTTTTCGACCTTATTCCAAGTGTTCGATGAAAATATATTAGAAGACTGACCCCAAGGTGCTAATTCAAGGACTGTCTGCCAAACCTTGGCAATGTGAGAATCTGGAATTTCAAAACCATGGCTTCTTAATACAAGCTGTAGGGCTCCTGGCTCCGGATCAAGTTTGCTTTTGGAGTTACCCATACTAAGGATCTAACTTACTCTGAAGTCCGATTCACTCCATCCGATCTGAGAAGTACCTCACATGGGGGCACCAGATTGTGGGGGTTCTCCACCCCCTACACACACACACACACACACACACACACACACACACACACACACACGCACTAGGGGACTACTCCAGGCCATCAGGATGGACAAAGGCAAGTTTGCCACCGCTTTCCACCTCAACTCCCCAGAGACTCGAACACAGCAGGGAGTTTGTCAGAGCAAATCTCGTTTATTGGGGGGTCATAAAACAGCTTAAATAGACAAAAGACCACAGGGAACGAAACAGGCAGCCAATTATGTTAAAGGTCAACTCAGCATGCAAGTTTTACAGGTCAGATTCAACGTATCTCTGTAAGGAAGGCAGGTCAACTCCTAAAAGCCAATTAGGGCTCTCAGTAATGTGATCAGGGTTATGCCCAGGACACTAGCTCTCAGGGCCATCTTTGGTCCCATGTGCTCAATTACGCCCTGCCGTAATTCCTGGGCAGGCCCAGTATGACATAATGTGCCAGTCTCTGGAGTTTCAGAACAGAGTCCCAGCGTGCACCAGGCGCAGCGACCATCAGATCCAGCAACGCTGTAACAGAGCGGCTGGCAAAAGTATCCACTGAACGAAGGCATCTCTTCCTTCTGCTGCAGGAACTCCCCCAGGGGCTGGTGATGAAGAGACAGCTCGTCCCTCTGACGATGTTTCGGGGAGAGGATGATGGAGGGGACAGGGAACAGAAGGCAGACGGCCTGATACCCTGTTCAGGGTAGACAAGCAGGGAAGAAGGGAAGGGAATACAGGCCAAGAAATACTGAATATCTCCTGGGACATCTGTGATCCTGGCACTTGGAGGCTAAGGTGGGTGGAGTGAAGGAGGGAGAGGGAGGGAAGAAGGAAGGAAGAAGACAGGTAAGGGAGAGAGGAAGGAGTTAGGAGGGAAGGAGGCGGGAGAGAGGAAGGGAAGGAAGACAGGAGGAGATGGGAAGAAGGAGAGAAGGAAAAGGAAGGGAGAGAAAGAGGGAGATTTGAATATCCTGTGGAGGAAGCAGGAAGCAGCTTGCAAAGGGCTTGGGCGCCATCCCGCTCGTGAGACAGACACGCAGAGGACAGGGGGAAATGACACAGAGGAGTGAGACCCAAGCGGGCCCAGAGCCTGCACGTGGTGGGCAAAGGTGAAAGGCAGACTCGGCCCTGAGTGCTCAGCGTGGCAGGGCCTGGCTGTGAGCCCTGCTTCCCGAGAAGGGGAGTGGGGGGCAGGATGGCGACCCGCGTGCACAAACACTGTGTCTGCACCACGGTTACACCCCATGAGGCTCGGGCCAGCAGGCTGAAGAATAAACATCGGAGACATCCCATTGTGTGAGTTACACCTATGTGAAGATGCACAAACATTGTCCTAAAAGTTCCCCTTCCTGTGTGATTACTATTATTTATTTATTGAGAAGGTGAACGTGTGGAGGTCAGAGGTTAACGTCAGGATTTTCCTTCCACCATGCGGCTCTGGGGACTGAACTCCGGACGAGAGGTATGAGCACAGTCACCTTCACCCACTGTCCTTTCCAGCAGGACCAGTTATTTGTGGGTCCGAGGAGGATCGAGCCTGTAGGGAACGATGGGCGAGAAAGAAAGAGGGAGACCAAGCAAAGAGTTGTCAAGGTCTCGTTTATTTAGGGTTAGGGTACAGCTTATATGCTCAGGCTGGAAGGGGGAGTGGGGCAGGGGAAAAGAGATAAGCATGGTGGAGGCGCCTGGTGATTGAGGCGCCAGGTGGTCGCGCAGCTGCGCTATCTGTTATCTGGGTCCGGGGGCGTTTTCATGGCTCCTCTGCAATATCCTGGTAGCTGGATCCCGGGGGCGCATATCAAACAAGCTTTTTGAGTTCCTTTTGGCCCTTTAGTGACTCTGGCCTCTAACAACCCACCAACCCATCTGTCCAGCCTGGCACTGGTTGTTTTTCCAACTCATGTTTTCATCTGGTTCCCTCTGCCTCAGTCAACCGGAAGCTCCCAAAGTGGGCGCCATCCATCGTTTGCAAGTTGCAGATTCCTCTGCATGAGCTGAGTGGGTGCTGATTCCCACGGACCAAAATCAGTTGCTCTCTTACTCGGTGGCCAGGTGGAAGCCCCGTCCTTTCCACACTCCCCAGACCTATGGGTGTCAGCTGGTGCCAATGATTCAGGTCATGGAGGGCACTGGATGCAGGAAGACCACTTCAGCTTGGCCCCGACACCACTCTCCAGCCAAGCTTCGCCAGGGCTGTGCTCGGGGCACAAGAACCCTGCGCGGGTTTGAGGAAAATCCAATTCCAGCTCCCTGAACTGTCCTTGCCGATGAAACTCTTGGCTCTGTGCAGGGGATGGCTGCACGGCAGAAGACCTCAGCCAATGCGGACCTTGCCTCTGGGTGTCACTGAAAACTAGGGTCTCAAAACAAGAATCCTTCATCTTTAATTTTTTTGGCATGCGCACATATATGTGTCTCTGTCCCAAGGTGACTGTGATGGTCATCCTGGATGGCTCCTCCTTATTGCTTTGCTCTGGGTTTCCCAGGCTCTGCCTTCTGCAACCTTACATGGGATCTGGAGATATGGCCTGAGTTCCTTCACTTGGGAGACAAAGGTTTTTACCCTGGATCCGTCTTCCCAGACCTCAAAACAATAGTCTTCAAAGGATCATCATGCTATTGTCGGAAGGAATCTGAACTGTAATGTTATTATGCAATGTTTTGTGGCTAAAGTGAGCGGCATGCTTCATTTTCTGTAAACTCCAGTAAAATGGGACAGTTTCACCTCTGACAGCATAAAACCTCTTAAGACTCAATTATCTGGGAGGCGCATTTATCACATTTCAGCCCTTGCACGTGCCTTACAGACTGTGGGGGGGGGTCAGCATTGGAAAGAGGCCTCGCAGGAAGCCATCTCTGTTCAGAAGTACCCCCTCCCCCAGCCTCACACTGAGCCACTTACTTTGACATGAAGGCGCCACATCTGATTCTCGCATCACTTCCTTTGGGGAACAACAACTCAGGACTGTAGAGGACGTCGACCAACACGGAGAACTCGGCCTGCATCATCGGGCTGAACTGCTGCTCCAGGGACGCCACCACATCCTGAGACCAAGCAGAGGATGCCGTGAAGACTCAAGTCAGATCAGGTATGACGCCAGCCAGGACTGAGACATGGATTCCAGAGAGGAGGGGCCCTGGCTGCTTACGACAGCAGATGTGTGCATTTCCACAGTCTTTCGATTTGTAAGAGGAAGGGTGAAGAATCGTAAGGTATCTAAGGATGTGTGTGTTGCGGGGACATCCAGTAAAGCCACTGTCCAGGCCATGAAGAGTCTAGGATTACAATGAACACATGATGCCCTGTAGTAAAATGAGACAATCTTGGGCAAGAGCTAAAAAGCCACTCGATACACACCATTGATTATCCAGAACTAAGCATTTTTCATTAAAGGGAACTAGTGAGCAAACACCAGGAGCTCCGTGGTATTCCAGGTTACATTTTTTCGATGGGTGTAATTGGCAACCTACACAACTGCCTCTTTTCACTCTGCCCCTTGCTAAAAGAATCACCATGCTATCTTACTATAACAATTTTAGGGAGATGAGCCTCTTCCTTAGCATCCAGGATGATGGTTTAACAGTTAATCTCTTTCTCCCTTGGCATGATGATGTCACCCAGCTCACCCATGAGAGTGGGTGGAGTTTGTTGAGTGTGTCAGGTGGAGGCCACGGCAGGCGGAAGTCATTCAAAACCAGCGTGATTATCAGGCCACCTTGGAAGATGTGAGTCCAAAACTAGAGGCGACCCTCGTGTGGTCTTGGGAGACCTGACTCCAGGGGACGGCCAAGTGACTTTGGGCTCTGGGACATCGTCCACGGAGCTGCTGAGTCAGTGAACCTAGGGGCAGCCAGGAAGCCAGCTTCTTACATATGCATCAATACACTTCTCCATGTGCTTGGTTGACTTTGAACACAGTGACAACTGATGCTGGAATATCTGAATGGATGTGCTTTTTATTCTCTCATGGCCAATGAGGTTCTGATGTGTGAGATATATTCAGCCTTTGACAATTCCAGAATTTGGGTCATCAGGCTTGGTAGCAAGCACCACCTTTAGACACTCAGCTATCTAGCTGGCCTGATCTCTACTTCTTCAGTGGCTGCCTGCTTTTGGTACTGACCAATCCTTTACTAAGCCCTGGTGGCACCAGTTCCTTCTCTCTTCTATTATCTACACTTTCCACTGAGAGACCTCATCCAATCCCATCTAGAACATTCTGAATTCATAGTTCTGGCTTGGACATCTTTCCACACAACTCCAGACTCATACACCCAACTAAACAGTGGATGCACCCACTTAGGGTCCAGAATATAGCCAGAGTGTGGCCTCATTTGGAGGAAATCTCTATTAGAATACAATTAAGATGAAATAAGAGTTTTCACAAGTCATCTTTAGCCCAGTTCAACCAGTGTCAATGTAAAAGAAGCAGCTCGTGGACACAGGCATGTGCAGAGGAAGAAGATCTCAGAAGAAGTTGAGCCTGCTCAGACCTTGGACTTCTGCCTCCAGAACTGCAAGACAATCTCATGCAAACCCCTGTCGGTGGCATGTTGCTGTGGCAAGAGTAGCAAACTGAAAGACTGTCTCTTTCACTCCTTGTACCTCAATGTCCAGTCCAAACCACAGCTGAGATCCTGGCACGCAATCAATGGGGAAAGGTGATTGGAACATTCTGACTGAAAGGAATGTAAAACTGAAGTATGACATGAATATCTCACTTATACAAAGCTTTACGTTATGTTCTGCATCCATGCCTCTTTCAGACATTAAAGGTTGACTGATGCAAAAAAAAATTTTACAATGATTTTACTCATTTTATCATTGGCATAATTATTTTGGTATTAAGACTCATTATTCACTAAGGAACTATCAGAACACATCGAGTAGTAAATACTCATTAAAAATGTAGCTCACAGGGCTGGAGAGGTGGCTCAGGGGTTAAGCCTCTGCCTTGCAGGCGGAAGGTCCTGAGTTCGGATCCCAGATCCCACGTATAGACGCCAGGCGGAAGCGAGGGCGACCTGTGTTTCTGGCCCTGGTAGGGCGGAGCCTGTGAATCCCGGGGCGGAGGAAGTGGAGGCGTCCATGGTGGTTCCCGAATTCGTCCGTGGTTCTACACACACACAGACACACACGCGCACACACATACATATGCACACACGCAAAATTAAATAAATAAAAAAAAATGTAGCTCACAGCAACGTGTATGTATGTGTGTGCGTGCATATGTGTGTGTATGTGTATCAGAGGGTACTCTGTGTCCCTGTGGAGGATCAAAGGTGACTTCAGGAATCATCCTGGATTGCCTCTACTTCTTTTTTGCTTTGCTTTTGGATTTCCCAGGCCCTGCCCACCAGGAAGTATAAGCCGCTGCCATTTTCCACCTGGCATTTTTATATGGGACTAGGGATCCAAATTTGGAACCTTCTGCTTGCAAGACAGAGAGGCTTAACCATTGAGCCATCTCTCTAGCCCTCAAAGTAACTTTTACATGGAAACTATTCACTTAAAAGATAATGATAGTTGAGAATTATAAAGAATTATAAAGGAGAATTGGTATTGTCAAGCATAATGTATTTGTATCACGTATTTTTAGAAATGCAGTTTAGGAGATGTTTATGTCATGTCACAATGTCATCGTACCTGCAACTTTTCGATAATATTTCGGTAATCCCACGCGGGCCCTCCAAGAGCTTCTTTGAAGCGAGGTCCGGAGCGGGCTGAGAGCCTCCAGCCCATGGCTGCTCTCTGGACCACGTTCGAATGACTCTTCATGAATAGAGTATTGACTTGGCCATCCAGATCCACCGGAATAGCAATGCCACGATTTTTTGCTGAAAAAAAGGGAAGATTTACAATTTTTCTCTCTCAGCTTTACTAAAACATGTTACATAATATCCAAACCCTCTTTGAATACAGAACAACTTAAAAAGAAAAAAATCAAATATTACCCTGAAATCGGTCTCAAGTAACTTCCAGAACTTCCAACCTGAAAGTATTTCAGTTCTTCAGCCCCATTAAGAAAGTGGAATCATTAAATGTTCAAGAGCTCATTTGGCTCCTAGTGACCTAAATGTGTTCAAAATGTATTCATTTGCCATCCATAAAGGAAAACACTTCAACAAGCACAAACAGCTTTACTTTAAGTAAGAAAGCGGACAGAAAGCACATGGTGCAATCCTGCCAACCTGGTCATTAACTTAATTAGAGCAAGTGTGTGTCTTTACACGGGCGCATGTATGTCTTCACACAGGCGCATGTGTGCCCACAAAACTGCATGTGATGAAATAGCTGGGAAAAGAGACACAAACGATTAAGCCAAAGAATAACCTGCCCGGAAGGTCCTAAGACCACTGGCATTTCGGTCTTACTGAGCTTCTGTCACACAACACTGGAGCATGAGCGTGTTTGCCCCAGGAAAGCAAATGTGTGGGGAGACGTCCCTGCCAGACGGGGAGCTGGCCACTGGAAGAGGAAGCAAAGTAACAGCCCAGCAGGGATTGGACAAGGTACAACCTAGATGCACATGTGCATGTGCACACACGAGTACATGCTCACGTGCCCACAGATATGCACACATGTGTACATATTTGCATATGCACATATGGAAATGCATAAATGCATGCATATTTGCAAGTGCACATATCTACACAAACCCACACATGCACATGAATCCACATATGTACACACAAGCATAGCTCAAACATGCATGTGTGCTTGTCTGTAAATGTGCATGCAGCTTCTCACAATCACATGCACAGTAATGAAAAGTGCATGAGTCATTTATTTAGTCCCTCCCACATCATTTATGGAAGACTGTAATGAGAAGCACAGCCTCCAAATAGACTCTTTCTACAAACACAACCAACCAGCAGATGGCGTGGCATGACTCCCTGAAGAACCTCACCTGCGTCACCGCAAGGGGAGGCCTCCGCCCTCTGACTAGTGACCAGAGAAGTTGGCAGCAACAGTTTGTACCCAGAGGATAAAGCTGAGAAACACAGGAAAACAGAATGTCTGACTACAGAGAATGCCAAGTGAAGGCAACTGCACTTGGCAGAAGTGCACTCCAAAGATCATCTAGAAGAGGAAGGAAGTGGGAGAGAGGCGGCTCCAGCAGAGAACATGTGCTTAAGACTCCGACTACTGAGCAAAGTCCCCTCATTTTAACTGTCACTGGTACTTACAGCCCATCTTCATACACTAACTCAGATGTGCACACACAAGTATGCACACGTTTGCATGCTTATATGCACACACCTGCACTCATGAATAAGCACACACATACACACAAAAGACTATGTGCCACGTATTTAACTCTTCCCAAAGAACTTCAGGACAGCTCTGTCGTTTATGCAAAGACCATACAGAGAAATAAACCATCCGAAATTCAACGGACACTTGTGCCAGTCCATGCCAGTCATCTCAGACCTCACAGCCATGACCACAGCACCAAGGCTCACAGGAGACCAGCAGCACCAAGAGGAGCCAACCGTGTGAAGACAGGTGCTCAGAGGAAAAGCGAGTAACAGCTACACAATCCTAGGTATTGTCCTTAGGGAATCTGAGTAGATACTAAAAAGTCAGAAAGTCAGGGGGGAAAAGACAGCCTAGAAATTAAAATACAATCCCACAAGCATCCCTTTCAAAGATTAGCCAAGAAGACCCTAGTGAAATAGCTCAGTCAGTAAAGTGCTTGCTTTAAAAGCACGAATCTTGAGTTAGATCCCCAGAAGCCACGTGGACAAGCAGGCACGGTGCGCACTTGTAACCCCAGAGCCGGGGAGACAGAGGCAGGACTTGGGTCACTGCTGGCCAGTCTGACCTCAGCACATCAGAGACCCTGACTCAGAAAATGAAATGAATGGCACCTGAAACAACACTCCAAGTTGACCCTCCACAGGCACGAAGCACGTGCACACACGTGCACACACCTTCACGTATGCTCAAAGGTTGACCACCTGGGGTCTCCACACTCATGTACATAGGTGCACCCAGACACACAGAAACACACACACACACACACACACACACAGGAGCTCAAAAGTTGACCGCTTCCACATGCATATACGTAGGTGCACCCAGATAGACACAGACACATGCTTAAAAGTTGACTGCCTTTGGCCTCCACATCTAAATACATATGTGCACCCAATAGACAGACACGCACAAATGCAAGAGCTCAAAGGTTGACTACTTCCATCTGCATGTAGACACATGCAGGTAGACGCAGACACGCTCAAAGGTTGACTACTTCCATCTGCATGTAGACACATGCAGGTAGACGCAGACACGCTCAAAGGTTGACTACTTCCCTCTGCATGTAGACACATGCAGGTAGACGCAGACACGCTCAAAGGTTGACTACTTCCCTCTGCATGTAGACACATGCAGGTAGACGCAGACACGCTCAAAGGTTGACTACTTCCATCTGCATGTAGACACATGCAGGTAGACGCAGACACGCTCAAAGGTTGACTACTTCCATCTGCATGTAGACACATGCAGGTAGACGCAGACACGCTCAAAGGTTGACTACTTCCCTCTGCATGTAGACACATGCAGGTAGACGCAGACACGCTCAAAGGTTGACTACTTCCATCTGCATGTAGACACACGCAGGTAGATGCAGACACGCTCAAAGGTTGACTACTTGGGGCCTCCACATGCACGAACACAGGCATGCACACGCATACACACACACACACATTAGCTGAAAAGATTACGGCACAAAGAAAGCTGGTAATTTAGAAAAGGAAGCCAAGGAATCTTCAAAAACAAAAAGCACAAATAACAAAAGGGAAAACAATCCAGACAGATTATGAAAATAGGACAGGCAATGAGAGTTATGTATCAAAAATGCAAATTCCAAAAAGAAATAACACACAACAGACAGGAAAAAATGAAACTTCTTGTGCTAAATATAAGTCTTATGTCTCTTTTAATTAAGGGGACCACTGCGTGTTAAACAGGATTAAATAATCATATTGCTGTTCTCTGAATAAACTCCAGACATTGTCAGAAATAGAACTGCCATCTCCAAAGCGCAGCTCAAGTCCCAATCCTCAGCTCCTGAGATTGTGACCTCATTAGAAAACAGGGTCTTCACAAATAGCATCAAGGCAATGGTGTGTCCTGGTCCAATATGACCAATCCATGTGAAACACACACACACACACACACACACACACATACACACACACACACGGTCCCACCATGCTGTGAAGTCATGACTTGGTGTGCTGGCTGCATTTACACCCATGATTTCAGCATGGACTGGGCGCAGCTGCCAGGTGAAACCTCGCCAGAAGAAGTGGGCTGGTCATGGGTGTTGACCCCGCGGCGCCACTAGCTTTGTGTTCCGTAAGATGGAGTGACTGGCCACCGTCTTCCCCCCATGGTGGACTGGACCCTTAAACTGGAGACCGAACCAAACCCTCCCTTGCTCAGATTGCTTCCTGCCAGGTATAAGTCTCAGCAACAAGAGGAGTAAGTGCAGGACGTAGAAAAGAGAACAAGATTCACGCAGCTTCCAGAGCTAGGGCTTCCTCATCTGGAAGGGGGGAGCACATCTGCTGGGGGGAGCAGCTGCGATGGGGGAACAGATCTGCTGGGGCACGTCAGGGAACAGCCCCGCACTCTGCTCTCATCTTTCCATCTCGACTCAATGTGGCCGGTACTTTTGCTCAACTGCTGATTCCAAAACGTCAGAGGAGAGAAACTGTGTGAGCTGAGAGACACGATTAGAAGGCAGCGTGGAGACCAAAGGCAGAGAGGGGAGGTCGGAGTGAGGGAGACACGCCTGAGGCCGGCTGAGACACAAAGCCGTGTTCACAGGGTGAGGCGTGGTGGCCACATGCTCCAGATGTTCTTACGCAACCCAGATTTTTACATAATTTGACTTTTCAATAAGGTGCTTCATCAAAAGAACAAGGGAATGTCATTTAATTTGATTCTGCTTTTGAACATTTTACACAGATTCATAAAAAAAAAAAAATCCCCTTCTCACACTATGTGTGTTAACACTAGAATTAGGTAAGGGGTGTTGGCGGGTCGTCTAGTGCCCGAGCCATTCCCATCCAGGCCACTCATTTTCTCCTGTGCAAACCACACTTAACTGACCTTCCTAGAACTGAAATAGTCTAGATTAATTGATATGGTAAGAATATTGTCAGGAGTCATGTAATTAAGGGAATAACTTACATCAAATTATGCAATCAATGGACCCAGTATATAACAGTGTTTGCAAACACAAGGAATCCAAAGCAGCTGACACCCCATCCACAGGGAGCCGTTCCAAGATCCCAGTGAAGAGATCAAAGCTGCACACAATGTTTTATCTAGTGCCTACACAGCTATGAAGTTTGTCACAGTGAGACAATAACAATAACGTAGGAGGAAACAACTCCAACGATATACTGTAATACCATTTATAAATTGTTTAGGTTATGTATTCTCCCTCTCCCTCCTCCTCCTCCCTCCCTCTCTTCCTTCTCTCTTTCCCTTTTCGTTCCCCTCTCCCCTTCTTCATTCTCCCCCTCCTCCTCTTTCCTCCCTCCCTTTCTTCCTCTCTCTCTCTCCTCCCTTCTCTTCTTCCTTCCTTCCTCCTTTTCCCTTATCTTCCTCCTTCCCTCCTCTTCTTCCCTCCTCTTTCTGCCTCTTTTCCTCCTCCCTCTCCCTTCCCCATGCTCCTTCTTTTTACTTGAAGTATTTTCAGCTTCCCCTTGGCACATCAGAGCTTCTCGCCCTGCTACCCTTGCACACGGAAGCCATGATGAAGCAAAATAAAGATTCCTTGGTCACGGTCACAACCACCACGCCACAGTTGATCCTATTAACCACCAGTGGGGGAAGCACAGGCACTTTGGTCAGGTGGCCCAGAGGTGCAGCACATCCTGGATCAGAGGGGACGCCGAAGGGAGGCTCTAAGACAGCATGAGATTTTACGCCTCAGAATTTTACAGAACGGGACTGCTTGTTTCTAGAATTTTCTATTTCATGGTTCTGAACATCCAACATGTTGAGATAACTGACACTATGCAGAGTGAAACCACTGGCACGAGGGGACTGAGGAGCTGCAGCAGGTGTTTACAAAGCCACTGATTTGGCTACTTTTGCTTCCTTTGAGCGTTAAGCAGGGCTGCAGCTTCAGGGTCGCCGCCGCCGCCGCCGCCGCCGCCGCCGCCGCCGCCACCCCAGTGAACCACCTGAGCCGAGCAATTTAGTCCCACACAGACCGTCCTGCACAGAGCCTTGGGGACTGTTCCAATCGCACCCACACCAACCAGCAAAAAGCTGGACGACACTCGACCTGCTCTGCACAGCAGCAAGCCCCGAGTCCCGCCCACAGGGCTGGAGCCTCTGTGAGTCTGTGTGGCCGTTAACACGGTTACAGCTGCATTTATAGTTGAAGACTCAAGTTCAATACAGTCCCAGAACTAAAAGAAAATCAATTTTCCCATGATGGGTATCAATTAAAATTTAGGGTTTTTTTTTTTTTTTCCTTCTTGGTGTTAGACGTGGAGGGTGAAATGTCCTTGAAGGTGAGCAGCGTGGGCAACCAGCCCTGGGACCCTCGCATCCAGCAGCAGCTCAAGGGGCTCCCCGCGTGACGCCCTGCTGTGGACCTGAACCAGGCAGAAGCCATGGCTCCACTGCAGGATGTCCTTGTAAGTTTGTGGATTAGCAAAAGGCCCAGGCCATGAGAGGCTTCGGAGTCCTTCTTTGGGACCAAGGACAACACTTTTACTTGCAGTCCGAGCTGTGCCACCCGGTGCCACTGGGGCTGTGGGAAGCTACTGTTCCTTGCAAAAACCTAGAAAAACTTATCAGGAACAAAAACCCTACTAAAAAAAGAACCATGTATTTCAGGGCTGAGGAGATAGCTCAGCGGCCAAAGGCTTGCCACACACGTGAAAGACTGCAGTTCAGATCCCTGGACCCCAAGAAAGTGCTGCGCGGGTGAGGTGGCCTGCCTGTGAACCTAGCCCTGAAAGGAAGAGCCTGGAAGGCAGAGCAGCATGCTGGGCACTGCCCTGCAGTGAACTCTGGCTAATTTAACCTGATACCCAGCCTCAAGGAATGAGGTGCAAGACCGACAGAGAATGATTCTTGATCTCAACCTTGAACCTCACATGCACACATACATTCATGTGTTTACATGTGCCCGCACACGGGCAAACACACATGCACACCCCACACATAAAATGGGGTAAAAACAGCATCGTATCTTTACCCTGCTTTTGAATTTACTTTCCTTGCCTCTTTACAAAAACTGGACACATATCAAAGGAATTACATCACAGCGAATGATCTTTCCATGTGTCATACATATGTTCTTGGAGTTCGACACCTAAAGTCATTTCATCTTTCTACCACGGTTAATGAGGCTCTCATTTTTCATGTAATCATCTCCATCCTGTTTTCTGCCATGTAACAGCAATGCAAACCCACCTTGAAAGTCTGCTACGTCTCCATGAATCAATGACGTAAGATGATTTCCATATCTTCTTGCTAGTCTTTTTAAGTGATTTCCTTTATTCACAATATTCATTTACTCACTTATCTTTATAAAAACTGTGCACAATTAGTGATTTTGGGTTCAGGTTTGGGAGCCATGTTTTGCAAAAGGAAATATCACCAGATGGGGCGTGGACAGAGCTCCACCCGCTTGCTGCGCTGATTGAAATGCATGTGTGCTTTTTCCACCAAGTCCCCACGGACACAGGCTGCTGCTCACCGCTGGCAGCTGGCTCTTGCCATCCCACCCCGGCACCTGAATGCTGGCCTCTTGCAGAGAGAAGAGGTGAAGACGGAGACCTGCGCCTCGGCCTCTTCTTGGGCCGGTGGCAGCTGGCTCTTGCCATCCCGCCCCGGCACCTGAATGCTGGCCTCTTGCAGAGAGAAGAGGTGAAGACGGAGACCTGCGCCTCGGCCTCTTCTTGGGCCGGCTGTGGGGATAGCCGCGCTCTGGATCCGCTTCCTCCCACAGTCCTGCTTCGGTGTCTCTGCCTCTCCCAGGCTCTCTTGGGATTGCCTCCTCCTCTCTGGCCTCCAGGTGCTAACACCCGTGCCTGATCCCCAGCCCCTGGATGCTGCCTCCCCATTTCCGTATTCGTTAACCCCACCCACACCTCTTGCACTGAGCCTCCTGTCCCAACTGGGTCGGACTGCTGTGTCTCTGTACGTGACAATTATTTCTGTCCACTATTCCATTTCATCTTTCTCACACAGTTAATGAGGCTCTGTAAGCATCTCGTTCCTGTTTTCTGTCATGTACCAGCAACTGAAACCCACAAAATCACCTCTGAGAATCTAGATACCAAACGGGAACACACACTACGAATCAGCCAAATGTGCTTTTCACAGCTGCATTCGGCTGCCACCCTGACTCTCATTCAGAATAATTATCTCACGGCCTTTCATGGAAGAGCTAATTTTCTATTATTTTGAATAGCATAAAATTTCCTTTCTATAAAAGGATAATCTATATTTTTATTCTAATTTTTAACTCTTTAAACTACCTGAAATTTGAAATGGTAGGCAAACTGATTTGTAGACTCCAACCAACTTTTTCAGATTGATTTTTTACTTTCTCCAAATATCATGAAGTAAAAATTTCATGCCTCCCGCTTAAGGCCACCAATGCCTTCTAAAATCCTTCCCAGGGTGTATGGTCACTGTGGTGGTGTGAGATTGGAGCTGTAACCCAAACAGAGGTCCGTACACTACTAAAGCATTTTTTTTTCTTGTTGAGAGAGACACTGTGGACAGACAAATCCACACATAAAGCCTGAGTAGTGGAACAGATAGAATGACAGATGTAGGGGACAGAAGAAGTCCAGAAGTTTGCCCACTTATGCTGCTGGGGAACCTCTCTCACATAGCAGCAACACCCCAAGCTTCTCCACTGCTAGCATCTGTTTCCGGCATCAGAACTGGGCTCTGCTACCAGCGCACGCAGGACATTGGCTCAGCGTCAGAAATTCTAAAATCACTGCTGGGCAAACAAAGATCGAGTGAAATCTTCAGACGGGATCACATCTAATTCCTCCCCCACCGACATATACGATGTTCCCCCCCTCTTCTTCTGGAGCAGTGAGTGACCTTTACCTCCAGTGACAGGGATGACAGACAGTGTGAGCTCAGCATATCACCCCCAAAGCAGAGCTCTCAGACATGGACGATGGAGCCTTCCTCTGTGTCCGTGACGGCCAGCAGAGCGGCCACAGGTCTGCGAGAACCCAACAACACTGAGGCCCGTGTCATGTGACTGAGAAAGGACAATTTCTTTTGTCTCATAAATGCTGTTCTGTAAGACCTGCCAGCGTGTCTTTCTGACTACACACACAGAAGCACCAGAGCCACAGCTACTTTGGGGGTCGCAGGACGCAGAATCCAAACCCTAAGAACTGCGTGGCCTTCCTCCCCAGAGAGCACCAACATCCACGAGCACAGCGAGTCACATCTCACTCCACCGCACTCCTCGGTGCGCTTAAAACCTGTCCAGCCTTTGGCTGTTTTTCTTTTATTTTTTTCATGTATCTTTTTATGTGATGCATCTGCTCATATACTCAGCTTGCTCTCCTGTAATTCTAAGTTCTTATATAAAAAAGAACTTTTCCTTAATATTATTATATTCTAAGTGTAGGAACTCTGAAAAAAAACCAGAACAATATAAAAGGAGGTCAAAAGTTATCCAGAATCTGGGCTCCGATGCGATAGCTCAGAGGTTAAGGCACCTGTGTGCAAACCTGGCGACCTGAGTTCAATCCCTAGAATCCCACATGGTGGAAGGAAAGAACTGACTTCTGAAAGCTGTCCTCTGACCTCTACTCACGTGCCATGGCCTGCGTGTACAGGCTCTCCTCAAAGAAATAAATGAAACACATTTTTAAAAAAGTCATCCTTAATCTTACGGTCGAGATAAAACTACAGGAAACAGAAGAGCGTGCCCCCCTCTTGGCGGGGACACAGGCGTCACCCGTGATGTCATTCTGCTCAGCCACTTCGCAACCTCCTTTGCCCACCTAGCATCTCTTGACACTTCCCATGCTGAAAACTCTCAGAACTAGGGGGCTGGAGAGGTGGCTCAGGGGTTAAGCCTCTGCCTTGCAAGGTGGAAGGTCCTGAGTTCAGATCCTAGACCCCACCTATAGATGCCTAGCGGAAATGGGGCGGCCTGCATTTCTGGTCTTGGTAGGGCAGAGCCTGTGAATCCCAGCGCAGAGTAAACAAGGAGGAGGTGGAGGTGTCTATGGTGGTTCCCGAATTCGCCCATGGTTCTACACACACACACACACACACACACACACACACACACACACACACACACGTGCACACATGTACAATAGACACACACTTATGCACAATTGAATAAATAATAAAAAAGGGGGAAGAAGAGAAGGAGGAAGAGGAAGAGGAGGATGAAGAGAAGGAAGAGGAGGAGGAAGAAAGGAGAAGAATCAACTAGAATTAAGAATTACCAAAATAAGGGTAAAATAGCTTAAGCTCTCATAAACCTGGTTGAAGTAACTGATTCACTAACAGCTCTTTGCCAGTCTTTATGCAAATACTGAATTCCTGGGGTCTCACTGGCCTTGTCTGAGAATGAGGGCAGTAATGGTATCCATTTCATGGGGTGTTCAGCAATATACTTAATGGGTGTGGCATGGTAGAGTTTGGCACAGAGAAAGTGCTCACTAAATGTTGGGTATTATGACTGCCATTATCTGGAAACAAGCACAGTCAATGTCGCAATGTCAGGTGACTGAGGCCTGTCAGACTTATGCTGTTAGTGACTGAGCAACATCAGAGCCTCACTGTTAGAGACTGAGCCCGTCTGAACTCTCCCTCTGGTGACTGAAGCAGTACCAGAACTGTGCTGTTAGAGATTAAGCCAGCCTCAGAGCTGCACTGCGAGTCAGAATCCTCTCCAGAGATATGCCAAGGCTCTCCCAAGTGCACATCAGATCCTTCTGTAAACACTTGTACATGCTTGACAGTTACTGTCATTTTGAATTCTCTTTGAACTTTTTTCCATGTGCATAAAACTTTTTAAAAAAGAAATGGCAGATATAAAACAAATACACACACACACACACATACACACACAAACACACACACACACACACACATACACACACACACACAGCTGCATCTCCAACCTGCTGCTGCAAACGACAGCAATGCTCCTGGAGAGTGCGGTCTTCCCCAGCTGCAGCACCTTATCTTGTCTTGAAAGGAGGAGCTAAAACCACAGATACAAGTGCTGTGGAGCAAAGGAGAGCAGTCACCTTGCGTCCCATGGGTGATAACAAGGAATCTCACAGACTCTGCCAGTGTCTCCCATAGACACCAGGGTCCAGGAAGTAGGTGACCTGGGCAGTTAGGGGTCTAAATTAAGTGGGGTGGTGTGACGTGTGGTTCCTTTGCCCTTGGGATTTCCAGACAGCTCTGGAAAGACTGCTTCAGGGTTTTATCCTGCTTTAATAATCGCAGAGATTCTGCTCCGTGACTGCCCGACTTAGAGGGAGTGGAGGGTTTGAGAGTCTAGGGAGCAGGGGAGAAATGTGACGGAAGGAAAGAGGTTGTCACATGTCACTGACATCCGTGTGTGACTCTGTGACCAGTGCCCTTCATAGCTTGTCCAGTAACCCCAAACGTAGTGACAATAACTGGCCACATGCTAAGTGCAAGGAACTGAGAAGCTGGGGAGCTCTCGTATTCATTATTCTCAAGTCGCTGTAGACACTACATCCGATAGGAAAACGTAGGAGAGGGGACAGTTGCTTGAATCTCCATCCATCCTGGCACACAAGGCATGTGGCAGGAATAACCGTGTCAGAGGTCGTTCCCATCACAGTCAACCTTGAAGCTGAGTGGGAGGCAGGACCTGGTAGACCCTTCACCCTAGAAACCTTCCTCCAGTGAGACTCCACCTCCCAAAGGCTCCACAGCTTCCTACTGGGAATCAAGTGTTCAGAAGATGAACGTGAGACAGACATTTCTTGTTCACTGCAGCATTGCCCAAGGTCCCGCAGCCAGAAGGATGGAGGAGATGGGAGATGTCGCAGGGTAACTGGAAACAGGTCTGGATCAAAGGCGACCCGTCGAGGGACGGCTTTTTTCCTGTTTCCCCAGGGAATCTTGGCATGTTCTCATCTGTGCACACCCCATGATCTGCAGCGCTGTGCAGCCAGTTTTGCAGTTACCACAGGCATCCGCGTGCTCAGCCCTAGCTGAAGCGCAAGGCTGGGCGGGAACTCTGCCCCCAACTCTCCTGGTCTTCCAGGCTCCCCAGAGCATCTGGCCCAGGAGATACTCCTGGACCTGTATTTTTTTTTCCCCTACTTTTCCGATGTTTTAGAGAGCACTGTTTTTGAAAGAACAATATAAATATACAGCAATAACATTTGCTCTTAAGAGGAAAAATTACACAAGAGAACATGAGAAAAGCTTTTCAAACCAAGTCTCCTAACGAGATGGTGGAGACAGAGCAGCAGGTGGAGTCAGCAGGTGGCCGGGCACAAGGCGGGAGACTGTCTCTTGGTTTTCAGTGGTCTTTGCCCATTAACTATTAGCTACTATTAGCTACTATTAATCGTTGTCACTCTTGTAACCAATAGCTAAAACTGCTAGCACGTTGTGAGAAAAGGCTGAGTGCTGCGGCTGAGAGTCAGTCAGTGGAGCAGCTGCCTAGCATTCAGGAAGCCCCAGGGTTCAATCCTCAGCACCGAGTAAAGCTGGGCATGGTGGCACATGCCTGTATCCCAGCACCAGGGAAGTGGAGGTAGGAAGAACCGAAGTTCCAGGTCTTCTTGCTCTCTAATAGCAGGATTTGAGGTCAGTCTTAGCTACATGAGAAACTGCAACAACAACAAAAAAAAAAAAAAAAAGGAAAGAAAGAAAACCAGGAGAAACTGTCTCATGTTTTTCACAGTGAGACAGCCAAGGGCATGAATCCTGTGGCCTCTGTTGCTCGCCCTGCCTAAGCCTGTGAATCCCCATGTTGCTCAGTCATTCATCTTGCTGGGCAGCATCTCATCTCACCTTTCAGAACAAATCAATGGAAAAACTATATGTAGAGATTCAAGGAGCCTGTTCGGATCCGAATCCACCCATCCTGGCACAAGCAGGGTGGAGACTGGAATGCAGCTCCCCTGACAACCTTATCAGTGTTTGGGGTCTGCTGATTCTGGGCAGCAGTTCCAGGAAAGTTGCAAATGAACGTATTACATCTTTCGCCTTAGTGAAGGGTGCAGAATAAGGAGGATCTGCCTCTGTCACTGTTATAATCTCTGCTTGTCAAACCAGGGCAGATACTGTGCTGCATAAGCTTTATAAGACACAACAGAAAGACAGTGTCTGGCTCTTTTCGATGGGAACTTTCTATGGAGAGGCCAATCTGTGGACCTCCGGTCGGCATTCCCAAATCTTCTCTTCACCCCCTTTGTCTCAAGGACAAAATAAGACTTACACAAACCTAACCCAGTACTTTTCCTGTTCGAATAATTCTACAGATCAAAAACTCAAAATTTTCCTTAATAACCATGTCTTTGCAGGGACTGAAAGAAAGATGCTTGCCACGGAAGCATGCACGCGTCTGTAAATGGAGAAGTCGGGGCACAAGTTTTTCAACACATGCTTGCTTCCTCCTGAACGGGGGAAGCAGAGGGTGCACAGGCGCAGGTGTGGAGAACGTGCTGGGTGGGCAGGCGCAGGCTGACAGTTCTGTTGTACCACAGAAGAGCGCGCCGGGCCCCTGGGAGCCACAGCCTCTCCATCATCTATCATGCATGAAAGATACATGAATGAAACCATTTAGGGCTCCTGCTCACAAACCTGGGGCCCGAGTTCCAGCCCTGGACGCCCACAGCATGGAAGGAGAAAACTGTTTCTGAAAGTTGTGTGCTGACCTCTTCCCTCCCCCCAATAAATGAACAAATATAAGATAGTAACAAATACAAGCCAAACAAATCCTTCCTTCCACATTAAAGTTGCTTTTGTCAAGTTTTCTGAGCCAATGACAGAAAAAGTGACCCACACTGGCTCTTCTCAATTTTATTTTTGAAGTTTCTGGTTTAGTTGCTGCTTTGTTTTCTTTCTTTTAGCCTATCGGTACTGGAGACTTGCAGACAAAACTAATGATGTTGTCTTTCTAACAGTGTTCTCCAAAGCAGCAAATATGAACCTTCTAAATGCTTCAGTGTCTGATTACTCAAGAGTTAACAGGATACACTCACTGTAGCCATTGTACTCATTTGGACAGTATTTACTGTATTTATTGAGCACCTATGAAGTGCCAATACAGCAACGGTTTTTATACAAAAGTGAAGAGGAAACTATTGTTCCCCACAAGGAGTTTTGGCCTCACCCCTGAAAATAACAGACACTGTTATAAACTTTGAAATACTGAGTACTGAGGGAAAGGGAAAAATTTATATTGGCTATTTTATGAATAAAATAGTTCTGTTACATCTCGTCTAAGGACTGAACCTAAATAGACATTGGGTGAAAAGTGAAAAATCTTTCAAGTTAGTTATACGCATTCAAATCATGTCAACAAAAGTATCAGATACATGCTCGAAAGTACTGAACCACTGAAAGAAGAGCTATGCCTACTGAGAGTCGGGCAAAACTTTTCCATTACTAAAATTGTTGTTTTCCTCTTTATTTTATGAACAAAATGAAAACTTGAAATTTGACTGTTTCACTTTTACAATTAAAATTAAGTCTCTGAATTTCTCATATTCCCCTAGGCATGACAACTCATCTGCAACTCCAGCCCCTGAGAGCCTGGGACTTCCAGAGCAAGCTGGATCCCAGGGTGGACCTGCAGACAGGCTGTGCTTTTAATTAAAGACGCAGCCTCAAAACAGTTAGGTGGAAGAGTGATGAGATGATTCCCAGTGTCCCCCTCAGGTACATGCACTCACCTCATTCACACCTGCACACATCCCACATACACCTGCACACACTAAAAATGGAAAAAAATGTAAACAACCTGCTTACTGTTTCCATTACTTATTCAATCCAAATGTGCACAGTGTTACTTCTGTTTGTGTAAATTTTTATAATCTGTGTCATTGTAGTCATGTATTTTTAATACACATTTTTCATGACTTCTAAAGAAAACAAAATTTTGAAATGCTTACAACTAAGGGAACTTACTCTTCTCAGCACTTTGGAGGCAGAGAATCAAGAGTTCAAGGCCAGCCTGGGCTGCACAGTGAGTCTGAGGCTGACTGAACCATATGACACCCTGTCTCAGAAAGATCAACAAAAATAGCTTGTGTTTTAATTTTGATAAAATGTAGAGTATTTTGAGTTCATGTCACATTTGAAAAAAAGATCGCTATTGGAGGCACATAATCAACTGACATTTTACAATTGGTGGATACTAATGTGAATAATAAAAAACACGCTTGCACAGGCAAGGAAAGAGTAGGAAATTATAGCAAGTATCAAGTTAACAAGCACCACATGTCATCAGCTACCTGCTGCTCACTGGCAATTCTCAGCTTCAAGAAGGAAAAACTGTCCATACCGCACATACTTCTTCGGTTTCTTCTGACCCATGCAACTTAGGAGAGCAAGGGGTTCGCTGTAGCTTGTGATTCTCGGTTCATCAGCACGACAGGAACATCAGGAACCAAAGGAACAGGCCCCGCCACATCCACAGGAATTGCTGAGGGGGGCAAGCTTCCACACCTGCTAGTCAACTTGCACGACAAAGACTAAGCCAGCTCTCTGCAGGTCATCCACCTGCCGGGGAATGGTCCACCCGCTGGGTTTTCCCACATCAAAAGTCTTCACAGGTTTGAGAACTGAAGACTAAGTTCTCAACTGTCAAGTTGATACTGGGATCTAACTGGCACAGACCTCAAGAACATGGTCTTTATCAAAGGTAGAGACTTAACTATGTAAGTGTAAATATTAAACAGATTCTCATAACAAATTTTCTTGGCCTAACCCAAGATGATCGTTCAGAACAACTCCATCACTGACCACACAGGCTTTCCAATTTTCAGAATTATCTTGCTATTCAGTTCAACTACTCATACATCATTGTGAAAACAGGGAGACCCTGCACCCGGCATACTGGCCTGAAATAAGGGAGCAGGGTCACAGGTGAAAGGGGTCTCTGCTGTGTGCAGTCGAGTCGTGACAGTCTAGGCGATGACGCTTCTCCATCAAAATAAATTGCATTTTCTCATCTCCAGTCAACCTGCCAGCTCTAACTGAAAACTGTCAAAGGTTTTGTAACTTGTCAAAGGTGCTGCAATCCCCTACTTTGCTTTCTTTGCTTGTGCAAGCGTGGTTTTTATTATTCACGTTAGTACAACTTCAAGTTGTAGCTTGCTCGAGTTTCAATTGTTATCCTTGATTTGAATTAATAAAGGAATTGCTCAGACCTGACTTTATTAACCAAAAATACATCTGTTCTCTTTTTGGTACAACGCCAAAATCTATTACTGTTAAATTTTATGTGTCCCAAAGAAAATGACCATATAATTGGTGACAAATCTAAGGTAACTAAATCTACATTTCTGACACATAGTCTATCGTATCACCATTACACTTAAAACGAAAGGTTGTTTTTAGTCTGACTCTGCCACTTGATTCCAGATGAACAGAAAAAAACTCACTGGTCAGTGTCATACTCCAGATGCATTCTGGGAGCACACACAGCCGGCTTCTGAGAGAAGATGGGACGTCACACTATGCGATTTAATTTGAGAAATGACCGAGTCACAAAAATTAGCCACCCTCAAATGACAAGTGTTTTCTGTCTCGCCCTGGCCTTGCGGATCATGCCACTATCTTGGCTTCACCAAGAAGTGCTTGTCCTCGTCTCCACTCTCCCCTTTGTCCCATCTACACGACAAAGGAGGAGAGGTGACCTTCCAGAAGCTTCTTAAACTCCCTGCTTTCCCCCAATTCTATCTCTTTCTCTCTCTCTTTCACACACACACACAAAAGAAGCAAAATAGAAATAATGTGTCTGACATTTGAGAATGAATATATGCTTGCTACACATTAAAAATTATATTAAAGGACCAGGATGCATCTTCAGCAGCTGCTCCTTCAGCAGACAAACTTCTCTGATAAGGAAAATTACTCCAACAAGAAAGAGACATTGGCCCATCATACAATGAGAGGACGGGAGGTCCTTACTAAGCTCCTGATTCGTAGATGAGTCACTGCATTGATTTGGTCCTTAGTTTTGTTTTTTCACTTGTGAAAGTGGAAGAAAATGATGTTCATCTAGGTGTGGAGATGCTATCAAGTCTGGGAGTGTTCTGTTTGAAAGTCCAATAGGAAAACAACCAAACTGAAGTGAAAACCAGACACCAAAGCGTCCATCGACAGAGTTTGGGTATTTCAGCTCGGCATGAGTCAGAGGGAGAGAGAGGGACAGTTTTCTACCTCGGCTTATACCTTAGTAAACATTAAAAAAAAACACGTACAACATAAGTCTTAGGCTTTTTCACCTAACGATAAGTAACTTAAAAACACCAACTAGAGCTAGACAGGTGGCTCAGGGGTTAAGACTCTGTCTCAAAACAGAAGGTCCTGAGTTCAGATCCCAGGTCCTACCTAAAAATGCAGGCGGCAGCCTGTACTTACAAATCTGGTGGACAGACATTCCAAAGAGACCAGAGCGGCAAGACTGAGTCTTCGAGGAGAACCAGGAGATACAGCTCAGTCTGCAAAAACAACTGGACAGGCAATTACAACGCCAGCCACTTCAGGCAAAAAGACCAACAGTACCAGCTGGGCACACACAGAGGGCACACACGGAGGGCACACACAGAGGGCACACACGGAGGGCACACACAGAGGCCAAGCTGCAGAGAACCAAGAAGCCGGAACTCAGAAGGAAAGCGCCACATGCAACACACAAAGTCATAGAGTCACATCCTGCCGAAAGGCCGAACATCCAACCCCAAGGGGACTCAAGGTTTACCAAGAGATTGTCTAGACTCTTGTAACTGGATCAACTTTTCAGGGGGTGGAGAAGGGAGAGGGGAGGGGGGAGGGGAGGGTTCTGAGGTCGGCAGGTGATGCCTCCAGAAGACTGTCCAACAATCCAGTCGAGGTGCTGACATTTCCTCTCTTGTTAGACACAGAACACAGGTGGTCCACACAGGAGCACAGCTTATCTTCTGGGTCGGTGCACTGAACAAGCCTTCCTGATTCTCCCCAGCCAGAAGCAGCCCTTCCTCTTCTCACAGCAACGTCAGCTCTCAACACGCCTCTCTACAGGCACACACATACAGGCAGAGTTAAGAGGATGACTCCAAGCTCAACACCGGTCTGGTCTGCATAGAGCGCTCCAGGCCAGCTAGGGCTGCAAGTGATTGTGTCACTGACTTTCATCCCAGTGAGTCCAAAGGGAAAGGAGGCCAAGGGAGAGAGGAGATGCTCTAGGACAAAGGTGGGTAGTGGAGTTAGAGTGGAGAGCTGTTGGAATGCGGGATTTGGAAAGTACAAGGCAGGATGTAGATGGCAGGCAGACAGGCAGGAAGCTGCTAGAAGCTAACAAGATGGGTTGAGATTACTGGATAATGGCATGCTCATGAACAGAGACTGTCTCAAAGCAACAACAAAAGTGGTTTGTGGCAATCACCACCACATGCCACCTGGAAACTTATTTAGCGGAAGCTACGGGGTCTACCCCAGAACCTCGGCATCAGAAGGTGGCCAGTAGGATCTAGGAATCCAACACTTATTATTTAATGTGTGGGTGCACATGCACGTTAGCGAATGCATGTGTATGTGCATGCACGTACCATGTCACATGTATGCAAGTCAGAAGACAGGTGGGAGCTGGCTCTTGCTTCCCACCACGTGGGCTCCAGGGATTGAATGTGGGTCATGGAGCTTGGTGGCAAGAACCATCTCACCCGCCCCGGCAACTTTATTTTGATAGTCCCTCCACTCTTCTGATTTTCTGCTAGAATCTGAGAGCCACTATTGCTGGCCTTTGGTCTCCTGTGGAGACCTGCTGCGTCCTAGTGATGTGGTTTGAGTTCTGTCATGCTACGGCCTGCATGTTCCCTGCCAGGGATGTCTCTCCTTGGTGCCACCCTGCACAGACTCCTGAGTCAGCTCTCCCTTGTGGATTTGCCTCCTGGCTCACCACACCTTCCAGCACTTTGCTGACAACCTGTCACACTTTCAGTGTCCGTGTGGAAGCATTTCTCATCTTCTGATCTCTCGTTCGACCACAGTGCCTCCTCTTTATTTCAGCCTCTCATCATGAACACGCCGCTGACCAACACTCTCAACCCCTCATGCCAGCTTCTAGCAGCTTCCTTCCTGCCTGCCATCTATGCCCTGTGCATCTTAAATCCCGTTCTCCAACAGCTTTTCACTCTCACAGCCCCATTGATCACCTCCCTGACAGGATCCAGCCCCTCCCAATCTTCCTTTCTGTTCTTACTCACTGGGATTAGAGGCACTTACACCCATGCACTACCCCGTTCCCTTTGTCCTCTGTGTATTATTCACCTGGGAAACTCCAGCTCTGGTGACATCCAGTGCCAAGCCTGCCATAGTTGCACCTCCAACAGCTTAGCTCTCTACTCACGGCTACTGAGCCCGGCCCCCTTTTCTACTCACGGCTACTGAGCCCAGTCCCTTTCTCTACTCACAGCTACTGAGCCCAGTCCCTTTCTCCACTCACGGCTACTGAGCCTGGTCCCTTCTCTACTCACAGCTACTGAGCCCGGTCCCTTTCTCTACTCACAGCTACTGAGCCCAGTCCCTTTCTCCATTCACAGCTACTGAGCCCGGTCCCTTTCTCTACTCACGGCTACTGAGCTTGGCCCCCTTTTCTACTCACAGCTACTAAGCCCGGTCCCTTTCTCCATTCATAGCTACTGAGCCTAGTCCCTTCTCTACTCATAGCTACTAAGCCCAGTCCTTTTCTCTACTCACGGCTACTGAGCCCGGTCCCTTTCTCTACTCACAGCTACTGAGCCCAGTCCCTTTTTCCACTCACAGCTACTGAGCCTGGTCCCTTCTCTACTCACAGCTACTGAGCCCGATCCCTTTCTCTACTCACGGCTGCTGAGCCTAGTCCTTTCTATACTCACGGCTACTGAGCCTGGTCCCCCTCTCTACTCACAGCTACTGAACCTGGTCCCCCTCTCTACTCACAGCTACTGAGCCTGGTCCCCTGATCTACTCACGGCTAGCGAGACTCCAGGGAGTGGGGCAGCCAAGATTCATTCCACTGATCCATTCACTGGTGGAGTAAGCACTGGGGACCTTCTCCCCATATGCAGCCGTCGCTCTCATTCTACTCACAGCTCATCTTCCCTCGTCACAGGGAAAGCAGAAGCAATCATTACAGAGCTCCCCGGCACCCAGTGTGAACCCCACCAGCTTTGCTCCTCCTGTCTCTCCTGAATCCTTTGGCTCTGCTCCCACTGACAGACCACAACTGCTCCTGCCAAGGTTCCCTGAGACTGCATGCCTTCTCTTAGCTCTCTGTCTCAGTCCACTGCCAGCAGTACTTTGGACAGCTGCGGATGTCCTCCTCCATGCATTTTCTCAGCTTCCTTCATGTCACATCGTCTTTTCTCCTTGTGTTTCCTTAACCCCTTCTCAGGCATCCTGCTGGTTCATCCTTACAGCTCTAACAATAAACAGTAAAATGACTGAGTTACATCTTCACCCACAAGTCTCCTACCCCAACGTGAACTTCAAAGTCATGTCCCACTATGCGAACAGCAACACTTGTTTAAAAGACAACTTTCAGGCCTATTCTCAACAGCATTTATACTCTATGGGCCTGTACTATATGGACCTGTGAGACACACGGGCCTATACTTCCTTGACCTATACACACATAGACCTGCACTATATATATAGACACACACCACACAAGCAAAAACAAGGATCCTTCCAACATGCAGGCATTACGGAAGTCATATACCACACAAAATGCAGAATTTTATCTTGAATGATTGGCTGGATTTACCACCCTGACACACAGGAGCTGCCTGCTGCCGTGAGGAGACTGTAAGAGAAGGCCTCCTGGACAGGAGTCTGCTGTTGCTTAAGCAAAATATTTCCTTTCTTTGAAACCCAGGAAAGGCAAGGAGTCTGCTGCAAGCCCAAGGTGCAACAAACCCTAGCCAGGAGACAAACAGAGGAAATGATTCCATCATAAATCTGTCAGCAAAATGAGCTCCTTCCAGCCATTACTGCCTTATCTGGGCTCCGTGGTGTGGCTGTTCTTTGCGTCTCTCAAGCAGGAACATGGAGTCATAAATCAGGAACTCTGGAGCAGGAGAAGGATATGGAAATGCATCAAGCTCAGTGTTTTTAGTTTTAAGTGATTTTCCGTAATTCACAGGGAGTCTTGGGTACACTGGACTCTCAAGAGTACTCCTCGCGGACACGCTTTCTTCCCTGGGCCTGGAATCACCTCCCTCCCTGGCATTTCCAGCTCTCTCAGACCTTGTCCCATCAAAACTGTTCACTAATGCTTTTTCCATATGCTGTCTCTACTGAGACGGAAGACAGTTGGATACGTCCCCTGACACTTTCCTGGTGTAAACATCTCCAATTCTAGAATTTAATTCCTCCTTCTTATGTCCTTTCAGAATATTTGTTTGATTACATTTCAAAGTGTGATGCCCAAAAGGGAACATAACTATCAAGATACCCCACAAGGGGATGTCCAGATCAGTGCTTGAACTATTGAATTTTGAGAATATTATACTTATTACTGATGTGTGATTAATGCAGTTAGAATAATGTATGTTATCAAGACACTCATTCATCCAAAATACTAATGCTGTGTAAGTCCAACTCCAACAGGCAAATGCTGCAAATTCTCACCTATGTGAAAGGTAAAAGATCAAGCTCACGGAAGTAGAAAATATCTGTTCTGGGCTGTACAGTGTGGCTGTTCTTTGGGCTTCTCAAGAATGGTTTTCAGAGACTGGAGGAAAGTGAGAGAGGAAAGGGTGGAGAGAGGACAGCAGTGGGTATAGAGAACACCTTTTTTTTGTACAGGCGATTTTGTGTATGTGTATATACATGTGCATATCTGTGTGTGCAGATGTATACCTGTGCAGTGTGTGTGCACGTGTTTCCATGTGTGTGGAGCTCAGAGGGCATGAGCTGTCATTCCTCAGGTGTTATCTACCTTGTCTTTTGAGACACAGTCTCTTACTGGTCTGGATTTTATCAAGCAAAGTAGGCTGGATGGCCCGCAAGTTGAAGGATCTGCCTGTCTCCATCTCCTACGTGGCTGCTGCAGACTGCCAGGCATCCAGCATGATCCTGCAACCCATAAGGTCTTTGGTCACAGCACAGAAGCCAGAGGCCCAGTGTCTGAAAGTAGAAGTCATAGACAGTGCAATTGTGTGTGTGTGTGTGTGTGTGTGTGTGTGTGTGTGTGTGTAGGTCCAAGGGTGACTTTTAGAATCGTCCTGCATTGTTCTCCCTTCTTACTGCACAGACATGCACACAAAGAAAATGCCATAACGAAACCCATCTCTGTGTGAAACCCAAGAAAATAATTTGAAGCAATGAGCTGACCAGTTCCCACCAGTGTTATGTGAATGTCTTGTGAAGTAAGATCAGGGGTCTACTATGTACAGAGACCTTGTGAACCATGAACGGAGGAGTTCTTTTGTCTCTAACTGAGGACATTTTTCTGCCACCTGTAAGAACCATTGAAGCTCATCCAGGTCTCCATAGATCAGACTGGATTTTTCCTAGTGCTACTGATAGCATCATCTGAAGTGTTATCCTTGAATCGATCCAATTCCAAAGAAAAAATATGACTGCATTTTCCCAAAAAACTATCTCCCTCAAAGCTTTTGGTGCCTGTGCCCATGTCTGGGAAAGCCTCCGAGAGCCACGAGCCCCATGCAGTGCAGAGAATCCAGAGCAGCACGGGCCTAACATGGACAAGTTGCTACTGTTGCATCCTCGTGACCAAAATGCTTGGTGGAAACGACTTAAGGGAAGAAAGGTGTATTTCAGCTCAGTTTCAGAGAGCTTTGGCACAGCATGGCAAGGAGGCGTGGCAGAGCTCGTGGCAGCAGGAGCATGCAGACAGGCTCTTTGCGGTACTGCCCACGGAGGGGCAGAGCACAGAGGAGCCAGGAGCTGGGGACAACCTTCGAGGTCTGCCCTTGCCACCTACTTCCACTAGCTGGGTCCTACTTCCTATAGGTGAGGCCTATAGGGAACCACGGCCTCCCAGACATACCACTACCAGCTGGGGAAACGCACACGTGTGCTCCAAGCAAAGCCTCTGGGGATTCAAAGCCTCACCTGACAAAGTAGCTGAGTCTTCTCTCCACCTCCTGGTCCAACCACTTCCTGTATGGTGTGGGGTGGGCTGCTGAGCCTCCTTGGGCCTCTTCAAGGACTGACTCTTGTATGCCCTCGTCCCTGTGCTAGTCCTGTGGGGACTGGCACCCCAAGCCTTCATGGTCCAGGCTGAACCCTCCTCCCCCCAGGCTTCTGGTTGTCAGCCAACAGGAAACCGGAAGGAGGGAGGAGGCGGCGCTTAGAACATCTGCTGCCAGGACACCTCTCTGACCTTCAGCAGCGGCCTGACCCAGGGCACAGCCCCCAGCCACGCCCACCCAAGTCACAAGCTTCTCAGATGCCTCCTCCCAGAAGGATTTGGCTAGTCTCAGGCTGCTCTTCTGCCTGCAGGTGTGAATATCTCCCTCTGCTGCTGGCTGCTCCCCGCCGTTGATGGGTTTGTTTAAATCTGCCCCCACCGTGCACCCTGTGAACCATCTCCAGACCTCCACCTGTGTGACTCCGGGTCGCCTGGGCCTCAGCAAGCACAGCTTCAGCTTCAGCGAGGACCGAATAGCTGCTCAGGTCAGACGCCATCACTTAGGTCACCTGCCGTTCCCATCAGTCCTGAGAGACACGAGGGAGGCTGCCAAGAATAAGGCAGGCTTATTTCTAGAAAGCCTTAGCTGTACAGCCTCTGCCAGCCTCCCTCCAGGGGGTGTCCGCACAGGCTTGAGGGGAAACTCAGGGAAGCTGGCTGGGCCTGCATGGGCATCAGGGTTCCCAACACACCAGCAGGCGCGGGGTGAAGGACTCACACTCGGTCCTGAGACTTGGGGTCTTGGAAGCTGGAGGAGCCTTCCTTTGAAAGGCATTTAGGGGTTATGGCAGCGTGCAGAGGACAAAACGTCTAACACACACTTCCTGTGCTTCACAGCTGGGCCCACAGCAGCCTGGCCAGGGTCCAAATGCCCAAGGCCAGATGAGCCTGAGTTCTCAGCACCAACAGACCTTATCAAAGACAGGCAGCTGGCCCAGGCACCCTCCATTTGTCCTGGTGGAAACTGGCTCAGGCAGGAACCAGCCCATATTGTATGAGCGCTCAGGAAGTGGAGGTTAGAGAACTGAGAGCTCAACTACATATAGTTCCAGCCCCCCCACACACACCAATCAATTAATCCATCAACAAACCAGATTCTTAGATGGAGCCAAGAGGGTTCAAATCCAGCAGTGATAGTTCTGAATCATGACATGGTCACACCTGCAGACTTCTTAGCAAACATTGGCTCTTCTTATTAGTCCTCTTCCAGCAGCGGGAAGTTGTTAAAGAGTTTCAATGCTAACAAAATAATAAAATAGGATGATTATTTGGGCGGTCTTCTGATCATCTTTCATATTGGGGGGCTGGGAGGGGTGGAACCATGAGGAGAATTCTGGTGAGGAGGAAATGTTCAATTTTTATTTGGGTAGTGTTACTAGGGTCTATAGAACTATCACAGCCACTGAACTGAACACATAAGAAATGCATTTTATTGTACATGAGTTCTGCTCTAGATGTAAGATTTCATCCTGTTCTACTCTGTAGATGAGGCAGCATCATGGAGGTCCATGCAGAGGTGTGGCCAGATGTTGTCATCCTGTGCAGATGAGTAGAGGCTCTCTGTCACTTAAGGCCTTCTTCCTGCTACAAGTTCCTTCACCTGAAGCCGGTCTTGGGAATCCTGAATTCAGGACTTCTTTGTGCCTTTGTTTTTCAGGGTGGATCTACAAATGACTGGGTCAGAGTCACGCACCCGATCGTTATCGTTAGTGATGCTGTAAATCTTGCACAGAGAGTGTGTCTTGTAAAAGAAAGGATGCAGAGTGGACCAAAAGCAAAAGCAAGCACCCACTAGCAATCCCGATGTACCCCTCCTTGTTTAATTAGAACAAGCTTGCTAACATTTAAAGCTTGCTAAAGCGAAGGCCATCTTCCTTCCCTTATCCTGTTTATCTCTTTGTACACAAAGCAGTGCTTGTGACTAAGCACTCAGGGCTGAGTGAAACACAGGTTGAAACCTGGATGTAGGAGCGTGTCCACTGTTTTTACTTTCCTGAATTTCCCCACGTATTGTTATAGAAACAAATGAATCACATACTTGGCAGAGCCTGGCACATGGTTTACTAAAAGCAAGCTACTGTCGTCTGTTCCCCTTCTCTCTGAACAAAATTATTTCACCAGCAATTCCCTTAGAACACCTTTCAGATTGAAGCATACTTTTTATTACTTCCATGGAATACGCTAGATTTTAAACTTAAGGGGGGATTCCCTGCTTGAAATAAATGCCTAGATGGACTGTTTCACCGATGTATCATCCCGGAAGTTTCAGAAACATCAGTTCCAAGCAGGAACTGCTTCAAGCAACCTGGATCCCAACATGTGCTGTGCTTGGCCTTGAACATCAGAAACCTGGACATGCTACACTCAGTAAGCAACCCTGCCACCCACCAACAGTTAAGACTGCTACAGGGTGAGCTGGAGAAATGTTATCCCCGTAATGAGAAGGCTGTGAATCCACCCCATGAGCCACACAGCTACATTGAGACCTCATTCAAGCTGCCTTTCTGCTCAAATCTTGCTCTTGCTTGCTCCTCCTGGTCAGCCCAATGCACTACCAAGCAAGCGGTCCAATTCTACTAAGAGAGTTCCCAGCTCTTCTGACAACCAGAAGCAGGTGACTCCAGTCCACAGTCATAACTCAATAAACGAATCCCCTCAGGCCCGTGAAGCCACCTCCAACAGGCTCATTAAAACTGGATTCCCCAGGTTCCCCTGGCTCTGGATGCTCAAGTGGGCCTGGCCGTCAAGCTGGAGCTACTCAGAGTAGTCCCTGGACACTGCCGCATTCTGCTCAAAACTATTTCTTCTGGCTTTGAGAGAGAAACACAGTATGCTTGGGTGATGTCAACTACCCGCACCACCCGACCACTGCATGCAGACACATACATTACAGCAGTTCTTTTAGATGGTATCCAAACAAACATTCGAGAAGAAACGTTTAAACCAAGAGGGCCCACTGGACGCATCCACTCAAGCTGCATGCTATGCTGCTGGAATGCAAAGTGGGCACAAGTCAAACTGCCACACTGCATGCGTGTCTGGCCTTGCCCTGAAGCAGGGCGACAGGTTGCTGACTGAAAACAGCATCCTTGCCTCACCCAGCGCAGGAAACGCCGGCTGGATTAGGAAGCTTCTCTGGCTGTGGCTAGGTGCCGTTAATCTTGTCAGTCCGGCTGCATGAGAGCCTTAACCTCTGACAAGGCGCACCTCCATGCACCCGAACACTGACAAGACGTACCTCCATGCACCCTAACTCTGACAAGGTACGTCTCCACCTCCTCCATGAATGTCTACAAGGAGACTTCAGCTGACCATGGGATCCTGGAGGCATCAACTCAAGGACTAGGGGCCTGCGTAGAATAAAAGGGAGTATAGGATACTAGAAGATCAGCTATATTTTTAAAACAGGACAGTATTTCTTTCCTTCCCACTTTCTAACCTAAAGAGTGTCTGTGTGCTACCCATCTGATTCAGGCGTAATCACAGGGAGAAATTCGACATCACCTTTCTTTCCTCACATCTTTTTACTGTCACGTGATAGAGAACAGCTGTAGAATGCATTAAAAATGCTACAGATAGGGAAACCTCTAAGCAGACACTAAATTAACACCCTTCTCCAAAGAACTTGTTTCAAAATTTACAAGCTGCTATTCAGTCAGGACATAAAGAAAAATATTTAACAGAAAATTACCAACATTCACTTCTATTTTTGCATAGAAAATGGTTAATTCTTTGGTTCACTGTAATATGCTTATTTAAATCCCTGAGAGACTCAAAGTTTCCTAAGTGCAAATTCGGGTCTCCTAAATTAACTTTAATGCTTCCAAACTCTGTAAATTTGGAAATTTGCAACACCTCCATAACAAATTAGCATCAGATGTTTGCTTCCCATATTATACAATTATATTGGAGGTTTTAGCTTAGACGTCCTAAAAATAACAAAACAAGTCACTTGGTTTCTCACAAATGATCTTAAATAAAATACTGTAGTCTGTCTGATCTGAAATAATGACACCTTAGTTCATTAAAGAGTCAGAAATACAAGTACAGTAGGGAAGAGTTCAAATAACTGATGGTCCCCAGAAGCAAAGTATGCATCCTGTAGGCTGCTTCTAAATACTTAAAAGTAGGTAATAATGAAGTTGTAATGCCCACTGTGTATACTGGTGAGATATACCATGTACAGGAGGGTAAAATTTTTGCCTTAAGTTATAATTACAATAGCAAATGGGCTTTTAGTCAGTACCTGTTACTATAATTGAAAGCACGCCTGTTCTCTGATGTTAGCTTGGACTTTTGGACTCAAGATTCCAGTATACATAAAATATATACAAAATGCTTGTCCCTTCTCTAAACATCCAAGAAAAAAAGTGACAAACCTAGAAGCAGCACTTAACCCTGAGGTAACATCTTTCTGCAAAAGCACAAGCGTGCACACGAAACAGCCTGGAGAGAAAGTTGCCAAAACATGTGGTAGAAGCCACAGTACCTCATAGGGAACCAAACTCTATCCAGGGTGAAAGCAAACAGCCTCCTAACCTTTTAGTCTTCTGATTCTGCAAGATAATTTCTTTTATGCTTTTTCTCAATAATAAAAAGTCAAAGGACAATTATTTTTTAGCAGAAAAAAATGTAATATTAGTAAATATAAATGCATGGCAATTACCTGAAAATTCTGTTTTACATGTGTAACATTCATACACGGGAATACACAAGGCAAAGTAACTCAAAGTAAAATTAATCAATATTCTTTTAGAAAAGCATTCACTATCTATAATATAGACTGATAAAATCTTGTATTAAATATAAATCTATGTGCTGGTGAAATTTCTAAAAATCCCTGAAACTAGTTGTCAGCCATCGCATGAATACTTTGTTTTTAAAATAACATTCCAAGAGTTTCGCATTTCATATATTTTAATAGTTTTATTTGGCAGAGACGCCTAAGAAGTTTTTTAAAAAACACTTTCAAAGGGAACACCCTTTACCATAAAATAAATTGCGTGATTTGGGAAGACAAACCTCAAATGTACACTTTTTACTTTGCCAATCTGAGAATTAGTACAAAAAACATAGTCCGTTGAAATATTTTAAAAATGTAAAAACCAGTCCAGCAACAGAGCTATATAATCTTGATGTAAAAGTCCTTATATCAAATTCTGTCCAAATTATTTTTGCAATATACTTTAGTCTCTCAAGTTAGTCCTCACTGGCGGCTGGCTTTCCCGTTGTCTGCTGCCTCCACCCTGAAACGAAACAGAAAGGAGATGAGGTGATAAGTGAAAACCTTCACTACCTGTCACTAGGCTGACAACAAAGATGGGAGGAAGATGTTGAGAGCTGGGGTCCTGTGGCTAGTCCAGCAGTCCCCTCATGCAGTCCCCTCGCACAGGAAGGAGAGTGAGGACAGCCTGCTCCCCAGAGCTCTCCCCTTGCCCCCTCGCCCCTCTCCAAGGAAAACGGGGGGGGGGGGGAGCCAGTGGAGGCCGGGGGGAGATAGAGGAAGGTATCTTCCTTAAGATCCTTAGGAAGGAAGCCAGGTTCCATGTAAAACACCAGGTGGAAACCACACTGGCCTGTACTTCAGGCCCTGGTGGGCGGAGCCTGGTAAACTCCAGAGGGAAGCAAAAAGGAGGTAGAAGCAATCGAGGATGATTCTAGAAGTCACCTTTGGGCCTTTATGGGGACACACAGTACCCTCTAATACACACACACACACATACACACACACACACAACACACAAACACACACAATAAATGAATAAAGCTTCTTTAAAAAAAAACAAGGAAAACGTCTCCACCATTTACTCAAAAGATTTATTTCTATTCTACCTAAGAAATTCCTTTCACCAATACATTTTAGGAGAATTTCTTCTAAAAACTATTGTTTAAAATAATGAGTTCTAAAATTTATTCCATTACAACATCTTAATATTGTATTACTTGATGTGGAAATAGTTCCTCTTAATAAATATTGAAAAAATAATGCCCAAAGGGGCAAATACTGTCATATTATGAGTAGTAAGTTGGACTTTACATGCGTGTCAAGAATCAGGTCAGCTCATTTTTTCTCCCATAAGAAGTATGTACGAGAGCTGGAGAGAGAGCTCCGGGGTTAAGACTCTGCCTTGAAAGCAGTAGATCCCAAGTCCCATGTAAAAATACCAGGTGGAACCAGCGTCGGCCTGCACTTCTAGCCCTGATGGAAGGTGCCTGGGAAATCCCAGAGCAAAGCAAAAAAAAGGAAGTGGAAGCAATCCAGGATGATTCCTGAAGTCGCTTTGAACTCCACGAGAACACACAGTGCCCTCTGATACACACACATGTACGCACAAACATGCACACACACACAAAATGAAAACGAGTTAAAGAAAAAGGAAGTATGCCTGATTCATAACAGCAGTAGAAACGGCTAGCCATGATAAGCAAGAAGTGTTCACGGAGGGACCACACAATTCACCAAACCAGTTTCTAGAGTAAGCAGCACAGACCCATTTTCCTCCTTAAGGTGTTGATACAACTCAGCTCTGTTGTTGACAGAGTTCAAGCGTCCAGCAAACTCCTGGTGCTTTCTGGAATTGGCTGTGTTGATTCTGTTACTCCACAAGGACAGTAAGGACATAGGCCCTGGTGCCACATTAGAAAAAAGAAAAGAAAAGTGAAAGCTTAACACTTCCAAGTTTACAAATTGACCCTTAATTCCATCGTTCACATCATCCTATTCAAGAGCAGCCTTCTTTCAAGAGCACGTGGAGACAGGGCGAAGAGCAGCATGCTCAAAGGCAGCATTACGTCACCACCTGGGAGCTTCAAGCCAAGCTCTCAGATGCTGCCAGCATCTACTCACAGCAGCAATACAAGGCGCAAAGCAGTAAAGGAGGCAAATATGCTGACGCTTTACCACCTGCTTCAAGACTTACGTCGCAGACACTGTGATGGCATGGAACTGGTGAAATGAAAGGGAGCCCAGAACACATACATTTTGTTTTAAAGATGCTAAATATGTATTTTTACTGCCTAGTTCTCAGACACACATATTAACTAATGCTGCACAAAACAAAAGCTTGCTGGTCAAATCATCATCACCGTGGGTACCTTACCTTTTGACTTCTCCATAAGTGGTGTTTCATCCATTTCAACAAGGGGCTTTTTGTTTGGAGGTTCTGGAGAATCGGGCGAATCCTTTATAATCTCAGCTTCGGCCAAGTCTTCTTTTCCCCGTTCTAAGATTCCTTTTAATCTTTAGGGACACAAACAACGAAACGGAGTTCAAGTGTAGCCTGCAAACTGCCTGATGATGATTATCTTTGCACAGTATCTGTTTTCATAAAGCATATCTGATCTTACAGAATAATCTAACATCAGGAACCAGAATTAAACACATTCCCTTTCTCTTCAAAGTAAGAAGGCACTAGTTCCAGGGTCAGTCCGCTGAGAAACAGGAAAAACTGGAGCGAAAGTCAAGAAGCTGTCACAGTTAGGCACAGATGTCAACTTGACTGTTGAGGGTTTGAATTAGTGGCTGAGTTTACCCAGAGCACACCTGCAAGAGACTGTCTAGCTGATGGGGAAGGCCCAGCCTATGGTGGGTGGGATCAGGCCCTGGAATAATCACGGACAGCTGGTTGAGAGAGTTGGCATCCTTCTGTTCACTTGGCTAGACGTGCTCATCTGGCAAGTAAGGACTGTCCACCTCTCAGCTGTTATGCAGTGATGGTGTGGCCAGTTCCCTCAGCCCTGGTGTTGGTTCGTGCTCTCCCGTCAAGCTGGACTGAGAACTATAACCGCACTGTCGTACGGAAATAAACCCCTTGTTCCCTTAAGCTGTTTGATGGTCATTTACCAGGAACCATGCAGGCTGAATGCAACAAAGCTAACGTTAAAAAGGTGGGAACAGTGCATCACTCAGAGGTGCCTCACGATTTTAGTGACAGAGCAAACATGGTTCCAAATTACAAATGAGGCTAAGATACCATCAGCTCTTGTCTCCCAGCCGACGCCTAGGGAGACGCCTGATAGTCACGAGCTACCAAGTTTCTCTGGGGAAAGCGCTTTCAAGGTGCACATGAAGGTCAACAGGACTGAAGTACTTCTTTCTTTTTAAAAGGGGTAGGAAAAAGTGAATTTTTAAAACCGAGAATGAAACTGTTTTACTTATCTATGAAATCCAGAACTGGCTTCAACGCATTCCTGTGGGAGCAGGGGCGAAGGCCGTGGCTGAGAGAATTCCACGTGCCCTGACACTTGGCATGAAGACTCCTGGAGGCAGGTGGTGGCTACTGATTTGTTGTGTAGCTGTGTGTGTTCATTACGTTCCATAATGAAAAGTTCTGCTTTGTTTTTAAGGGACTTACTACATGCCATTATAAATTCACCTAGCTGTCTGCCTGATTTCTGGAAAGGAGGTGGGAGGAACTGCCATTATTGTATTTTTGTTTATAGTTCACAAATTGAACGTTGATCACCATATAAATAACAAACCAAGAGTACCGGGAGAAATGTTTTCAAAATTAAAAGTGAATACTCTTCATCTTTGCTCAAAGGGCAACTTGGGCCTAATTTACCTAGGATAGCACTGTCCACACCTGGCTGCAGTCACCGAGCTGCTGGCCTCTCGCTACCAGACGCAGAGGTCAAGTGCCTAATCGTATTTCCCGAAATTCATAACGAATAAACCACATCATGCACTATATGATATTTAGAAGCTAATTAGGAAGAATTAATAGGTTTTTGCCCTAATAGAAAAACTCATACTTTTTAAACCCGAGACGCATCTGATAACATTATAGCAAAGACAGCCTGGTGATCTACACATGCCATAGTCACCTCTCTGAATCTTGCCAAGATTTTTCCTGTTCATAATCTTTCACCGCTTTCTCGGACTTGTCCTCTTTGTCCTCCCTCTTTCTGCCTCGTTTCTTTCGTTCCTCCTCTTCTGGGGGTTTGCTCCGACAAGCCATCAGACATTCCAAGACTCTCTGATGTTTCTCTGAGTTGTTGATATGGGCTCTGACCAGGGTTTCTAGTTCATTCCACATGATACGGTATTGCTCATCTCTGCAGCAAACATTTAAAACAACATTCTCGAGAAATGTTCTTTATGTTTAAATACATAAAAATAAATAACACTGAAGTGTTATTTGTTACTGATAAATAAAAATAAACATGTCCATCTTTCTCTTTTTTCTGTTTGCAGTATGTCTGTCTGTGCGCCTGTGGAGGCTCCAGGGGACTTAGGGACTGTGGGGTCTCCCAGGACTGGAAGTGCAGGCCTGTGTTTTTTACATGGATCTGGAATTCAAACTGAAAACCTTCTGCCTATGAGGCAGAGGTTTAACTCCTGAGCCAGCTCTCCAGTTCCCATCTTTTCTTTTATCTTACAGCTAATGACAGAAGCCCGAGTTATAAAGTACCCAAGTCTTCTACCCTGTATCACTATGATGTGTACACAGACTCACGCGCGTGCACACACACACACGCGCACACACACACACGCGCGCACACACATTTTTCTCTCACTCTCTCTCTCATGTACATATGAAATATGTTATCTTAAAAAACAATGTGTAAACATGATTATGAAAAAAATTAAGGAAAGCACTACCTTTTAGGTCCCTTTCCTCTTGTACCAACTGTAGAAATAGGTAAGGGATCATTTTTTCTTTCCATATCAACTAAGTTGTAAATAGTTTTTTGACAGTTTAACACATCTTCTTCTGTCAAAGATTCTTTCACAATGACACTGGCTAATGGAACTACCTGTTAGATTTGGGGGTGGGGGGAGAAAAGAAAATCTGTCTTGAAAAACAGTTATCAAATTATTGAGCAAGAGCCTGACTCTAATGAGCGCCAGGGTGACAGAAACCTTAGTGATTACGTCTGCTCGCAGTCCTAAGTCCTTAGCTGGAGCAAACCTGTGCTTCTTGCTTGAGAAATGGCACAGGTCACAAACATCAAAGCTTGTGTGTGAGCCACACAGCTACGGTAGAGGAGAAGAGAAGCACTCACCGCTTGCATGTTGAAAATGGTGGTCTGTGAGATAATCATAGGCCAGTAGCGGGTGTGCTTTTCTAACTGATCTTTTGCTCGTTCCAAAGGGACCTCAAGATTTCCATCGATTTTGTATCTGGGGTCTAGAAAAGGAGTTAATCTGTTTTCCCTCATAAATTCACCAAAATCCTAATGATAACCAAATAAGATAAAATTAGAAGCTTTTTCTAGCGTTTCAGTGTGGGTTACATGTAACAGTCTGTTTCTCTCACTTCTGTCCTGGGACAGGCAACAAAAACTTTTGTCCTCACAGTGGCCCCACCTCACTACCTGCCCCGCTCCCTTTTAAACTGGCCTCTGGGCAATAGAAATGAAGAACGTCTCAAATGGGGTCGAACTTACACTATTTTTAAATACCCAGGACATTCGCTTCGTTTCTCTCCCATAGCTTGGCTGTTCCCCACCACAAAGAAGATAGCCTGATTACTTAAAAGCTATTTGATAAATCATCAAAATCTTAACCAGCATTTATTTATCTTGGAATGATGAAATTAGAGGTAATGTAGTTTTCTGGGTTTTTTAGCAGTTTGTATGCTCTTAGTTTTCCACAATGAATATTGACTACCTTTCCCCTTAAAAAACCAGGCTTAAGAAAGCCTACCAAAATACAATTAAACTGCTTAACACTTTGTGGCTTATGGGATATTACACACATAAATCCACATTCAATTCCTACCACCACATCAAAAAGCAGACAACACTGAAAACCAAGTATGAAAATGGGAGAGAGAATGAAAAACCAAAATCAGGACAGAATTACTATGAAAAAAACTATCAATTAATTGTATTACTCTCTTTATAATAGAAAAGTTACGGTTACTGATCCTCTCAGTAATACAAAAGCTGATGTTATTTTAAAGTAGCAGACATGAGAACATTCAATGTTGTTTGGCATTTAAAGTGTAAATTAAATCCCCTGGAGAGTATCAGCTCAGTTTTCCTTACTCTGTACTTTCGGTGTGCCACCCCAACCCAGAGACTTCTCTTACATGCCAAATGCATAACATGGAAGAGGAAGGAGGGACACATCTTTCCAGCAGACTACAGAAATTCAGTTCCCTGCACTCCTCTCCAAACCTCTTCTTTCCGTAATCTTATTTCTTAAGCATGTAAGAAGAACTTAATAACTGCCAATACTTGCTAGCTGATGATAGACTCAAAATGAAATTTACAGATAAAGTCTTACTGTAATCCTGTAGTCTGTAACTCTTCCCCCACAACCTTCGCTAATTGAAGGTGGATCCTCTAGAATGGACCGACAACTGCTAAGGACGTGCAGAAATATCTCTCCTCCGTGGCTACTGAGCATATGACTAATGACTTTGGAACCTGACTTTCGTGGTTGTTCCAATAAAACAGAACGACCTGTTAAAAAAGCAAGATATGCTATCAGCAGAGACATTCAAACAGGCTTTTGTTATTGAAGTCTGGAGTCTTTCATTTTATTGACTGAGCCCATATTTTACCCACACTTTAACGCCAAAAGATCTAATTTCAGCCTTAGCTTAGACATGTTCACATGGAATTTTGCTCCTAGACATTCAAAATGAAAATGAAAACTCTTGAAGTCCCAGGCTAGTAACACTAAGACAATGTCTGGGGAGAAGGGGATCTCAGTTCCGTTCCCAAACACCTCCTCACATCCAGCTGTGGTTAACGCTTTTCCCATCACCCAGCTACTGTAACATCTTTCTATTCAATATGCCAAATGCTGTTAAATTTGGATTTTTTAACATAGTATGATAATCACAGTGTATTTAATGTTACGATGAAATTAACCTTACAATAAAGATAGGCAGACTTGGTAGCTCAAGAGTTCCAAAGACTAAATTATCATGAAAATTACCAGAAGAGCTTTGGAATTTAAAGGATAGAAGCCAATAGTTGATACATTAAAAACTATTACATGGTGTGATACTGAAAATATTTAGAAGTCATAAAAGTATTAAAGTAAAAATCAATTTATATATACTTAGTAAATCAACATTCAATGTATCGAGATATTAATCTCGCTTCCAAAAACATCAACTTAGACTTAAATTATCCAAAAGTATGTTAATAAAGTTTGCTGAAAGCAAGAAACCTTAGCAAAATTGTTAGAGCAATGACTTCTCAGAGTTGTGTTCTAGCTAATGATCCCACTTAAAATATGTAAACTGCAGTAAAACCAGTCAATGATGAAATTACCATTGAGAAGAAAATTAGTAAGGCAGGAAGAAGGTCTACTATTTACATCTACAGGTGAAATTCGATAAGCTCCGGTACAATAGTGTAGCTCTGAAACAGAAGAAAACACTGATTTCAAAGAAGATAAAGAAATATCGCCACAATTAAAAAAAAAAAAAATCTTGCTTATTGAGTCCTCAGCGCAATGAAATACGATACTTCACAGGACTACTTACCAATATTATTCGTCCTTGGAGTGCACCACTTTAATGTGACTGTCTCTTTGAATGGACCTTCTCTGCTACTGCCACCCACGTGAGTGTCGCCTTGGAAACGGCAGAAACAAAAACATTACTAAACTCCCCAGTTATCAAAAAGCTCCATTAAGAGACAAGATCTGTGCGAGAGCATCTTTTTTATAAATTTGCCAAGGAAAAAACCAACTGGAGGATGTTCATTAGCTATGATTAAAATAAATATACAATTTCTCTTCTAATTTTTGATTAATCATTCAGATCACTATCATGACAACCACTAACAAAAAACCAAAAATTTCAAACATCACAAACGTCATGCCTGCTCATACCACTAAACATGAAACATCCATGCAAAACTCAGAGAAGACTTAAGGAATCTAAAATATTTACTGGATCCTAAACCTTTTCTTTGGGAGAAACATGAGGTTCTAGGAAATAAACATGTAAGCAGATGTGACAACCCTGCTGCCTCAACGGAACCTGCGGTGGACTGAGTACACAGGTGTTCATGCAACAATGAAAGTGAAATCAAAAGCAAAGCACTGAAGACATGAACAGGGCTATGAGCACTTCTAGCAGAAAGAGATGACCTGCTCCAAGACAATGGGAAAGGGTCCTTGAGAGGTGAAGACTGCTGTGAGTTCTACGATTGATCAAAAATGAGAGAAATGGCTGAAAAAGCTTTCACAGATGTCAAGGCCATGTGGCAGGAGGGCGCAGGAGGACCGCAGATCTGCATGGATGACCCGGAGCTACTGTGAGCTGGAGAAGTGCCTGGCACCTCAATGCTACTCCACAGAACCAGTACTATTCCACAGCGTCTCAGTGCTATTCCAGAGCCTCAGTGCTGCTCCACACATCCTCAGTACTACTCCACAGCTCAGTGCTACTCCACAGAAACCTCAGTGCTACTCCACAAAGCCTCAGTGCTACTTCACAGAGCCTCAGTGCTACTCCCGAGCCTCAGTGCTAGTCCACACATCCTCAGTATTACTCCACAAAAACTCAGTGCTGCTCCACAGAAGCTCAGTGCTGCTCCACAAAGCTCAGTGCTACTCCACAGCTTAGTGCTACTCCACACAGCCTCAGTGCTGCTCCACAGAAGCTCGGTGCTACAATCGGGAAAGTCTGCAGAAAAATGGCTCAGGTGATCACACTGCAAGGGCCTCAGGAAATGTCTTACCACTTTTCAGGAAATCGACGTGTGCGTCTTTGTGATGAAGCAGCTCCACATCGTAATTGGCAGAAGTGTTAGCGTGTTGTTCTTCCTTTAAGCAAAATTCAAGACATTTCAAATAACTTGAGTTTGCTTGCAAAATTTAGTGAAATGATTCATTTTTACTTTTTGCATGAAATGAGGTCAAATACATTGAGCTAAAATGGGACAAATTCCTTAGTAATTTATTTAAAGATGCAATCGTTTTCATCATTTCAAATGTTATTTAAATTTGAGTGTTTTTTTTACTCCTAATGTATTGGCTTGTCAATATGTTTTATATACAAATACAAATGAAATGATTTAAGTGAAACAACTGTTAAAAAGAGCACAGAGCATCTTTGAAACAGCGGCACACAGAGGTCATGTTCAACAAGCGAGTTGCATGTTACCTAACTAACACTACATTTCTTATGTCTCATAAAATCTGATACTGGACTGTTATTTTACTTATCAACTGCTTCTGCATAAAAAAGATTCTAGAAGTTGGAGAGATGGCTCAGGGGTTAAATCTCTGCCTCACAAGCACAAGGATCTGAGTTCAGATCCTCATTCACATAAAAACACCAGGTGGAAACAGAAGTGGCCTGCATTTCCAACACTAGAGGGCAGAGTCTGCGAAATTCCAGAGAGAAGTAAAACGAAGGTAGAAGCAATCCAGGATTCCTGAAGTCATCCTTGGGCCTCCAGAGGCATACATAGTGTCCTCTGATCTGACACACACACACATACACACACACACACACACACACACACACACACACACACACACAAATAAATAAATAAACGAATAAACAAATAAAAAGTCTGTGACTTGAAAATGTTAAAAAAAAAAAAAAAAAAAGATTCTAAGGACAAGCTTCAAGTTAATAACACAGAACCAGCCAATAGAGTTAGGAACGTAACAAGGCAGTGCCAACTTTCGAAAAGGCTGAATTGGCCAGTCTGCCATAATCTCAGGATCTGGAGGCTGAGGGAGAAGGATCTGGAGTACCACATAAATATGCACTAAATATAAATCCTGTCTCAGAAAAGGGGGAGAGGGGAGAAAGAAAAAAAGAAAGGCTGTAAGGATATATATGAAATTTTAAACTTAGTATCTATATATCTTAGATATAATCAATACAATGAACTTGGTTTTACCAACAACTTATCTAAAGCTTACCATGACCAGACATTTTACTGATACAGGATAATTTGATGACAATATGAAAGTGAACAGGGAGCAACAGATTACTAAGAAACATTATTGATAAAATCATAGGATTTAGATGCCTGCCCCTCATGGCATTCCACGTCTGGTGTCTATGAGTTCTCCTCTTTCTCTCCTTTACTAAACTCTACCTTAATCCTAAAAAACAAAACAAAACAAAAAATCATAGGATTCACATTTATGGTTTTTCACCTACAAAATAACACGACTGGAAGCAATGGGCTACTTTTCCCTAAATTAGATTTATTAAGCTATAAATATCTTTATACTTGGGGTGGAGAGGGTAAGAACAAAAACACAAACAAAATATCTATTAGAATACATAAAATTAGTCAAATCTAATACCACAGCTCTCAGGAAAAGAATAATAGATTATATTTTGTTAAAGTAAAAAAAATGTGGAATGACATGTTCTGACTAGAGATAAGAAGGTATTTTGGGGGCTGGAGAGGTGGCTCAGCAGTTAAACCTCCGCCTTGCAGGTGGAAGGTCCTGAGTTCGGATCCCAGATCCCACGTATAGACGCCAGGCGGAAGCGGGGGCAGCCTGCGCTTCTGGTCCTGGTAGGGCGGAGCCTGTGAATCCCAGGGCAGAAGGAGGTGGAGGTGTCCATTGTAGGGCGCCGCCCTGAATGCCGCCATTCTAAGATGGCGCCAGTTCTCCTTCTCCTCTCAGCAAAACAAGCCAATGCGCAAGCGCCAGGCCCATTTCCCGCTCTAGCCCTGATCGCAAGACCATCACGCCACCTCGGGTGACACGCCCACTACCAATCAGGTGCTGCCACGTCCAAGACGGGACAGAATCCCTATATAAGGGTGGCGGTTTAGGCAGTTGGGTCTCCGTGCTGAAAGCTAGTGCTCTCCCTCTCAAGATGCATTAAAGCTTGCTACAGAAGGATCCTGATCGTGTTGCGTCGTTCTTGCTGGCGAGACGAGCAGCGCAAAACAACTGGTGCCGAAACCCGGGAACCACATCGTCCGCACCGTCGGAGACCCCCTGGTGACAGGGAGGGTTCAGAACTGTAGCGCAGACTACGCCTCAGAAAGGTATGTTCACTCTTTCACCTTCCTAATTCAAAATGATCGAGCTTCCTGAAATTCTTGCAATAGTAATCCTGATATCCTTCACTCTCTTTGTTTTCTGTTTTCGTTATTGTTGTGATCTTATTTGGAAAATGATAAAAAACTGTCTTGAAGTCGAAAACTGCGAAAAAGCCCGATCGGCAGGACAGCTCACTTTAGAAACAGTGCAAGAGGGCATGTCAGAATCTGAGCGTAGTGAGAGGATGGGTGCGCGCAAAAAAGAACCCCAAACCGTCATAAGTGAAAAAGGACCTCCCAGACAACCTAATAAGGATAGGGAGAGAAGAAAAGTGAGTAAAAACAAACTTACCAAAGAGTCTGACAAAGATAAAGAAAGAGAACTAGATAATGCGTCTAATCCCCCAAACAAAAAACCAGGTTCATGGTGGGAGCCCATATATGACCCCACTTCAAGACCTAGGTTATATCCAACCCAAGAGCTTGCTGCTCTTAGTTTTACTTCCTCTGATGATGAAGATTCGAGGATAAACACAGAGGATGAGGCCGAGCTTGAAGAAGCGGCTGCCGCATATGACCCAGAAAAATGGCGCCCTCTTCATAGACAGCCTATGAAGGAAAGACCTCTAATGGTTGTCCCTTCTGCTCCGCCTCCTTTTGCACCCTCTGCTTCACGATTACCCAAACAGACTCGCCATAAACTCAGCCTTGCCTTTCCAATTTACGAGGGAGAAACAGGAAATCAGCTTACAAAAATTATACAGGGGCCCCAAGAACCTTTTTCTGAATATGTGGCTAGGATAATGGATGTGGCTGGAAAGATTTTTGGTGATCCAGATACTATAGCTCCTTTTATAGAACAAATAATCTTTGAACAAGCCTCACAGGAATGCCGCAATGCTATAGCTCCCAGAAAAAACAAAGGTTTACAAGATTGGCTTAGAGTATGTAGAGAAATAGGGGGCCCGCTGAGTAACTCTGGACTCGCGGCGGCTATTCTCCGAGCACAGCAGCGCCCCCCCCATGAAAAACAATGGTCGCTCCTGCTACAATTGTAAAAAACCTGGCCACTTTGCAAAAGATTGTCGCGAGGCTAAAAGAGAACAAAAACCCCTTACTCTGTGCACCAGGTGTCAAAAAGGATATCACCCCGTTAAACAGTGCAGGTCAATAAGAGACCTGAAGGGCAATCTTTTGCCTCCTCAAGAGGTCTCCTCTGAGCCAGAACAAAAAAACGGGTCAATGGGCCCCCGGCCCCGGGGCCCCAAGAAATACGGGACCCATTTTGTCAAAACCGAGAACCCAGAAATTCCTCAAAACCAGCCACAAGATTGGACTTGCACTCCGCCGCCACAATCTTATTAATGCCTCAATTGGGTGTTCAAGCCGTCCCTCTTCAGCCTCTACAACCTCCCCTACCCAAACAAACTATAGGTCTAATAATTGGAAGAGGCTCTCTAACCGCTCAGGGGTTGATAGTTCACCCTGGTCTGATAGACAACCATCATACCTCAGATATTCAACTCTTATGCTCCAGCCCCCAGGGTATCTTCTCTATTCAAAAAGGAGATCGAATCGCTCAAGTCCTTATTCTTCCGGCCCCAGAAAAAACGACCTCCTCACAACCGATGCCCATGGGATCTTCCGGACCTGACATGGCTTATTTGACCTTAACCTTAAATACACGTCCAAAACTTGTTCTCACTATAAACAATAAAGATTTTGAGGGTATCCTTGATACTGGAGCAGACAAGAGTATCATCTCCACTTATTGGTGGCCACAACACTGGCCCATAAGTAAATCCTCCCATTCCCTTCGAGGCTTAGGTTATCAAGATAGCCCTAACATGAGTACTAATAGACTTAAATGGAAAACAAATGAAGGTAAAACAGGATGGTTCACTCCATATGTTTTGCCCTTGCCTGTTAACCTCTGGGGAAGAGATATCATGTCTCAATTGGGTTTAACCCTCACTAGCGAGTTCCCCACTCATGTTAGAGACATGATGGAAAAAATGGGTTACAATGAGGGTCAGGGGCTGGGACGTTATAATCAAGGTGACTCGTGTCCTCTTTCACCCAAGATAAAATTAGATCGGGTCGGTTTAGGTTTTTTCTAAGTGCCACTGAGGTAATCCGGCCCATACCTTGGATAACGGAGGTTCCTGTATGGGTTCCTCAGTGGCCTCTAACCTCCGAAAAACTCCAGGCTATGATAGACATTGTCTCTGAACAACTTTCATTAGATCACATTGAGCCCTCCACCTCACCATGGAATACTCCAGTTTTTGTTATAAAAAAGAAATCAGGAAAATGGCGTCTGTTACATGATTTAAGAGCCATTAATCAGCAGATGTCGCTATTAGGCCCTGTTCAGAGAGGACTGCCAATGCTCTCTGCTCTCCCAAAAGGATGGACTACGCTCATCATTGATATCAAAGATTGTTTCTTTTCCATCCCCCTACATCCTCAGGACAGACAGCGTTTTACTTCTGAAACATTACGCAAACACTTTTCCTTGACAAGGCAACAGGCACGTGACATAGTCATTAATTGTCAAAATTGTTGCCAATTCTTGCCTATCCCCCACACTGGAGTTAATCCTAGAGGCATTTCCCCGTTGCAGGTATGGCAAATGGATGTGACTCACATCCCCTCTTTTGGGAAATCTCAATATATACATGTTTCTGTAGACACCTACTCGGGCATCATCCATGCCACCTCTCTCTCAGGTGAAAAGACCTCTCAGGTTATTCAACATTGCCTTGAAGCATGGAGTGCATGGGGCAAACCTAAGGTTCTAAAAACAGACAATGGACCAGCTTATACTTCCCAAAAATTCAAACAATTTTGCTCACAGCTACAAGTGACACACATTACTGGCCTGCCCTACAACCCCCAGGGTCAAGGCATAATTGAAAGAACCCACCGGACACTCAAATCTTATCTAATTAAACAAAAAGGGGGACCCATAGCGTCCCTATCTCCTGGTCCAAAGGCAGCATTATCTTTGGCACTTTTCACTCTGAACTTTCTCAACTTAGATGAATCAGGAAGAAGTGCCGCTGACAGACATTGCTCAGAACCTCAGAGACCACAGGAGTTAGTAAAATGGAAAGATATTTTGACTAATCAATGGAAAGGCCCGGATCTAGTTTTAATTAGGTCCAGGGGAGCTGTATGTGTCTTTCCACAGAGCGAAGAACATCCATTTTGGATCCCACAACGGCTAACAAGAAACATCCATATCCAAGAAAATGAAGCCACAGATATTAAGACTGATAATGCTGATCCTGATGAGAAATCTCCAGTCTCGCTCCGAGCACAGATGGGGGATAATGTCCACGTTCCCCCTGCCCATGCCGGTGATGTATAATGCTAACATTTTCCCTCGCCTGTTTACTACTAATCGAACGCTTGGATTGCCTTTTCTACCTACAGACTCTACTATAGAAACCTTAAAAGAAAACAGGACTTTGTCATTGCCTGGTAGTCTCTGCTTTGTCATCGAAACCTCTCAGGTTTCCTCTTCCTGCATAACGCTTTATAATCAATCTTTTGCACAGCTTGGTGCGACTGTTAAAGATAAACCCAAGGTTGGTAATAAAGCTGTTTTTAGGGCAAATTCCACAATTCTGTTCGGCTGGTGGCCAACAGCCAACTTTTCAAACTCGCTCCTCTTGTCCCCCCAGCCTAGGTTTGCTCCTTTCTGCAAAGGAGCTAGAGATGACCAGTCCATATTACCCTGGACTGGTTGTCAAGCACGAGTGGCAGGCATGATTCATGATACGTTTACTTTTTCGCCTCGTATAGGCTCCTCTGTTGGTAACTTTACATCAAATGACCCATGGAGCGTTGATGCTGATCCTTTTAATATATGGCTTCTTTGTGGAATTAATGGTAGCTGTACTGATCTAACCCCCCTGTCAATGCTTTTGGGGGGCGCTGTAGGGTCTGCTGAGTTAAGCTATAATCAATCTGACTCTGATAATATTCTATCTGACCGTTTCAAACTTAAACAAAGGTTCCCTCCAACCGCTGTCTGCGTGTGGCCTCCTTTTATTTGGATAGTTAGTAACAATGCCACCTCCTCCACTATAGATTGTAGTAATAAGCAATGCTCTTATACCCTTTGCTGGAACGCAAGTACCCACTCTTTGGCGGTTGTGGCACGAATGCCTCGCTTTTGTCCCTGTTCCCATTGAAGCCCCTAGTTCACTGTCACTGTTTCGATCAAAAAAGAGACTTTGGGATCACCGCTGCTATTGTCAGCATTGTAGCCACCGCGGCCGTCGCTGCTTCACTTACGGCCTCGGCTTTGGCGTTGTCAGGGACTGTCAAGGCAGCAACAACTATCAATGAGCTGTCCTCCTCAGTCTCCTTAGCTATGGACAAACAGCAGTCGGCAAACACCCAACTACAAGGAGGACTGTTGCTGGTTAATCAACGTATTGATTTGGTTCAAGAACAAGTAGATATACTGTGGCAATTAGCACAGTTGGGATGTGAAAGAAAAATGTCTGGGTTATGCATCACCTCTGTACAATACAAAGAATTCACAGCTGCTGCTAATTTGTCCAAGTCCCTTTCTCAGTTTATGTTACAGAACTGGACCCATGAATTTGAACAGACGCTACGAGAACTCAGAGTCGCCATTGTGCACGTCAACTCAACCCGCCTTGACCTATCTCTGACGTCGGGATTCGCCTCCTGGATTTCCTCAGCTTTTTCCTACTTCAAGGAATGGGTGGGGGTGGGACTAGTTGGAATTCTGTTCTGTCTCGGTCTGGCAATATTGTCTTGGCTCTTCTGTAAATTTTCTAACAGGGCCAAACGAGAAAAAATCATGGTCACTCAGGCACTTATGGCCTTAGAGCATGGGGCCTCTGCTGAGATCTGGCTTGCAGCATTAAAGCAAGAATAAAGGTTGATCGCCGGCCAAACAGCTCATGCACCCTCAGCACCTTTGTTGCATTGCACGAGGACGAGTGTCTGGCATAGGCAGCCCAAACAGGTTGACGAGCAAAGCATCGCACAGAGTTTACTCTGGAAAACACGCCATCTTGCAAAAGGGTTACCTGCCCCAGAATCCCTTCCTCACAAAATTGGCAGGACGAATTTTTCATGAGGATTTGGCCTCTGTTTTCGCCTGAGTTGGGTGGTCACCTCATCGCTATCATATTTGATAAGAAAGGGGGAGATGTAGGGCGCCGCCCTGAATGCCGCCATTCTAAGATGGCGCCAGTTCTCCTTCTCCTCTCAGCAAAACAAGCCAATGCGCAAGCGCCAGGCCCATTTCCCGCTCTAGCCCTGATCGCAAGACCATCACGCCACCTCGGGTGACACGCCCACTACCAATCAGGTGCTGCCACGTCCAAGACGGGACAGAATCCCTATATAAGGGTGGCGGTTTAGGCAGTTGGGGTCTCCGTGCTGAAAGCTAGTGCTCTCCCTCTCAAGATGCATTAAAGCTTGCTACAGAAGGATCCTGATCGTGTTGCGTCGTTCTTGCTGGCGAGACGAGCAGCGCAAAACAGTCCATGGTGGTTCGCGAATTCGTCCGTGGTTCTACACACACAGACACACACGCGGCACATACATACGCACAGACAGAAACACACGCGCGCGCGGGCACATACAAACGCACATGCGCATAATTGAATAAATAATAATAATTAAAAAAAAGAAGGTATTTTGTTCTGTGATCTTTGATTGTCATTATTTACTGACCTGGTCAAAGACACTGAACGTAGGCTAGCAAAGCAGAAAGTATGATATGGGAAGAAAAGTAAAGGTTTATTTAAAGTGAATAATGCATGTCAAGCAGGTATTTAAAAGCCAAGTAGAAATTTCAAAATATCAGGAAAAAGAACTACCTACCTTCATTGGAATATTTGTAATAGTTGTTGAAGCCAAGTCGAAATGCTGCTGTACTAAAATATTCAACTTGGTAGCAAGATGCCTCCCTGCTCGAACACTATGGACCTCGCTGGTTAAAACTGGGGACAACTACAAAAAGTACACAAGAAAAACAAGTGCAAAGCATTACTTCATTATAACCCAGAGCCAAACACTTTACTACAAGTACTTAATAGTTCAGTAGTTTTGGTTTTAGGCATTCAAGGCGAGGCAAGAGTCGCAAATTAACAATGATAATTATCTCAGCAATAATTTTTCATGTATTTCAGGTACTCATTCTTTCCGTTTACTATACTATAGGCCAGAAACTGTGAGCCACTGCGCAAGACCACAGTGAACAAATACAGTCACTAGCCTCCTAAAACTCAGAGTAGAATAATCTTCTACATAAACAATTTTCATTTCTGTTTAATATACAAAATGGATTTGAAGTTGCTCACAAAAAAAACAAACGAAAAAATTCATTTTGCAGAGGAGAAAATTGTAGTTAAAAATTGAAGAAGACAATCTAGCCCCTCATGGCCCTTTAGTGCCATGAGTCTGTTTCTTGTTCCTTGTTCCTCATGAATTCCATGCCTAGGCACTGTGAGTTCTCATAGGCTATTGCCATGAGCTCTGTTTTATTTCTGCTTCTCATGGAAGCGCCCTAGCTCCTCATGGCACTCCACATCTGGAGTCTGTGAGTTCCAACCTTTCTCTTTTCTAATAAACTCTACCTTAATCCCCACCCCCCCCCAAAAAAAATTTGAAGAAGACAAAAAAAGCCTCATCAACATATCAGTAAGACTGCAAAAAGTTAGGCTCTGGAGATGGCTCAGGGGTTAAGACTCTGCCTAGAAAGCAGAAGGTCCTGAGTTCCCATCCCAGGTCACGTGCAAAGCAGAAACGTAGAAACAGTGATGGCCTGTACTTCCAGCCCTGGTGGGTGGAACCTGGTAAATCTCAGAGCAAAGCAAAAAGGAGGTAGAAGCAATCCCTCTGATATACACACGTATACACAAGATACATAGATAGATAGACAGACAGACAGACAGATAGATATAGAGTGTGTAAGTCACTAAAAAGTTACATATAAGAAGATAACAATACTTCACTTATTCCAGGACAATAAGTGTAGTTATCACAAAGGAAAACGTACTATCGTATAGCATTAAAAGAGGCCGAAAATAAGCAGGAAGCTTATAAACACCTAAAAATACAATGACAGAGATAATGACTTAAAAATATCATTTACAGACCCAGGAAGATGGCATAGTTGTTACAGCACTCACCATGCCTGGAAAAGGACCAGATTTCGGATCCTCAGATCCCAAGAAAAATGATTGATGGGTATGGTGGCTCACCTGTACTTCCACCCTTGGGAGGCAGAGCCCAGGAATCCCCAGAGTAAGCTCACTAGTCAGACTAGCCCTTTGAGGAGCTATGGGTTTAATTAGAAACTTAGTCTTAAAAGAATGTGGTGGTGGGGAGCGGCTGGAGAGGTGGCTCAGGGGTTAAGCCTCTGCCTTGCAGGCACAAGGTCCTGAGTTCCGAGCCTAGACCCCACGTGTAGACGCTGGGCCTGCGTTTCTGGTCCTGGAAGGGCAGAATAAATAAGGAGGAGATGGAGGTGGTTCATGGTGGTTCCCGAATTTATCCATGGTTACACACACACACACACACACACACACACACACGCACGCGCGTGTGCCATACATGCACAATTGAATAATAATAATAAAAATTTTTAATTAAAAGAAAAAGAGGGCTGGAGAGGTGGCTCAGGGGTTAAGCCTCCGCCTTGCAGGCGGAAGGTCCTGAGTTCGGATCCCAGATCCTACGTATAGACGCCAGGCGGAAGCGGGGGCGGCCTGCGCTTCTGGTCCTGGTAGGGCGGAGCCTGGGAATCCCGGGGCAGAAGGAGGTGGAGGCATCCATGGTGGTTCGCGAATTCGTCCGTGGTTCTACACATACAAAGACACACAGACACACACACACACGTGCACGCACATACACACGCATATACACACAGTTAATTAAATAATAATAATAATAAAAAAGAGTTTGTTTAAAAAAAAAAAGAGAGAGAGAAAAAGGAATGTGGTGGAAGAGCAATCAAGCATAATTACTTTTATCAACTTTGGGCCTCAATACATATGAACACACATTGTGTACTCTGACTTGTACACACACAAAAAAATAATACTTATATATTGAAGTTCATAGTCTAAAGTAATAATAGACATAGATAAATTAAAAACACAAGATAAGAACCTAAAACATATTTACTATAACAACATAGACGGGGCTGGAGAGGTGGCTCAGGGGTTAAGCCTCTGCCTTGCAGGCAGAAGGTCCTGAGTTCGGATCCTAGACCCCACGTATAGACTCCGGGCTGAAGCAGGGGCTGCCTGCGTTTCTGGTCCTGGTAGGGCGGAGCCTGTGAATCCCAGGAAGAGTAAACAAGGAGGAGGTGGAGGCGGTCCACGGTGGTTCCCGAATTCGCCTGGGGTTCCGCACGCACGCACGCACACACAATTGAATAAATTATTTTTAAAAAATTAAAAAAAAAAAAAAAACACAGACAAATCTGTCTTTTGAAACACAGACTACTGATAGAGAAAGATATGATGGGAATCTGATTATGCAACAAAATTATCTTTTCATTTCAAATTATTCAAATTTGTTCATTAAATAACTTAGGAAGAACATAAACTGGGGCTGGAGAAATAGCTCAACAGGTAAAGGCATATGCATGTGAACCTGATGACCCAAGTCTGATCCTAGATCTATCTGCAAGTGAAGGGAGAGAACTGACTCCAAGAGTTGTCCTCTGACCTCTACACATGGGCTGTGGCATTTGGGGGCTCTAGACAAACTAATTAAAAATATTTTAAATATAAACTGTGTATGAGCTTGCAAAACATTTAATAAAATATTTTACAAAAATAAAAATATGAACAGTGAAACAGAAAAAGATTTCAAGTCTACAATATGTTTTTAACAATTTAATCTCTGTATTTTTTTAACTTTTTGCAGTGTATAGGTGTAGATGTATGCAGAAGAGAGAACTGTATATGCCTGAGAAGGACCAAGAATGACTCTGGCAATCATCCTGGATTGGTCTCCCTCCTTGCTTTGCTTTGGGGTTTCCTAGACTCCACCTTGAAGGCCCAGAAGTACAGACAGTTGCCATTTCTGCCTGGAGTTTTTATGTGCAATCTGGAATCTCAATTCGGGTCCTTTTGTTCTTGAGGCAAAGGCTTACACCCTGAGCCATCTCTCCAGCCCACTCAAGTCTGTGCATATCTGACCACTCAGGTGTATCACATCCAAGTCTGCTTTGAACTCCTAAATATTTTCTTAGCACAAAATACTGGCAATGTAATCATTTTAATGTTAACCATTCTCAGCTCTCTTTAATTCTATTTCACAATGACCTTTTCCTCCGACACTTTTACTTACGTCCTTTTTAGGGCGATCAGAGACAAGGCTGTCTTCACCCACTGGGTAGGTGTGGATCAGGACCAACTCACATTTTTGAATCTGCATGAGACTTAACAAAAAAACTTTTCACTTAAAATACAAAACATACACTAAAGATTAGGCACGTCAACTGCAAAAATCTTATACAGAAACAGTGTATGACTACAACCAGATGTTAGCACTCTAAGCTAAACAGTGTACAACTGCTTACATAAACACTTAATGAATAACTGCATCAATTTTACATGACACAAAAAGTGTTTAACTTTTTTATGTTCAAAGAATAAAGAGAAAATTCTTATAATTAAGTATAACTTTTTGTAACTCTAACCTGTGTATGAGTGTCTATGTTTTGAATGTTATTGGTCTTTTTTTTAAAGGACAAAATCAGCATACCAATCGTTACCTATATTTATTTATTTCTAAGGACAAATTATTAGGAATATTAAAACTTCTCCCCAACTTTTTATTTTGAAATTCCCAGACCTACAAAAAAGCAGAAAGTACTATGGTGTTCAATGAAAACCCATATATTCTACATTTGCTTTACAGATAGCCACTGTTAACTATACCTACATAGGCCAAAACAGAGTTGCAACCCTTGCTTACTGAACTATTTGCCAAGTGAGTCTCAAAAACCACACCTAAATACCTACTCCCGCTTCTACCTGGAACCATCCTGTTAACAGTTCGGCTGTGAGTTGTCACAGCAAACCATCGATCGGGAAAAGGGGTTGTAGGAGCACCTGAGAATTATCAATGTGGATAGATTATGAGAGTAACTTGCAGATTCACTGAATTTAAGACTGGTGTCTGAGGGGGGAGAGGGTCTGAGTTCCTAATCTGTGCAATGGTTAGCTCCAGGAAGCTGGTGTCATGAGTGAACTGAGGACACCCGTGGAAGAACCGGTCAGTTGGAGGAAAATAAATATTGCTGCCAAGAACAGAGCACAAAAAATTATTTCCTCTGAGTGGCGATTACTTCTAAGAAATTCAACAACACACTGAACTATGTCAACCGAAAAAAGAAAAAATGCTCATCTAATCTGTTTTAGTTAACATCAATAAAATTAATCTCAGATGATGCAGTTAGTACTCACAGTCCCAGGGCTGTTGGAAACAAAGAATAACTCACAGGAGACAAGACAGATAAGAAGATCAGTGGGCCAGGCAGATGGGGGGACATCACTGACTCAGAGAGGGGTCTCCCACCACACGCTTCCTGAAATTATTTTATTCAGGAGTGTAAACAGGAGCTGGGGATCAGATTGCAAGCTCAGGTGGAAGCATTTGTGATTAGGTGTAAAGAGACACAGGGAAACGAGGGTGTTCCTAGCTTCCAGCACCTGCTCAGATAACCAGTTTCTGACATCAGAACTCCCCAGATGATAGGAAATCCCTTCGGCAAGGTGGCGTCCTCCAGGTGGCGCCTTTACACCGAACTGTTAGACTTGAGCTGGTACATACGGAGTAAATGCCACCGCGATTTAGATATTTTATCAATTTCCAACACAGATGATAAGGATGAGCCACCAAAACAAATAAGTATTATACATTTAGACATTAATTTACCCTGATCAGTTTTCCTATGAGAAAAAAGTAATATTCCAAGGTACAAGGGAAATAGAAATCTACAATCAAATGTATAGCTTTGGACCACTCTGCTAAATCAGTACAGAATCAAAGGCATATGAACAAACCCACTAACATTAGTGCAGTAGCTACAAGAAAATACACATGACACAGTTAAAGAACATCACTCTACTTGTAAATTACTCACTGGTCTGAGTTTGCAGCAAGTTTGTTGTGTTCATGAATTGTTTCCTGCACACAATCTTCAAGCATTCGCACGTGACTATCACTGTGGTATAAAATTGAACAGCAAACTTAAAGGAATAAACAGGAAGAAAACAACTAAAGCCACAGTGACATTTAAAACTATTTCAGACTATTAGCTGAAAAACTAGTGAGAAAATTAAAGTCCTGTCAACTTGCATGATAATCTAAACTTATAAAACTTTTTTTTCTTTTTTTAAGACAGAGTCTTGCTATGTAAAGCTAGCTGGTCTACAGCTCACTATATAGACTAGACAGGCTATGACCACAAGGTGATCCTCCTGCCTGTCTCCCAAATTCTGAGATTACAGGTACACTCTGGCACGCCTAGGATCGTAAAGGTGAGTCTTTTCTTAGAACTGAAAACTGAATGAACACGCAGCCTCAATATTAATGAGGAAAAAAAAAACCAGAAAGGCCACTTGCACTATGTTTCATGTTTGCAAGCTGTTCCCTCATTTTAAGATAATAAAAAACACAACAGGAGTTAAAGTTCCTGTGGGAAAGAACTGCTGTGATCAACAGCCTACCTTTTTGCATTGGTAATGCAGATTATCCGTCCTCTATTTCCAACCCTCTCTGCATTCTCCATGAGTAAGGTGCGAGCCTCATGCTGGTATTCTGTGATTTTGCAAAGGGTTTCCACTGCTGCAACGAGGCCATGAAGAATACTGCAGCATTCTGGATCTGCCCGGGGGTTAGGGGGCCCCACGGCAGCTAGTGCTGCCATTAGCTGAACGAAAGGAAGAACAACCATGCTGACAAAATGTGACAAGCTCATAAAAGCACCCCAAGGGAATGCAAAGCGATGTTTCTTTAAAATGTAGATGCAAACACCTTTGACATTATTATACCAGCAAACCACCAGCAATCAGAAATCAACCAATGGAAAACACATCACAGAAAAAGAAACAAAAAACACATATTCACCTATGTAAATGAGTTTTGACAAAATCCAGACAAAAATCAATGAACTAGACTTCCTTAGTAAGATAAAGGACACCCAGGAAAAACCCACAGAAAATCTCAAGCTTAACAGTGACAGACTGAGGGGGTCATCCTAATAGTAGACACAAACCAGGACGTCACTCAACACTGAGCTAGAGGTTCTAGTCAGGACAATTAGGAAAGAAATAGAAATATAAGGAATCAGATTGTAAGACAAGTAGTAGAACTATCCCTGTGTTGCAGATGAAATAACCTTGTATACAGAAATTCCTAAAGAGGGCTGGAAAGATGGCTCAGGGGTTAAGAACTGCCTCACAAGCAGAAGTTCCTGAGTTCAGATCCCAAGTCCCATGTAAAAACGCCAGGTTGAAAACTACCAGTGGTGGCCTGCACTTCCAGCCCTGGTGGGCACAGTCTGGGAAACCCCAGAAAAAAAGGAGAAACAATCCGGGATGATTCCCGAAGTCACCCTTGGTCCTCCACAGAGACAGATAGTGCCCCTTGACACACATACACAAATTAAAATAAAAAATAATAGTAATCCTAAGGAATCTACTACAAATCCACTGAAATTAATAAACAAAAGGCTGGGCTGTACCTCAGTGGCAGAATGCTTGTCTACCATGAGTGAATACCCAGAATTGCCAAGAAAACAAACTCAGCCAAGTTGCAAAACACCAAAATTAACTGCATTTCCACGTACTTAAAAAATGAATGATCCAAAAAAGAAATCAAGAAAACATAGAATAACCACAAAAGAAAAAAAATTAGGAATAAATTTAATTTAGTAAATGGAAAACACGATGAAAAACTAAAGATCTAAACAAATAGAAAACATTCCCATGGCAATATCACCCAGACTGACCAACAGTACAATTCTCATCAGAATCTTAGCTGATGTCTCTCCAGATGTCTACAAAACTGACTCTGTGGATCAGATGGCAGTAAAGCCTGATGGGTACATTTATGTACACCTGTAATCCCAGAGCACCAGAAGTGGAGGCAGGAGGATCAGGAGTTAAATCATAGCTGGCATCACAGCAAATTCAAGGCCAGCCTAGCAACATGAGATCCTATCTCCAAAACAAAACACAGACATGTAGACCAATGGAAGAGAGATTATCTATAGCCAACTGATATTCAATAGCACACTGAGATTGTTCAGCAGGGCACAGAACACTATCTTTAGCAACAATAGCACAATAGTAACAAGACAACTGGACAGTCAGATGCAAAAAAAAAAGTTGAACCTTTACTTCACCTCTGTCTGCCTCTACACACACACACACACACACAAATAGCTCAAGGTCAATCAGTGAACTAACCAGAAGTAAACGAAGCTAAATCTAAAATCTTGTATTTGACAAGAGGTTCTGTACTCAGGAAGCAGGAAGTCTGTTTCATGTAAGTCTGTACTACACAGATCTTGTTGAAAAAAATAAAAAGAGAAGTTTTAAGAAGATAGAGAGAGAAGGTACCATCAAGAAATGGAGACAGAATTCAAAGAACTGGAGCATATATAAAAATCACAGATTTGGTAAGGGACTTTTATCCAAAATATATAAAGAATTGCTGAATCTTAGTATTGAAAAAGCAAATTTTAAAATGGGCAAAGATCTGAACGTGCATTATGCCCATGAACACACACAGATGAAGGGAGACTCTCAGCAGCTGAAACATAAAAACATAAAAGCTCATTGCTGAAACATAATTGACAACATCAACGACAAGGAGCACTACCCACTAGATATCTGGAATCAGAACCCAGTCACAAGCACAGACAAGGGCACGCTGGGAGGAATGTACAAGGTAAAGCAACACTGTGGCAAATAAAGGTCATCAAATTATCAAGCAATTCCACGTGCATATCTGAAAAGAATGAAAGCATGATATTCACATGAAAACTGGACAAAGGTATGTATAATAGCACATTCCTAACAGCCCACAGGTGCCAATAATGCAAATGCCCACCAGCCAAGAGCTAAACAAAATGAGATATATCCACGGAAAAAAACTCTTTAGTAATAAAAAGGAATGAAGTACTGTAGACTATGCCACGGATGAGCCTCAAAAATGCAAATGCTAGGGCTGGAGACACGGCTCAGGGGTTAAGACTCTGCCTCGAAATCAGAAGGTATTAAAAGCTTGGATCTCAGGACCCACGTAAAAACGCCAGGCAGAAACTGCCGTGCCTGCATTTTTGGCCATGGTGAGTGGAGCCTGGGAAATCCCAGAGCAAGCAAAGCAAGGAGGAGGAAGCAATCTAAGATGATTCCCGAAGTCACCCTTGGTTCTCCACAGGGACACACACACACACACATATACACACACACACACTTTGCATTTTAGTCAAAAAAGCCAGTCACCAAAGGGCACAAACTGTATGGTTCCCACCACATGGAAAGACCAGAATAGAGAAGTCAACACAAGCAGATGAATGGCTTCGTGAGTCAGGGAGTAGAGTAAGGGAAGGTACTGGATTGGTGCCGGCCAGCGACGCTTTCAGAAGCACTGGAATAGTCTGTTTTGTCCCCAACAGTAACAGTATCTACTACTGGGCACGTGAAGCATGGCGAGAGCTTCAAGGAACTAAACATTTCATTCTGAAGTTTAAACGGCTGCACGTGCCTGGCTGGTAACACCTACGGTGGGGAAAAACATGCTAGACCAAAACCAGAAAGACTCAACAAACACAATAAGAAAGTCTACTCACGAGTGGTAGAACCTGCCTTCCCTGTTCTCCAGAAAGCTAACAACCACAACACACACGTGCAAGAGTGAACTGACAACCACATGTGCAAGAGTGAAGTGACAACCACAACATGTGCAGGAGTGAAGTGACAACCACAGCACACACGTGCTAGAGTGAAAGTTCTCTGGAGACCCTGCACAGTCCCAGAGAGATCTGCGGATGGACATGTGGAGTTCCTCAACGAAAGTGGCTTACACCAAGAGAAGCTGGGTCAGCTACACCTTCCCACAACCTGAAGATCGTGCACTCTGCTACTTAATGTCTTAGTGGAAAACAGCTGTGTAAGATGTCAGCAGGTGTTTAAGGAAAATCTTGATATGAAAAGAACTCGGAGAATACAGAGGGATCAAAGCAGAACTTGAAATAAATTGTAATTAATAACTTTTGATCGCAAAAATACTACTGTAAAACAAGAAAAGGACCTGACAAAGATGAGACAATCAACATAAAAGGACAAATTTTTGGAAATTAAAAATACTATAAAATAAAACAAAACTCCAACTCAAGAGTGAAGGGTTTTCAGGGGCTGGAGAGGTGGCTCAGGAGTTAAGCCTCTGCCTTGCAGGTGGAAGGTCCTGAGTTCGGATCCTAAACCCCACCTATAGAAGAGGGGGCAGCAGCCTGCATTTCTGCTCCTGGTAGGGCAGAGCCTGTGAATCCCGGGGCAAAGTAAACGAGGAGGAGATGGAGGCGTCCATGGTGGTTCCTGAGTTCACCTATGGTTGTACACGCGTGCGCGCGCGCACACACACACACACACACACACGCACACACACGCACAATTGAATAAATTAAAAAGAGTGAAGAGTTTTCAGAAAGGCAAATAACAAGATGCTCCATAAGAACAGTAAGAATTTAACCAAGAGGTTCAACGTCCACTACAAGTATTCTAGAAAAACACAGACACAAAAACATAATCAAAGATACAACATGGATGTCCTAAAGATTGAAAGTCTCAACCCAACAAATTAGCAAAGACCACTAATGTACATTACTGAAAAATTTCAAATGAAGAAAAAGATCCTTACAGTTTTTGAAAATTAGAAAGACAAATGATACTGTAACTTCTTGAATAGCAATAACAGAAGCTAAAACACAGAAAGCTATTTCTAACATGGAATTTCTACACTCGAAATATCAATAAAGGTAAATTAAGTGTCATGGTTTGAAATTCGAGGTGTCCCCAAGAGGCTCATGTGCTTAAATCATGGCACCTCCAGGAGGTGGAGCCTTGCTGGAAGAAGGCGGAGGTGAGCCCTGAGGTTGGTTAGCCCCATTCCTGGGAGAAGTCTGCTCTGGCACTCTGCAGCTCAGTCTTCTTGGTGAGCTGCAGCCAACAGCCTTTCCTGCCATAATGGACTGCATCTCCCCTCTGGAATCGTAAGCTGAATAAATCTTTTTCTCTCTTAAGTTGATCGACTTCGACTGTGTCTCACTCAGAGAAGAGTACCAGGTTCAAAGATTTACAAGAATTTTAGTGGTTACACAGACTTCCAAAGAAAGAGAAAAAAAATTAATCTATTCAAAGATTACTTAACAGAAAAATGTGATCTGCAACAGAGAACTGCTAGCTGTGGAGGCCCAGACAGGGGCCAGTGCCGACCCCGCTCCAAGTCTTCCCAGAGTGAATGCGTTGCTACACTGCCTGCTACTCATGACTGAGCAGCTTTGCGAGACATGAGGACAGATACTCAGAAAAGTAAATAGCCACGAGGGAAGAAGAAAATGACAAATCTCAAAAAATTAAAAAAAAAAATTGTACAAATAAATAATCACAAACTATTTGCCACAGCAGTGAATAATGCTTTCCTGACCTTACAAAGGCAAGAATCAGAATCAGAACGATCCAGAAATTTTGTTAAAATCATTTTGAGAAAACAAGGGAGGATAAAAAAAAAAGAGTAAATCATTAAGAATAATGATAAAATTTAAGTCAAGAATTCAATAAGCAAAGCATGCTATTCAGAAATGACATCTAATGTGCAAGTAAACACCAACAACTCAAGCTGAGCGTGGGGCTGAGTGGAAGGGCGGAAACAGCTGCTGTTCTTTTGATGTAACTTGAGATTTTAGACATGAACAGATATTACATGGATACATTTAAATCACTTTTTAAAAGTATTACCATATTTAGATAATTTTCAAAACCAGGCGCACCTCAAAAGGTGACCATACCTCCTGTAAATTCTGGTCCTCTTGAGTCCAAGAATTTAAAACATGTGCTCCAGAGTCGCTCACAATGAAATTCACCTAATAGAAGCCAAAGAAACAATGAAAACCCCAATCACCCTCACCTTGAAACATAACAGTATGTTTCCAGAACCAGAAAGTGCTTGCTTCCTTCACTCTGGACTCAGAAGGCACGTGCTGGCGTCACCATGACAGTGAGGACACAACCCAGTGATGGATCACACAGTTCTGTCACAGCGGGCAGAATGTCAGGGCAGAGGTGTGGTAAAGCAGAGCCATGTAACAAACATGAGCAATAAATGAACAAGGTCATTTCAGAGAATGACAAATGCTGTCACAACTACCTTGGTTAGCTGCTCCAGATTGGACGGTGCAGAACGAAGCAGAAAGTGAGTGTACACATGACCAAAGGCAGCAGAGACACATAGTTCCAAGTACAGCAAATAGCAAATGCAAAGGCTCTACAGTACCCTGAAGGTGCAAACCCAAAGGGAACTTGAAGGAAGCAGCAGCAGCTCCATCTGCACAGCACTATGACCATGCAGAACATAGAAGCCAAGTAATTGACATGACCTGCATGCTTGGATCCCAGCAAAACACACTAAGAAAGAACTGTAAGGAAAGGAGCAGGCTAGGGGGCAGGGTGCTAAGGAGTGGGCTGGGGGGGCAGGGTGCTAAGGAGTGGGCTGGGGGGCAGGGACCTTGCTGAGCATGCACAGTGCTGGCTCTAAGCTCCAGCACCCTGGAACAAAAGCAAAACAAGACAGAGCTCTCAGAAGACCAGTGGTGATAGGGTCTCCAAAGCCTGGGGGACTGGCTAGGTCCCAGGCCAGGCTGCACACAGCATCAGTGATTCTTATGGGCCACCCACATCACATTCCCCAAACAAAACATGAGTTACTAAAACCTGAAGATAATTTTAATACTCAGAATTTCTTTTCATCACCAATTTCTGAACTGATTAAAAAAAAAAAAAAGAACTTTTGTGCCTGAGTGGTTCTGACACTTGCGCGTACCAAGGACAATCTCCACCACTAAGTTGCTCCCCAGTTGTCTCTTAACATCTTGAGTTCATTTCTAGGATGACTAAATGCTAAGGAGTTTGGGGTATATGCACTAAAATTGCAAGCGACCATTATGCATAGGTTCAGGGCCTGGATCTACCTCTGTGTAATTCAGTTCTGCATCAGAAACACAGCAGTAACAAGATGCGACTCAGCTTGCACACACCGCACAGTGCAACGCATGGTCTGGGGACTGTGCTGCAGCAGCTCTATATACTTTTGACTATTGCCCTAACATCTGTAGGACTGTTAGAGCTGAGAACATGCTAACGATTAGCCGGTGTTATAACTGGTCCCCATATAAATACCCATAATATATTAAACCTAAAGGAAAGTTCTATGAACACTTAATTGAATACTTACAGGTTAAACTTACAGCAAATTCACATAAATACTGTTGTCGAGTACATCCCTCACAATAATTTGTTTTAGCTCACACTCACCAGCTTTTTGAAAGGAAATATGTCGTACATTATTCTACAATATTCCATGGAAGACTCCACAGAGCAAGTCCATAAGGATTTGGAGATGGGGGCCAGAGGGATAATTCCTTGGGTCCTATTCTTCACCAGCATATCAAACTCCACATGTTGTCTGCACGACTCGGCCATGTATGGACAGTGATCCACGACGAATACAGTTTTATGAGATTCAGAAAAAATCTTCATTTTGTTTTAACTGTATGGAGGAAAGCATATTGGTCAAATGCTGACACACATTTAGCATCTCAAGTGGTTTCTAATGTATGTGTCCTTCATGAGGATTTGGGAGTAACAGGAGTCTGTCCCCCGAGATCTGTCCAACAAAGGAAGAGGTGGCTTGTTGACTTGAAGCTCCAGCTGCACGTTCTATGCAGCCAACTGGTCAGGCAAAATGACTCCGTGCTTTGTTTTGCTTTTCTTAAAAAAAAAAAAAAAAAACCTTTCAGACGCCAGGAGAAAACATTTGTAAATATAACAGTATTTGGTCCAGTGCACATATAAATGCTTCAAATACGCTTTTGATCCTTGCAAGGGGTAGAGGAAAAACTCACTGAAACCTGAGAGGAAAAATAAAACCCAAAACAACACTTACCTCCTAATCATAATACAAGTCGGGTCTTCTCATGCACCTGGAAATCACGTCCTCCTCGGCTTTCAACACATCACAGCTATTACCGCCTGGAACAAACAGAGGCTATCACCACGCTGGTGGGCAGGAGAAACTTTTAAAAGAGTTTTTCGGATTAAAAGAGAACGTGTGGTGCGTGCGCCTTCGCTTGCCAGTCAGACCTTACCCTCCACGGACAAATGCACACTGGGGAAGCACGCGGGAAGCAGCGGAGCAGAGGGCTCTGCGGCTGCCCACGATCCCGCTCTGCCGTCCCTGGCGCCCGCAGCCCTCTCTGAGCCATGGGGGTGGGGGGTACAAAGCACGCGATGAGCGCACAGGGAGCGCTCACTCGGGGGTTCGCTGATTGTCGCGCCCGGTCTTGCAGGGAACGAGGAGGCCGTGCAGCTCAACTCTCGGAGAAGGCTGCGGGCGGGCGCGGGCGGTGGGCGCGGGCGGTAAAGTAGGGACGCGCGTGGGGGGGGACCGGATGGTACCAGGGGATCGGGGGAGGGGGGCGGACAGCTCAGCCGCGGTCCGGCCCCTCCGGCGGCCCCAGCAGCACCGCTTGCCAAGCACAGGAGCCCGCAGGAGCGCGCATGCGCGCACCCGCAGACACTCAGGCACGCGCGGGCGCAGAGCGCGCGGCCCAGGCCACCATCTTCCCTCCCCTCAGCGACGCTCCGCCGGCCGGACCGGAAGGGGGCGGGGCCAGCAAGGAAGACCTATTCCCCGAGATTTCCTACCCGTCAGCTTTCCTACTCATGAAGAATGGTCCGGGCGACCTGAGAGCGATCTCCGGCCACGGCCTCGTAGCAGTACAGTGCGTCCACCCACCCACCCACCCATCCACCGTACCTGCCCTTCTCGGTCTTCCAACCAGGCCTGGGGGGGGGGGCTGGAAATCACGCGAGATTTCACGAGAAGTCTAGCGACAGTCCAGGAGCAGGTCACGAAGGAGGGGCTTTTTGATGACTCCGCCCCTACGCGTCACACCAATCAGCGGCTAGCAGCTTGCCGGGGGGGGGGGGGGGGGGGGCATGGTACACGAAAAGCGAAGTCTCGCGAGACTTGAGCCTCCGGGAGCCGATTTCCCGCCCGCCGATAGTGGGTCCGAGGCGCGCCAACTCCTTCGCCGCCCTGCCGCTGCCGGGGTTCGCGTCGGCTCTCTGAGGAGGCGGAGCGAGAGCGCCGCATCTGTACTCCCTAGACTCGCGGGGTCCCCGCGGGCTGAAGCCAAGTAAGTCTGCAAAGGCGCGCGGGGGCGAGTCGCAGCCTCCTCCCTCGGCGGCTCACCGAAGAGCTTCGATCCCGCAGCCGGCACCCCGCGGACGGCCCTGGAGGTGCGCGGAGCCCGCGGCCCCTCCCCGCGGACGCCCCTCTAAGTGCGCGGAGCCCGCGGCCCCTCCCCGCGGACGCCCCTCTAAGTGCGCGGAGCCCGCGGCCCCTCCCCGCGGACGCCCCTCTAAGTGCGCGGAGCCCGCGACCCCTCCCCGCGGACGCCCCTCTAAGTGCGCGGAGCCCGCGGCCCCTCCCCGCGGACGCCCCTCTAAGTGCGCGGAGCCCGCGACCTCCCGCGGGCGGGGCGCAGGGACCCCCGTGCGCGCAGCGGCTCCCGCGGGCGGGGCGCAGGGGGAGCAGCGAGCGCCCTTCTCCGGCGCTCCCGGCCCCGGCGCCCGACGGCAGCGGCTCCGCCTGCGGATGGCGCTTCGCGGTGCGCGCGCCGCGCCGCCGGGCTGACCGCGGATCCCGCCTTCGCGCTCGGCGGGTGCGTCCCGGCTCGCGGCGGAGACGCCTGCGCTCGGCGGGGCGCGGCCCCCCATCCCCGCGCACGCGGGCGTCCGGCGCCACCCTGCAGCTGCTCTGCACGTTCCCCTGCTCTGCGCTGCGCACGCGACCGCGGGGTTCGTTGGGGCGGGACGCGGGAGAAGGGCGAGATCCGCCCGCGGTGCTGAAGAGCGCGGGTCTAGCGGCGGGGCTCGCGCCGCCGGGGCTCGAACCTCTTGAGTCTCCGAGGCCGGAAGCGGAGTGAGCGGCCGGCGGTGGCCGCCGCGGCGAGTGCTGGTGTCTCGAAGCAGCAGCGGAAGGTGGGAGCGGGGTGCGGCCGCCTGGCGCCGGCGCGGGGCGTCTCTTTCGCGGGAAGTTCTGGGTGCGAGCAGAGGAGGACTTGGTTTTCGCTCTTAGCGTCGACCACCTGCAGAGGACTGACTGTGCGCGACGATGACTACCTGCAACGGGCTGCAAAGAGACGAGTTGAAAATACTTCCTTTTCCAAGTGCAGTTGAGGTTTTCCAAGTTTGAAACTCGCTCGCTTGGAAAGCAGGACTTGCCCCGCGTTTCTCCCTCGACGAAAGGGGAGACGCATCTTTCACCAGTGGTGGCGGAGCAGACTCGACGTGTGTTTAGCTGCTGTGGTTTTGCACGTCGGAAGTGAGTCCACAGGTTCTGAGAAACCGTGTCATGGTTTTGAAATGCTAATTATGCTTGTTACTGATTTTATAATTTCTTCCCTTATATAGATAAGTTTTGATATTTAAAATGTACAGTGTGGCTGGTGTTTCTGCAAACTAGAGAATATTTTCAAAGTTTCGTAATTTTAAAAAGCCTACCATAAGCATCCGTTGTGTAACTGATGCATAATTTAAATGGCTGCTAATCGTATTATATGAAAAACATTTAAATATTTGAAAAATTATTGTTCATATGTATTCCAAGTTATTCTGTGAGGCTGGCTTGCAACAAAAGATTTAATATCTTGAAAATTCCATTGGTGTAGGATCAGGAAATTTTTTTCTCAGCCCCAAAAGTTTTTGTAACATGAACATACTGGGTTGTGGAGGCCTCGTTGGCTCAGGACTCAAAGCTAAGTAAGCATTCTGTTTTGTTTTTGTGTGGCTGTGTCATTTGGCTCATTTTATTTGGAATCCCTGAATCTATTTTTTTATTGGAAATAAGAAATAACCTTTGTCTTGTTGATTAAATATCACCATAAGCTATTAGAATTCAGAAAGCTACTGCTCTGAATTAATTAAAATTGCTGCCTGGCAGTTGACTTGTATTCTTCAGAGCTCTGAGGGTCCTGCCGGTTGACTTCGCCTGGAAAGAAGGGTCAAAACAAGTAAGCAGTTTTTGCAAAAGAAAATCAACAAACCACAATCCAGAACTTCAGAGACTCTATATCAACCACCTAGAACTAGGCCAGCTTAGTCTCTCCCCATCTTGAAGCTCAGGGAAATTTGCGGAAGAGGGGGCGGTAAGAGTGTAAGAGCATAAGGATGGGAGGAGCAATGATATGTAAGATACTCTATACTAGTTAGGGCTGAAGCAATCATAATTGGACTTTGCATGCCCTGCGCATTGTCCAACACACTGTTGACCTCACAAAGTCTAGCATCTGCTAAAGGCACCAAGATCCTTGGAGGCAAAGAATTGGCAGCCACAGCAGTGTTCCTATACTAAGGGGAACACGGGAAAGGGTTCGGCAAAGGCCACTGGGTCCTTGTACGTCATCGGAGAGGAGGGCCCAGAGGAAAATCAGTCATGCACAAGAAAGGACTCTCTGGGAATTGGGGTGGGAGGCACTGGGGGATGGGGAGGGAGAGGGGTGAGGAGTGGGAGCAGGGGGTACGGGGGGAGGAGGAGGGAGGGAGGGAACTGGTGTACCTAATAAGTTTGTATGAGCTGAAATTAAAAAAAAAAAAAAAAAAACAAGTAAGCAGTTTTGAGGAATAGAGCGACTTACGTGTCACAAGATAGTTTGCACCTGTCGAGATGGAGGTGGGATGATGCTGGAGAAGTTCTCTCTGGTTTTTGTGACACTCCCATACTTTGCTCCCTACAAGTTGTATTACTTCTCAGCGGCCCTGCACAAGTAGTCCTTTTCTCCACCTCCTCATCAGCACTTTCTGGTGGTTTTTGATGTAGCTGTTATAATTGGGTGAGGCAGCATGGCATTGTTTGGACTGGTATTTTCCTATTGCTAATCAGATTGAACATTTGCTTCTGTATTTATTAGCCATTTGTATATTCTGTTCGAAAAATTTGCCCATCTTAATTGGATCACTTGCCTTTTTATTGAGTTTTTTGAGTTCATTGTGTCTTTCTGGATATTAACCCTCTATCAGGTGAATAGCCGGCAGAGGCAGGTACTTTTTCCCGTTCCATAGGTAGTTTGTTACTGTAGATTGTTTCTCTTAGTATGCAGAATTAACCGTTTGTAACCCACTTGTTAGTTACTGCTTCCCTGCGTTTTGGGGGCCTACACAAAAAGTATTGTCTGTATCAGTATTTGAAATGTTTCCCCGTTTTCTTCTAGTACCTTCAGAGCTTCAGATCTTATTACATTAGGGTTTGAACCATTTTGAGTCGATTTTTTTTTTTTTTTTTTTTTACTGAGTGAGATATATGCGTATTCATATTTAGGTTTCCCAGCACTATTTGTTGTTGGCAAGGCTGTATTTTCCCAGTGTGTGTTTTGGTGCCTTTGTCAAGAGTCACTTGACTGAGTGCACAGATTTATTTCTGGAAGTTCTGTTTTCGTCCATGTCTAGTTCCCCTCCCTTTCAATTTTGTGGAATAGTTTAAGTCCTGTTGATGTTTGCTCTTTAGGTTTGGTAAAATTCGGTGTCATCTGTTCCAGAGCTTCTCTTGGTTGGAAGTGTTTTTATTAATGATACAAGTTCATTCCTTGTAACTGGCCTAGTGAGGTGTTTTTGTCTTCTTGGTTCAGCTTTTGTCATGTGTGTCTAAAAATTTGTCCATTCCTTTGACATTTGGTGTTTGTTGGCATGTATTTTCTCAAAATAATCCTCATGATCCTTTGCATTTTGGTAATTTAAGACGACTCCCTTAGGCACCTCTTGTGTGTCTACCTTTATTTCTGTGTGTCTTCTTTTCTTATCATTTAGTCTATATAATAGTTTGTCCTTTTCATTTCAGAGAACCAACCCTTTTATTAATCTTTTCTATTTTTATAAATAATTTTTTTCTTTTTTTAATTTATTATTTATTCAATGCATGTGTGCGCGTGTGTGCATGTATGTGTATGTGTAGAACCACGGAGGAATTCGGGAATCACCATGGACCGCCTCCACCTCCTCCTTTTTTACTCTGCCCTGGGAATCACAGGCTCCGCCCTCCCTCGTTTCTGCCCGGCGTCTCTACGTGGGGTCTAGGATCCGAACTCAGGACCTTCTGCCTGCAAGGCAGAGGCTTAACCCCTGAGCCACCTCTCCAGCCCCTGTATTTGTTGTTTTCTGTAGCAGTAGGGATTGAATCTGTGTGTGCAAGAAAGGTACTCCCAGCCCTGATCTTTCTAAGAGTCTCTCTTTCTGCTCTGATCTTTATTTCCTTTCTTATACAACAGTGCAATACATTTTTGAATGAACAGTTACCATGAGTTGGATAATGTCTAAAGTTTCTTTTCTTAGCTTCTAGTTTCATTACATTGTAATCAGAGGGGGAAAATGGGGGGGAGGTGTCTTTTTTCTTTTCTTTTTTTAATTTTTTATTATTATTCAACTGTGCCCATGTGCGTATGTATGTGCATGCACGCGCGTGTGTGGGGGGCGGGGACCCTAAGATGGCTCCCCTTCCCCAGCACCTAGTTTCCCGCCCGCGCACATTTTAAATTTCCCGCCGGCGCCAACCCAAAGGCGCCAACCTTGTTTACCCGATGACCCATCCCTGGCCCTACCCCCAGCCCATATCTTTCTCAACCACCCTGTGGACGTGCTGGCCGACTGATGGACGTGCTCGCTGACTGAGGACCTCGGGCCTTGCCCTTCCGCACTCCACCCTGGGCGGTACGGGAACTGCCCAGAGGCACCGCTATCAGCAAAGAACATCTGGTGGTCAACTTTATTGCCCCATAACTCTACTTGTGTGCCCTGTTCCCGTAGAGTTCGCTGTGACTGCTTTCATTATAAAAACCCTATCCCGATCTCAGTCAGGGCCACTCCTTCCTTGCTTGCAAGAGGGACAGTCCTGGCGCGCCATAATAAACTTGCCTTTTGCAGCAACCTCTTGGTCCTCATGGTTCTTCTCGGGGTCTGGGTGGGTAATAAACAGGGACTTCGGTTCCAACATTTGGGGGCTTGTCCGGGATACCCCAGCCCCAGAAGGAACAGTGACGACCCAGGGTTGAAGGTAAGCGTGTTCTTGTCTTTGTCTTTGTGTTCCTCTAAAACTTTCCTTTCGTTTTCGAAGGAACGCTGTGGACTCGGCGTGAGGGCTATGCCCCTGAAGGGCTGAGCAGACATGCTCTAGGGTACCCCGTAGAGTGAGGAGGACACTCCAAACTCGGGGAGAGCAGGCCGTGAGTTAGATTAGACTCATGGTGAGACTATTCAGGAGGCCATATCAAGGACCTCTGGGACCCCCGAGCCAGGTTACTGCCGGTATTCTTTGCTTTCGATTCTCCGCCCAGAACAAGAGTGCTCCGGCGGACACTTGCTGATTGGAGATCTCCTCTTATTGTCAGTTTTGTGTTGGTGTCTTTTAGTGTGTTCCTGGTATATTTTTGTTATCAAGAGATACGTATCATGGGACAGGTTCAGACTACTCCTTTGGACTTGACACTGGGGCACTGGAAGGACGTTAGGGAAAAGGGACATAACCTATCTTTCGACTTACGAAAGGGAAGGTGGCAAATCTACTGCAGGAATGAATGGGCCACCTTCAACGTGGGGTGGCCGGCTGACGGCTTCTTTCAGAAAGAATTGATCTCTCTTGTCAAAAAGCAGGTTTTCCAAGACGTATCCCACGGACACCCCGACCAGGTCCCATACATCGTCACCTGGGAAGACCTAGTCCGAGACCCTCCCTCTTGGATGAGATCTTTTATTCCCCAACCATTCCCTGTTTTAACTCTCTCCACTTCCGCTTCAGACCCTAAGTCCAGACCACAGGTAATCCCTGAGGACCCAGAAAAGACTACTGGATCAACCGCCACCCTACCGGAGCAACGAAGAGGTCCAGAAGAGCTGCCTGGACTTCCTTTAACTCCCCCCTCTATCCCCTCTACACCACCTTCCGCTCCTCCTCCTCCTCCTTCTCCCTCTACCCTTTACCCATCCCTAAACCCCTTTCTGCAGGGACCTGCGGCAGGGACAAGACGGAAGGTCCAACTGGATAAAGAGGCTATCCCTACGTTGCCTCTGCGGGAGTATGGCCTTCCTAATGATCAGGGAAACCAGCCCCTTCAGTACTGGCCCTTCTCCTCCTCTGATCTTTACAATTGGCGGAATCAGAATCCCTCTTTTTCTGAGAACCCAGATGCTTTAATTTCTCTCATAGATTCAGTGCTTTATTCCCACCAGCCAACATGGGAGGACTGCCAGCAACTGCTGGGGGCCCTTCTCACCACAGAGGAAAAACAAAGAGTTCTGCTGGAAGCCCGCAAGAATGTGCCTGGGGAGGATGGAAGACCTACCATAATTCCCGCCCTCATAGATGCGGCTTCACCCTTAACAAGACCTAACTGGGACTACCGGACCCCTGAAGGTAGGGAGCGTCTCAATGTGTATCGCCAGACTCTAATGGCAGGTCTCCGAGGTGCGGCCAAACGACCCACCAATTTGACTAAGGTAAGAGAAATATTACAGGGTCCTGGGGAAGCTCCTGCTATTTTTTTAGAACGGCTCATGGAAGCTTTTTGCAGGTTTACCCCCTTTGACCCCACTAGTGATGAACATAAAGCAACAGTAATGATGGCTTTTATTGACCAGTCAGCTAAGGATATGAAAAAGAAATTGCAAAGAATAGAAGGGTTACAGGATAAGTCACTGAGGGACATAGTGCAGGTAGCTGAGAAAGTATATTATAATAGGGATGCTGAGGAAGGGAAGAAAGAAAAGGAAAAGGACTTAAAAGATAAGAAACATGAGAGGAAGCTCACTCAAATCCTGGCCGCGGTAGTACAGGATAGACCGCCAAGACAGGGAGGCAGGCAGGGACACCTGGGCAACAAGGAACATCCTCAGAAGACCAACCGGAACCATTGTTTTTGCTGCGGAGAGAAAGGACACTGGGCCAAGGACTGTCCACAGAAACCCAAATTCCAAAGGCGACCTGTAAGTAACCCCTCAAAAATATTAACCCTGGGAGAAGACTCAGACTAGGGGGGACGGGGTTCAGCACCCCTCCCTGAAACCAAGGTAACCTTAATGGTGGAGGGGAAGAAAACAGAGTTCTTGGTAGACACTGGAGCCCACATTCGGTCCTAACACAAGATCAAGGAAAACGATCTGGAAAGACTTCTTGGGTACAGGGGGCAACAGGGAACAAGCAATATTCATGGACTACCTGAAGAACGGTGGGCCTCAGCGTTGGCCGGGTATCCCACTCGTTCTTAGTCATCCCTGACTGCCCATACCCACTCTTGGGACGAGACTTACTAACAAAAATGGGAGCCCAAATCCATTTCTCAACAGAAGGGACTACTGTAACCAATGAGCAAGGACAGCCCCTTCAGATTTTAACCCTCAAACTACAATATGAATATAGACTTTTTGAGCTTCCACTAGAAGAGAAAACAGAGATGGCTCCATGGTTGCGGAAATACCCAAACGCATGGGCAGAGACTGGTTTTCTAGGAGAAGCTGTTAATCAGCCACCTGTCCATATAGAATTAAAATCTCAAGCATTGCCCATAGCCGTCCGCCAATACCCAATGACTTCTGAAGCCAGAGAAGGAATTAAACCCCATATAGCTAGGTTGTTGGAAGCAGGGGTCCTCCGCCCATGCCGGTCAGCGTGGAACACACCTCTACTACCGGTCCGGAAACCTGGCACCAATGATTACCGGCCTGTACAGGACTTACGAGAGGTAAATAAACGGACAGCCGATATTCACCCGACCGTCCCAAACCCATATACTCTCCTAAGTTCTTTGCCACCAGACCAAATCTGGTATACGGTGCTGGACTTAAAGGATGCATTTTTTTGCCTGAAACTGGCCCCGGCCAGTCAACCATTCTTCGCATTCGAATGGAAGGACCCTGAGACCGGAACCTCTGGACAGCTCACATGGACCAGGTTGCCGCAGGGATTCAAGAATTCCCCCACCATCTTCGATGAGGCGTTGCACCAGGACCTCCTCCCTTTCTGCACTCGGAACCCACAGGTAACTCTCCTACAATACGTAGATGACCTACTGCTGGCGGCCCCAGACGAGTCCACCTGTTGGGAAGGCACCGAGAGACTCCCAAAAGAACTGGAAGGCCTAGGATACCGGGCATCCGCAAAGAAAGCCCAGATCTGTAAAACAAAGGTCAGTTACCTGGGGTATCAGCTGGAGGGAGAAAAGCGTTGGCTATCGGAGGCACGGAAGCAGACTGTGTTTCATATTCCGCCTCCTAAAATCCAAAACAAATGAGGGAATTCTTGGGCACGGCAGGATTTTGCAGACTCTGGATACCAGGGTTCGCGGAATTGGCAGCCCCCCTGTATGTGTTGACTAAGAACAGTGCCCCATTCACTTGGACTGAAAGAGAGCAACTGGCCTTCGACCAAATAAAACAGGCCCTTATGACAGCGCCAGCTCTGGCCCTGCCAGATACAACTAAGCCCTTCCACTTATATGTGGCAGAAAATAGGGGCATAGCAAAGGGGGTGTTGACTCAACAATTGGGACCCTGGAAGAGGCCGGTAGCGTACCTGTGCAAAAGATTGGACCCGGTAGTAGCAGGATGGCCGGCTTGCTTGCGCATAATAGCTGCTACTGCAATGTTAATAAAGGATGCTGATAAATTGACTATGGGACAAAATCTGACTGTGGCGGCCCCCCATGCCCTAGAAAATGTCATTAAGCAACCACCGGATTGTTGGCTCACCAACGCCCGAATGACTCATTATCAAGTGTTGCTGTTAAACAATGACAGAATAACGTTTGCACCAGCAACTGGACTTAATCCCGCCACCTTGCTGCCGGATGCAGACCTAGAGCCCCTGATTCATGACTGTCAACAAGTCCTCGCTGGGGCCCATGGCTGGCGAAAAGACCTGTCCGACCAGCCCTTGCCGGATGCAGAGACTACCTGGTTCACGGATGGCAGCAGCTTCTTGGACCAAGGAGAGAGGCGAGCCAGGGCTGCAGTGGTCGGCGGAAAACAGGTCATCTGGGCATCGGCCCTTCCAGCAGGAACGTCAGCACAGAGAGCAGAGTTGGTCGCTCTGACCAAAGCCTTGGAGCTGGGAAAGGGACGGCGGATTAACATCTACACGGACAGCCGTATGCATTTGCAACCGCTCATGTACATGGGGCCATTTATCAACAAAGAGGACTGCTGACCTCAGAAGGTAAGGCCATAAAAAATAAACGGGAGATCCTTGACCTTCTGGCTGCTCTACATCTTCCTGCAAAGGTGAGTATAATACATACCCCAGGACACCAAAAAACTAAAACTCTGATAGCATTGGGAAATGATATGGCAGATAAAGAAGCAAAAAAAGCTGCCTATCAGTCAACTTCTATTCTAATATTAGGAACCCAAAACCAGTCTATGAATATACCCAGAAAGACCTGCAGTTAATAGAGAAATTGGACAAATCCTATGATGATAAATTAGGGGCCTGGAGAACCCCTACTGGACAAATTATACTCCCTCAGAAAGAGGCTAAAGAATTAATCAAACAAATGCATCAATGGACGCATTTGGGAGCAACAAAAATCAGAGAACTCATTAAGGCTTCTGACTTTCTGATACCAAAGGCTACCAGGCTGATCTGTGAGAGGATCTTAGCCTGTGAGCCTTGTAGCCTGGTAAATGCCCAACCTACTGAAGGAGTCACAGGACAGAGACTGAGGGGCGACAGACCAGGAAGGTATTGGGATATAGATTTCACAGAAATTGTGCCTGCTAAATATGGATACAAGTACTTGTTGGTATTTGTGGACACCTTTTCTGGCTGGGTGGAAGCCTTTCCCACCAAAAACAAAACTGCATCAACAGTCACCAAGAAGATCTTAGAAGAAATCTTCCCCTGCTTCGGAATTCCTAAGGTAATAGGCTCAGACAATGGCCCTGCGTTCGTTGCCCAGGTAAGTCAGGGAATGGCCAGGTATCTGGGGAATGATTGGAAACTTCATTGTGCGTACAGACCCCAAAGTTCAGGTCAGGTAGAAAGAATGAATAGGACTCTAAAAGAGACCTTGACTAAATTAATCATAGAGACTGGCGGCACAGATTGGGTCACTCTCTTACCTTTGGCTCTTTTCAGGGCACGCAATACCCCATCCAAGAGACTGGGACTTACCCCCTTTGAGATTTTATACGGAACTTCACCTCCAATAACTCAGATCAAAGACACAGGGCTACCCACTAATGATATGTCTTTGCGTACCAGGCTAGAAGCAATCCAGGCCGTGCAGGACGACCTTTGGAAGCAGGTGGCTGCCACTTACCAGCCTGGAGAACCCACCAACAAAAGGCATGACTTCAGCTGCGGAGACCTGGTGTACATGAGAAGACATCAGACCCGCAACCTAGAGCCCCGGTGGAAAGGACCCTATATGATCCTACTGACCACCCCCTACCGCTGTGAAAGTTGAAGGCATCGCCGCGTGGGTGCATGTCTCTCACATTAACAGAGCCCACCTCTCACCCAAAGATGACAGCTGGATCATACAAAAGACTGACAACTCCTTAGGATGTAGGCTTCACATCCATCGCGGTTGTGCTGACACTGCTAAGCCAAATCCAGCTAAGTAATGGGGCCCTAAACTCTAATCCTCACCAACCCCATAAACTAACTTGGGAAATAAATCTAGGGACAGACCAGACCTATCCCTTGGCCACATCAGAATCCCCCTTATGGCATTGGTGGCCAGACTTAACTTTTGACATATGCCAACTAGCTACTTATGACTGGGCCCGTACGACCGACACCCGCGGAAAACCGAGACAAAACATAGTCCATTACAGTAAAAGAAAAAGGAGGGAGTCAAAGAAAGTCGACCACCCTGTAACAACCATCCCACATGGTATATTTGCCCCGGCCCGAGAACTTGGGGATGTGGTGGCACGGAGTCTTATTTTTGTTCCCAATGGGGATGTGTGACCAGTACAAACGGGGGATGGGCAACCAAAGACGATGACTTAATTAAGTTTACAGATCCCAAAGATGGAATTTACAGCCACATAAACATTACCTTCACTACAAAGGGAAAGCAAGATCGTAATTGGATTACGGGGAAAACCTGGGGGCTACGATTATATGTACACGGAACAGACCCGGGGTTAATATTTACTATTAGATTAAAAATAGAACCAATAATTCACAAACCAGTGGGACCCAATAAAATTGTAACTAATTCTAGAATAAAAAGTAAAACAAAAACTAAAGAACCGGTCCCCACAACAACAGCCGCCCCAACCGACAATCAGACTGCCACTCAACCCACTCAAGTTAATAGTTTAATCCCATCTACAGAAGACCCATATAAAGCTCCTCACCAGATAGAAAGGTTTAAAAATTTAATTAAAGGAGGATATGGCCTGCTAAATCAAACCCATCCCGAGCTAGTATCCGACACCTGTTGGTTATGCTTGAGTGCGGCGCCCCCGTACTATGAGGGAATTGCCTACAATGACACTGTGTTTTATAATAACTCGCATGACCAATGCAAATGGGGAACAAACTATAGGGACTTATGTTGTGCCCCCTAAAAATGCCTGGTGGGCTTGCAGCACAGGCCTCACCCCATGTATACATACAACCGTGTTTCATTCAACTAGTCATTTCTGTGTATTAGTCCAACTCTTTCCCAGAATCTATTACCATCCTGAGTCGGACTTAATAGATGCTTATACGTTTGGAAGGGCCACAAGAAGATTCCGGCGCGAACCTGTGAGTATTACCCTCGCCTTACTAGTCGGGGCAGGAGTACTGGCGGGAATAGGAACAGGAACACCTGGACTGGTAACTTCACAAACTAAATATGAAAATTTAAGACATGCTATTTCACAAGATCTGCTGGTATTACAAAAGTCTATAACCCGACTTGAAGAGTCTCTTACTTCCTTGTCAGAAGTAGCTTTACAGAATAGAAGGGGATTAGATTTACTCTTTCTCAAAGATAGAGGACTTTGTGCAGCACTTAAAGAGCAATGCTGTTTCTATATAGACCATAGTGGGGAAATTCATGATGCCATGGCTAAGTTAAAAGAAAGACTAGAAAACAGAGAAAAAGAATATAGAGCATCACAGGGCTGGTTTGAAGAATGGTTTACCGCCTCCCCTTGGCTTACTACTTTACTTTCTGCCATAGCGGGCCCCCTAATAATCATAATACTTATTTTAACTTTCGGCCCTTGTATTATAAATAGGCTCTTAGCTTTCATTAGAGACCAACTTAATTCTGTTCAAGTCATGATCTTAAAACAACAATATGCAAATGAATTTGCAACTATAGAAGAAAAAGAGAGATTTCTATGAACACATTTGTTCTGTTCATTCCTTTCAGCTGGCAAGGTGATGGATGCGGGCCCCTACTCAGAATCCCTATGTCAACCCCTCTCAGCAGGAAGTAGCCAAAGAACGGTCGTCGCCCAAAATCCCAGTAGAGGGCCCCACTACCCAACCACCACTGCCCAGCCACCTTTTTAAGATTAAAATATATGAACAAGACAAAAGGGGGGAATGTGGGACCCTAAGATAACTCCCCTTCCCCAGCACCTAGTTTCCCAGCCCGCGCGCATTTTAAATTTCCCGCCGGCGCCAACCTTGTTTACCCGATGACCCATCCCTGGCCCTACCCCCAGCCCATATCTTGCTCAACCACCCTGTGGACATGCTGGCCAACTGATGACCTCCACACATGCAGTTCCGCACTCCACCCTGGGCGGTACTGGGAACTGCCCAGAGGCACCGCTATCAGCAAAGAACATCTGGTGGTCAACTTTATTGCCCCATAACTCTACTTGTGTGCCCTGTTCCCATAGAGTTCACGGTGACTACTTTTTTTATAAAAACCCTACCCCATCTCAGTCGGGGCCCCTCCTTCCTTGCTTGCAAGAGGGACGGTCCTGGCGCGCCAGAATAAACTTGCCTTTTGCAGCACCCTCTTGTGGTTCTTCTCGGGTCTGGGTGGGTAATAAACAGGGACTTCGGTTCCAACATGTGTCTGTGTCTGTGTCTGTGTATGTGTATGTGTAGAAGCACGGACGAATTCACAAACTACCATGGACTGCCTCCATCTTCTGCCCCGGGATTCACAGGCTCCGCCCTACCAGGACCAGAAGCGCAGGCCGCCCCCGCTTCCGCCTGACTATACCTGGGATCTGGGATCCGAACTCAGGACCTTCCGCCTGCAAGGAGGAGGCTTAACCCCTAAGCCACCTCTCCGGCCACTCTTTTCTTTTTTTTAGTTAAGATTTTGTGACCTGATCTATAGTCTGTTCAACATTCATTCTATGGGCTAATGGAAGAATGTACATGTTGTTTTGAAGGTTCTCTGTTTTTTCCTTTGTCTTTGTGGTTTGGCTGGTTTATTGTCGCTAGGGATATTTGCTTGCTTCCTGTCTTAAGTGTCTGCTTCTCCAAGGGATGGATGCCTTGCATGCTAGTTTGATGGCAGCCGCCTTCCTTTCACTTGTGGCTGGAAGGCTGCCTTAGGCATCTCTTGTAAGGCATTGCTGCTGCTGCTGTCACTTTGGTTTTGTTTAATTTGAAAAATGTTTATGTTCTTCTCCTTTTCTGAAGGCCAACCTGCTGGCTGTGGTAACCTTAGTCGGCAGTTATTTTCTCTCAGTACTTGGTATAGCCTTGCAATTTTTTGGCCTAGATCTTTGCTGACAGACCATTGCTGTCAGTCTGATGAGGAGGAATATAAATACAACTTTGGTGCTTTTCTCTTTCAGTTCTAAAAGTTTTTTCTTTCCTGCTGGCTGGGCAACTGGCGACTATGTCATGGTGAAGTTTTTTTCCTGGTCTTGTCTCTTTGGAGTTCTCCTGTACATGATGTCTAGGTCTTTTCTGAGATTTGGGGAATTTTCTGTTATCAATCACTATGTTTTCTGCCCTATCAATGACGCAGTATTGAATCATTTTAAGTTGTCCCTGGAGCTAGCGAGATGACTCAGTGGGTAACAAGTGCTGTTTGAAAACCTGGCTACCTGCGTTTAATCCCCAGAAGCCTACATAGTACAAACAGAAAACAAACTTCTGAAAGTTCTCCCCTTGTGCAGGTCCTCTGTGGCACCTGCTTGGCCACCTTTTGTGTGCGATCCCTTTCTGTTTCTCCGTCCCTCTTCTCTCTCCTCTTTTTTCTTCCCTACCCTCTTTCTCCCCTTCAAAAAATTAATTAAATAAAAAGAATTGGACTGGACAGGTAGCTCCTGAGGCCAGATCCCAGGTCCCATGTAAAAATGCCAGGCGGAAATGGCAACTTCTGGCCTTATTGGGCAGAGCCTGGGAAATCCCAGAGGAAAGCAAAAAAGGTGGTTAAAGAATCTAAAATGATTCTCAAAGTCATCCTTGGGCCTCCACAGAGACACACAGTGCCCTCTGATACACACACACACACACACACACACAAACACACACAATAAACAAAGTTTTGAAAAATGAAATAAATTTAAAGGATCTCAAAGACCTCAGTTTCATCTTCATTCTTTCTTGGATTTTCTTTTTCTTTTTCTTGGTCTGTAATTGTCAGTTAGGCACAGGTGTCAACTTGACTGTTGAGGGTTTAAGCTCTGAGCACATTTGTGGAGAATTAGTGGTTGGGTTAAGCCCAGAGCAAACCTTCAGGAGATTGTCTGGCTGATGGGGAAGGCCCAGCCCATGGTGGGTGGGACTAGGCCCTGGAGTAAAATTCAGAGAGCTGGTAGAGAGAATTTTTGTACACTTGGCTAGACATGTTGGTCTGGCAAGTAAGGAGTGTCCATCTCTCAGCCATTATGTGGTGATGGTGTGGCCCTGGTGTTGGTTCCTGTGCTCCCTGTCAAGCTGGACTGAGAACTGTAACCGGATTTGTCGAAAGAAAGTAAACTTGCTCCCTGAAGCTGTGCGATGGTCGTTTATCAGCAACCATGCAGGCGAACTGCAACAGTAGTATTTCCAAAGATCTGTCTTTAAGTTCATATATTCCTTCTTGTGCCTGATCTAGTCCATGGTTGACATTTTCTGATGAGTATTCAACTTACTGAGCTCTTCATTTCCAAGGTTTCTGTTTCATTCTTTCAGAATCTCTCCTCGCTAAACTTCTTGTTCCTATCTTGCTTTGTCTGTATTCTCTTGGGCCCAGTGAGGTCTTCAACTGATTCTGCTGGATTATTTACTAAGGAGTGATGTTTGCATGCGGACAGGTGCTGCAGCATTCACATGGAGGTCAGTTGTTTTCTCTCTGGCCACCTTACGGCCTTCCCTGAGTGAGTCCCGGGGTGCCATACTGTCAAAACAAGCCCCTTATACTGAGCATCCTGCTACCCCCTACCAAGTTTTTTATCCATCGTTTCACCAGTTTGCATTTTTTTGGAATCCGTTATTGGAAAATTAGGATCTTTCCCTTCATATTTTCTGCTGCGGTCTGGCTGCAGCCTGGATCCAGGATCCCACTAGGTGGACAAGGAGTCGGTGGAGGTGAAGAACAGACACACAGCTCCAGGCTGAGTGCGTCTGAACTCCTTTGTTGAAGTTTTAGCAGAGTTTATATATTTTAGTAAATCTAAGGTAGAGGGCAGAGAATGTGTCCCTATGTACATAAGGAAACATCAAAGAAGAGCAGGTCCAAATTCCTTGCAGGATTATGTAAAACGTATTCATTCCAGGTAACAAAGGAAGGGCACAAGTGACATTTACTTGTGTGGGACCAGACATGACGTCTCCAGGTAAAGTTAAAAGAACAGGTTTGACACTTTGTTGTTAAAAGGAAACAGACAGTGAATACTTCAAAGCAGATTGGGGGAGGTGATAACCTAGCCTTTCCTGGGGGGGGAGGATGTAAGAACAGATAGGAGGAAAACTCAGTTCCCAGAGGAAGGAATTTGCCTGCCAGAGGCAAAACTTAATTTACATAGGGAGGGACCCCTAGCACCTAGCAATTGTCCATCTAGATGTTAATGTGTCATTTTCCAGAGAGCAGGTTTAGGGCTGACAATCCCCATATTTTTTAATATTTATTTCTAAATAAGACATGTCCTTTTTCCAGAAAACTCTTTCTTGAAGTAGTTTTCTCCATATTATGACCTTGTCAGAATAACATGGTTGGATGAGGACGAGACACACATCTGTCCATCACATTCCTCTCTGCTGCCACGCTGCTCTGCAGGTTTTTAGGGTGCTTGCCTAAGTGGGCTGCAAGCCCCGAAGATGGACCTTGCTAACAGTGGTGGAGCCAGCTCTGTGCACAGCTTGCCAGAACTCTCTTTCATGCCCCTGCCTTACAGAGAGGAGACTCCCTCCCCATGCAGCTGCCCAGCATGGGTGTTTCTCCATCTGTCCCCAGTTCCTGACTTTCATAAGATCCAGTGTTTCTTTTGTTGCTTTCCAGTGCTCCCCTTGGTGATCTCAGAATGCATCTGTATACCTTACTTTGGGTTTTTGTTGAGGGAAAAAAAGAAAAGGTGATGCTAGATACTTCTGTCTCGGTCGTTTAGAAATCCTCTTTAGCTCCTCATAAAACATAGTGAAAATTTCCTATCCATATTGAAACAGTTCCCCCTCCACTAAGGAAAGTGCAGTGCGATTCTATATAAGAAGCAGAAGTTCCTCCAAGTAGATGCTGTCCTATGACATGGCATGACTCGTAGAGGCCATCCTCCCGGATGGAGCTGTGTGCTTGTGAGCAGTCAAGTCACCTGCAGATGTGTGTCATTCTTGCCAGCCATACCTGAGTTTTCCTATAATACGTCTGAGAACAAGTGAAGCTTGAAAAGGATATCTTTGTGGATGTGAATCTAAAAACGTGGTGATGTGTTGACTTTGTTTTGCGTCGTAATTTTCATTTTCTGTGTCTCCTTAGAAATGAGTTGCACAATTGAGAAGGCCCTTGCTGACGCCAAAGCCCTTGTGGACAGGCTGAGGGACCACGACGACGCAGCCGAGTCTCTCATTGAGCAGACCACGGCTCTCAGCAAGCGTGTCGAGGCAATGAAGCAGGTGTGAGCTTCTTGCTTGTGGTTTTATTTTTAAAGCCATCATTGACATGGTACATTGCTAAAATTACAAACTACATGTGTGCTTGTTTTATATTAAGTTAAATTGTATTTTATTGTGTTCAGATGGCTTGTAGGTATGTGTTGATGCATTCTAAAACCTGTGGATTTGATCTCTTTTCTAACAGAGGTGCACATTTGACTTTAAGTGAAGTCGTTAAATACAAAGACCAGATAATACATTTTACTAATGTTGGCACGCAGACATTTTCCCATGTCTTGCATGATGTCAAGATACTTTTAATTTTCTTTATGAAAGCCCTTGGTTGATTGCTGTTTTACAACCAGACAGTTTATACTAGTTACTCTTAATCTGTTGCTGTGAGAGAGAACACCCAAAGGCAAGCAAATTAAGGGAGAAAGGGAGATATTCAGGTTACGGTTCCAGAAAGGAGATAGAGTCTTTCATGGTGGACTTGGCGTGACTGGCTGGCAGAAGCTGAAAGCAGGCTGAGTCACTGTAGACATCTTGAGAGCTGCCAGACTCCTGCTGTAAGAGCAGATTTTCGGGAGGTAGGGTGGGATTAACCCACCTCAAGGCCCACCCCCTGCGACCTCCTTCCTCCGGCAAGGCTCCGCCTCTCAAAGGTGCCATTACCTTCCGAACACATGAGACTGTGGGGGACACATTTCAAACCATGGCATTGGTTTTTTGTTTTAATGGTGCAACAGCTGGAAAGAGAGTTTGGTGGATAAGGCAGCTGTTCACAAAGCTGGCGACCTGCGTTTAGTCCCCAGACTCGTTTATCCTCTGACTTTCTTTTCACCTGTTCATCATCACCATGCACCTCTTTCTCTCTGTCTCAGTCTGTCTGTCTCTCTTTCTCAAATAAATAGATAAACGTTTTTTAAAAAACTGAAAAGGTGCAAGGAAATCTTTCTACCCTATGTAATTACTGCATTTCATATTTACAAGCTTATTTAAATGCTGTCAATTCCAAACCAAATACAACAGGTTTTGCTTCTTTTTATGTTTACCATGTATAACAGAGCCTTCTAATGGACAACAGAACCCAGCTACTCTCTGAAATTATCCTCTGATTAAAATTTTCAACTATGGACACACAGGAACAGGCTCGTTCTGTTTTGCAGCTGCGTGCACTACAGCTGTCTGTTTCCACAGCTGTCACCAGCTTGACTCCTGTATGCAGAGAAACACAGGAGTTTGACACCTGAAGTTCAGAGCTGGAAATGCAAAAAGGAATTCATTGCTAAGCATCCAATAAGAATGCCTTGACAGTCGGTAATTTTAAAGTCAGGTTGTCTTTTTTAAAAAAATGTAAAATCTCTTTACATTTTTGTACATGTTCTTTCATCAATATTACTATCATTTATATATCATAAAAGTTGCTTTTGGGTTCTTGAGATGGCTCAGTGGGTAAAGAAAGGTGTTTGCCTCTAACCCTGATGGCCTAAGTTCAGTCCCTAGAACCACATAGTTGTTGTCCTCTGACCCTTCACATATGCACCATGCCATGCACACACATTCACATACACACACATTCACTCACACACACACACACACACACAATATAAAAGCAAGTCACTTTTTCCCCAGTGCTGGAGATTGGATGCAGGACCTTGCTTATCTTAGGTAAAAACCGTACATATTAGCAGTCTCTCTGCCTAGCTTCTCATTTTCCCAGTCTTGATAATCACTGATGATAACCGTGAATTTACCTATTCTAGACATTTCATATATGGAATAATACAGGATGTAGCGTTTTGTAAGTGGCTTCTCAACGTTTTCAAAATTTATCTGTGTCGTAGCTTGTATTGGTCCTTTATTTCTGTTCGTTACTCAGTGATAACTGCATTTTAAAGATTCAGTATATCCTGTTTATCCATTCATTAGTTGATAGTTATTTGACTAGCACTGCCGTGAATGCTTCATTCTTTAGAAATGGAATGGTTCATTGGGTCCTGTGATGCTTCTTTTTAAGTTTTTAAGGATGCGTTTATATTCACATATCAGGTATAAATTTGTATGTGTTACCTTCCCACGTGTTATTCTTTTCACTAGTATCAGGAAGAAATTCAAGAACTTAATGAAGTCGCAAGACATCGGCCTCGGTCTACATTAGTTATGGGAATCCAGCAAGAAAACAGACAGATCAGAGAACTGCAACACGAGAATAAAGGCAAGAACCTTTATTGAAAGACAGAACTTGAGTCTGCTGTTTGGAATAAGTCAGTATTTTCAAAATGGAAAAATAGCCATCCAAGGTTACTTGTTGGTTTCAATCTCATTTCTAGTCTGCGCACCTGCACGGCATGTTCTGCTGCTCTTTCCACGTGTGAGCATCTGTATTGCTTGGTGTCTGACCCCCAGTGCCCAGTTTGTACTGGTTTGGTTCCCGTGGAACAGCAGTTTCTCTCTGTTCCCACCCAGGTGCCCACTGTCTTCAGCCCCATGGCTAACTGGTCCTCTTGAGTCCAGTTTCTTTTTCCTCTTCCATCACTCTTCAACACAGCGTCAGACTGATGGTTCCCAAAGAGCTCTGGGCTGGCAAGACGACCAGTGAGTGTATAAAGGTACAGACTGACCACAGTTCAGTCCCCTAACCCACGTGGAAGGAGAGAACCAACTCCTGCAAGTTGTCCCCTGACTTTCATGAACGCACACACATATATGAGATTTTCTTTAAATGGGGAAATAAATCCGATTAATTACCTGCTACTATTGCTTAAGAATGTTGGTTGTATCTTTCACTGAAAGATTGTTGTCTCTGCCCATCTGCAGAAGTTGTTTGCTCTCAGTCGTACAAGCAGCTCCTTCCCACGTCATCCACGCTTATACCCCCTCCCTCGCCCCCTTCCTGCGTTACAGCGTTTGCTCTGGTGGAGCTTTCACCCATTATACACATAGTCCTGTCCGTTTCTCACTTAAACTGTGTCGTTATTTTTTCCTCTAGCTGTAAACCCTGTGGCCTTTAAGTATTGACTTAATTGAGCCCAGAGTATTACTGATACTTAATTTCAATGTTTGTCAAAGTGATTCTGAAGAAACAAGTTTAAAGTGGCCACTATAAAAAACAAGCGAGAGGCTTCATTTGGTGCCCTTCATTGCTATAAAGGCAGACTTTGTGCATCAAGCTTTATTTTTAAAACACTATCGAATACATGAATACACTATCGAAGAGAATATTTTGTGTAACCTCAACTCATTTGAATAAAATACCTTATTCTTGATAGAACTGCGTACATCACTGGAAGAACACCAGTCCGCCTTGGAACTTATAATGAGCAAGTATCGAGAGCAAATGTTTAGATTGTTAATGGCTAGCAAAAAAGATGATCCAGGTGTAATAATGAAGTTAAAGGAGCAGCACTCCAAGGTAATCCATGCTACACGTTTATCTTGAAATGGGAAAATGGGAACCATTGGTTAACTCGGGTTCAGATTTTTAAAAAATAACAGCAATCTCGTAATGCCATTTTAATATGATACAGAATTTCTCATCTTTTTAATGGATGTTTTTTGCTTTTCTCTTTACATTTCTTGTCAGTCATTTTCCGCTGAGCTTATTCTAATTCCCCTTGTCCCCTGGTAACTTTAAAATATCTATGTTCGTGTGTATATTATATAAGCAGAAAGAAACTGTTTTGAATGTGAATGTAAGTCTGTTCAAAAAAAATTATTTTGTAACATTTTTTTGTTTTGAAGAAGCATTCTAATTTGTGGAATGGTATCTGTTGCAAATAGGAACACTGGAATACATTTAAAATCTAAAAGCGACTAAGTTATGGATTGGTTTTCTGAAGACTGAGGCCAACTATCCAGACCATATAGTGACCTAATTACGAATGAGTGATCACAGGGTTGGGAAAGAGGGAAAAAAGCCTTGTAAAATTTTGTGCCCTTCCCCCAATATTACTTACAGTCGATAACCATTACTAGAGACAGAACCGAAGTGGTTAGACCCCAAGTATTTTCTTGCTCAGGTCTTACTTGCTCTCTTCCCTGTGTCTGTTTCCTATGGTGTGTTCAGTGTCTCCTGCCGTCTGCCATGAAGACAAGCAGAGTGATCTCACGTTTATATTAAACTTTGGTGAACTGCCAGTGTAGGTGACAAATGTTAGACTGATTTGTGATAAACTAGGCATTGTCTGCCCTAGTAACAGTGAAGTAACTCCCATTACTAGTGCTGTGTCAGAAATAGAGTTGTGAGATGCATTATCATTCTCAAGCATTGATGCATTACTTAAAATTGTGAATTATTTAAAATATTTCCTTCCTTTTTAAGTTTAGTTTTTTCTTTGACATTTTCATAGATGTGTGCAGTCGTTCTGATCACTCTCTTCCGCAATACTTTCGTATCCCTTCCGTTCCTGTCTGCCCCTCCCCCAGCTGTCCCTTTGCCAGATTTATCATTTGGAGCTTGTGGGTATTATGAAATTATTCTACTATAATTAGATATGTAGTGAACGGCTCCTCCGGGCGATCACTCTACTTACTAGGTAGCTTAATGGCTGCTTCTTGTGTCAATCAGTAGAAAATGAAGTAATAAAATTGGCTTAATATTTCCTGATTATCATACTCATCCCCTAACCAGGTGGAATCCCTGGATATTTAACTGACAGTCTTTTGAATATAAAATCTGTGTTCAAGGTCAGCCTGAACTGAGACCCTGTTTCAACCCCAGTATAAATAAATACATAAGCAGGTAAATGAACGAGTAAGAGGGTTTTAATAAGTATAAAGAAGAATTGATCTAAAATTTTTGGTAAGGAAAAAAATTACTGGTAAGGAAAATGTAATGTTGAAATTCTAAAAACTTCCCTTATATTTTATTGTTGAAAAATGAAATTTTAAAGATCTTGTAGAATGCCATTATAGAAATGAAATGATATATAAAAGTTTATTAGTCCTTTTTGGTAGCAATCCTGACAGAAATGTTTTGCAAAACATTGTGAGGTATGGCTGTAGCTTGTTAGTAGGGATATGCTCAGTATGCATGAAGCCCTGGGCTCAGCCCTCAGCACCACAGGTAAGCAACAAACAAGAAACATCCAAGTCTTGTCATCAATTGGCGCTGATTTATTGGCAAAGTTGAACATTTCCAAAAGTAGGCGTGCCTCCCATTTTCATTTTGTAGGTTGAATTCATCTAGGTGCTGATCCTTGCCTCCCTAAAATTACTTTTTGGTTGTTCGTTATTAATTCTAACTAATACATATTAATGTTTGTGATTTTGATTTTTCCCAAAAAGACGCTTGGGTTTAGTTAAGCAAACATTTGTTAACACCTTGCTTTGGGTTCATTGCCATGGGTAATAGCAAGGTGAGGGAGGGAGTAGGGTACGTAGAAGCTAACACGGTGTAACGGGTACAGACACAAGCATAACCACGAGGCAGAGTGCGACTAAAACACGTCACTTTGGTAATATCGAGCAGCGTTGCTTTTCATGAGCAGAATCTGAAGAAATGTTGGTGAAAGAAAGTCACATTTCACCTTGAATTATTGCAGGAGGGGGGTCCATGAGCAGGAAAGCGGAAGCAGAGAAGCATGGTGAAGTCATAGGCGTGTGGAATTCTGGGATTGCAAGGTGCTTGTACTCTGATAGAACTAAGCAGAAAATAGTTTCGTGGAATACTCAACAGGTAACAATTACACACAGCATTTTGGACCAAGAGAACTTTTTGAGTGCACGTTTAAAAGTCAGTAGAAAGTTGAGAACTCAGTTCCTCCAAATATTGTCTTTAAACAGACGCCTTTTTGGAAATCTTAAAAGAACAAACATTCAAACAGTTGGCTAACACGCATGAACTAACACTCGTTCAAGTTTTACATTACGGATTTATCCGTGTTAACGTTGCAATGACTCTGTGCTGCAGATTGCCATGGTGCATCGTAACAGCTCCGAAGGATTCTTCCTTGATGCGTCTCGACACCTCCCAGAGGCACCTCAGCATGGACTGGAGAGGAGGCGCCTGGAAGCAAATCAGAATGTACACTAAACAAACAACCCGCTCGAGGGACGGGTGGAAGGGAGGGCCATCTAAACAGTTCCCTTCCCTTGAATTCCCTTCCAGTTTAGATCAGCAAGTAAATGAAATCAACAGAAAAAAACGGTGTGCTTTTCTCGCCGTGCAGTCAGTAGAAACTTGAAGTCTGCCGTCGACTGTCTGCAGGGCATGTGCAGGGATGGGTATAACTGGCGATTGGAAAGGCTCTTCGTTAGCCTTTCTTGGTTTTGTGCTTTTGTTAGGATCCTTTGAAATTATTGTTGATGTAAAAACACCCTGTTTCTGAGTTTCATAGATACTTTCTTGATACTAGTTTTAGTCTGATTTTAAGAAATGTTGGTCCATCCAGCCTAAAAGGTTTAGCTTTATAATAGCTGACTTATAGTTAGTTTAGCATCATGGTTAAATACAGCAGTGTGTCTGTATCACTGAACTTTTTAAGAACTCATCGAGGCAGGTCTACAGAGTTAGACAAAGAGCATTTCAAAACAGATGACCCTATCCTTCAGTCAAGACAGTTCTTGCATTTGTGCCCGTTAAAAGCTCTGATTCTTCCCAGTATAGTTAGTAAGATATAGTTAGTAAGCGAACCATTCCCTGGGCTTATAAAATGCTGTTCTAAGTACTGTTTTGTTTTGTTCTGATTTTATTAGAACAGACTCTGCCCCCCAAGATTGGTAGCAATTTCTTCCATGTTAAAGGGAAAGAATTACTGATTTCCTGTATGCTCTTTAATCTTAGGCCACAGGACTCACCAAATCATAAACCAACGAAATTTTTATTTATTAGCTTTCTTAACTGTACTGTATTTTCCTTTTCAGTGACTTCAGTTTTGCAGAATGTGATGACATTTGTCTCGGTGTCATTTTTGCTACCATAGTCTTAAGTTCACGCCTGTAGCCGACCTTTCTGAAGTGATGGATATATTCCTAGGTGCCTTCTATGCACCTTCTATGAAGGCACTCAGCCATATGTGAATGACTGAGCACTTAAAAGTCACTTGTGCAACTGAGAATTACTAATTTTAATGGATTTTAATCTAGTTTTAAACGTGCTGTGCTAGAGAGCAGGTTACACCTTTCATGATTCCTTTTTCCTACGTACGCTCACAGAGCTCTGTACAGCAGTGTAAGAAGAGGCTAAGAGGGTGGCTAAGGTCAAACGTGTCCAGGTCCCATGTAATGTACTGTAACTACCTTGGTTTTGGGGGCAGGTGGCTCAGTGGTTTAAACCTTTGCCCCACAAGCAAAAGGACCTGACTTCGGATCCCCAGAACCGCTGTAAAAATGCTGGGCAAATATGTCAGTGGCTTCATTTTGACCCTGGAAGGCAGAGCTTGGGAAAGCCTAGAGTAAAACAATAAGGTGGAAGCAATCCAGGATGGTTCCCAGTGTCACCCTTGGGCCTCCACAGATGGACACGCGCGTGCTCGCTTGGCTACACATACATCTTGATTGCACACCATGTGCACCCACCCCTCAATCCGCAGCATGAGAATGTAAATAGGTGAATAATAAAACAGCTGAGTGACACCTCAGGGGTGGAGTGTCAGCCTAGGCTGAAGGTGTCCAGCTCGTTTCCTCAACCACACACGTGCACACGTGTTAAATACAGTTTACCAGACGTAATTCTCTTTTCTTCTTCCAGTATGTCTTCAGTTTAATAGTCTGTGGGCTTTGTGCGTTCTCGGTCAAATCCTTTTTATGAATAGCATTTATGCAACTATTTTAATAGACTTGATGTTTACTTGGGTAATTTTATATTTTTAGTTTTTTCTTAATATATAGTAACCTTCATTACTGATGAATAATGACCTATAGAAATTATTTATTAATAAAATGATTATTCTCAAATTTTAATTTATTTTTAAGCCTTTGTGTCCATGTGTTTCACTGCATTCCTTGTAAGCTCTTGCAGGAAGGTCAGAGACTGTGCTCTAGCATAATGCCTGGCATATGGTAGGAGTGCAAAAAGAAAAAAAAGTAGTGATATTGGCAGGATTTACTGCCAGATAAATGTGGATATTTGTATTATACTAGAATTCTTACTTCAGCAGTGGCAGAAAAGCTCCCTAATGGTTTTCGTAGCAGAAGTCTGCTCTTCTTAAGCAATACTTCTTTAACAAGTATTAAAGATAGACAGATAAAACAGTACATAGTTCTTGATCACAGGATTGTTCTGGGTTGACTTGGAGTCAGTTTATAGGCGTGAATAATACAGAAAAGATTACTAAGTTGTGAAGATGTCAGGGAATAAACGAGCTTGAATAGCCTTCAGTCTTTCCTGCGCTGTGGAGGCCTTTGCTCCTGGGTTTTGTTACGTTGTACTGTTTATCTGCAGTTCTCGTCTTAACAAATCTGATTTCAGAAACACTCGGGTCAACCAGTTTTGTTATGTTCTGTTACAAATCCATGTTAAGTGGCAATGCAAGAATATATTCACAGCAGTGCAGATTTCTATAAAGGAAGAGAGTCATCCAAACATGAGGTTGTAAAATATTTCACTAACTTCCAGTGCTGTCCTTTCTCTCAGGAGTTGCAAGCACATGTTGACCAGATAACTGAGATGGCAGCAGTAATGCGAAGAGCCATTGAGATCGACGAGCAGCAGGGCTGCAAGGAGCAGGAGCGAATATTCCAGCTGGAGGTAAGCTGTGCATGGAGGTGGAGGTGAAGGTGTCCATCAAAGACGCAGCCAGCAAATGTGCCTATCTTGCCACATATGTGTACTCTCTGGGTCTGAGTGCTGGCATGTGAGTGTGCGGTAGAGACCCTTTAGGTAGCAAAACAAGACTCGAGGATCCCCAGTACATAAAAATACTCTAGTAATTGAAAAAGTTGGTTTGGTTTTTGTTTTGTTTTTAATCTTGTGTTGTTTTCCTTGGTAGATAAATGTATTTCTTCAATTTGTAAATTTTTAAACTATTACTAAATGATACAGGGGAAAATATTTTTATAGCCCACAAGTAACACCAGGTGTGATGCCCTGACCTGTAGGAGGTACAGGCAGGAGGACCAGAGTTCGAGGCCATAATCCAACAGCAGAGCAAGCTCCAGGCTGCCTGTGTGCAAGCACACAGATCACCAGTAATGTATCTCATGTGTGTGAGTTTCTATTTGTTTCCCTTTTTTTGGACGGTCTCATGTAGTCTAGGCTAGCCGGAAACTCCCAATCGTCCTGGCTCCACCTTCCAAATCCTCGTCTTGTAGGAACAACTGGTATGAAAAGTAGTAATATTTGCTTTCACTACAGATTTTTAAAAGCTTGTTTTACCCGACCTTTATTTTGTAGTAGTAAAAATAGAAATTCTGAATAAATCAAGTCAGCTAAATGAACTTTCATATCTTTAAGCATTTCATTTTGGTACTTGGGAGACGGCTCAGGGCTGGGCTCAGCACCTACATGAAAGCCAGGCGCAGAGACCGGCAGGCAGTCAAAGCAGTGAGCCTCCAGGCTGGGTAAAGAAATTAGCTCTCAGAAAAGATGGGAGAGTGACTTCTGCTTTCTGCGTGCACACACACAAAATTTAGGTTTCATTTTGAAATGATGTCGGGAAATTTGTTATGGATAGCCAACAAATGCTCTCTGAGCATACAGTGTTCTCCAGCCGTGTGACACAGACCGACCGACGCTTTGTCAATAAAGGACTGGAAAGTATTTTAGACTTTGTAAACTCAAACTTGGCTTGTATCTGCTCAGCTTTTCCCTTGTAACACAAAGGCAGCCACAGACAAAAATAGAGAGGCATAGCTGTTTGCAGGCTAATTCCTGCTTTTTGCCATTGGAACTTACAGACCAGTAATGAGTAGGTCGTGAAACTGTTTTTAAATGTCTCAGTGTCCCGTGGTAATTTATTTAGAGGGAAAAGATGTCACCTCCTCGCCCAGCCCTGCTGCCCAGATCGCACTGAGGGCAGCAGCAAGTCCTGCCGTGCTGCAGCCTTACAGGGTCCTTTCTTTCTCTCTTGCTCTCTCTGCTGTGTTTATAAAATCAGTTCCCTTCTGGTCTTCAGCTTGGTTATATCTGCATGTGTTGGAAGACTTGCCAGTGCTGGGAGAGACTGAGTGCGCCGATGCTGCCTGTTCAGAATGGCTGTGTAAATGTATTTTTTTTATTATTCAGTTGTGCATGTATGCGTGTGTGTATGTATGTATGTGTGTGTGTGTGTAGAACCACGGACGAATTCGGGAACCACCACGGACGCCTCCACCTCCTCCTTGTTTACTCTGCCCCGGGATTCACAGGCTCCGTCTTACCAGGACCAGAAACGCAGGCCGCCCCCGCTTCCGCCCAGAGTCTATACTCGGGGTCTAGGATCCGAACTCAGGACCTTCCGCCTGCAAGGCAGAGTCTTAAGCCCTGAGCCACCTCTCCAGCCCCTGTAAATATACTTTTTAGATCAGTAGTTAGCTGCGTGGACACTTAGATGTTTGTGCCAGTTACAGGATCTGATTTTTTCTATTTGTTGCGCCTTTCTCCATCTGGCTTTTAGAATGTGTTCGTCATCTTAGAGCCACCGTGTAGATGGTGATTGATGTGTTTCCTTACAGCAGGAAAACAGAGGCCTGAGAGAGATCCTTCAGATAACTCGAGAATCATTCTTGAACCTTCGGAAAGACGACACATCAGAAAGTGGGTCTTTGTCAGGCTTAGTGACCAGCAGTGACCTCAGTCTGAGGAAGAGCTGAGCAGCTTCCAAGTCCAGAGCCTCACACATGGCTCCACATCACTGGACTGACCACAAGTGAGTGAGTGAATCAGAACCCGACTGAGGGCAAAAGAAACAGTTGCGAAGTAGAAACTGAGCCACGAGTAGTGGGTGAATCAATGCAAGGCGCTGCAGCAACCAGCAGACAAAAGCGCATCTCGGTGCTGCGGGCTTCTGGTGACGTTCCCAGTGTTTACAACCATTTCAGTTTTCAGATGGAGGTTTTGCTGTGCTTTGTGACACGGAAGCTGGTCGTTCAGTCTTACTCTTCTGTGGGGTGTCGGTTAACAAGTAGCCTCTGTTCTTCAAGACTTGACCTTAGCGCTGTCAATCTATGTCCCTGCATTTGCATCCTTGTCAACGATGGTTCAGATTTAAAACTGTACAGACCGGAGTCCTGTATGCACCACAAACGCAACTTAGTCATAGCTGATCAGCTATGACGGGATGGCATAGGATGGCAGGGGTAACCGACTTGTGTATGTGTGTGAAATACCATTTCAGGAATGAAAGGGAAGGAATGTTACTTTCTAAGAAAGGCAGTCTTAAGACAAACATATTTAGTAGGTTAAACTACTTCTTTGAAAGATTAAATTTTGGTTCTCAGTTAATAATAAACACAAGCTTTTTCTCTTTTCTGATTGATATTTAAGGACATGATATACGCCATCCAGCTGACAAGAGAATTAAGTGTTTCATGCAACAAGATGGGTGTGGTCGTGTCAGCAACTCAGGATTCTTTGGGCTGTTGGACTCCTTTGTTTTATTTTGTTTTTGTTTTGAAAGGAAGAATGTATTCAGATTTTAAAAACAGAACATTCTGAATCTCTTTTTAAGCTTCATCCGTTTCTTTAAAAACTACAAGGTTTTTCTTTTTTCCTGACAGGGAAGACGAAAACCTGTGATTCTACAAGTATCTGTTTTGTTTCGTTCATTAAAAATACCATGTTTACATATGTAATTTTTTAAAAAGCCACAGGATACAGATGTGTGCACCAATTAAAACCTAAATGTTATTTTAGAGTGATTAGAATAAAAAAATACCAAATAGAATATACACATTATACTCATTTATATTACCGTGTTAAAATTAGCACCATAGTTCTTTTGAGTATATAATTTGCCAAATAAAATATTGCTTATTATAATCTTTATGTATAGTTTCATATATTGGTAAACTCCTTTTCCCTTTAGAACTTTCTGTCTAAAGTTTGGGATGAGTAGGTGGATTGAAGCTGGTTAGAAAAGGGCTAATGGCCCATGCTTCACACACATTTCTCATTCAGAGGCCTTACCTAGTATTTTATGGACAAATGGTTTTCCTGTCTTTAAGGTTTTCCATTGGCATTTAGGACAGGCCCTAGCAGCTGAGAGAGAAGCAGTTCACTGAGGCAGCTGTGCTAGACACGACGTGACAGCAGTTATTTCCATTAAAAATGACTTTATCCCTTTTGTGCTTTCTTGGATATAATTTAAAGTCATGGTGTTGGAAGAAATTCACTTTGTTTTTTAGCAAGTTTTCCACCCCTTGTATTTTTTTTTTTTGAACAGAACTGTAAACTTATGTCTGAGATTGTGTACTGGACAGGAGCCTGTTTTATCAATAAAGATGACTGCTTAAAATAGGTATCACCTCCAGGTTAATTTGAGCACAGAGCTTACATTTCTCACATCCTTTTTAAGGTTGATTTGTTAATGTATCACGTGGGCGTGTGTGAATCTGGGCGTGTAGGAGACACAACTGCACATGGAGCCTGGAGGTCAGCTTTCATCAAAGTGAATGTTGTTCTGGAGGTCGTGCCTCCTGTTTCTGACGGTTGTGAATGTTCTGTTCATCTCCTGTCTCCTCCCATTGGCCAGAGGAGTGCTGGGGTTACAGGTTTCTAAGAACAGATGGTTCGTTTTTCTAAAAACTGTCCATGAGCCAGTGACATGGCTCAGCTAATAAAGAGACTTGCTTAGCTAACTTGTTAAGTCTGATTTCTGGAATCCACGTGGTGGGAGAGCACTGACTCCTGCAGGTTTTCTGTGATGTCTCTGAATATACAACGTGGTATGCTTGTGCACACATGCCATGACAGATTCATGCACACACAACACACATACATATTCATTCTCTCTCTCTCACACACACACACACACAGATGGATTTATGCCACACATCATGATGGACTCAGGCACATACAGCACACACACCATGACACGCTCATGGAAACACACACACACACCATGATGGGCTCATGTGCACTCCCACACACACACAAACCGTGGCATGCTCACATACACATCATGGTGCACTTGAGCACACAAAAAAATGCAAAAAAAAATTTAATTTTTGTGCGTGGTGGAGGTAGAGCTTGAATTAGAACCCTGTGCGTGCCAGGCAAGCTCTACTCCGTGAGTTGCATCCGCAGTCCTTGTGTCCTGGTCTTGTGCGTGTTCACTCATTCGTGCTGCTTCGTGTGCTTGTGTGTGTGGATGCCTGTGTATGGGGAAGTCAGGACAACTTCGGGTGTTCTGTAGGAGGCGCTGCCTGCTTTGAGCTTGTTTCAGTAGTTATTAGGGAGAGGGGGGCCTGTATACGTGTGGAGACAGAGGACAACTTTCCAAAGTCAGTTCTCTCCTTCCTCATGTGGCTCTGAGGATCAAACTCAGGTCACCAGGTTTGCATGCAGGTGCTTTTATTTTACGCCCTGAACCAGCTTGCTGGCCCTACCTCGTTGGCCTAGAGCTTGTCGGCTAGGCTGGCCGGATCCCTAGCACTGGGACTGAGTATGGGCGACCAGCCTGGCTGCTGCTTGGCTCTAGGGACAGAGAGACCTCCAGGCCTCATGCTTACATGGCAAGCTCCTCACCCTTTTCTTACCACAAAACTAATCATCAGCAGTGATCTTCACTTGTTTTTCTTAGGAATCGGCTAGTAGCTTCTTATTACTGCTCCTGCAAACATCTGTCGTCTGCTTCTGCTAAGCAGTTTTAAAAGATTTGTAGGGGGGCTGGAAAGTGGCTCAGAGGTTAAGCCTCCGCCTTGCAGGCGGAAGGTCCTGAGTTCGGATCCCAGATCCCACGTATAGACGCCAGGCGGAAGCGGGGGCGGCCTGCGCTTCTGGTCCTGGTAGGGCGGAGCCTGTGAATCCCGGGGCAGAAGGAGGTGGAGGCGTCCATGGTGGTTCGCAAATTCGTCTGTGGTTCTACACATACACAGACACAACACACACACGCACACACACATGCACACAGTTGAATAAATAATAATAATTAAAAAAAAGATTTATAGGGCTGGTTCAGTGGGTAAAAACCACCTGTGTGCAAACCTGGTAACCTGAGTTCAATCCCTGGAGCCCACATAGTAGAGAAAACCAATTTCTGTAAATTGTCCTCTGACCACACAGAATCCTGCTCTTCCCTCTCCCCTGCTACTCCATGCTTCAGAATATTTTTACTAAGTGATTTGAGTAATCTGTTGTTCTGCTAGGCTTGTTAAAAGAGGGAGTGAGGGAGGGAAGGGGTGGGGGAGGGGGGAGAGAGAGAGAGAGAGAGAAGCTTAATGGAGAGAAAGGCTTAACAGAAACAGTGTTCCTACAGCCCTGGAGGCTGAGTGCTGGCTGTTCCCAGGGCTTTGTCTTAGCACGTGCCTCTAGGTTTCTCTCTCTAAATTCCTCATTATAGTCAGATTGTATATTGATTAGGTTTCAGCTAGCGGCCTTGATTTAGCAGCTTCTTAAAAGGCACTTGCTCCATATTCTGCAATTACATTCTGAGATACTCGGGTGTGGGACACGTAAGTTGGGGGGCACATTTAAATCCATGACGTAAGAATTACTGTGCGGACAGTTATGGGCCTTGGAAATTTTTAAATAAATGTCTTAACAGATCAGTCATTTGACATGTGTTAGAAATGGTCCGTGACCTGAGGATTAACTTGGAAACCATGACTGTGTAAAATTACTAAGTTCTAACTCATGCAGCTGAGTCAGGATGCCAGCCCCAGCTACAAAGAGAGATCGTATCTCAAAACACGGGGCTAGTGGAGTGCTTACCTAGCATACACAAGAACTTGGGTGTGAGCCCCAGCACCCCTACCCCATCTCCATCCACCCCTGCATAAGTTCCAAAAGATCATTACTATAGATCTAACATTGAGCACATCATAGCAACTCATCAAATGAATACCTTCATTGTGCAAAACTATAAAGCCATTTAGATGGGAGCAAGGTGTGCCACACTTTGCTCTGAGCATTGTTATCTGAGGATTTCCTCAAGCACACGCGTGCAAGGAAGTGCACAAGACACACGATGAAAATTAAAAGAAAATAACACATTACCCTGGATTTCCTTCACTTCTGTTATCCTGAAACTGAACTTTAAAGATGAACTGAATTTTCCAGATAAAAGTAATTCCGTTGCAGCAAACTGGGTCTCTTGTCTTGCTCCTTTGGCGTACCTGTAGTCAGTAAAAACTTTTCCTCTAGGAACATCGTAATAATGAGACTTTTTAGAACTTTAAAAAAAAAACATTTATTATATAAAAGTTACACAAACCGACTCATTAAGAGTTATGCGATTTTAAAGACAGTTTTTTTCTCCTTCCAAGAAAGTGTGCTGTGTTTTCCTGTCCTCACAGACATACATTCTAGTGGTAGAAAGCAGCTCACGGTCCGCCTCCCTCTGGCAGAGCACAAGAATATGACAGAAGCCAAAGTCACTCTTTAAAAAAGTTAGAAAGTTTCTTGCTGAAGTGACAGTGAAAATAGGGTCGACTTTGTATTTTTCATTGTGCTTTATCCTTCTCAAAGGTTATTTTATCCTGAAAACATTCTTAAAAGCAAAAGCTGGAGACTTCCAGTTACCAAAGCTTCAGCCGTCTGTTCTTTGAAGAAGCTTAAAGCAGCGTCGGATCCTCGGTGTTTGCCGGACAGCAGCATAGGCCACAATCCCACGCAGCCTGACCAACAAGCCTGTCAGAAGCTGCTCGGGGCTCGGGGCATCAGGGTGCTTCCTTGAGAGACCCCAAAGTCAAAACTAAGGGGCGCCTCCTGACAGAATCCCAGGTGGTCCTAATCAAGCAGGCTCAAACGGAACCATACCAGCGCCAACCGCCGCTTCAGCGGTGGAGAGCTACAAAGCAGTGTTAGCTACTGTTGACTGTTGTCAACACGACTTGAAGAGGCCTGGGGGAAAGACCAGCGTCTGGGACAGAAATAAATCACCCACATTGAAGTTCTGGTGTTTCAAAAGTTCACCTGTTTCCAAATAGCAAATAATTTAGTTATAAAATAGTATAAGCACGAACAGGCAAAAACAAAGGGAACCTACTGAATTGTACGTTTAGAAACAAGACGGTAGAATTTAAATGGACATCACTACATCTATAAAGAGTTCTGAGTGTTGAAAAAAGTAAAAGGGCACCAAGATATGCCACTGAGTAGTTAGATTGCTCTCCTTCTGTCATTCTGGAGCTGTGTCAAGACCCCACATCTTACAGAGGCGAATAAAGATCCAAAATCATACTTAAATACATCCCCTCCACAAGTTTACACGGGCTGGGGACAACCAGGGCTCTTCAGGAGAATGGTTTATTTTTTTCTGGGCCTGTCCTATGGAATGAATTGACTGTACACTTAAGCCAAAGGTAAAGTCTTGAGTACTTGGAAAAAAAGCATCTGCCACCATCTTCTGGTCACTTTCTCATTCCGATGCTCAGAATTCTTTCCCTCTCGGGTAATGTTATTTACCGACTTTCAACAAAGACACCCACCTATCAGTCTCACCCCAAAATGGACTTCACTGCCATGGTATGGACACGAACTCTGGGGCCGAGGCGCATGGACCATCCCAGGCCGTCTACAGAAGCAGGGGAGTCCTCTCTCCAGCTGGCTGAGCCTCTTGGAAGAATACCATGACCTGTGCCAGTCGGCCACAGAGCCTCTCTGTCAAGGGGGGGACGTGGTGGCTGGGGTCCAGGATGTTCGTCACTCTGCGCTCTCTCTCTCGCTTCCACAGCTTGTACGGGTGGGGAGGGAAGAGGGGACGTCCTCGTTCTCTTCGAATCTGCAGTGTAATTCCACTGACGGCCAGCATCCCCCACACAGCCAGGATGATGAAGTCTGATCAGCAAGAGACAAGCTCCTTTGAACTCGGGGTCTCACTCTAGCCCAGGCTAAGCTTGCGACAATCCTCCTGTCTCACACTCCTAAGTGCTGGGATTGCAGGCACGAGTCACCACACAGCTGTTAACTTCTTTATCTTTTTCTTTCCCTTTGCTTTTCCTGTTTCTGGTTTTGAGAAAGGATCTCATTCTGTGGCCCAGATTGACCTAACTCATGGCAATCCTGCCCCAGCTTCTTGAGTTCTGGGAATCCAGGTGTGTACTACCACACCTGTCTCTGACCTCTCATATTTTAGAATTTAATGTACATCATTACCCTCCATGGATTAAATCTATCTTCCCTTCTAGCGTCAGACTTTCTGGTGAGTTCCAGCATGCATTTTCCCCACAAACCAAGGAGTGGGGATGCCACAGTCTTGTTTCTAAAGTACAAACATTCTATTACAGGAATCTTTTTAAAAAGTCCAGCTTGGTGCAAGATTAGCTGTTGGTCTCCCTGGTGCTCCAACATCATGTGTCCTCTGCCCATGGGTGTGGCTTGTCAGTTCTGCATGAGGGAGTTGGGGGACAAGGTGGTGCCTTCACAAACATCCCTGGGACAGAGAAGACATGGAGTTGGGGAGAAGATGCCCCGACCCCACTGAGTTTCCAGCAATGTTTGCCAAGTAGTCCTGCACTTAAAACTTCCATATATAGAATTCCAAAGGTCTCTGCCACCAAACTCTTACGTACAGGGAAAGAGCTGGATGTAAGGCAAAGACCTGCCTTAAAAATCCCCAACAATCACAGTTGTATCACGCCTCAATTCTAAGACATGCCATTTCTGAAATCAGCTTAGTTTACCAATTACGTAAGCTTACCTGCCTGGCACAGAAATTGCTTAACAAATTCACTTAGTAGTTTTGACTTCTTTTTGCCCTAGTCAACTTGCCAAGTGCTGTCCCTAGAGTCAGTACTCCACTTTCCTAAGTGCTCCCACCCCTGGAGTCAGTATTGGACGTAACCACGCGTTCCTGCCCCTGGAGTCAGTCTCCTCCGCCTAGTGCTCCTGCCCCTGGAGTCAGTCCTCCGCCTAGTGCTCCTGCCCCTGAGTCAGTCTCCCTAGGCTCCTGCCCCTGGAGTCAGTCCTCGTATCTGACCAGCTGTCCATCTTGGGATCTGAGTCTTACCGTTGGTTTGAAAGGGCACGTTTATGAAAGCACCACGGAACTCCGCGCTGAGTGCTCTCTTAAGGACGTTCACTGTGATATACGAGAGGCTCGTGTACATGTAGCTGTCAACGGCCAAGACCAGCGAGTAGGAACCGAGGATGCCACACACCAGGATGTTGAGCTGTGGGAAAGTGCGAGAGGAGTTGTTACTTGGTCACCCAGTGCAAGAAGGGCTTGGAGCCCTCAAGCTGGTCTCATCCTCAGAAATGGAAAGGACTTGTGCCAAGGGCCCAGGTCTTCAAGCTAACACAGGCTCTCTGGAAAGAAAGTGAAACAACCTTCAACATCCACAGTGGGTTCCTGCCACACATACTGGGTTGTTAGAATACGTGCAAAGACATTCCCGTCAGTGACAGAGCGCACACCCCACCAGTGCACCGAGGTGGTATTGCGGGTGGTCTCCCACCTCTCTGTGAACAGTGCGCGTTTGCCTAGCGACGCTCTCCTCGGCCCTGCTGCTGGGCGCTACATCACTAAAGTGGGAAATTTTCCTCGGACAACTTCCACACCATCGAAAAATCAGCTGTCTGCGGAGGCTGCTACAACAGATGCTCTATCAGGTGATTGCACTACAGGAAGATGACATGTTCTGCTCCCACACTCGATGCACTGACACTCGATGCTCCTTTAAGGAAAACAGCTGCAGCGGAGCTAACACCGCCACACACATCAGTCACTGAGCTACCACCATCACACAGCAATCACTCAACTCCCAAGGCTTTTCTGCGAACAAGGAAGCTGTCACACACAGCATCGCACATCTTTCCACTTAAATGAAACATGGAAATGATGAGTTGGTCCCCTAAAAGCAGGCTGAGGTGAGGAGTAAACTTAGCTTTTGGCAAAACACTTACGATTCTTAGGCAGCCCATGAAAAGTACTGGCACAAGCAGAGCTATGCAGGAGAACGTCACCCAGAACACTCCGTCGTCACGAAAAACCTTCAAGTTTCCTGGGAAAATCAAGGTAAAGATGGTCACCAAGCTAAATCTCACCTTTCCTATACCTGGACACAGACATGAGGCAGGTTTAACACCACGAAACATGCTGGCAGCTGGAATGAACTGTGATTGTCAACATTTAATGGTCACAGAATCCCTTTTGAAAGGTATGTTCTCGAAGATGAGCAGGGCACAGAGCAGATTAACTTGGTAGAGGTTCATCAACCCGACCCACAAAATGGCAGAGATCAACTCACATCATGTCGACCTCTGAATATCTACGACTCCCCACAAAAGAAAAGCTGAACATGAAGCCAATGTGAGAGAATCCTAATAGGCGTGGCCATCAACCCACCCTGCCTTGAAGAAATCTAGGCAGCCGGGAGTTAGCCACTTACTGCTCCTCACGTGCCTCTCTGCTGGCGAACTCCAGGGGATGACACACCTGGAGCGACCCGAACCAACGAGATCCTCCTTACAAATTAAAGGAGAGCCAGGTATGGTGGCAGATACCTACAGTCCCAGCGTCCTTGGGAGGCTAAAGCAGGAAGAGCACTAGAGACCTGCGCGGACAATATAGCGGGATCCTGTTTCAAAAGGGCTGAGGCCCAGGACTGTGACCCAGTTGGTACAGAGCTTGTCCAGCACGCAGTCTTGGGTTTGAGTCCCAGCATAATATAAATATGGAGGGCGGGGGTAGAGGCGCACACTATAATCCCAGCTCCAGCAAATAGAGGCAGGAGGGTCAAAAGCTCATTGTCAGCTACCTAGTGAGTCTGAGGTCAAGCTGAGTTGCATGAGACCCTGTCTAAAAAAAGAGGAGCAGCAAAGTCGCTCAGCAGGTGAAGGTGCCCGCAGGTGAACCTGGTGACCGGACTTCAATCCCCTGAGCCCACACAGTTCAAGGAGAGAAATGACTCCTAGAAATTCTCCTCGGACCCCCACATACATGTTGTGGCATGTGCCCTTTCATGCATGCCTAGTTGTCGCAAAACGTAAGGAAATAAGTTGTGTTTAGTATGACGTCTCATACTGTGCATACCAGGTCTGAGTGTCGTCTCCCACACAGCATGGAGAGGCTTGAGCTCGCTCGGGACCACATTCTCTGGAGGTCAGCTACCCTCAGAGCAGTGCCAAGTTTACCTGTGAGCTACACGGCACTCTGTTCATGATCACTTAAAAGCCTGTGACAGTGGGGCTGCAGAGATGACTCAGGGGTTAAGACTCTGCCTCCCAAGTAGATGGTCCTGAGTTCAGATCCTAGGTCCCACGTAAAAATGCCAGGCAGAATGACTGAGGTATACACTTCTGATCCTGGTGGGGGAGCCTGGGTAATCTCAGAGCAAAGGGAAAAAACAAAACAAAAAAAGAAACAATGCAGGATGATTCCCGAAGTCACCCTTGGTTCTCCACAGGGACACACAGTGCCCTTTGACACACACACACACACACACACACACAAATAAAAATAAGTAAGTTTTAAAAAAATGTGAGAGTTAAAGTAGTCAGGCACGGTGCCTCACGCACATCATCTTAGTATCAGGAGGATTGCCAAGGAGGCGGAGGACAGCCTGTGCTACAGAATGAAAGCACGTCTTTGAAAAAGTAAAACAAGAATAAAGTAGCCTCGGTTGCACCTGCTTGAGCGCTACGTGAGGCCACGGAACACGGCCCTGACCGTACAGGCATCAGCACAGATCACCCTGCGCACGGGCCTCTGCGGCCAGTCCTCTCAAAATGCAGAGACAGCACCGCACGCGTCTCTGCCCGTCCCGAGAACAAGAGGTCAGCTCCTACCCAGTGGCGTGAAGAACACTCCCGAGGAGACGAGGAAGCCCAGCAGGAGTCCCACACACAGCATGCACATGGTGAGGCTCCCAAATCGCCACCACAAGGCCACCAAGAGGACGCCACCGGTGCCACCAGCCACGGCTGTGAGGACCAGACGAACTGCAAGGGACACATGGGGATCAGCAATGTGTGACAGCCCGCCCCGCCCCACCCGCCCGGCCCAGAGACCAGCCCTCCAGGCCTTCTCTAAGGCCTCTTGATACCCTGGGACGGAGGAGGAAAAGGTGGCAAGCACCCTTCAGGAAATGGGGTGAGCTGGAGCCCTGGCTCAGCTGATGAAGTGAATGGCTGTGCACCCTAGCACCCTGTAATCTTAGCGTGTGGGGGGCAGACTCAGAAGTGCTGAGTCTATTACATTGCCAGTCCTAGGCCAGCCTGAGCTACATGCGAGGCAGTCCCAAAGAGAGAGAGAGAGGGTTGGGAAAGGAGAGTTGTTTGGGTTATTTCTGATGAAGCAGGATATCACTCTGCAGCCCAGGTTGGCCTCAAACCAACAGGAGCCCTTCTGCCTCAGTTTCCCAGGTGCTGGGAGTATAAGCATGCGCTGTCACCATCCCTCTTGTGTTTGTTTATTTGTTTGTTTGTTTGTTTGTTTGGTGTGTGTGTGTGTGTGTTTAGGTCCAAGAGTGACTCCAGAAATCACCCTGGATTGCTCACTCTTACAGCTTTCCTGTGAGGTGGTTCCCAGGTTCTGCCTTACGGGACAGGGGTGAAAACCACCACCATTTCCACCTGGCATTTTTTACATGGGATGTGGGATTATTCACACATCCTTTTGCTTCTAAGGCAAAGGCTTAACCTTGAGTCATCTCCACAGCCCTGTTCTGTTGTGAAACACGGTCTCACACTGCACTCCCGACACAAGCGAGCCTGGAACTCATGGTGATCTTCCTGCCTCAGCCTCTTGCGTGCCGAGACTGCTGGGATTACAGGCATGACCCACGCTCTTTGTTTTAAGGCGAGGGTAGTTTTAACATTGTGGGGTGTACGTCATAGCTGCCGTGTGTGCTGTGGATGGAATGTGAGCACTTCTCCCGAAGCATCTAGAAGCTTACTACACAGATGCAAAACCGGAAGACCCTGGATGAAGTTAGAAAAGGGATTCGTAGCAGAGCCATCCTTCGTCTACCTGCAGGACGCAGGTGACACCGAGCACGGCTCACTCGGCAGGTCACAGTTGCCTTCACTCACCGTCATACTTAACAGATGTCAGTCTAGTAGTCAGGATGTAGAAGAAGAATCCCAGGAAGATAAAGCCGATGAAGAATAACTCTAGGAGCAAACAGGAGCAGGAAAGAGCTGTTGTAAGGCTTTCATGGACAGTGCAATTCAAGATGCCCAAACATGTGCCTCGCCTTGGAGTTCACAGTGTGGCACTTCAGAGAAGAAAGTAATGACCAAAGGCTGGGAAAGGTAGAGCTCACTGATAATAATGCTGTTACCAAAGGTAAAGAAAGCATCAGCATGCAAGCCAAGCGCAGGGCAGCTCACATTCAGTGTTTCTCACATTCCCGAGTCAAAACGGGGCTACTAACACTTTTCTTTCTTTCTCACTTTGAGACAGGTCTCCCTCTGTCGTTCAGGCTAGCCTCACACTCACGTCAAGAGGGTGTTGACTGTATAAGCACGTGCCACTGTATTCTGCCTTCATTTATTTATTTTTTTTTATAATTTTTTTTATTGTTTTTTAATTTTTATTATTATTATTATTATTTATTCAACTGTGTGCATATGCATGTATATGTGCGCACGTGTGTGTGTGTGTGTGTGTGTGTGTGTGTGTGTGTGTGTAGAACCACGGACGAATTCGCAAACCACCATAGACGCCTCCACTTCCTTCTGCCCCGGGATTCACAGGCTCCGCCCCACCAGGACCAGAAGCGCAGGCCGCCCCCGCTTCCGCCTGGCGTCTATACGTGGGATCTGGGATCCGAACTCAGGACCTTCCACCTGCAAGGCGGAGGCTTAACCCCTGAGCCACCTCTCCAGCCCCTTCATTTATTTTTGATAGCGGTGAACCCAGAGATATGCCTACATCCATAGTCCTACAAATTCTGAGATAGCTCAGTGGGTAAGATCTTGCTCACAAACCTCCAAACTGAGCTCTATTTCTGGAAGTCCACATGGAGGAGGAGAAAGTGACTTCTGAGAATGGTATTCTGATCAGCACACATGTGCCATGATATGAATGCACACGGTTTCTCTCTCTCTAGCTCCCTCTCTCTTAAATACGTGAATAAATAGAAAGGTAAAATAGCACGTTAGTTACTTGCTTCTAATCTCAAGTTACATAAGAAAAAGCCAGATGTGAAAGATTTTAAAAAGTAAAGTATGACTTTTGAATCTTTTTAAATTACTCTTCATTTATATCCATCAAAAACAAAACATGCACACACACACACACACACACACACACACACACACACACACACACACACACATTATGGTAGGATATTTGGAATTTTCCCTACAAGACAGAAATGGAATTCTTTGTAACCATCACCCTTTTAGGGATGTGTCCTCCTCACAAAAACTTTGCTACCAATTCCTCAAGAAAAAACAACAGACCGAAGGAGACAGAATGCACATCCTGACTCCTTCCCACGACCCTCATTTATGCTGCTGACTCAGGACAGACTCTGCTTTAAAGGCTGCCCACATACTGGAATCAACTCGGCGGGCACCTTCTCTCCCCACTCGACACCCTGCATGTCGACGGTGCTCCTCGGCGGCTGAGCAGCCTGCTGCTCACCACAGTCCTGGAGCTTCACTGGCTGGAATCAAACCCACTGCCATCACGACACCACACAGATGCTTCGTCTACTAGTGGGCGGAGCAACTGAAGGTGTGCCATGTGTCCAAAGAGAAAAAGAAAGAAAATGCAGAGCAGTTCTGCAGAATCATCCACAGAGCTCACCGATCTGTGACCAGGGAGAGATGTCCGCTCGCCCCTCCTCCCGGGCTCCCCAACAGCAGAAAATACAACAGACCACAGGCTGTATCGGGTGGGAGCCATACCTGTTTTCCAGAATCTGTGTCCAAAGAAACAAACGAAGAGGCCGAGCAGGGCAAAAAGAGTGAAGAACGCTTTGGTAGATAGTCTTCCTAAAACACAAAGAACATCTTGGTACACACTGTTCTTACACAATATAAAACACCTTGGCAGACACTATTCTTTTTTTTTTTTTAATGAACATTCAAACACAAGATACATTTTTTTTTTGCATGCGCATTTGTGTGTGTGTGTTTCTGTGTGTAGTACAGGACACTGCCTATGAGGCCCGCGGGTAACCTCGGGAATCACCCTGGATGGTGCTACCTCCTCTTTGCTTTGCTCTGGAATTTCCCAGACTTCACCTTCCAGGATCAGAGGTCCAGGCTGCCGCCATTTGGGGTCCAAACGCAGGACCTTCTGCTTGCGAGGCAGAGCATCTCCCCAGCCCTGACGCTCTTCTAAAAACACAACGTAAAACACTTTGGGAGACACTGTTCTTCGAATACAGTGAAGAGCACTGGTGGACACTCTTCCCAAGCATAATGAGCAGCTAGTGGATAAAGACATCTGTGCTTAACAAGTAAAGCTTCAACAGAGAAAGCTAAGTGGGCTGAACACGACTTAGTACATGCAGGAATCGCTCTTCTAAGTTCACCCATGCGTCACAGATAGATCAATGCATGAAGGCAACTAATATCAATGCCAACTTTTGTAATAGAAATCAGACAGCCACACTCCTGATGGAGGTGCCGTACTAACTGTGGCATATTCTTAGGAGGGACAAGGTCAGAAAGAGCACGCCCAAACAGTCCTGTTTCTTCAACAACAAATTCCAAGTTAAAAAACAAGGAGCTCGTGAAAGAGAATTCACAAGACCTATGGACCGCTTACAGGGCTCATCTGAGACCCGCCCAGCCAGGCAGCCCTTGCTCCCGGCACTTGGCAGGTGAAGGCAGGAGAGTCACCATCAGTTTGAGGCTGGCTGGCACTACGTAGAGTCCCAGGCCGTCTGAAAGAGAGTCTCAGACATGGAACAACAGTCACGATTAAACTTGGATTCGACCTCTTGAAAACAACTATGATGACTAGAGAGATTAAAAACTTAAATCTCTCTTTATGATATTAATGAATTACTTAGCATCTAATTGCAAATTACATTAACTTTTTTCTATTTTTTTAAATGGTGCTTATCATTAATACTGACATATTTGTCAATAAAATGTCGACCAGACCCCGACTGTCACATACTGCAGTGAGGAAGGATAGGCGGAAGGACAGACAGGGGCCGCACACTTGCAGTCCCACTTCTGGAGACTGACACGAGAGAACCGCAAGTCTGAGACTAGCCTGGGCTACAGAAAGAAGCCCAGTTCACGCCCCCCCCAAAAAATCCATAAGCAGACGGAGCCAACAGAAATGTCTGTGGGTCTAAACTGCCGAGGCTGAATGAACCCGCACACGCAGGCTCACGGCCGCCTCCACAGCACAGAAGTTAAACCTGCTCTGACGCCCACTGACATCACACTGTAAACCACCATGTACAAACCACCTCCAGTTGTAACATATACCGCTTTGGGAAAAAAGGCTGCATCAAAACCAACAGTAAGCTGGGTGTGTTGGCTCATGACTGATCCCGCGCATAGGAGGCTAAGGCAGCAGGGTTACTGCGAGTTCCAGACCGCCTGAGCTACATGTAACACTTGTCAAAGCAGAACAACCAAAAGCCAAGTGCAATGTGGGTTATAGTGTCAAAGACTGCCCCAATCCGTGATCCGTAGTAGCAAGCTTAATACAATGCTGCACTGCTCAAGATAGCAGACCAGCTCGTTGAGCTCACCACCCTGAGTCTCCTTCAAGATGTACACAAGTACAGCAAAACACCTGTATGCTCTCTGAAAAACACTACAACCTGCACGAGGTAAGCACATCAAAATGTTCAGAATGCTAGATGGCGACACCATGCCCACCTACTTTTATATTTTTTTAGCTTTTTATTTGTGTGTGTGTGTGTGTGTGTGTGTGTGTGTGTGTGTGTGTGTACTGTGTGTCCCTGTGGAGGACCCAGGTGACCTAGGGAATCATCCTGGATTGCTTGTACCTCCTTCTTGCTTTGCTCTGGGATTTCCCAGGATCCACCCACCAGAGCTGCAAGTGCAGGCTGCCATGGTTTCTGCCTGGCAATCCAAACTCAGGACCTCCCATTTCCAAGGCAGAGTCTTAACCCCTGAGTCATCTCTTCAGCCCACACACCTACATTTAAACATGAGGCATGAAAGATGAAGGACCAGAATTTTCAGGGCATAACATGGACCTACACACCTATTCTTCTGAGACCTATTCTTCAGAGACCTGCACACCCCTAATGATGCCTCTTGATAACTGTCCATCCACGGACCCCACCCTGATGCTAACCAAGGAATGCAGGTGGACCATCAAGAACGAGCCAACACAGAGCCAGGACCCAACTGTTGCTTTCTTTGGCTGCCAGGCAAAAACAGCTTCCTGCCTGAATTAAACCAAGAGGAAACATCAAAGTGATTTAAACAGGACATTTTTTTGCACATAAGTGATGTCTGTGTGTGTGTGTGTGTGTGTGTGTGTGTGTGTGTGTGTGTGTGTTCACCCGCCTGTGGGTGACATCTGGAATGTACTGCATTTCTCTACTTCTATTGTTTTGCTCTGGGATTTCCAGGCTCCACTTTCTAGAGTGGAATTGCAGGCTGCTGCCGTACCGCCTGGCATTTTTATGTGGAATCTGGGGATCAAAACTCAGGTCCTTTTGCCGTCAAAGCAAAGGCTTTAACCCAGAGCCGTCTTCCCAGCCCCAAATGAGGACGGTTTAAGAAAAATAAGCATCCTGTAATCCCCACAAAAGTCCAAGTCCCGAAAGACAAAAGTAGGTTAAGAAATAGTTCCTGACCAAAGGAAAGGAAGGGACCATAGGCAAGTGCCCGGGTTGGGGGAGAGGGGTCCTGAACGCCTCTTTGTCACGTTACTAGAATAATTAAAGGAATCTGATAGTATCTGTAGGCTAACTAATATGATATCGATTTTTCTGTGGTAATGTAAAGAAATAAAAGTAATTAAAGGGAATAAGGTCTTTATGTCTACAACATATACTCAGATTCTTCAGAGAAAATGGAAATTTTTAAAATTCTGTGTATATACATGTGTGTATATGCGTGCTTGTGCAGATACACTGCAAAGTGTGCACGTACAAATAATCAAGGTGTGCGAGTGCTAGACGCACCTCTATTGTGTGTATAAAGAGTACTGTGGCCGTGTTTACTGATACTTTCTTATCATGGTGTGAGTGTGGATTTTCTCCATGGCTCAGTGCTGGACACTTATTTGGGAAGGTCCTGTGGGTCCTTCAAGAGCTGCAGTCAACAAAAGGCATTTCTTGAATGAATGGATGAGAATTCGACGAAAGCACCTTCAGTCCTGTCATTCTTTAGCTCTGTATCGGTGGATTTTGATCTGTGTGACAAGCAAGAAGCCAGAGCTCAGATGCAAGTGCTCACCCAGGGCAGCACAGCCAGCCTCCTCTGCCCCAAAGCTGCAGGCGTAGGTGTGCGCGGGAATGTAGGCGGCAGATGTGTTGAAGGCCGGGTCCCAAACAATGACATTGTAAATGACTCCTTGTCCGGGGAGCGAAGAGAAGGAAACAGTTGTCTTGTCATTGGCTGTTAGAGTGACCACCTAAAGTCACAAATAACACATGATGAGTGTTTAGATTTTGCTTAAGTTTTCTAGTACAACCTCCTACTGGTAATGGTGGAGATGCTGAGTAGAATCCCAAGCTCTCCAAGCTTAGTTCCCAGTACTGTGAGAAGTCACGCAAAGTCCTCTCCAACTTACAAAGCTATGTGGTGTCACAGTGATAATAATAAACTATTTTTTGCATGTCACGCGACTGATTTTTTCGCCTGTTCAAGGGTTTGTTTTTTCTCCTAGAGTTTTAAATTAGCCTTAAATACATCCTATCATTCAAGTTCTCCCCTCTCCTTTTTTTTTTTCTTCCTATTACTGGGGTTAGGCCCAGGGTGGGCGCATGCTGCCTACCAAAGGCAGGTTGAGCACCCTGTACCCAGAGGCTCTCTGGGGGGAACGACAGCACAGCAGCACGAGGAGATCCAGCTCTGCCAGGCGGCACCACCAGCCTGATCACAGGGCCCGTTCTGACCGGTAATCTAGTTCTTCCCAGGAAGAGGGGAAAACCACTCGTCAGCCCTTAAAGGGGGATGACCTCCTGTATTGTATTGTTCTCAAGCAACTTTCAAGATATAAAACCTGCTCTACACAAATGGCCTACACAGTCTCACATTTTAATAAGCACAAGAATCATTTGGGAATTACAGAATGCGAATAAAGTGTGAACTGTGGCCCAGTATTTCTGATTCGGTGCATTTCTAGTATATTCTAGCATATTCCCTGCTGACACTAGTGTCACATTGTACTCTACACCTGCAGTAACAAGTGACAGGATCCAGACACACAGGGAAAATGTCTGCTCCAAGTCACAGACTTAAGAGTTTGACTTCAGATATCAATGCAATGTGTGTACCTCAGGCAGGTTTTTGGTTTTTCTTTTTCAAACTCTAACCTCAGTATTTACTAGAAGTTCTTGTCTATCAGTGACTGGAGAACCAGAAAGCTACCACCCACTTCCTTCTGCGAGTGACACACAAGATCACACGGTCACAGATGCAGCTGCAGCAAAAGCCTAATTTCATCTCCTTGCCCAAGGCCAGCGTCACTGTGGACTGTTACTCACAATGACTCCAAAGTGTAAGCAAAGGATCCCCAAAGACCAAGGAAACATGAAAGAACGAGCATCTCTCTCCCCGACTCGCACAGGGGAGCCCGGCCAGGAGAGCGCGAGGACCACTCACCTTGACGCCACTGGCCTTCACCTGGGGCACCTGCACCATCCTCTGCAGGTGCTGCAGCAGCGCGGCCTCCGTGAGGTCGTTCTCGGGCAGGAAATACTGGTACACCTCATACTGCAGCCTCCACCTGGAGTCAGAGCCTGTGCCCACATCACACGGCGCAGGGTCTTCACCTCTGCAGTTAACGAAGAAACGACATCAGCCTCTTGTACGAGCCCCATCTTCCCAAAGGAACCAAAGCTCTAACTTCAAATTTCTGCAGCCACAGCCCCAACAGTTCACGAGTAAAACTGGTGTTCTAGAAGAAAGGCAGCACGCTCAGTGGGCCGAACGCTTGTGCTGCCCAACATTCAGATCTTGACGTCCTTGTCTCCAACGTGACCGCACTAGGAGTGGGGTTTGGAGAGATAATTAGCTCAAGGAGGTAGAGGTCCCCTGAGTGACATCAGTGGCCTCGAAGGGGCCCAGGCACTCTGCAGCCCCCTTTTCTCCTTACAAGGATGCAAAGAGACTTCTGTGGCCTACGAGAGGGTGGTCACTACAGCGCACAGTGCTGGATCCTCGACTTTAAACATCAGGTCGGCAGAAACTGTGAGAAACACACACTAGGAGACAAAGACAGGAAAATCCCTGCAAGCTCAAAGCCAGCCTGGTCTACATGTGATCCCTTTAAGTTCAAGGCCAGCCTGGTCTACAAGTGATTCCATCCCTTTAAGTTCAAGGCCAGCCTGGTCTACATGTGACTCCATCCCTGCAAGTTCAAGACCATCCTGGTCTACATGTGACTCCATCCCTACAAGTTCAAGGCCAGCCTGGTCTACATGTTACTTCCAAGCCAGCCAGCACTACAGAGTGAGCTCCTGACAATGAGTCAGTCGATACACAGGATTCAGTTGTTTATAATCCATCCAGTCCTCATATAAACTGACCACCCTTAATCTAACAATCTGAAAAGACTCAGACCAGGGAGAATTTTGGGTTTTTAATCCAGGAGTGCTCACCCACTGAGATCTATGTAAATATTCCAAAATCCACAATACTCTGATATTTTAAACACTTATGGTCCCAGCCATTTTGGATAAGGGACATTTAACTTGTACTTTGGTATAGCAGCCCTGACTAAGACACACAGAGACAGGCAAAGAGGGTTCGATGCCCAGACCCTGATGTGCTCACGTGGCAGCTGTGTGTACGTGGGCAAATTAAGCCACTGAACTTTGGTGGCTTCAGGAAAGCTCTCTGTAAAAGAAGCACGACTGGGCTGGGAGATGGCTCAGGGGTTAAAAGGTTTGCCTTGCAAGCAAAAGGGACCTGAGTTCAGATCTCTAGATCTCATGTAAAAATGTCAGATGATTATGACAGCAGCAAGAAGTTCCAGCCCTGAAAAGCAGATCCTTGGAAACCCCAGAGCAAAGCCGTAAGAAGGTAGAGCCATCCAAGGTGATACTGGATGTCATCCTTGGGCCTCCACACACACACACACACACACACAAGTGCCCTCTTGTGCACACACCCTCACACATGTGAAAAGAAAAAAAGAAAAAAGCACAACTGTCCCTCCATAAACTTACTCAGAATCAGTAACAAGAGCATGCAGCACTGTAAACATATAGACAAAGCCCAGGGAATAGTCAAATGTTACTCAATGTTACTAGAAACTCAGGCACAGAGTTCTGAAGCGTCCTTTATAAAACATGAGAGTGTTTCAAGGCCAGGAAATGCCTTCTGCATTCAACACGCCGTATGCAAACTAAGGTGCACATCCAAACTCATAACAGATGCACACCAGGCGCCTCAAACAAAAAACTTACAAGGATGGAGCAGAAAAGCAGCAGCTACAAATGACAGCTGGAATATTAGCCACAAGGTTTACATGGTATCAATCCCTCCCAAGAATAAGAAAACAATGCATTTTTACTGTAGAAAACTATGGATTCAAAAGTTTGCAGAAACCACTCAAGAGTAACAAGCCATATTAGAGGGAGACAGACATACCTTGCACAACCTAGATTTGCTGGGGCAAACTTGATGGTCGTTTCAAAAACATTATAGTCCAGGTAAATGTTCGGATCAATGTCTAACTCAAATTCCAAATTACAGCCTCCAGGGATGGGATCTGCACGAAAAATAGGGAGGTTACTAAGCCAAGACGTCTCACCACGAGCCCGATGAGACTGTGAACAAGAACTTCCTGTATAGAAACATAAAGGCACACACACAGCGTTTCTGCTGTGTCACCAGCTGAGGATACAGAGGGGAAAGTTAGTGGAATTAGGGGCTCAAGAGCAGGAGATGGCCAGACCTGACTAGACTAGGTTGATGTGTGTGACAGCTACTGAGGACTGCAAACTCAAGGAGATCATGAGTCAACTGGGAGACAATCCTTCAGCCATGTCTGTGAGAAAGTGTCTAGCTGGAGATGAACTGAAGTGGGCCTGGCCATCTTGGTGTAGAGCGCCTTCCTAGCATGGAGCACTACCCTAGTGTGGAGCGCCACCCCTAGCATAGCCAGCCTAGCGTGCAGTCTCTCCTCTCTCTCTCTCTCTGTTCTTCCTGTTTGAGGGTGTGATGTGACCAGCCAATGTCTCCTCCCCCCACATACACACGAATGGAGTCGCCATGTGAAGAGCCACATAGACAGCTTGAGACCAGCCTGGGCTACATGAGACCCTCTGATAACTCCCCCAAAAGATAAGCGCATAGAAGGGCAAAAACGCTTCCAAAGAGAAAATGGATAATGGAGGAAGGCACTTTCCACAGCGGGAAGAATGTATCGTCCTCTGCATCTGTGTGTGGATAGGAGTGAAAGCCACGGAGACAAAGGCCATGCATGGGATCAGCAAACAGCCAGGATTGTAACGTGAATCTCCCCTGGCAGACGTGAGATGCAATATACAGTCTGCACGTGTGTTTCAACACCGTGTAGAGTCTTCCTCCAGATTCTGAACCAGTCTCATTTTCCTGCACTTAGGACTATCTAGCACACCGAGAAGAGGATGTGTGTTTTGGTCAAAGCTGCACAGCTCCCAGTATTTCTTTGTGCCCTGTCCTTGAAGAAAACCTGAAGGTCATGGCTTTTCATTGGATAATTATTATTCAGTTACGAATGACATTTCCCACTTTAGTTCTGGCAACCATCTGAATTCTAACCCTTCAGCATCTACTGCTCCCCTCCCTTCCCCTCCCCTCCCTTCCCCTCCCCTCCCCTGTCCTCCCCTCCCCTCCCCTCTCTTCCCTCCCCTCCCCCAAACTTTATTTTTCTTTCTTTTCTTTTTCTGGTGCTAGGAATCAAATGACCCCAGGGATGTGTGTGTTAGAGGTAAGCCAGAACTGAGCTCCATCCCAGGCTGACCCCGGACATCAACAAGCTCAGTGTCCACTTGTTCCTCGGCCACCATATAATCCAGCTCTCCTCTCTGCTGTGCTGCCAAAATAGCTCCCACGGAGGGACCCCATCTCTCCACTGCTCTGATACGGACATGCCAGATCACGCCTCTGGACCTCTCCGAAGTGTACTATTCTCCAGCGGAGGCAGCTCCGGGTACCTGGCTCCTCAGCTGTCAGCACGTGCTCCTTCCTCTTCTCCCTTGATCTCTAAGTTCACACCCGAGCGCTCAGGCTCGTGACAGCAGACATGGGCATATGCCCCTCTGCACCTGCATTTAACTGCCTGCTGTGCGCATCCATTCTGAAGTCCTGCAAGCATCTCGGTTCACTTGTCCCAAACAAAAGTTGCCACCAAATCAGCCCGTCCCAGGGAACAGTAGCACAACGGCCTGTTCTAAGCCTTCGCAGTCAGCTGTCCGAGACGGACCACCCCATTCCCGGGCCGAGTGCTCCGCTTCCTCAGAACCCACCGCGGGTCAGCCACTGTGCTCAAGGCCCCGCCGCCCGCGGCCACAGACACACCCCACTTGCCCGTTGCTCAGCCCCAGCATCCATCTGAGCGCTGACTTCACGCTGCTGGGAATGACCTGGAAGTAAGAAGGGCCGTGCCTCGCTTTCTGCCGTTGCTTTTCCTGGGGCTCCTTGCGTGCTTGCTGAGTCCCTCCCTCCCTGACTAGCCTTCCATCACCGTGCTACTCCTCGGGCTCTCTGGCCACGACAACATCACTGACTAAATAAACCACACTTACGGTAAGTAGTTCTAACAGGCCACTTTTCCATTCGTCTCCACACACACCACACGCATACGCCATACTCCCCATCCATGAGGACAGAAACACAGAACCTCTTTCTGAGTAGGGAAGCGGGATGGCCACGTGTTGGACAGGCTGGGCATCTTCAGTCTCCAGGTACCAAGTGCACGTGGTCTGCGCTGGCGTAAGGATGAAAACCAGCCCCCTGCCGGTGCCTGTTCCTGAGGTGTTGGACGGGAAAGTCTGCAGAGAGGAGGCAAAGCCATCGCAAACATGAAATGGAGCACAGACATGCGTTGCCTTTTCCAGAAGGAGGAAAAACCTGAATTTCCTTAAATAATTAAAGAATCCTTTTCATCTTTCTGCTTATATACCCATAACTATATTTGGGAGAAGTCACTCCAATTGTCTGAGTCAGTGTGAATGGCTGTAAGGAAATACAGTAAGCATGATGGTTGATAAGCAGAAGCTGTTTCTGGAAGTTCAGAACCAGAGTCCAGCATGGCTAGGTGCCTCGAGGGACCTCTTCCAGGGTGCCACCACCAAGTTCCGGCCCTCACATGGCAGGGGGGAGGAGCTCTCGGGAACTTTCTTGGTAGGAGCACAGATCCTGCACCCCCTGCCTGACCAGCTCCCTCAGGACCTCTTACTTCCAAGGCACTGGGGTGAGCTGCTCAGGTGGGGTGCTGGCCTAGCATGTGTGGTGCCCCGTGTTAGCGCTGGTCCTACGAGGTATGGGGAATAAATAAAAACCCTATGAACTCCAAGCGGATTTCTCAAGCATTCAGCTCAACTGAACAGACTGCAGGGCCAAGGGTGCTGAGGACTGGGGCCAGCAACAGGAATCGAACCCTGGCCCCAGGGAGTTTGGCTTGTGGGAAAACTCTTTTCCTTTTTTCAAAGAAAGAAAGGAGGGTAGTAAGGTCAAATGTTCAGGTTTCAGACAGTGATATCTCTTGCAATTTAACACAGCTTATTCTCTTCTTTTTCCCTCAGGCACACTTATCTGATTTCTGATCTATTCTCTGTCTATACACAAACAAAACCTTCATAAGTACAGGAAGGCAGGAAGAAAAAAACATACACTTCCTTAGAAGGAAAGATAACATGACTTACCAGAAGTGAAAGAATTGTGTTCTTGATCAAATTTTAGAATATCATAAGCTAGGCTTACAACAGATAAGAAGTATAACTTGTGTGTGGTAGCTGTTACTCCTAAATCTTCGGGGGTCAAACAGGTGAAACATGGAGTGATAAAAGGTTCCACTAATGGCAGACACTGAATACCTTAAGATAATCCAACAAGTGAAAAAGAGAAAAGAAATCTCTCTATCATCTACCATCGAGGTTGCTCTCTGGGCTCGACATGCCCCTCTCAGAGCCCTCTCCGTGAAGAATTGGGGGCTGTAATGCCTTTCTTTGTACAACTATGAGTCTAAACAGCTGAGTGACAGTCTTGTGCTGGAAAGAGAGTGGAATTCAGGAATTCGGGGATTAAGCAGAGCACCCAGGGGCACCCAGGAACCCCTCAGAGGCCTCTCCATGCTGCTCTCCAATCTCACTCAGGGCTTCATCCCAGCAGAGGCAGCCACACCCTAGAGAGGCCCTTGACTCCTCCCCCAGACTCAGCCCTAATGTCACAGGACTCAGTCTAGGTTGTGTGTTTGTTTTAACTTAAAACACAAAGTTATAAAGAGACATAGAATTCTAACACAAAGACCCAAGAATATGGAGATGACTTTATGCTGAACTAACTTTAATACTCACCCTAGAAAATGAAACTGTTGTGTTCTGATACTGCGAGTGTATCTGGAAGATAAAGAAAGTCACGTTGCTTGAAACATGGCGCAGAGTGGCTTGCTCGGGAAAGGGTCTCTTGAGTTCAAGGTATGTAAATTTCCCCATGGAAAACTCAAGAACACCTGCAATGGGAGAAAGACTACACTGTAACACCGTATGTCTATATTCCTTGCAGAAAACCCACCCATAAACAAGTTTACACTGTAATGTTGTACATCGGTTGACAGAAACTCACGCATAAACAACTTTATATTATAATACTGCTATAGATTTATGGAAAGCTCATTCATAAGTAAAGTTTAAACTGTAATACTGTTCCTCTATATCAATTTATAGAAAGTTCATTCATCAACAAACTTGAAAAACTAATTTAACCCTCAGAAAAAGTTCATGATAGCCAGGCATGGAGGGCGTTGGAAGACTGAGGCAGGATCTTTTCAACTATAAGGCCTGTCTGAACTAAGCATTGACAGGCTGCCTCAAGAAACGAGCAAATAAAAAACAGAGGGGAGAAGGAAGGAAGGAAAGGAAGAATAAAAAAGGAAGGGCAGAGGGAGGGAGGAAGGAAGGAGAAAGGGAGGGAAGAAGGGAAGGGAGGCTGCAAAAAACTCCGGCTGATAAGATGTCTCAGCAGTTCAAGGCTGGCCACGCAAACCTGGTGACCTGAGTTCAATTCTTGAAGCGAGAAGAACCGAATGCTAGAAGTCATCCTCTGACCTACACCCCACATACATATGGATGCACATACAGAGACTTTTAAAAAGCCCAAAAATTAATTTGCTGCAGATGAAAAGGAGTTGATGGGAAAGACTGCAAAAGCTCTCATCCCGCCGTGCAACAGAATCACGTGTGTTGTGTTGAAAGCGGAGTCAGAAGCTGTGAGAGAAAGTCGCAGACTCCGAGTGACACTTCATGTGCGATCCACTCCCAGGAGCCAGCGCCAAGCACTTTCCCTCCAGTCAGACACTCTGCCTGAAGAGCCAAAAACCAAACAGGGGCCTGGCTGCGAACCCGTGCAACCCCAGGACAGGAGAGAAGGAGGAGGAGGAGGCTGTGCTTTGGAGTGCCGCTTGGGACACAACTAAAAAAACCTTTAAAAAAAAAAAAAAAGAAAAAGAAAAAGAACAAAAACTCTGAAAAGCGATCGACCTGTGGAAGGAATTCCAAAAAGCACATGGAATGTGCCACAACCAGAAAAATCAGTGGTCTCTCCATTTTCCCCACACTCCATGATGCTGTCACTTTTATAACTTTTCTTCCAAATGACATATTTCGGTTGTAGAGGTTTTTTTAATGTTAGCAACTGTTTATTTTAATCTCTGTGTGTGTGTGTGTATGTGTGTGTGTGTGTGTGTCAGAGGGCACTGTGTGTCCCTGTGGAGGACCTATGGTAGCCTTCGGAAATAATCCTGGTTTGCTTCTACCTCCTTCTTGCTTCGCTCTGGGCTTTCCCAGGCTCTGCCCACCAGGGCCAGAAGTTCAGGCCGCTGCCATTTCTGCCTGGAGTTTTTACGTAGGACCTGGGATCCAAACTCAGGATCTTCTGCTTTTGAAGCAGTTTTAATTCCTGAGCCATCTCTCCACCCGAACAGGGTTGTTTGTTTGTTTGTTTGTTTGTTTAAGACATGGTCTTGCACATAGCCCAGGCTGGCCTCAAACTCAAAATCGTCCTGCTTCAGCCTCCACAGAAGCTGGAACTACAGGTAAGGGGTGGTGATGGAGTCCAGTAGGCAAGGTGCCTGCTCACAAACCTGAGACCTGAGTGTGATCCCTGGGAGCCCACATGGTGCATATGAGGAATTCTCTCTCAAACAAATAAAAAACTGTTAAAGATTATTTGTGATTATATCTAAATGCATATTATTGTTATTATTATGCCTCTACAGGCACACACACACACACACACACACACACACACACACAATGTTCTCTCTCTCTCTCTCTCTCTCACGCACACACACACACACACACAAATAAAAGATAACATTTTTTATAAAAGTTCTGTTTTGTGGAAGGGTATTGTAAAAAGCATAGAGGTTGAATGATCAACCTAAACTGCTACAGTAACAGCTGACCTTTGCCCCCAAAAGCTTAAACTGTAGCTAAGACTTACTGTAATCTAAGAAATCCATAAGCAGAAGGAAACAGCCCTGTGCTAACACTAAACTGTCAGGACCAGGAAACCAAAACTTGTCACTGGCTTCAAGTCCAGACACTCCAGAGACATCCCAGGCACCAACCAGGCAGCCGACAGAGCTGAAGGGGGGACAGACGGTCCACATGTGAACCTGGTCGCTTGACAAGATATGTCAAGCAAGGGTGAGTCCCTAGAGGTGAGCCTAGAGCTCTGTTTGCACACAGCTCCTTATTCAGTGAACTCCCTACTCCTCATGAGGTGACGCCAAAGACACTGCAGTGTGTCTTGGTTCTACGAGAAAAGGATGTGGAGGTGATTTTTAAAAACTTTAAAAAACAAACACTCCGAGGGCTCCCCTCACTACTTAAAGCAAGATCCCTAGCAGTAAACTCCAGGTATACCATTAAGATAACACGGAGAGGAGCCTGGATTGTGGCTCACTGGCAGAGGGTTTGTTTGGCTAGTAGGAAGCTCCTGGTTCACTCCTCAGCCCCACTGACCAGATGGAGGGGGAGGGTCAGAAGCTCAAGGTCACCCTCCCTGGACTGGGTGGCTAGCGTGGGGCGCCCACAGGAGTCCCCACCTCAGCCGAGCTAAAACAAACAAAGTCTCAGGGGGTTCCAGTGCTGAGCCAGGTGAGTCAACTCCATGAGGGGCAGGCAAGTCCACGTCTCCCACCCTTCGCCATCTCTGTCTTCTGCGTGAAGATGCCCAACAGCATGACCTTGGCAGTCCAACAGCCATTGCACAATCTGCACAGAAGACTGTTTCACCCAAAGCTCTTGTGGCTTCTCCTGGCTATGCAGGTCTCTGTCAGGATGACAGCTGCGGTTCCTGGCACCTGCACAGGGTCACTGTCAACTGAGCTATGTGACCTCAGGCAAGTCATGTATTTGCTCTGCTTGCTCACAGTAAAATGAACACCTATGCTATGCCAACCTCTGGTCTGCTAGAAGCAGCACACAAATGGGAGAACTTTTTAAATCGTGGAATGTTATGTGACAAAGCATCATTAGCGCCATCAGCTTGCCTGTGCTTTGGAGCCTATATATCCTCATCTTAAAACAAAAATCCAGGCGATCTCACATTGGCCCTAGAAATGAGCTAATGAGAGGAAGGAGGTTATTCACAGAAATACCCAGCATATTATAAGGATTATAAGGATCGAGTTAAGTTAAAATTACTCAAAGTGGGGCCTAGCATATAGCTTGGTGGTAGAATACTTGCCTAGCATGCCTAAGGCCAGAGAGAGAGAGAGAGAGAGAGAGAGAGAGAGAGAGAGACTAGGAGAGGAGGAAGACTGATGAGGAAAAGAAAGGAGGAGAAGGAAGGGGAGGAGGAGGAGGAAGCAGACAGGAGACACGAGCTGGATGAAGAGCGTAGCTCAGTGGAGATGTCCGGCAATCATGAACCCTGCACTGGAATCCCAGCGTAGAAACTCTTCAAAGTCAACACTTTTACAGCCGGCTGATAAGCACTGCATGTCGTCATGGTCTGCGTGTCAGTTGTACCACAGGCTCGTGAGTGTGAATCCTCAGCTGATGTTCGGGAGGGTTATGGCAAGTTTAGGAGGTGCAGCCTTGCTGGAGAAAGGCACGTCACAGAGCGGGCCCTGGAGGTAGATGAGCCTCACCCTGCTTTTGGGAGAAGTCGGCTCTTACGGCAGCAGCTCTCGGCCTCCTTGACGGACGTGACGTAAGCCACCTCCAGCGCCAGCCAGCCATGCCTTTTTCACCGTGAAAGGCGGTGTCTCCCCGCTGCCACCGTAAGCTGAGTAAATCTCTCTCTCCCTTTAAGTTCCTTGAGTCTAAGTGGCGTCTCACAATAGCACAGAGAGTAACTCATACACATGTGTTTCTCTCTTTCAGCAGGTGCAGCAAACCTTGTCCTGCTCCCTCAGCCTTCCAGGCAGCCAGACGACAGGCCTGGACTGCTAGGTCTGGCAAGAGGTGGCATCCAAACAAGAGAGAGAATGACATGTACCCATGATGCACCTGCACAAGTTAACAGGAGCCTGACTCCAGCCATCTGGACAAGGACTCATCAGAAGCCTTTTATGAGCATGAACAGATCTCGTGACTTGATGAGTGGAGGAAGAAATTTTGAAAATTTTAATTTTTTTAACTCTATTTAGTGTGTGTGTGCGTGTGTGTGTGCGTGTGTGTGTGCGTGCGTGCGTGTGTGTGTGCGTGTGTGTGTGTATCGGAGGGCAGCATATGTCCTTGTGAAGGACCAAGGATGACTGAGAATGCTCCTGGATTGTTGCTTCACTCTGGGAATTCCCAGGCTCTGCCCACCAGGGTCAGAAGTGCAGGTCACCGCCGCCTTCTCTTCCTGCCATTTTTTTACATGGGACCTGGGATTTGAACTCAGGACCTTCTGCTTGGGAGACAGAACCGTCTCTCCAGCCCAAAGAAAGAAAAATTTTACAAAACATGAATGGAAGGTGTTTGGAGCGTTGGGCCTGCCCAGGAATAACGGTCTGGGAGGGAGTGAGCAGGGCATGGCTTAGCACAGGGGACCAAAGATGGTGCTGGGAGCTAGTGTGCTGGGCGTAACCCTGATCACATTACAGAGGGCCCTAATTGGCTCATAGGAGCCGACACAGATATATGTTTAGTCTGACCTATGCAGCCTGAGTGCTGTACTGACCATTAAGATAACTGGCTGCCCGTTTCGCGCCCTGCAGTCTGCTGTCTATATAAACTGTTTCATTGCCCCCAATAAAGAGAGTGAGTGAGTCTCGCCTCCACAAACTCCCTGCTGTGTCCGGAGTCCCCTGGATTTGGGCGAGCGGGTGGAGGACCTGCATCTCATTCGCCTTTCTCCGCCCTGATGGCCTGGAGTCATGGTGTGTGTGCGCGTGGGAAAATCAGCCCTGCATGGAGTGGCAGAGAACGGGAGTTCAAGGGACAACTACTTAAATGTGCAGGTCAGTTTTGTGGCCAGCTAGCCACCTGTCCCAGGAACGCTGTGTCTTCTAAGGTTCACGTCATCGCAGGCAGCTGCTCAGGGTGTGCTCACCGCTCACCCTGCCACAGATGGGCAGTTTCTCAGTTGGAAGCAGCCTCATCCAGTCCCTGGAGTCTGATCCTCATAAGAGTTATCAGCAGCAACTCCGACGTCTCACGAGATGTGCGTGCAAGTGTTGAACTATATCTTAATGTCTGAGCTGAATTACTATGCCATTTTACTATGTTAAGTCCCAGCGACTGTCTCTCTCCTGCACAAAACCACAATAATGTAAGGTGATGAAAACGGCATACTGTTGAGGGAATATCAGCGCTGTACTCAGAGGGCAGAATGTGTCTGAAACTACTATTACTACTATTTCTTAACTTTTGTGTAAGCTTTCTAGATATTAATATTAAATACTAAAACGCCAGGCTGGAGAGATGGCTCAGGGGTTAAGACTCTGCCTCGAAAGCATTAGGTCCTAGTTCAGATCCCAGGTCTCACATAAAAATGGCAGGTGGAAATGTCTGTAGCCTGCAGTTCCGCCCTGGTGGGCAGAGCCTAGGAAATCCCAGAGTGAAGCAAAAAAGAGATAGAAGCAATCCAGGATGATTCCCAGAGTGACCCTTGGCCTCCACAGGGACACACTATGCTCTCTGATACACACCCCCACCCCCCACCCCCACCCTTCCCCCACACACACACGTGCTCGCTAAATAAATTAAAAAAAAAAAAATACTAAAGCAACAAGCTAGAAATAAAGTCTGGCTCCCAGCAGTCATGATGAAGACCTGATCTAGATCGCCCCCAGCTCAGCCCCTCTTTTCCCTCCTAAATTGGCTCAAAAGACTGTTTAGGCATCAAGAATTCATAGGAGGACAAAATATAAAGCCTCAGGCTACACAAATTCGTTTTAAGACAGGATCTCCTGTAGCCGAGGCTGACCTTGAACTCCTGACTCTCCCAGCTCTACTTCCAAGTCCACCACCACATTCGGTTTATGTGGTGCTGCTACAGAAGCTTCGCCAACTGAGCTAAGGGCTCCCAAGACACTCTTCCTGGAAGTCAGCTTTGGCAAAATGGAAGGATCAGGCCCCTGCAGGAAGGCACACCTGAATTCTGATCCCACCTGAAGACCCCCTACCAACTGCTCTTTGATAATGAGTGTTAAGGGGTCCAGAGATCCTTGAAAGCACCTGCCACTCTGCCGCAGGCGGCAGATGACCCCCTATTACACACCAAGTTTTTCTACAAGAAAAAAAATATATGTAACTATATATATAACATTAATATGTAATTCGTCACTATATATTATATATATTTATATGCACGTCTCAACTTTGGCCTCAGTTGTATGTAAAGATCGAGGACTCAGTCCACACAAGGGGATTCAGAGACAAGCCTTGGGGAACACCGTCCCATTACTCAGCAAAGACGGGTGAAAGTGCAATTTGTCTCTTTAGCGCGAAAAGAGAAGGAAGCACGTGATGATCATCTTGGCACAATTAGTTCTTTTACGTTTCATATTAACAGACGCGGAGCTACAGTTGAAACTCTGGCTGAGCAGAAGCCCTAGGATTCCAAGCCCCAGCGGGCTTCTTTTTCCTCTGGAGCTCCCCGTATTTCACCCATTGGGAAAGCCTCAAGATTTGGGGGCGTAAAAGCCAGCTGCAGTTTGGAGGCCACCGGTCAGAAACCTTGGCTCCTCAGTGAACTCCAGCCGGGTTTGCCGTCCAGTCCAGCGCCGGGTGGACCACTAGCGAGCCAAAGGCCTTTCGGGTTCGCGCCCCGGCTGGCTTCGAACTCCTGACGCTCGGGCTCAGCCTCCAGGGCCCCGCAGGACCGCTCCTGCAAACATGGCTGCCCGCGGGGAAGAGCGGGTCTGAGCAGAGTCACCCCGCGCCCGCCGCGCCCCCGCCAGGCCTGTGGCGGGGCTGACGCGCCCCGGACCACGGCGATCGCCGCAGCAGCACCCCATCCCGGAACGCGGCTCTGATCTCTCCCCCGAGGCGCCACGGCGCCCCGACCCTCGTCCCCGCCCGGCGCGCAGAGCCCGCGGCCCGGCCCCACGCGCGGGCAGCAGCCTGCCGTGCCTACCCGGGCTGGAGCTCGCCCCGGCCTTCGCCGCGCCCGCCGCGCCGCCGCCGCTCGCCAGCACCGCGAGGACCAGCAGCACCAGCGCCCGCAGCCGCAGCCGCGCCATCGCCGCCCGGCGCCCGGCCCGGCCCAGGCGCGTGCGGGCCGCGAGAGGAGGGCGGGGGCGCGCGGGGCGGGGGCGCGCCCGGCCCGGTGCCCGCGGCGCCTCCTGCCGGCGCCTCCTGCCTGCGCTCCCGCCCCTCCCCTGTGGGAACACCCCACTTCCCAACATTGGGGCGCATACAAGGATCTGCGATGAGGCGGGACGTCCCAGTTTTGTGCCGAACTCTCTTAGCTAAATGACGTACAAAGTAACGTGGGATTCTGTTGAGACAGGTTCTCATGCGCCCCAGGCTGGCTCTGAACCAATCTGCCAGTCTCCACCGCTTGATGCTCCCATAGCGAGTCATTTTTTTTTGGGGGGGGGAGGCTTGAATTGGATTTTGTTTTGTTTCTGAAACAGGGTGTTATGTCACCCACGCTGGCCTGGCAGCAATCCTCTAGCACAGGTAAATTCACGTCTCCATACAAGCACACATATGCTCCCCCTACACACACACACAGTTAAGAAGTAGGCCTGTATTCCTCCATAACCAGCTCACCAAAGTATCATGCTGCGAACATACATATTTGTTCCTCCCTGGTAAGACTATGAAAGGATATGTAAATATCCAAATCGTCAAACTGTACACATTAGCTATTTCATGTGCCAATTATACTTATGTAGTCCATCTTCGTTTTCTTACTTTGTTTTCTTGGCTCTTGAGATGGTGCCCAGAGAGTGCTGTGCAACCCAAGTGGCCTCAGCCTTCACATGCTGCATAACAGCTCTCTGTTGCGGCCTAACGACTCTGTCCCTTGCTTGTGTTTAACACCCCGTGCAAAGTAAAGAAAGAGGAATCTGGTGCTCGAGTTCCTTGCAACACTGGAAGGCTACTTCCTCCTGGGCAACGGCCTCTGTCCTTTGAGGATGCTAAGTTAGTTCTCAGCACCACACTGGAAAAAATAGTTTTGTTTTCTCTCAGCGAAATTTCCTCGAAGACTCATAACCTGAACTTCCTCTCTCAAATCCTCTGCCTGGGCCTGCTGAGGGGTCAGGCATTCCTGTGACCACTGACTCCTGACGTGGTCGTGGCACTGAACTTGTGGACTTGGTCTTTGGGAAGGGTTTCTTTCCCTGCTGTATTTGCTGTGACTCACTTGTATGTTTGAATGGGCAACTATTTCTTGCAAAGCACATATCCAGTCGATCAGCTAATAATTTATACAATTCATAATGCTGATAGGCGTTCTCCCACTGCCTACTCTAAAATTTTCTACATGCAGTAGGATTGGCTGCTCCAACAGAGACTACAGCTCTTCCCCCAAGCCTCTCTTCCTCAGCTCTCAGTAGCTGCTCTCAGGATGATGCTAGGAGCCACTCTATTAAGGGTAGCATTTGAATTAGTAGGTGGTTATTTAATCAGTTGCTTCCTAGCAATTAGCTGCACTGCATTAGGCAGGAAGGCTTAGAAGTTTGTTTCATACCTACTGTGAAGCCCTAAAATAACACACGTTATCAGAAGAAAGGTTAGTTGTGCTTTGGTGACGAATCCTGAGTTGACACGTAGACTGTGACTGGCAAGTGTGTGGTTCCTGAAGTCCACAGCGTCTGGAGAGACACAACCCTTTCAAATGTGTACAAGAACTTGGGTCTTGTCTGGAGAAAAGATTCTGTTATAGTTTGGATCTTGGGTGCTCCCTCCGCCCAGACCCATGTGCTAAACACTGACTCCCCAGAGCGCTCTGCTGGGAGAGGGTCCGGAGCTTTAAGACAGACTCTAGGATACACTCGAGGTGACTGGGACTCTGATCTCCTCCCCTCTCTTTAGATCAGTGGTATTGGGGAGGTCCAATCTCCCCCTCTTCTGTGTTCAGCTCTGGTCTGCCTTTCGAGCATCACGATGAGCTGTCCAATGCCCAAACAGAAAAGGCCAGCCAATAAGAGGCTGAAGTCTCTAAAACAAGCTGATAGCTTTTCCTTTAACTAGTGATTGTCTTGAATCTTGTTATAGTAAAAAAAAAAAAAAAAAAAAAAAAAAAAAAAAAAACTAACAAAGATCCACAGCTTTGAGTCTTAATTCGTCTTGATTTTGCATGTGGTGTGTGTGTGGTGTGTGTGTGTGTTTCAGAGGGCACTGTGTGTCCCTGTGGAGGACCAAGAGTGACTTCAGGAATCATCCTGGATTGCTTCTACCTCCTTTCTGCTTCTTTCTGGAATTTCCCAGGCTCCGCCTATCAGGGCTGGAAGTGCAGGCTCTTGACCGGTCCACCTGGTGTTTTTTACATGGGACCCGGGATCTAAACTCAGGACCTTCTGTTTGCAAGACAGAGTCTTAACCCTTGAGCTATCTCTGCAGCCCAGGTGGCTCTTAGAGCAGTCCTTGGAGAAGTTGAGGAAAGCTCAGAAAGTCTAGGGTTCAGGGACCACAACTGAAACAGAGGGCATTTCCCTCAGAAAATTATTGGGAACCGAGATTGATCCGTGTGTTGACTCACATGACAGTGATCGTAGAAAACCAGGGAGAGATGAATGACACCAAGCTGAGGCTCGATGCAGCCCGTGAGGAAGGCAAGACGGAAGCAGCGTTTTTTGTACAGGGAAAAAGCCATTCAGTGACACTGGCTAAAACACAGAGAGGAAGACTTTCTTTAGGACCACTGTGACAGAAGAGAGGCCCATGCTCCAAAATACAGGATGGGTGCATTGCTTTTCTTCCCACTGGGACCAAATACCTGACAAAGGAATCTAAGGGAGGTTTATTTCAGCTCACAGTCTGAGGATACAGTTCAACACGGCAAGAGAAGCAGTGTAGAAGGCTAAGCCTGCTGGTTGGATTGTACCTACAGTTGGGGTGGGAGAGAGAAACAGAGAGACAGACAGACAGACAGACAGACAGGGGGGATGCTGGCATTCATCTGGCTTTCTCCTTTCTTCTCTTTTTATTCACCCTGGGCCACTAGCTGATGGGATGGTACCACCCACATACAAGGTTCTTTCCTCATAAGCTATTTATCTCTACAACAGCCTTCCAGATAGAGACGTGTCTCCTAAAGTTAAGGGCTTCAAATTTGGCCGATTAGACAGTGGATATTAACTGTCGTAGCGAGCAGTGACAATTTATATCCCAATGGGGAGTCGACGGATTGAAATTTACCGATAGGGGAGGGAAGATTCTGGAAAGATAACGGAATTGTTATCCACCTGAACAGATCATCACGAGGTAGAGGTAGATGGTGGTGGAAGTTTAAGAACCAGATCAGATCGATATAAAAGAAGATCAGATATCATGGCTGGGATGTTCTTCCTGAATTCTTTGCTACAAATGTATTCAACAAGGAAGTGCACAGATGGACCTAGCGGAAGGTTCATAAGCCTGACTAAAGTCTGGCCAAGCCAAGAGTCTTTGTCATTACAAATGGGCTAAACCATGTCCCATCAAACCCTCATTAAGGGTGCTAAAACATATCCAGTCAACCACCAGTCCGTATTAGCTTTTCCTTCAGAAATATTTTCATCTTTCATTTTCCTCTCTTAGCAGAGGCAAGACCTTAGAGTGAAGGTACAACTTGTCTCTCTCTCAGACAACTGCAGCACTCTCATCCCAACGAGTCCCTGGATTTTCGTCTTTGCAAACGCAGCGCCAATGCAGCATCCGCTATATTCCCTGAACACAAAAGCCAGGCATCCAGAGACGCACACTCTGAGCTTTGTGTGGGAAAAGGTCACGATTCCCTAAATCCAGCTGGACTCATCTTTCCTTAACCCCGCCTACTGAAAAAAGCGTTATTACCTATGGAGGGTCCCAGCTGGGCCACGAAGACTGGTGGTGGGGATGAGAACTGAGAAGCATACATGGAACTTTTCAGCAAGAGTGGGGATAAATCTGAAAAGCCGGGTCCCTCAAAGATTGTTTCCCAATGGCAGGATTCCAAGGCGTCTTCTAAACTGTTGGAATCTTAATTTTCGATGTCCTGTTAATGGCGTTTGAGAGGCCAGACCTTTGGAAAGTCACCGAATCCTGAAGGTGCTATGATTAGCCTGTCAGAGCCCCCTGCAGGCGCAGTAGTGGATTAAGGGGCTTCCATGTGGTGAAAGTGAGCTCTCTCTGATTCGCTTGGCTCCAAAGTGTGAAGATGTGCCAAAGAGGCTCTCTCCAGATGTCACGCCTTCATAATAGGCTTTCCAGCCAGAATCCTGAGATTAAGAAACATGTGTTCTTTGCAATTACTTAGCCTGTGCTGCTCAGTTATGGCGGCAATACACAGACCAACACACTGTCTTCCCCCGACTCCTAGAATCAGGAATAATCAATCAGAGAAAGGTGGTGCAGAATCTGCCAGAAGCCTACAAAGTGATCACCTGCAGAGCAGATTACAGACTCATTTCTCACCAGATAATCCCCAGGCTGACATAAATACCAAATTTCCACTACTACTCTTCACATTTTAAAACTTTTAATAGGTCCAAACTCCAAATCTAATTCTGAAGCCAAATTTCCTTGAAACTGGATTTTACCTGTTTGCTTTGCTTATTTTCCTGAACTTCTGTCCTGACTTCTTACTGTAAGGCCTTTGCGTCCCTCTCCGCTAACCCTACGTCCCTTGCAGCAATTCCCTTGGGGTCACACAAAATGTAACCTATGCTGACACCTTACCTTCTCAAATTATTTTACTCTTTAGTTCTACAAGCATATCGTGTACTCATCCTGCTTCTCTTCATTCCCCCTCCCATCTGCCTCCTTCCCTTCATCAATCCCTCCCACTCTCTCTCGCCCTCCTGACCGCCCACTTCTACGGACCCCAGGGTTACCTCTGGCTTGTCTACCTTTGGGGGGGGGGGGGTTCAGGCCTCTATGGCAGATCAAATTGCTTCTCTTCAGGCCACCCCACTGAGTGAAAGGGCATTTCCCTTTCACTCATCCAGCTTTAGTCCCCAAGGTTTCCACAGTATGTTCTTATCCTGCTTGAGTTCCTCCATAGTCTATGGGGGCCTGTGGGTATGTCAGTCATCATGCAGGTCAGGTAAGGACAAGTCTCACTGCAGTGAGTTCCTGGAAGCAGAAGTCCTTGAATGGAATGTCTTGTCCAAAAGTGAACCTTCCCATCTTTAGGTTTTTACAATCCCACCGCCCCCTCTTCTTTGGGGTTCTCTAAGCCTTAGGATAAACCTTCCGTTGCTTATTTTTTCTTTCTGCCATCTTAACTCGTGTCTCCGAATGTTCTCTTCCTTCTTCCTTTAACTCACGGTCATTCTCTCTACACAGCAGGGCGCAGTGTCATGCTGCGTTCCCGCAGCCTCCAGTTTCTCCAGCACGCTTGCACTCTGAAGGAAAGCACGCAGCCAGTCTTCACTTGGGGAAGCTCCCAGCGCCCACAACGAAGAGGCACCACAACTCAGCCTTCTTGATGACCTGGTGACTTTTAACCTGATGACTTCCAGGTCATCTCGTCGTGACTCCAAATAGTCGCGAATCTCCTGGGGTACGTTTCGTGTTCCACCTGCCAAGCAAAAGCAAAGGAAAGTAAGTTTTCAAGAGGATGTCAGAGAGAGATGCACGCCTGCCAGGGCTGCGGGGTGAGACCCTGTCGCAGAGGAACGGGAGACCGTCTAGGAGGACTGCCTGGCCCCGCGGAGCCAAGCAAACGCGCAGCGCAGGACCCCCAGCGACCTGCAGCAGCAGCAGCGCGGCACCCTCCGCCCCGCCTGCCCCTGGGCAGCCAGCCCCGAAAGCCCCGCCCACGGCCCCGCCTGCTCCAGAGCAGCCAGCTCCGAAAGCCCCGCCCACGGCCCCGCCTGCCCCAGGGCAGCCAGCCCCGGCCCTCCGCCCACAACCCGGCCCGCCCACGGAGCGCTGTGATTGGCCGAGCCGCGTCCTCACCCGCCCCATCTCGCGCGAGCGGCGCCGCGGCGTCAGCGTGCGCGAGCAACATGGCGGACCGGCTCACGCAGCTACAGGACGCCGTGAACTCGGTGAGCGGTTTCGTTCGGTTTCCCGCGGCTTTTCTCTTCCCGGTGGGGAAGCGACGGGGAAGGCGGGGCTCGGCGCGGAGGACGGCGGCGGGGGCGGAGGAGACGGCGGGTGCTCCAGGGGAGACGAGGCGAGGGGCGCGGACGGGTGCTGGAGGCGAGGCGAGGGCGGAGGGGCGCGGACGGGCGCTCGCGGGGAGCCCGGGGCACGGCATCCTCAGCGCTCCGGAGCCGCGTCCCGCGGTCTCTCGCGGCCTCGCGCGGAGGCAGGAGGATTGCCGCGAGCTCGGGCCAGGCCGGGCCGCAGATCACGCAGAGTTCCGTGAGCGGCGTTTGACCCGCAGCGTTTCGGGGGTGCGGGAGGGGAGCGAGGCGGGCGCGGCCGCCCCCTCTTGCTCGGCGCGTGCCGGTCCCCGGGCTCTGGCCGCTCGCGCCGACGGGCGAAGAACCGACGTCTCTGCCCGGCGAACCTCGGGATCTTCCGCGGGCGCGTCTCGAGAAGCTCCTCCCGGGCGCCGCCGCTCCGACTCGCGCTCTGCGCCGCGAGGCCCCGGCTCGTCCGAGCCGACGGCGGCGGCCGTGTCCGTGAGCGGTCGACCCTCGCCCGGCGGCCGGCGGAGAGAACCCGCTGCCCGCAGCCCCGCTCCGCGCGCCTACGGCGGGGCTCCGAGCGAGGAGGATCCACCGGCCCGATCCTCCCGGCAGGGACGGACGGTCCTACGCTGCCGGCCAGCGTCCCCAAGAAGCCCTGCGGGGTTTTTACAAGTCCAGTTGTGCCGATGCTGTACAGAAAATTGAAAGAAAGTCTCGCATGTTCATCGGAGGTTTGGTGCTGCCAAGTTGGCGGCGACGCTTCAAAGGCGGCTTACCGGCCAGACAGGAAGGCTCTCCCCTGAACGCATGAGCGCCCCCGCCGCGCGAGTGAACGCCGTGCCGTCCGCAGAGACGCGCAGACCCGGAGTGCTTAGGTCGTTAGGGCCAGGGCGGCGTTTCCAGCCGCCGCGCACTGACGTCAGCGTGGAGAACACAGTGATGAAACTGTTAACATTCGTTCTACCCTTTGGGGACTTGAGCTTGAGATGTTCATAGTTACATACAGTACTTGTCATGGGGTTTATTTTCAACCAGTAATCTGCTTTAGTTTTATTGTGTGTGCGCGCGTGTCCCCGTGGAGGACCGAGGGTGACCAGGAATCATCCTGGATTGCTTCCATCTCCTTTTTGCTGCTTTCTGGGATTTCCCAGGCTCTGTTCACTAGGGCGGGAAGTTCAGGCTGCGGCCGTTTTTGTGTGGGACCAAGATCCGAACTCTGGACCTTCCGCTTGGGAGTCTGGGTCTTAAACCTTGAACCACCCCTGTAGCCCTCAAACAAGTAATTTTTAAACAAGTAAACAGTGGATCCTGAAAGCCTTTTCAGGACAGAATTTTCTTGAATATTCTCTATTTTTCTGTTTCTCATGACAGTGCTATAAAATGGGATGTTGCAACTTTAAAGAAAAGCTACTAGGGTTAAAAAAAAAAAAAAAAGGCTTAGTCGTACGCTTATATAGTTACGCTTATATAGTTCTAAGTCCTGACTACACCGCATCACAAGCTAAACATAACAGTCCCATCTTCCTGTCTGTAAAACCCTAGTGGTGGGATTGCAAATGTACTACAACATACAGAGTTTCTGCAGAGTTGGGGATCCAAACCAGGGCTCGGCGATGCTAAGCAAGCAGGCTACCGCCAGAGCTGCATTATAAGCCCAGTTCACATTTGTACCCCTTGTAGTGCTCTGTCTTATCAGCAGGCAAGATCGGTCAGTGATAAAGGTGTCTGCTCCCAAACCTTGGCACCTGAGTTCATTCCCTGCAAACCCTCATGGTGGGAAAGAGAAGTGACTTCTGAAAACTGTCAGCTGACCTCCAGCCATGCACCACAGCTTAAGTTCTCTCTCTCTTCCCTCTCTTCCCTCCTCTCTCCCCCCTCCTCCCTCCTTCCTCTTCTCTGTCTTCCTCCTCTTCCCCCTTCTTCCCCCCCCCCCAGATAAGATATTTAAAAAACATTTCAAAGCACTGTAGTAAATTTCCTGATTTTAGGGGATGCGTTCAGGTTTTTTTTTTTTCCCTATTTAATAAAGCATTGACTATAACACAGCTTCTATTATTTGGGGTATATACTTTTTAATTTTTCCTTGAGGACTCTTTGTGAAGGATGGTGAACTTTTTGAAAGACAGTTATATTTATTGAGACGATCATGTGAATTCTGTCTCTCAGTCTTCTTGCTTTAGCATATGTTGGACCATCCTTGCGTAGTTAATTCTTTGAAGGTCTGGTAGAATTGGTGGTCAATCTGTGCAGTCCTAGGCTTTTCTTTGTGAAAACTTTGTATTACTCCTCCTGTTTGTTACAGATCCGTTAAGTTGTTGCTATTCTTGTAAATTGATTGTGTGAACTTCTATGTGTCTAGGAATGTGTCCAAGATTTTTCAAGTGTTTTGGAGTACTCGTTTTCACACTCTTTGACACTCTTGTGCATTTCATTGGTATCTGCCGTAATTTTTTCTCTTGAATGTTTATTAATTTGGATGTCTCCCTTGGTTAGTTTTGCTAAGAGTTTGTCGTTCTTGTTTATATTTTCAAACAAACAATTCTGTTTCTTTGATTTTATATTATTTAGTCTGCATGTCATTAGTTTCTGCTGCTGCTTCTAAGTTTCTCTCGTGTGTGGGAATGTGTGTGTCGCTGCAGGTCTTGGCGGCGTAGAGTCGCCTGTAACTTGTCTCTCTCGGTTACGTCACTGTGCTACACGCCACTCTCCAAGCCAACTACCAAATAAGTTTCTTTATGTGATTAAAGGGGAACATAGCGCAGGATAGAGTGTTTAGGGGGGAAAATCTGCAGTAATAAAAATGAATTATTGTTAGTGATAAGTGGTTCATTCGATACAAAATTAGTTTTTGAGCAGTTTTATTTGCTTAGGGATCATGTTATGAAAAATATTGTTGCCACATCTTCTGAAAACCTTAATAAGTTTTTTCTAACCAGTTTTTTCTCTTTTCACTCAGCTTGCAGATCAGTTTTGCAATGCTATTGGAGTGTTGCAACAGTGTGGTCCTCCTGCCTCTTTTAGTAACATTCAAACAGCAATTAATAAAGACCAGCCAGCCAATCCTACAGAAGGTAAGTAGGTTTTCTTAGCTGTTCTAGTTTCACAGTTCTTATCTCCTTCATAATTAGATTTATTGAGAAATTTACTTTATTTATAGCTTCTTTGAAAAAAATACCATTGTTTGAGTATATTACAAAAAGATTTCCTTCTTCCTTCCCTTCCTCACTTCCTCCCTCCCTTCCCTCCTTCTTTTTCTTCTTCTTCCCTCTTCCTACTCCTTTCCTTGCTTCTCTCCTTTCATTCCTTCCCTCTCTCCGTCCCTCTCTTCCTTTTCCTCCCTCCCTTCTTTCCTTCACTAGGAATTGAACCCAGATCCTCTTGAGTGCTAGGCACGTGCTCTACCACTGAGCTACTGTTCCAACCCTATTAGTTTTGCCACCAATGATCTCGTTAGTTCATGTGTCTCATAATTCTCCTCCTTTAGAGGAGAGGTGGTGGTATGAATTTAGCTACATTGTACTTACATAACCTTAACAAGTAAAGCATTGCATTTGTACATTCCTTTGTTACAGGGGCCAACGTGTTGTCTTAATAAATAAAGGGACACATTATGCATTAATAATTCCCAATTTGAACTAATGCTTAATGTGTGATAGGATTCGTATGCCGAAGTTATACTTTCATCATTAGATGAACTTTTCTGGTTTTTATTAACTTAAAATTTAATTTCTGGGCTGGAGAGATGGCTCAGGGGTTAAGACTCTGCCTCAGAAGGTCCTGCGGATTCCAGGTCCCACATGAAAAAACCTGTCAGGTGGAAATGGCAGTGGGCAACACTTTCAGCCCTGTGGGCGGAGCCTGGGAAATCCCAGAGCTAGGCAAAAAGTAGGTAGAAGCAATCCAGGATGATTCCTGAAGTTACCCTTAGACCTCCACGGGGACACTCGGTGCCGTCTGATACACATGTGTGCATGTACAAAATAAATATAAGTACGTTAAAGTTTTTTTAACGTAATTTCTGTTTGTGAAAACTGAAGATTTCTGATGGAATAACTTGGTGATATTTTTCTCTAGAGTACGCCCAGCTTTTTGCAGCCCTCATAGCACGGACAGCAAAAGATATTGATGTTTTGATAGATTCTTTACCCAGCGAAGAGTCTACCGCTGCTTTACAGGTAAAAATCTCTTTTGACAGTATTGCCAGTAACATAGCTCTGAACGTGGAGGAAATAGTTTCGATGTCTCTCATCATGGTTCTTAATTACGTTAAGAGAAAGAACTTCAGTAATACTGGGAGTCCAGTCCGGGTCTCATATGCCAGGCAAGCACTCGTGCCCCCCCACCCCCCGAGCACGTTGTGATCTCAGCCCCTCTTGGGGATTCTGTTGCTTGTGACCTAGCAGAACCTGCTGAAAGTGGTGCCGACAAGTGGTCCCCTCTCGGTCCATAAGACCAGGGTGTTCAAGGTGGTGTGAACATGCAGAACAGTCTCACCATCAGCTCTTTTCCCTCAGAGATGCTCTGGGCGTACAGAAAATATAGTCTTCACAGACAGTGTAGGGGTAAGTAATGTACGGACACTTCTGTGGGGAAATATAAGTCATCTAATGTTTAGAATTCTTGTTGCAGAAAGAAAACACAGGTTCTCCTCTCCCCCATAGCTGTAGAACCAATCTGATTTAAAAATACAGACGTGTACTTTAGTTTCTTTCTGCCTCGTCTCTGAAGATGTGAAAATGGATGTCTTTCAAAGGCTGCTAGCTTATACAAGCTGGAAGAGGAAAACCACGAAGCTGCCACTTGTCTGGAGGATGTCGTTTATCGGGGAGATATGCTTCTGGAAAAGATCCAAAGTGCACTTGCTGATATCGCACAGTCCCAGCTAAAGACAAGAAGCGGTACCCACAGCCATTCCCTTCCAGACTCATAGCATCCGTGGATAGGCTGGGACCGAGAAAAGAACTGTTTCAGTGCCATGAAGAATTCTGCCTGACTTGGATGTAAGCCTTACAGCCACTGCAGAACATTGTGCCCTACAACACCTGTCGCCTTTTTAGTAGTTTTCAGTTGTCTCTTATTTACACTCTTGATAAATAACCTTTTAAATTGTTCATCATCATGCTGGTTTTTTTTTTTTTATCTGAAATTACCAAGGCAGATACTTGCATTGATGGTCACAGTATAATTAAACAACTACTGTAAAATTGTCTTTGTTGTTTATTTTTGTGCAGTGCTGGAGATAGAACCCAGGGCCACACACAACTTGTGTGTGCCAGGTAAGCGCTTTGCCGGTGGGCTGCACCCCAGCCCCAAGTTCAGACTTTAATTTTATTACATTGTAGCCCTTTCACAAATCAAGATGCTTCTCAGGTTAGAGGATGGGAGATTTCTATTTAAATTGATATCCTGCTTCTCTAAGTGTGGCATTGTATACATTTGGATCTTTGGGGCCAGTAAGATGGTTTAGTGCCTGGTGACTTCAGTTCTATCCCTGGAACCCACATGATTGAGAGAACTGACTTCTGAAAGTTGTCCTTTTATCGCCACATGTGTGCTGTGAATGTGCAATCCTCGCTCAGATTTTTAAAAAACTACTACTTGGATCTTTGAGCAAGTCTCTGGAAAGGCCGCTCTTAAGCATCGTGTGAGGGATTAGTATGCATAGATGGCAGCAACTCACTGAGGTGAACCTTTCTCTTAGATACTGTCATGGGCCTTCTGGTTCGTCTTTACATCTGTTATTCCTGAAAAATCCTCTGACTGTAAGATTCCCGTCCTGTTGTGCATGTTTTTCTTCCTGGACTATGTTTAAATATTTTAACCTGCTTTTTTCCCATCTCTCTCTTGAATTTGTCTTTATGATGAAGTACACATCTTGCTTGAGTGGTTGATTCCTTCTAGTCTTGTGAACCTGAGGATGCTCTTGCTGAACTTACCAGACCACAGCAAGCTCCTGCGCGGCACCATAGCTTCTGCTCGTGTGTGTGTCCTGATGCTCAAGTCAGCTGCGTTATTCATCTACGCCTGACCTGCTCTGGAAGGCTGGACTTGAAATGTGCTCCACACTGCTTATTTTTGGATACCTGATCCTACTTAGCCTTGATTGCCAACACCTGTGTCAGTTAAGTTGCTTATCTAGGACACCTGATCTTTGTGTATAAAGATTTCTACTGAAATTTAAGTATAAAATTCCCATCTTCCTCCATATTGGTAACATGTTCAAACAAGGTGTTCGCATTTTCATATTTTAAAATGAAAGGTTCAAAACCAACCGTTTGGAAAACTGATCAAACGAACTGGCTCAGAGCTATTTTAAGTGTCTACGCAACTTTATAGATGGTGTATACCATTTTCGGCAACAAAATACCAAAATGATAAAAATGTTTTCCAACATGTCAAAAAACTTCAGAAAGGCTTTGTTTCAAGACATAGACACAGGTTCCATATGAAGTGTTTCCTGTCCCTTGGGGTCACAGTACAGGCTAAATGCTTATGAGTGGTTTTGTGACTGGCTTTGTATTAAATTTCTCTGCAAGGTCCCTAAAATTTCCTACCATGAAGATGGGTCATTATACTTAGAATCTGGATCAAAATAAACACTATTTAGTCATTGCAAGCTGTTGGCTTCAGGAGGATACTAGTTCAAATTAGAATCATCAATTAATTCTCAACTGGATTAGCAGAGGAATCAATTTTCCACTGTTGCCACAGTGTAGTTAATCCCTGGGGACTTCTGGGTCACAGATTCGAGGAGAAACTGCCCTCTTGTGGCTCTTTAATAAGATATGTGCTCTTCATAAGTAAGTTTCTAATCCATCTGGCACTGATGATAAACACCCGCATGAAGGATTGATTGACAGATCTATCTGCCTACTTAGTTCTTTCCTATGAACTGAAGCTTGTATCCAAGGCCCTGCATGTTCAAGTATGCCCAATACCACTGGGCTGCATATCCAGACTAATTTTTAAATTTTGTTGGTGTATTCTCATATTATGAAATTTGTTGTATGAAAAAATACAATTCAGGGGCTGAGAGATGTCTCAGGGGTTAAGCTTCTGCCTTGCAAGCAGTAGGATCTGAATTTGAATACCAGATCACACATAAAAACACCAGGCAGAAATACAGGTGGCGGCCTGTATTTCCTGATCTGGAAGGCAGAGCCTAAGAAATCTCAGGGTGAAGCAAATAGGAGGTAGAAGCAATCCAGGGTGATTAACAAAGTCACCCTTGGGCCTCTACAGGCACAAACAGCCCTTTGACACACACCCACACACAAAATATGCACAAAAGGAGATACAAATAAAGAGAATTCAGTTGTTCTTAGTATCTTCACAGAGTTGTGCAAACCAATTTCAGTACTCTTCACTGAGTTCCATAGCATTGACTTTGCTATATGGAATGTATATGTGCAACACACGCACGTTATGTATGTATAAACAGTTATTCCAGCAAACATCTCCATTCTTGCCTCAGTGATGTGTGAGACCATAAATTCCAAACCACACTTAAATATCTGTGTACCTTATGCAAACTTATCTGCATTCCCTTACATCATGCTATCTACCCTTGTACAGTATTTGGGGTGGTACTGTTTGCAATCAAGCCCAGAAGCTATGTGTATATAGAAATCACTAGCTTGGAGCTGCCTCTCCAGCCTCCTGTGCTATGATTAGAGCAAGCACAGATATTCTTCCTCACAGGAGTCTTGATTGCTACTGGCTGCCGCGTCCCTATCCAACTAGTCTGGTAGAATATGTCTCAGTTTGGAAAAGATGGATTCAAAGTAACATGTTTTGGGATAAGGACATGGCTTTATTTAAGAGAAATAAGGAAAAATATGGGAATTGTCAGGTCTTGGTGTTTCTTCCCAGTTCAGGCCTAAATGTTCCCTGGGAAGGTCACAGTAACCCCATGGGCAAGTGCTAGGAATTTCTCGGTATGTCACAATAAAGCCCATGGACAGGTGCTAAGCATTCTTACCTAGGTTTTGTTTGGGATAATTCAAGTTTTGCCTCTGGCAGGAAGAATTCTGGGATTTAGCAGTGCCCTTTCTTAGGGTTTTTTGGAACTAGCTTCCTGCTCTCTGTTCTAGAGAAGAAGCCTGCTTTTTAAGTTTCAGTCAAATACTAAATAGAAATTTCATGTCTAGTCATTTACAATAAGTAGACTTGTTAGCCAGAATGTGTGCCCTGATTTTAAGGAAATTAGAGAATAACTTCTAGAGTCTTAAAACATAGGTTGGGTAAGATTCCCACCTATGTACTAACTCAGAAATTCCAGAAGTATAAGACTATGCTATCAGTCCACCAGAACCTTAAAAGAAACTGTGATACCCTCTTACCCTGGCTGAAGGCCAAGGAAGAGACCATCATACCAGAAAGTCTAGATGCCAAGACTGCCCCTGGAGATGGTATTTGCAATCCAAACTGGGAGAATCCATGTCAGAAGCAAAGGGGGCCGTGTCTTTCCTACTCCAAACAGCACTCTTATGAGAAATTACAGAGAGGGACCATTCGAGTGCACTCCCACCAATGATCGCCTCCACCCCGAAAGAGACACCCTTGGCATATGGGGCCTGACTGGACCCCAGGTTTGGAGTATGCATGGTTCACAGATGGGTCATCTAACTGATGGCAATACACTTCTGGAATTCCTCAAAGGAAGACATAAGCAACCTTACTATTAAAGGAATAGAAGGATGCTATTATAGAAGTTATTCATTTAATAATTATATTGCTTAAGTGTTTTCTTCAGTGCATACCAGCTATAGCTTATGGGCCTTGAGTATCCAAGTCAAGGCCCCCTTAGAGATGTGGTTTAAGCTTAGATAGTGGAGACTACATGAACTGCATACATCTTCCCAAGTTAGAACCTGCTGCCATGCCTGGTGCCTATGTCGACGTGCCTGACAGAGTATCAACCTGGAGAGGACAACAGCAAAAGCTCAAGCTGAGACTTATGGGGTGTTGAGAACTCCTATAGTTAATTGTAAAATATATTCCTTGCTAAAATCAAAAGGAGAACATTCTGCCTCTGTATTTTAAAAAAGCAGTCTCTGTTAAAATGTGGGCTCAGCCCCATAGCTATCCGGTGAAGCATTATAGATTAGATAAGTTTGGAAATACTGAGAGAATGTTTCTGTTAAGTGCCTTTGCCCTGAAGCAATAGGTTAGATTCTTGAAAAAATGTCCACCCTGAAGGTGATTTTTGCTGACTAGAAAATTATATGTCTTTTGTAGGTGCAACATTCTTTACCCCAAAATTTTCTGTATAAAATTTTCAATAAACGGGTTCAGGATACACTCGGACGAGAGGGAGTGTTGTGTTCTCCGCCCGGTCCTGGGGAGCCCTGGTCTCAAGGCCACGACTCTGGTCTGCGGCAACTGGCCTTCTGCATGCATTCTAGAAATAGATGTCTAGTTTTATAGAAATCCCAGCTGGAAAGTTAAATTTGGACAAGAAAACTAGCATCTAGTGTTATGTATTGACTCCTGTTTTATATATTATTCTCCATTTGTTTAGGTCTAAAACCCATTTTAGTGCCTTATAATTATCTTTTCTTTTTGTCATCTTTATCCCAAGCTCACATTGCCACTTCTTACTAGTGGGTTGTCTGCCATGCCTTCTTGAAATTAAAAAGATCCACAGTGATACATTAAATTCTCTACCTCCACTGAGTTTAATTTGCTAACTTTTTTCATATACATTAGTGAAATGGGTGATAATTTTTAGTCTTGGACTGCTGCCATCAGTTTTTAGCAATTGGGTTTATGTTTTATGCAAAAATACAATGTAAGACAAACTCTGAATGCATAGTAAAATTCAACAATAAAACTCCAGGTTTGGTGTTTCATTTGTAGAAATATTTTAATTATTGTTTATATCTTTCTTTTTAAAAAGAACATTTTTGCATGTGTGCATGTTTTGTGTGTCTTTTGTGTATTAGAGGCACTGCGTGCCTGTGGAAGCCCCAAGGTGACTTTGGGAAGCATCCTGGATCGCTCTACCTTTTTGCTTTGCTCTGGGGTTTCTCAGGCTCTGCCTTCCAGGGCTGGAAGTGCAGTAGATACCATTTCTGCCTGACATTCTTACATGGAATCCTGGATCTGAACTCAAGTCCTTCTGTTTGTGAGGCAGAGTCTTAACTCCTGAGCTAACTCTCCAGCCCTGTTTATATTTCTTTAAAGGCTCAAGTATCCTGTACCTATCATCTTAAGATCAATTTGCTATTTTTTTCCTAGGCATTTCTTTTTCATCAAAAGTTTCAACTTATTAGCATAACCTCACTCAAGTTTCCTTAATGTTTTACAATTAGTGCTTGAGGTGTGTTTTTAATTTTCCATATCACCTATGTACACTACTTCTTTTTCCCTTCATCGAACTTGCTTGTGGTCTTTGAATTCCAACTCTGGGTCGGGCTTTTCTCCATAGCTTGGTTGCTTTCTCAGCTCCTCTGCCACCTATGTTCTTTCCTTCCTTCCTCCTCTGGGTCAGCTGGAAGCATAGCTCATCCTCAGCTCTTTTCTAGTGTCAAAACTTGCATTTTTCACATCCGTGCAGTCTTAGTTGAATGTGAATTGATATTTTTCACTACATTCTGAATCAGTTTAATCTCAATGATTACACCCTCGTTAACCTGACTTAGTTATGTGCCTCTTGGGGTAGACGCACTGGTAACCCTAACAGGCTGGGCTGGGCACCTCACCAGCTAATGAAAGCTCACAGTGAGAAGCAAAGCAGAAGATTCACTCTGAACCGGGAAGGGAACAAGCAGAATCCATCCTCCACAGTCACTTCCCGGGGTGCTGAACAGAGACAAGAGGATGAGCGACCAAGTCCGATCAAGCACGGTCCTGCTCCTCACTGATCACCATTATCTGGTCTGGGCTCCGGTTCTGTTCTGCCAAGTTCAGACAAGTTTTTAAACAGTGGGAAATGTGACAAGTTCCTTCTTCAGCTGGTACTACACGGTTGGCAGGAATGGAAGGCACAAGTGCTTATGCTCCTCTTTCTGACTGTCAGACTCGGGGAACCAATGAAGAGCCTCATGCCGAAGCCTGCTGTCTAACCACAAAGCTGTGCTCTTCTCCCAGGTCTCTGTCCACTGGACCCAGTCACCATAGTAACGAGCACCAGGATCCCCGAAGGGATAAAGGCCACTCCTTTTCCCCAGCACCTGTAGAGAATCCCAGTAGAGGCCAGAGCCATCCTCTGCCAGGACAATGAACCCTTAAAACTCAGAACTGGGGGGCTGGAGAGGTGGCTCAGGGGTTAAGCCTCTGCCTTGCAGGCGGAAGGTCCTGAGTTCCACGTATAGTCGCAGAAGGTGGGGGGAAGCCTGCGTTTCCGGTCCTGGTAGGGCGGAGCCTATGAATCCTGGGGCAGAGTAAACGAGGAGGTGGAGGCGATCCATGGTGGTTCTACACACACACACATACATGCACACACACATACATGCACAATTGAATAAATAATGAAACAATAAAAAAACTCATAACTGGGGGCTGACAAGAAGCTCCGCTGAGGTGTCTGTCTGCACAGCTGGCAACCTGGGGTCCAGCCCTAGGAGACCACACAGTGGAAGACGAGAGCTGACTTTTGCAAGTTGTCCTCTAACCTCCTGTGTACAGTTTCTTCCCCTTCTCCACCAGATAAACTCAGAAGTTGGTAAAACAAGAGAGTGTTCAAGGGGGCAAGACACCATATCCACAACTGCGGCCCTTCAAACGTGTTCACAGGACAGCAAGGCACGGCTGCAACACTGACACATCTAGTTCTGCTTTGAGAACCCTGAGTCAACACCATCATCCACACTTTTCTTGGGGTAAGATTAGTGGACTGATACAGCAATGCTGTCACAGCATTTAATAAATTTTATTTATGTGTATGTGTGTCGGAAGGCACTGTGTGTCCCTGTGGAAGACCTAGAATGACTTCGGGAATCATCCTGGATTGCTTCTACCTCCTTCTTGCTTTGCTCTGGGATTCTCCAGGTTCCCCCACCAGGGCAGGAAGTGCAGGCTGCCATGGTTTCTGCCTGGCGTTTTTATGAGAGACCTGGAATCTGACTCAAAACCTTCTGCTTTCAAAACAGAGTCTTAACTCCTGAGCCAATTCTCCAGCCTCCCCCAAGATTCACTTTTACAAACTATATTTCCTGACCTGTATCAGAACAGTTTTTAGCTTTCACCCTATTTTAGCGGTACAGATTAAGGGAGTGTTCCAGGTGAAAGACTGAACACTTCTTTGTCCTCCTTACCTTTATCACAAGTGGCTGTTACCTTCTGTCAGGTACTCTGTGGCAGCTACTGCCATAAAGATCCCTCTGAGGAGGACCCGCCCCAGCTGCCCTCGGGTTAAATAGCTCCACGACGACGCGCCCATCCTCCCTTTTCACCCCGCACCCTAGGTAAGTCCCCTTTCGGGCCCCGCCCACCAGGACCCCAGGCCAAATAATTCAGTTTAGTGAAATTGAGAGATCTTAAGAGTTAAAATGACAATGCCAAAGTCAAAGTGCAAATCCATGAGAAGCAACACTCAAGTAAACAAATTTCCCACTGAAGAAATTAATCCCATAATGTTAGACTCCAACAAGAACAAACCCGCGGAAAAAGGCCAAGAAAGCCTCACCCAGGATAAGGTCTTTCAAAATATGATCATTACCATGTTCAATACTATGAAAGAGGAAATCCGGGAGGAATTACATAATCGAATCAATCGCTTTGAAGAGGAACACAACAGACATCTGGAGGAGTTGAGAAAAACAGTGCAAGAAACAAAAAGTGGCATAGCGCAGTTAAAACAAACTCAAGCAGAGTTTAAAACTGAGCTAAAAGACAAGTTATCTTCAACCCAGAACGCCACAGAGAGTCTTATCAACAGAACTAACGAAGCAGAAAACAGAATTTCAGACCTTTGAAGATAAAGTGGGAGTACTAACCAGCTCAATGGAAGAGGTGGTTAAAGCCAAAAAGATACTTGAGAGAAATATCCAAGAGATATGGGACACCCTGAAGAAGCCTAACATGCGTATTCATGGAATACCAGAGCAAGAATCTCAAAATACCACCCCTGAGGAAATTTTTCAAACGATCATCAAGGAAAACTTTCCTCATCTAAAAAAAGAGAGGCCCATCCATATACAAGAGGCATTCCGCACCCCAAACAGATACGACCAAAATAGAAGCACACCGCGGCAAATAATAGTTAAAACACTCCACATTCAAGATAAAGAACTGGTGCTGAGAGCTTCAAGGGAGAAAAAACAAGTCACTTTTAAAGGTAAACCTATTAAAATAACAAATGATTTCTCAGTCGAAACAAGCAAGAAGAGCTTGGAGAGACATACTTCAAGTATTGAATGAGCAAAAATGTGAACCCAGGCTGATTTACCCTGCAAAACTATCTGTCATGATCGAGGGAGAAAGAAAAATTTTCCAGCACAAAGACAACTTTAAGGGATACATGTCCACCAAACCAGGCCTTCAAAAAATGCTAGAAATGATACTCAAGCGTGAAGAAAAAAACAGGCATATCCAGGAGAACAGAAGGCAAATATAACACCATTAAAAGCGAAGCAATATACTTATAAAAGCTACTAAACATAATAAATGTCTGGAATTAACAATAGTTTCTCCATTATAACACTAAATGTTAATGGAATTAATTCACCGATCAAGAGACACAGATTACAAACTTGGATTAAAAATCACAATCCATCAATCTGCTGCCTGCAGGAAACCCATCTCACCACAAAAGAAACTTTACCAGTGATGAAATTAAAATGTCTAACAAATATCTTAAAAAATGCTCCACTTCTTTAGCCATCAGGGAAATGCAAATCAAAACTTCCCTGAGATATCATCTCACCCCGGTCAGGATGGCAAAAATCCACAATACTAACAACGACAAATGCTGGAGAGGATGTGGAGAGAGGGGAACTCTCCTACATTGCTGGTGGGAATGCAGGCTCATACAGCCACTCTGGCGAGCCGTCTGGAGATTCTTAAAGAAATTAAAGATTGAAATGTCATATGACCCTGCTATTCCACTTTTGGGAATAACCCCCCATACAGCAGAGGTTCACCTCGATAGCACAAGCACGACCATGTTCATAGCAGCACTGTTTACAATAGCAAAGTCATGGAATCAGCCCAAATGTCCAACAGTTGACGAGTGGATAAGGAAACTGTGGTACATCTATACAATGGAGTACTACTCAGCCATCAAAAATGATGAATTACCGGAATTTGCCGGGAAATGGATGTCATTAGAAACAATTATATTAAGTGAAATATCCCAGACCCAGAAAATTAAGCGCCGTATGTACTCCCTAATAGGTGGCTCCTAGTACCAAACCCACCCAGCCCACCTAGAGACAGGAATTCCAAGGATTATGAACAGGAGGGATGGGGTAGGAGGGCCACACCAGAAAGAAGGAGAGAAGGGACCATGTTACAGCAGGGAAAATAGGCCTCCACCAAGGACCCAAATAAGTAATGAGACATCTGATTAAGTTCACAGACTTTTGTTCCTGATCATTTACTACTGAGGGGGTGTGATCTCACCAGAAGAGGAGGGCATATAGTCTGGCAGATAAAAAGTAACAATTTTGAAAATGGGTGATAGACCCCTCCCTCACTGTGGTTTCCCACTTTTATTACATCTACCTTTGAATGTGCTTTTATCACAAGACTCTAACAGCTTTTTGTCTCTGGCCAGGGGGTAATATACAATGCCCACCAGGATGGAGTGAAGGGCATTGCAGGAGCAGCAAAACTGCAAAAGAAAATCAACAAACCACAATCCAGAACTTCAGAGACTCTATATCAACCACCTAGAACTAGGCCAGCGTAGTCTCTCCCCATCTTGAAGCTCAGGGAAATTTGCAGAAGAGGGGGCAGTAAGAGTGTAAGAGCAAAAGGATGGGAGGAGCAATGATATATAAGATACTTTATACTAGTTAGGGCTGAAGCAATCATAATTGGACTTTGCATGCCCTGCGCATTGTCCAACACACTGTTGACCTCACAAAGTCTAGCATCTGCTAAAGGCACCAAGAGCCTTGGAGGTAAAGGATTGGCAGCCACAGCAGTGTTCCTATACCTAAGGGGAACATGGGAAAGGGTTCAAGGAAAGGCCACTGGGTCCTTGTACGTCATCGGAGAGGAGGGCCCAGAGGAAAATCAGACATGCACAAGAAAGGACTCTCTGGGAATTGGGGCGGGAGGCACTGGGGGATGGGGAGGGAGAGAGGTGGGGAGGGGGAGCAAGGGGTACGGGGGGGGGGGAGGAAGGGAGGGAACTGGTGTACCTAATAAGTTTGTATGAGCTGAAATAAAAAAAAAAAGATCCGTCTGGATGGGTGGTGGTGCCAGTCTGCAATCACACCATCCACAGGCAGAGGAGGAGGACAGAGAGCGTGGCACCAGCCTGGGCCACACAGTGAGCTCCAGGGCAGCTCGGGGACACAGTGAATTCTAGGTCAGCCTGGAGTATTGTGACAAACAGCCTGTCTCGATAAAGTAAAAACACAAGCTGGGCCTGGGTTCTCCGAGACAGGACTGAGTGAGGAGCCTGCATGGAGAACAAAAAGTGCTGTCAAGACAAAAACAAGCGTTGACGTGTTACCTGTCCTTGCCTCACGTATTAACCATTTTTGTTTTCTTAGTGCTGCAGTCCATGCTGCGGCCTCGCAGTCCAGGTCTCCCCTCGACCAAGTGTGGCAAAGAGTCAGCAAATGAGAGACAGACACACACAACTTTAGGCTGGGTGAATCTGAATTTATTTTATTGGAATTTTGTAGCAGCTTTTATACTAGAAAATTTTTGGGCAGAGAATGCTGCACCTGTAGACATCTATTCTTTTAATCAGCAGGAATCACCTTCAGGATAAACATTTTTTTTTTTTCTGCTCATACAAACATAATAGGAACCCCTGTCCCCTCCCTCCCTCCACGCCTCCCTGGACCTCCCTGTTCCCTCCCGGCTTTGTCCCTTCCTTTCCCCCTCCCTCCCTTTGTCCCAGTGCCCCCTCCCCCATCCCTGGAGGATCCTTTAATGAGTATATCAAACTTTCCTCTGGGTCCTCCTCTCTGATGAGGTGTAAGGACTCAGTGGCATTTCCTAGAACTCTTTCTTGTATTCCCCTTCAGTACAGGAACACTATTGTGACTGTTAATCTCTTGCTTCTAAGGATCCTAGTGCCTTTAGTCCATGCTAGAATTTGAGGGGTCAAGGATATGTTGGTCATCCGTTGGTCATTGCACGGATCATGCAGAGTCCTGTTATAATTGCTTCGGCCCTAGGATAAACATTCTTTAAGAACCTAACCCATTGTTGGAGGTGAGACACAAACAAATCCTTATCACATAACAACAGGTTTTTTCCTAGTCCTACAACAGGTTTTTCCCAGCCCCTCAGTCTAAATTTATCTATTTTACAATGTCCCACCAAATAGTCACAGGGTCTAAGTCTGTATTGTTGTATTTAACAGACTGCATTTGAGATTTAGTTAAAATACATCGAGGTTGAGGTTTTTACTAATTTGTGTTAATACCTATTATATATTTTATAAATGTTAAAAATGAATCTGTTGGAGGGGGCACATATTATACATTAAGTTTTTCTTTTGGGGATATCAGGTTTTGGCTGTTATCATATAAGCTGGCCTATATTAGGTCATAATGGTAGGAACTATATTAAGATTTTTTTTAAATTTTTTTTATTATTATTATTTATTCAACTGTGTGCATATGCGTGTATGTGCGCGCGTGCGTGTGTGTGCGTGTGTTTCTGTGTATGTGTAGAACCACGGACGAATTTGCGAACCACCATGGATACCTCCACCTCTTTCTGTCCCGGGATTCACAGGCTCCGCCCTACCAGGGGGGGCAGGCCGCCCCCGCTTCCGCCTGGCGTCTATACGTGGGATCTGGGATCCGAACTCAGGACCTTCCGCCTGCAAGGTGGAGGGTTAACCCCTGAGCCACCTCTCCAGCCCCTTTTTTTTATTTTTTATTAACTCATATTCTCTATAAGAAATAGTTGTGTATTAATTTTAGGAATTATTTTACTATTTTTTATTAACTTATGTGTTTTATAAGAAATAGTTGTGTACTGATTTTAGTGAACAGATGGCATAGTCTCATATTTATAGAACTTCTGAATTAGTTTAACAAGAGTGCTATTTTTTAGGGACTTTTACCCACCTATGTTTTAGAACTCTAGAAGTTGTTTTCTAATTTCTTTAAAATCAGCGTATACATTCTGGCTAACAAGTCTATTTACTGTGTATGACTGAACATGAAATTTCTAGTTAGAATTTAATTTAAAGTTAAAACAGGCTTGGTTTTTATTTAGGAAACAAAAGACTTAAAGGCAAATTACTTGACATCTGCAGTTCCAGGGGCAGGAACCTAGAGGAAGGTCATAACCCAGCTAGTTTTTGGGGAAAAACAAAAAAGAGACCTGGGAATAGGAGGGCGCCCAATCCACAAAAAAGGGAAGAACTCATCTGTCAGAGATAGGAGGCATGCACAATCACAAAAAGAGAGGAAACTTGTCTGTCAAAGATAAGAGGCAAGACTCAAGGGGAGTGGTTCCTTGAAACCACTCAAGCCCCTAGTAATTGCCCATTCTAAAGAGCAGGCTGCAAACCTGACAATTCCCATGTTTCATATCTTTATTATTTATTTCAAAATAAGCCATGTCCTGTTTCCAAAAGGTGCTACCTTGAAGCTTTTCTTCCCCAGGTTGGGACCTTGTCCATCAGCCTGGTTGGCACAGGACGTGACATCTTAGTATGAACATTATTTGAACATTCCTTATAATGTATAATTATTTTAATAGAAACTATGATTTGATTTAACATTTCCTTTTTCATGCTCAAGAAACTGATTTCTTGGGCTGGAGAACTGACTCAGAGGTTAAGATTCTGACTGGCAAGCAGAAGGTCCTGAGTGCTTGATCGGACTTGGTCGCTCATCCTCTTGTCTCTGTTCAGCACCCCGGGAAGTGACTGTGGAGGATGGATTCTGCTTGTTCCCTTCCTGGTTCAGAGTGAATCTTCTGCTTTGCTTCTCACTGTGAGCTTTCATTAGCTGGTGAGGTGCCCAGCCCAGCCTGTTAGGGTTACCAGTGCGTCTACCCCAAGAGGCACATAACTAAGTCAGGTTAACGAGGGTGTAATCATTGAGATTAAACTGATTCAGAATGTAGTGAAAAATATCAATTCACATTCAACTAAGACTGCACGGATGTGAAAAATGCAAGTTTTGACACTAGAAAAGAGCTGAGGATGAGCTATGCTTCCAGCTGACCCAGAGGAGGAAGGAAGGAAAGAACATAGGTGGCAGAGGAGCTGAGAAAGCAACCAAGCTATGGAGAAAAGCCCGACCCAGAGTTGGAATTCAAAGACCACAAGCAAGTTCGATGAAGGGAAAAAGAAGTAGTGTACATAGGTGATATGGAAAATTAAAAACGCACCTCAAGCACTAATTGTAAAACATTAAGGAAACTTGAGTGAGGTTATGCTAATAAGTTGAAACTTTTGATGAAAAAGAAATGCCTAGGAAAAAAATAGCAAATTGATCTTAAGATGATAGGTACAGGATACTTGAGCCTTTAAAGAAATATAAACAGGGCTGGAGAGTTAGCTCAGGAGTTAAGACTCTGCCTCACAAACAGAAGGACTTGAGTTCAGATCCAGGATTCCATGTAAGAATGTCAGGCAGAAATGGTATCTACTGCACTTCCAGCCCTGGAAGGCAGAGCCTGAGAAACCCCAGAGCAAAGCAAAAAGGTAGAGCGATCCAGGATGCTTCCCAAAGTCACCTTGGGGCTTCCACAGGCACGCAGTGCTTCTAATACACAAAAGACACACAAAACATGCACACATGCAAAAATGTTCTTTTTAAAAAGAAAGATATAAACAATAATTAAAATATTTCTACAAATGAAACACCAAACCTGGAGTTTTATTGTTGAATTTTACTATGCATTCAGAGTTTGTCTTACATTGTGTTTTTGCATAAAACATAAACCCAATTGCCAAAAACTGATGGCAGCAGTCCAAGACTAAAAATTATCGCCCATTTCACTAATGTATATGAAAAAAGTTAGCAAATTAAACTCAGTGGAGGTAGAGAATTTAATGTATCACTGTGGATCTTTTTAATTTCAAGAAGGCATGGCAGACAACCCACTAGTAAGAAGTGGCAATGTGAGCTTGGGATAAAGATGACAAAAAGAAAAGATAATTATAAGGCACTAAAATGGGTTTTAGACCTAAACAAATGGAGAATAATATATAAAACAGGAGTCAATACATAACACTAGATGCTAGTTTTCTTGTCCAAATTTAACTTTCCAGCTGGGATTTCTATAAAACTAGACATCTATTTCTAGAATGCATGCAGAAGGCCAGTTGCCGCAGACCAGAGTCGTGGCCTCGAGACCAGGGCTCCCCAGGACCGGGCGGAGAACACAACACTCCCTCTCGTCCGAGTGTATCCTGAACCCGTTTATTGAAACTTTTGTGACAACTTTTATACAGAAAATTTTGGGGTAAAGAATGTTGCACCTACAAAAGACATATAATTTTCTAGTCAGCAAAAATCACCTTCAGGGTGGACATTTTTTCAAGAACCTAACCTATTGCTTCAGGGCAAAGGCACTTAACAGAAACATTCTCTCAGTATTTCCAAACTTATCTAATCTATAATGCTTCACCGGATAGCTATGGGGCTGAGCCCACATTTTAACAGAGACTGCTTTTTTAAAATACAGAGGCAGAATGTTCTCCTTTTGATTTTAGCAAGGAATATATTTTACAATTAACTATAGGAGTTCTCAACACCCCATAAGTCTCAGCTTGAGCTTTTGCTGTTGTCCTCTCCAGGTTGATACTCTGTCAGGCACGTCGACATAGGCACCAGGCATGGCAGCAGGTTCTAACTTGGGAAGATGTATGCAGTTCATGTAGTCTCCACTATCTAAGCTTAAACCACATCTCTAAGGGGGCCTTGACTTGGATACTCAAGGCCCATAAGCTATAGCTGGTATGCACTGAAGAAAACACTTAAGCAATATAATTATTAAATGAATAACTTCTATAATAGCATCCTTCTATTCCTTTAATAGTAAGGTTGCTTATGTCTTCCTTGAGGAATTCCAGAAGTGTATTGCCATCAGTTAGATGACCCATCTGTGAACCATGCATACTCCAAACCTGGGGTCCAGTCAGGCCCCATATGCCAAGGGTGTCTCTTTCGGGGTGGAGGCGATCATTGGTGGGAGTGCACTCGAATGGTCCCTCTCTGTAATTTCTCATAAGAGTGCTGTTTGGGGTAGGAAAGACACGGCCCCCTTTGCTTCTGACATGGATTCTCCCAATTTGGATTGCAAATACCATCTCCAGGGGCAGTCTTGGCATCTAGACTTTCTGGTATGATGGTCTCTTCCTTGGCCTTCAGCCAGGGTAAGAGGGTATCACAGTTTCTTTTAAGGTTCTGGTGGACTGATAGCATAGTCTTATACTTCTGGAATTTCTGAGTTAGTACATAGGTGGGAATCTTACCCAACCTATGTTTTAAGACTCTAGAAGTTATTCTCTAATTTCCTTAAAATCAGGGCACACATTCTGGCTAACAAGTCTACTTATTGTAAATGACTAGACATGAAATTTCTATTTAGTATTTGACTGAAACTTAAAAAGCAGGCTTCTTCTCTAGAACAGAGAGCAGGAAGCTAGTTCCAAAAAACCCTAAGAAAGGGCACTGCTAAATCCCAGAATTCTTCCTGCCACAGGCAAAACTTGAATTATCCCAAACAAAACCTAGGTAAGAATGCTTAGCACCTGTCCATGGGCTTTATTGTGACATACCGAGAAATTCCTAGCACTTGCCCATGGGGTTACTGTGACCTTCCCAGGGAACATTTAGGCCTGAACTGGGAAGAAACACCAAGACCTGACAATTCCCATATTTTTCCTTATTTCTCTTAAATAAAGCCATGTCCTTATCCCAAAACATGTTACTTTGAATCCATCTTTTCCAAACTGAGACATATTCTACCAGACTAGTTGGATAGGGATGCGGCAGCCAGTAGCAATCAAGACTCCTGTGAGGAAGAATATCTGTGCTTCCTCTAATCATAGCACAGGAGGCTGGAGAGGCAGCTCCAAGCTAGTGATTTCTATATACACATAGCTTCTGGGCTTGATTGCAAACAATACCACCCCAAATACTGTACAAGGGTAGATAGCATGATGTAAGGGAATGCAGATAAGTTTGCATAAGGTACACAGATATTTAAGTGTGGTTTGGAATTTATGGTCTCACACATCACTGAGGCAAGAATGGAGATGTTTGCTGGAATAACTGTTTATACATACATAACGTGCGTGTGTTGCACATATACATTCCATATAGCAAAGTCAATGCTATGGAACTCAGTGAAGAGTACTGAAATTGGTTTGCACAACTCTGTGAAGATACTAAGAACAACTGAATTCTCTTTATTTGTATCTCCTTTTGTGCATATTTTGTGTGTGGGTGTGTGTCAAAGGGCTGTTTGTGCCTGTAGAGGCCCAAGGGTGACTTTGTTAATCACCCTGGATTGCTTCTACCTCCTATTTGCTTCACCCTGAGATTTCTTAGGCTCTGCCTTCCAGATCAGGAAATACAGGCCGCCACCTGTATTTCTGCCTGGTGTTTTTATGTGTGATCTGGTATTCAAATTCAGATCCTACTGCTTGCAAGGCAGAAGCTTAACCCCTGAGAAATCTCTCAGCCCCTGAATTGTATTTTTTCATACAACAAATTTCATAATATGAGAATACACCAACAAAATTTAAAAATTAGTCTGGATATGCAGCCCAGTGGTATTGGGCATACTTGAACATGCAGGGCCTTGGATACAAGCTTCAGTTCATAGGAAAGAACTAAGTAGGCAGATAGATCTGTCAATCAATCCTTCATGCGGGTGTTTATCATCAGTGCCAGATGGATTAGAAACTTACTTATGAAGAGCACATATCTTATTAAAGAGCCACAAGAGGGCAGTTTCTCCTCGAATCTGTGACCCAGAAGTCCCCAGGGATTAACTACACTGTGGCAACAGTGGAAAATTGATTCCTCTGCTAATCCAGTTGAGAATTAATTGATGATTCTAATTTGAACTAGTATCCTCCTGAAGCCAACAGCTTGCAATGACTAAATAGTGTTTATTTTGATCCAGATTCTTAGTATAATGACCCATCTTCATGGTAGGAAATTTTAGGGACCTTGCAGAGAAATTTAATACAAAGCCAGTCACAAAACCACTCATAAGCATTTAGCCTGTACTGTGACCCCAAGGGACAGGAAACACTTCATATGGAACCTGTGTCTATGTCTTGAAACAAAGCCTTTCTGAAGTTTTTTGACATGTTGGAAAACATTTTTATCATTTTGGTATTTTGTTGCCGAAAATGGTATACACCATCTATAAAGTTGTGTAGACACTTAAAATAGCTCTGAGCCAGTTCATTTGATCAGTTTTCCAAACGGTTGGTTTTGAACCTTTCATTTTAAAATATGAAAATGCGAACACCTTGTTTGAACATGTTACCAATATGGAGGAAGATGGGAATTTTATACTTAAATTTCAGTAGAAATCTTTATACACAAAGATCAGGTGTCCTAGATAAGCAACTTAACTGACACAGGTGTTGGCAATCAAGGCTAAGTAGGATCAGGTATCCAAAAATAAGCAGTGTGGAGCACATTTCAAGTCCAGCCTTCCAGAGCAGGTCAGGCGTAGATGAATAACGCAGCTGACTTGAGCATCAGGACACACACACGAGCAGAAGCTATGGTGCCGCGCAGGAGCTTGCTGTGGTCTGGTAAGTTCAGCAAGAGCATCCTCAGGTTCACAAGACTAGAAGGAATCAACCACTCAAGCAAGATGTGTACTTCATCATAAAGACAAATTCAAGAGAGAGATGGGAAAAAAGCAGGTTAAAATATTTAAACATAGTCCAGGAAGAAAAACATGCACAACAGGACGGGAATCTTACAGTCAGAGGATTTTTCAGGAATAACAGATGTAAAGACGAACCAGAAGGCCCATGACAGTATCTAAGAGAAAGGTTCACCTCAGTGAGTTGCTGCCATCTATGCATACTAATCCCTCACACGATGCTTAAGAGCGGCCTTTCCAGAGACTTGCTCAAAGATCCAAGTAGTAGTTTTTTAAAAATCTGAGCGAGGATTGCACATTCACAGCACACATGTGGCGATAAAAGGACAACTTTCAGAAGTCAGTTCTCTCAATCATGTGGGTTCCAGGGATAGAACTGAAGTCACCAGGCACTAAACCATCTTACTGGCCCCAAAGATCCAAATGTATACAATGCCACACTTAGAGAAGCAGGATATCAATTTAAATAGAAATCTCCCATCCTCTAACCTGAGAAGCATCTTGATTTGTGAAAGGGCTACAATGTAATAAAATTAAAGTCTGAACTTGGGGCTGGGGTGCAGCCCACCGGCAAAGCGCTTACCTGGCACACACAAGTTGTGTGTGGCCCTGGGTTCTATCTCCAGCACTGCACAAAAATAAACAACAAAGACAATTTTACAGTAGTTGTTTAATTATACTGTGACCATCAATGCAAGTATCTGCCTTGGTAATTTCAGATAAAAAAAAAAAAAAACAGCATGATGATGTTTATAGATGTGTCAACCACAATTTAAAAGGTTATTTATCAAGAGTGTAAATAAGAGACAACTGAAAACTACTAAAAAGGCGACAGGTGTTGTAGGGCACAATGTTCTGCAGTGGCTGTAAGGCTTACATCCAAGTCAGGCAGAATTCTTCATGGCACTGAAACAGTTCTTTTCTCGGTCCCAGCCTATCCACGGATGCTATGAGTCTGGAAGGGAATGGCTGTGGGTACCGCTTCTTGTCTTTAGCTGGGACTGTGCGATATCAGCAAGTGCACTTTGGATCTTTTCCAGAAGCATATCTCCCCGATAAACGACATCCTCCAGACAAGTGGCAGCTTCGTGGTTTTCCTCTTCCAGCTTGTATAAGCTAGCAGCCTTTGAAAGACATCCATTTTCACATCTTCAGAGACGAGGCAGAAAGAAACTAAAGTACACGTTTGTATTTTTAAATCAGATTGGTTCTACAGCTATGGGGGAGAGGAGAACCTGTGTTTTCTTTCTGCAACAAGAATTCTAAACATTAGATGACTTATATTTCCCCACAGAAGTGTCCGTACATTACTTACCCCTACACTGTCTGTGAAGACTATATTTTCTGTACGCCCAGAGCATCTCTGAGGGAAAAGAGCTGATGGTGAGACTGTTCTGCATGTTCACACCACCTTGAACACCCTGGTCTTATGGACCGAGAGGGGACCACTTGTCGGCACCACTTTCAGCAGGTTCTGCTAGGTCACAAGCAACAGAATCCCCAAGAGGGGCTGAGATCAGAACGTGCTGGGGAGGTGGGGGGGCACGAGTGCTTGCCTGGCATATGAGACCCGGACTGGACTCCCAGTATTACTGAAGTTCTTTCTCTTAACGTAATTAAGAACCATGATGAGAGACATCGAAACTATTTCCTCCACGTTCAGAGCTATGTTACTGGCAATACTGTCAAAAGAGATTTTTACCTGTAAAGCAGCGGTAGACTCTTCGCTGGGTAAAGAATCTATCAAAACATCAATATCTTTTGCTGTCCGTGCTATGAGGGCTGCAAAAAGCTGGGCGTACTCTAGAGAAAAATATCACCAAGTTATTCCATCAGAAATCTTCAGTTTTCACAAACAGAAATTAAGTTAAAAAAACTTTAACGTACTTATATTTATTTTGTACATGCACACATGTGTATCAGACGGCACCGAGTGTCCCCGTGGAGGTCTAAGGGTAACTTCAGGAATCATCCTGGATTGCTTCTACCTACTTTTTGCCTAGCTCTGGGATTTCCCAGGCTCCGCCCACAGGGCTGAAAGTGTTGCCCACTGCCATTTCCACCTGACAGGTTTTTTCATGTGGGACCTGGAATCCGCAGGACCTTCTGAGGCAGAGTCTTAACCCCTGAGCCATCTCTCCAGCCCAGAAATTAAATTTTAAGTTAATAAAAACCAGAAAAGTTCATCTAATGATGAAAGTATAACTTCGGCATACGAATCCTATCACACATTAAGCATTAGTTCAAATTGGGAATTATTAATGCATAATGTGTCCCTTTATTTATTAAGACAACACGTTGGCCCCTGTAACAAAGGAATGTACAAATGCAATGCTTTACTTGTTAAGGTTATGTAAGTACAATGTAGCTAAATTCATACCACCACCTCTCCTCTAAAGGAGGAGAATTATGAGACACATGAACTAACGAGATCATTGGTGGCAAAACTAATAGGGTTGGAACAGTAGCTCAGTGGTAGAGCACGTGCCTAGCACTCAAGAGGATCTGGGTTCAATTCCTAGTGAAGGAAAGAAGGGAGGGAGGAAAAGGAAGAGAGGGACGGAGAGAGGGAAGGAATGAAAGGAGAGAAGCAAGGAAAGGAGTAGGAAGAGGGAAGAAGAAGAAAAAGAAGGAGGGAAGGGAGGGAGGAAGTGAGGAAGGGAAGGAAGAAGGAAATCTTTTTGTAATATACTCAAACAATGGTATTTTTTTCAAAGAAGCTATAAATAAAGTAAATTTCTCAATAAATCTAATTATGAAGGAGATAAGAACTGTGAAACTAGAACAGCTAAGAAAACCTACTTACCTTCTGTAGGATTGGCTGGCTGGTCTTTATTAATTGCTGTTTGAATGTTACTAAAAGAGGCAGGAGGACCACACTGTTGCAACACTCCAATAGCATTGCAAAACTGATCTGCAAGCTGAGTGAAAAGAGAAAAAACTGGTTAGAAAAAACTTATTAAGGTTTTCAGAAGATGTTGGCAACAATATTTTTCATAACATGATCCCTAAGCAAATAAAACTGCTCAAAAACTAATTTTGTATCAAATGAACCACTTATCACTAACAATAATTCATTTTTATTACTGCAGATTTTCCCCCCTAAACACTCTATCCTGCGCTATGTTCCCCTTTAATCACATAAAGAAACTTATTTGGTAGTTGGCTTGGAGAGTGGCGTGTAGCACAGTGACGTAACCAAGAGAGACAAGTTACAGGCGACTCTATGCCGCCAAGACCTGCAGCGACACACACATTCCCACACACGAGAGAAACTTAGAAGCAGCAGCAGAAACTAATGACATGCAGACTAAATAATATAAAATCAAAGAAACAGAATTGTTTGTTTGAAAATATAAACAAGAACGACAAACTCTTAGCAAAACTAACCAAGGGAGACGATCCAAATTAATAAACATTCAAGAGAAAAAATTACGGCAGATACCAATGAAATGCACAAGAGTGTCAAAGAGTGTGAAAACGAGTACTCCAAAACACTTGAAAAATCTTGAACACATTCCTAGACACATAGAAGTTCACACAATCAATTTACAAGAATAGCAACAACTTAACGGATCTGTAACAAACAGGAGGAGTAATACAAAGTTTTCACAAAGAAAAGCCTAGGACTGCACAGATTGACCACCAATTCTACCAGACCTTCAAAGAATTAACTACGCAAGGATGGTCCAACATATGCTAAAGCAAGAAGACTGAGAGACAGAATTCACATGATCGTCTCAATAAATATAACTGTCTTTCAAAAAGTTCACCATCCTTCACAAAGAGTCCTCAAGGAAAAATTAAAAAGTATATACCCCAAATAATAGAAGCTGTGTTATAGTCAATGCTTTATTAAATAGGGAAAAAAAAAAAACCTGAACGCATCCCCTAAAATCAGGAAATTTACTACAGTGCTTTGAAATGTTTTTTAAATATCTTATCTGGGGGGGGGGGGAGAAGGGGGAAGAGGAGGAAGACAGAGAAGAGGAAGGAGGGAGGAGGGGGGAGAGAGGAGGGAAGAGAGGGAAGAGAGAGAGAACTTAAGCTGTGGTGCATGGCTGGAGGTCAGCTGACAGTTTTCAGAAGTCACTTCTCTTTCCCACCATGAGGGTTTGCAGGGAATGAACTCAGGTGCCAAGGTTTGGGAGCAGACACCTTTATCACTGACCGATCTTGCCTGCTGATAAGACAGAGCACTACAAGGGGTACAAATGTGAACTGGGCTTATAATGCAGCTCTGGCGGTAGCCTGCTTGCTTAGCATCGCCGAGCCCTGGTTTGGATCCCCAACTCTGCAGAAACTCTGTATGTTGTAGTACATTGGCAATCCCACCACTAGGGTTTTACAGACAGGAAGATGGGACTGTTATGTTTAGCTTGTGATGCGGTGTAGTCAGGACTTAGAACTATATAAGCGTACGACTAAGCCTTTTTTTTTTTTTTTAACCCTAGTAGCTTTTCTTTAAAGTTGCAACATCCCAATTTATAGCACTGTCATGAGAAACAGAAAAATAGAGAATATTCAAGAAAATTCTGTCCTGAAAAGGCTTTCAGGATCCACTGTTTACTTGTTTAAAAATTACTTGTTTGAGGGCTACAGGGGTGGTTCAAGGTTTAAGACCCAGACTCCCAAGCGGAAGGTCCAGAGTTCGGATCTTGGTCCCACACAAAAACGGCCGCAGCCTGAACTTCCCGCCCTAGTGAACAGAGCCTGGGAAATCCCAGAAAGCAGCAAAAAGGAGATGGAAGCAATCCAGGATGATTCCTGGTCACCCTCGGTCCTCCACGGGGACACGCGCGCACACACAATAAAACTAAAGCAGATTACTGGTTGAAAAACAAACCCCATGACAAGTACTGTATGTAACTATGAACATCTCAAGCTCAAGTCCCCAAAGGGTAGAACGAATGTTAACAGTTTCATCACTGTGTTCTCCACGCTGACGTCAGTGCGCGGCGGCTGGAAACGCCGCCCTGGCCCTAACGACCTAAGCACTCCGGGTCTGCGCGTCTCTGCGGACGGCACGGCGTTCACTCGCGCGGCGGGGGCGCTCATGCGTTCAGGGGAGAGCCTTCCTGTCTGGCCGGTAAGCCGCCTTTGAAGCGTCGCCGCCAACTTGGCAGCACCAAACCTCCGATGAACATGCGAGACTTTCTTTCAATTTTCTGTACAGCATCGGCACAACTGGACTTGTAAAAACCCCGCAGGGCTTCTTGGGGACGCTGGCCGGCAGCGTAGGACCGTCCGTCCCTGCCGGGAGGATCGGGCCGGTGGATCCTCCTCGCTCGGAGCCCCGCCGTAGGCGCGCGGAGCGGGGCTGCGGGCAGCGGGTTCTCTCCGCCGGCCGCCGGGCGAGGGTCGACCGCTCACGGACACGGCCGCCGCCGTCGGCTCGGACGAGCCGGGGCCTCGCGGCGCAGAGCGCGAGTCGGAGCGGCGGCGCCCGGGAGGAGCTTCTCGAGACGCGCCCGCGGAAGATCCCGAGGTTCGTCGGTTCTTCGCCCGTCGGCGCGAGCGGCCAGAGCCCGGGGACCGGCACGCGCCGAGCAAGAGGGGGCGGCCGCGCCCGCCTCGCTCCCCTCCCGCACCCCCGAAACGCTGCGGGTCAAACGCCGCTCACGGAACTCTGCGTGATCTGCGGCCCGGCCTGGCCCGAGCTCGCGGCAATCCTCCTGCCTCCGCGCGAGGCCGCGAGAGACCGCGGGACGCGGCTCCGGAGCGCTGAGGATGCCGTGCCCCGGGCTCCCCGCGAGCGCCCGTCCGCGCCCCTCCGCCCTCGCCTCGCCTCCAGCACCCGTCCGCGCCCCGCGCCTCGTCTCCCCTGGAGCACCCGCCGTCTCCTCCGCCCCCGCCGCCGTCCTCCGCGCCGAGCCCCGCCTTCCCCGCCTTCCCCGTCGCTTCCCCACCGGGAAGAGAAAAGCCGCGGGAAACCGAACGAAACCGCTCACCGAGTTCACGGCGTCCTGCAGCTGCGTGAGCCGGTCCGCCATGTTGCTCGCGCACGCTGACGCCGCGGCGCCGCTCGCGCGAGATGGGGCGGGTGAGGACGCGGCTCGGCCAATCACAGCGCTCCGTGGGCGGGCCGGGTTGTGGGCGGAGGGCCGGGGCTGGCTGCCCTGGGGCAGGCGGGGCCGTGGGCGGGGCTTTCGGAGCTGGCTGCTCTGGAGCAGGCGGGGCCGTGGGCGGGGCTTTCGGGGCTGGCTGCCCAGGGGCAGGCGGGGCGGAGGGTGCCGCGCTGCTGCTGCTGCAGGTCGCTGGGGGTCCTGCGCTGCGCGTTTGCTTGGCTCCGCGGGGCCAGGCAGTCCTCCTAGACGGTCTCCCGTTCCTCTGCGACAGGGTCTCACCCCGCAGCCCTGGCAGGCGTGCATCTCTCTCTGACATCCTCTTGAAAACTTACTTTCCTTTGCTTTTGCTTGGCAGGTGGAACACGAAACGTACCCCAGGAGATTCGCGACTATTTGGAGTCACGACGAGATGACCTGGAAGTCATCAGGTTAAAAGTCACCAGGTCATCAAGAAGGCTGAGTTGTGGTGCCTCTTCGTTGTGGGCGCTGGGAGCTTCCCCAAGTGAAGACTGGCTGCGTGCTTTCCTTCAGAGTGCAAGCGTGCTGGAGAAACTGGAGGCTGCGGGAACGCAGCATGACACTGCGCCCTGCTGTGTAGAGAGAATGACCGTGAGTTAAAGGAAGAAGGAAGAGAACATTCGGAGACACGAGTTAAGATGGCAGAAAGAAAAAATAAGCAACGGAAGGTTTATCCTAAGGCTTAGAGAACCCCAAAGAAGAGGGGGCGGTGGGATTGTAAAAACCTAAAGATGGGAAGGTTCACTTTTGGACAAGACATTCCATTCAAGGACTTCTGCTTCCAGGAACTCACTGCAGTGAGACTTGTCCTTACCTGACCTGCATGATGACTGACATACCCACAGGCCCCCATAGACTATGGAGGAACTCAAGCAGGATAAGAACATACCGTGGAAACCTTGGGGACTAAAGCTGGATGAGTGAAAGGGAAATGCCCTTTCACTCAGTGGGGTGGCCTGAAGAGAAGCAATTTGATCTGCCATAGAGGCCTGAACCCCCCCCCCCCAAAGGTAGACAAGCCAGAGGTAACCCTGGGGTCCGTAGAAGTGGGCAGTCAGGAGGGCGAGAGAGAGTGGGAGGGATTGATGAAGGGAAGGAGGCAGATGGGAGGGGGAATGAAGAGAAGCAGGATGAGTACACGATATGCTTGTAGAACTAAAGAGTAAAATAATTTGAGAAGGTAAGGTGTCAGCATAGGTTACATTTTGTGTGACCCCAAGGGAATTGCTGCAAGGGACGTAGGGTTAGCGGAGAGGGACGCAAAGGCCTTACAGTAAGAAGTCAGGACAGAAGTTCAGGAAAATAAGCAAAGCAAACAGGTAAAATCCAGTTTCAAGGAAATTTGGCTTCAGAATTAGATTTGGAGTTTGGACCTATTAAAAGTTTTAAAATGTGAAGAGTAGTAGTGGAAATTTGGTATTTATGTCAGCCTGGGGATTATCTGGTGAGAAATGAGTTTGTAATCTGCTCTGCAGGTGATCACTTTGTAGGCTTCTGGCAGATTCTGCACCACCTTTCTCTGATTGATTATTCCTGATTCTAGGAGTCGGGGGAAGACAGTGTGTTGGTCTGTGTATTGCCGCCATAACTGAGCAGCACAGGCTAAGTAATTGCAAAGAACACATGTTTCTTAATCTCAGGATTCTGGCTGGAAAGCCTATTATGAAGGCGTGACATCTGGAGAGAGCCTCTTTGGCACATCTTCACACTTTGGAGCCAAGCGAATCAGAGAGAGCTCACTTTCACCACATGGAAGCCCCTTAATCCACTACTGCGCCTGCAGGGGGCTCTGACAGGCTAATCATAGCACCTTCAGGATTCGGTGACTTTCCAAAGGTCTGGCCTCTCAAACGCCATTAACAGGACATCGAAAATTAAGATTCCAACAGTTTAGAAGACGCCTTGGAATCCTGCCATTGGGAAACAATCTTTGAGGGACCCGGCTTTTCAGATTTATCCCCACTCTTGCTGAAAAGTTCCATGTATGCTTCTCAGTTCTCATCCCCACCACCAGTCTTCGTGGCCCAGCTGGGACCCTCCATAGGTAATAACGCTTTTTTCAGTAGGCGGGGTTAAGGAAAGATGAGTCCAGCTGGATTTAGGGAATCGTGACCTTTTCCCACACAAAGCTCAGAGTGTGCGTCTCTGGATGCCTGGCTTTTGTGTTCAGGGAATATAGCGGATGCTGCATTGGCGCTGCATTTGCAAAGACGAAAATCCAGGGACTCGTTGGGATGAGAGTGCTGCAGTTGTCTGAGAGAGAGACAAGTTGTACCTTCACTCTAAGGTCTTGCCTCTGCTAAGAGAGGAAAATGAAAGATGAAAATATTTCTGAAGGAAAAGCTAATACGGACTGGTGGTTGACTGGATATGTTTTAGCACCCTTAATGAGGGTTTGATGGGACATGGTTTAGCCCATTTGTAATGACAAAGACTCTTGGCTTGGCCAGACTTTAGTCAGGCTTATGAACCTTCCGCTAGGTCCATAGGAAGAACATCCCAGCCATGATATCTGATCTTCTTTTATATCGATCTGATCTGGTTCTTAAACTTCCACCACCATCTACCTCTACCTCGTGATGATCTGTTCAGGTGGATAACAATTCCGTTATCTTTCCAGAATCTTCCCTCCCCTATCGGTAAATTTCAATCCGTCGACTCCCCATTGGGATATAAATTGTCACTGCTCGCTACGACAGTTAATATCCACTGTCTAATCGGCCAAATTTGAAGCCCTTAACTTTAGGAGACACGTCTCTATCTGGAAGGCTGTTGTAGAGATAAATAGCTTATGAGGAAAGAACCTTGTATGTGGGTGGTACCATCCCATCAGCTAGTGGCCCAGGGTGAATAAAAAGAGAAGAAAGGAGAAAGCCAGATGAATGCCAGCATCCCCCCTGTCTGTCTGTCTGTCTGTCTGTCTCTCTGTTTCTCTCTCCCACCCCAACTGTAGGTACAATCCAACCAGCAGGCTTAGCCTTCTACACTGCTTCTCTTGCCGTGTTGAACTGTATCCTCAGACTGTGAGCTGAAATAAACCTCCCTTAGATTCCTTTGTCAGGTATTTGGTCCCAGTGGGAAGAAAAGCAATGCACCCATCCTGTATTTTGGAGCATGGGCCTCTCTTCTGTCACAGTGTTCCTAAAGAAAGTCTTCCTCTCTGTGTTTTAGCCAGTGTCACTGAATGGCTTTTTCCCTGTACAAAAAACGCTGCTTCCGTCTTGCCTTCCTCACGGGCTGCATCGAGCCTCAGCTTGGTGTCATTCATCTCTCCCTGGTTTTCTACGATCACTGTCATGTGAGTCAACACACGGATCAATCTCGGTTCCCAATAATTTTCTGAGGGAAATGCCCTCTGTTTCAGTTGTGGTCCCTGAACCCTAGACTTTCTGAGCTTTCCTCAACTTCTCCAAGGACTGCTCTAAGAGCCACCTGGGCTGAAGAGATAGCTCAAGGGTTAAGACTCTGTCTTGCAAACAGAAGGTCCTGAGTTTAGATCCCGGGTCCCATGTAAAAAACACCAGGTGGACCGGTCAAGAGCCTGCACTTCCAGCCCTGATAGGCGGAGCCTGGGAAATTCCAGAAAGAAGCAGAAAGGAGGTAGAAGCAATCCAGGATGATTCCTGAAGTCACTCTTGGTCCTCCACAGGGACACACAGTGCCCTCTGAAACACACACACACACCACACACACACCACATGCAAAATCAAGACGAATTAAGACTCAAAGCTGTGGATCTTTGTTAGTTTTTTTTTTTTTTTTTTTTTTTTACTATAACAAGATTCAAGACAATCACTAGTTAAAGGAAAAGCTATCAGCTTGTTTTAGAGACTTCAGCCTCTTATTGGCTGGCCTTTTCTGTTTGGGCATTGGACAGCTCATCGTGATGCTCGAAAGGCAGACCAGAGCTGAACACAGAAGAGGGGGAGATTGGACCTCCCCAATACCACTGATCTAAAGAGAGGGGAGGAGATCAGAGTCCCAGTCACCTCGAGTGTATCCTAGAGTCTGTCTTAAAGCTCCGGACCCTCTCCCAGCAGAGCGCTCTGGGGAGTCAGTGTTTAGCACATGGGTCTGGGCGGAGGGAGCACCCAAGATCCAAACTATAACAGAATCTTTTCTCCAGACAAGACCCAAGTTCTTGTACACATTTGAAAGGGTTGTGTCTCTCCAGACGCTGTGGACTTCAGGAACCACACACTTGCCAGTCACAGTCTACGTGTCAACTCAGGATTCGTCACCAAAGCACAACTAACCTTTCTTCTGATAACGTGTGTTATTTTAGGGCTTCACAGTAGGTATGAAACAAACTTCTAAGCCTTCCTGCCTAATGCAGTGCAGCTAATTGCTAGGAAGCAACTGATTAAATAACCACCTACTAATTCAAATGCTACCCTTAATAGAGTGGCTCCTAGCATCATCCTGAGAGCAGCTACTGAGAGCTGAGGAAGAGAGGCTTGGGGGAAGAGCTGTAGTCTCTGTTGGAGCAGCCAATCCTACTGCATGTAGAAAATTTTAGAGTAGGCAGTGGGAGAACGCCTATCAGCATTATGAATTGTATAAATTATTAGCTGATCGACTGGATATGTGCTTTGCAAGAAATAGTTGCCCATTCAAACATACAAGTGAGTCACAGCAAATACAGCAGGGAAAGAAACCCTTCCCAAAGACCAAGTCCACAAGTTCAGTGCCACAACCACGTCAGGAGTCAGTGGTCACAGGAATGCCTGACCCCTCAGCAGGCCCAGGCAGAGGATTTGAGAGAGGAAGTTCAGGTTATGAGTCTTCGAGGAAATTTCGCTGAGAGAAAACAAAACTATTTTTTCCAGTGTGGTGCTGAGAACTAACTTAGCATCCTCAAAGGACAGAGGCCGTTGCCCAGGAGGAAGTAGCCTTCCAGTGTTGCAAGGAACTCGAGCACCAGATTCCTCTTTCTTTACTTTGCACGGGGTGTTAAACACAAGCAAGGGACAGAGTCGTTAGGCCGCAACAGAGAGCTGTTATGCAGCATGTGAAGGCTGAGGCCACTTGGGTTGCACAGCACTCTCTGGGCACCATCTCAAGAGCCAAGAAAACAAAGTAAGAAAACGAAGATGGACTACATAAGTATAATTGGCACATGAAATAGCTAATGTGTACAGTTTGACGATTTGGATATTTACATATCCTTTCATAGTCTTACCAGGGAGGAACAAATATGTATGTTCGCAGCATGATACTTTGGTGAGCTGGTTATGGAGGAATACAGGCCTACTTCTTAACTGTGTGTGTGTGTAGGGGGAGCATATGTGTGCTTGTATGGAGACGTGAATTTACCTGTGCTAGAGGATTGCTGCCAGGCCAGCGTGGGTGACATAACACCCTGTTTCAGAAACAAAACAAAATCCAATTCAAGCCTCCCCCCCCCCAAAAAAAATGACTCGCTATGGGAGCATCAAGCGGTGGAGACTGGCAGATTGGTTCAGAGCCAGCCTGGGGCGCATGAGAACCTGTCTCAACAGAATCCCACGTTACTTTGTACGTCATTTAGCTAAGAGAGTTCGGCACAAAACTGGGACGTCCGGCCTCATCGCAGATCCTTGTATGCGCCCCAATGTTGGGAAGTGGGGTGTTCCCACAGGGGAGGGGCGGGAGCGCAGGCAGGAGGCGCCGGCAGGAGGCGCCGCGGGCACCGGGCCGGGCGCGCCCCCGCCCCGCGCGCCCCCGCCCTCCTCTCGCGGCCCGCACGCGCCTGGGCCGGGCCGGGCGCCGGGCGGCGATGGCGCGGCTGCGGCTGCGGGCGCTGGTGCTGCTGGTCCTCGCGGTGCTGGCGAGCGGCGGCGGCGCGGCGGGCGCGGCGAAGGCCGGGGCGAGCTCCAGCCCGGGTAGGCACGGCAGGCTGCTGCCCGCGCGTGGGGCCGGGTGCGGGCTCTGCGCGCCGGGCGGGGACGAGGGTCGGGGCGCCGTGGCGCCTCGGGGGAGAGATCAGAGCCGCGTTCCGGGATGGGGTGCTGCTGCGGCGATCGCCGTGGTCCGGGGCGCGTCAGCCCCGCCACAGGCCTGGCGGGGGCGCGGCGGGCGCGGGGTGACTCTGCTCAGACCCGCTCTTCCCCGCGGGCAGCCATGTTTGCAGGAGCGGTCCTGCGGGGCCCTGGAGGCTGAGCCCGAGCGTCAGGAGTTCGAAGCCAGCCGGGGCGCGAACCCGAAAGGCCTTTGGCTCGCTAGTGGTCCACCCGGCGCTGGACTGGACGGCAAACCCGGCTGGAGTTCACTGAGGAGCCAAGGTTTCTGACCGGTGGCCTCCAAACTGCAGCTGGCTTTTACGCCCCCAAATCTTGAGGCTTTCCCAATGGGTGAAATACGGGGAGCTCCAGAGGAAAAAGAAGCCCGCTGGGGCTTGGAATCCTAGGGCTTCTGCTCAGCCAGAGTTTCAACTGTAGCTCCGCGTCTGTTAATATGAAACGTAAAAGAACTAATTGTGCCAAGATGATCATCACGTGCTTCCTTCTCTTTTCGCGCTAAAGAGACAAATTGCACTTTCACCCGTCTTTGCTGAGTAATGGGACGGTGTTCCCCAAGGCTTGTCTCTGAATCCCCTTGTGTGGACTGAGTCCTCGATCTTTACATACAACTGAGGCCAAAGTTGAGACGTGCATATAAATATATATAATATATAGTGACGAATTACATATTAATGTTATATATATAGTTACATATATTTTTTTTCTTGTAGAAAAACTTGGTGTGTAATAGGGGGTCATCTGCCGCCTGCGGCAGAGTGGCAGGTGCTTTCAAGGATCTCTGGACCCCTTAACACTCATTATCAAAGAGCAGTTGGTAGGGGGTCTTCAGGTGGGATCAGAATTCAGGTGTGCCTTCCTGCAGGGGCCTGATCCTTCCATTTTGCCAAAGCTGACTTCCAGGAAGAGTGTCTTGGGAGCCCTTAGCTCAGTTGGCGAAGCTTCTGTAGCAGCACCACATAAACCGAATGTGGTGGTGGACTTGGAAGTAGAGCTGGGAGAGTCAGGAGTTCAAGGTCAGCCTCGGCTACAGGAGATCCTGTCTTAAAACGAATTTGTGTAGCCTGAGGCTTTATATTTTGTCCTCCTATGAATTCTTGATGCCTAAACAGTCTTTTGAGCCAATTTAGGAGGGAAAAGAGGGGCTGAGCTGGGGGCGATCTAGATCAGGTCTTCATCATGACTGCTGGGAGCCAGACTTTATTTCTAGCTTGTTGCTTTAGTATTTTTTTTTTTAATTTATTTAGCGAGCACGTGCGTGTGTGGGGAAGGGTGGGGGTGGGGGGTGGGGGTGTGTATCAGAGAGCATAGTGTGTCCCTGTGGAGGCCAAGGGTCACTCTGGGAATCATCCTGGATTGCTTCTATCTCTTTTTTGCTTCACTCTGGGATTTCCTAGGCTCTGCCCACCAGGGCGGAACTGCAGGCTACAGACATTTCCACCTGCCATTTTTATGTGAGACCTGGGATCTGAACTAGGACCTAATGCTTTTGAGGCAGAGTCTTAACCCCTGAGCCATCTCTCCAGCCTGGCGCTTTAGTATTTAATATTAATATCTAGAAAGCTTACACAAAAGTTAAGAAATAGTAGTAATAGTAGTTTCAGACACATTCTGCCCTCTGAGTACAGCGCTGATATTCCCTCAACAGTATGCCGTTTTCATCACCTTACATTATTGTGGTTTTGTGCAGGAGAGAGACAGTCGCTGGGACTTAACATAGTAAAATGGCATAGTAATTCAGCTCAGACATCTCGTGAGACGTCGGAGTTGCTGCTGATAACTCTTATGAGGATCAGACTCCAGGGACTGGATGAGGCTGCTTCCAACTGAGAAACTGCCCATCTGTGGCCGGGTGAGCGGTGAGCACACCCTGAGCAGCTGCCTGCGATGACGTGAACCTTAGAAGACACAGCGTTCCTGGGACAGGTGGCTAGCTGGCCACAAAACTGACCTGCACATTTAAGTAGTTGTCCCTTGAACTCCCGTTCTCTGCCACTCCATGCAGGGCTGATTTTCCCATGCGCACACACACCGTGACTTCAGGCCATCAGGGCGGAGAAAGGCGAATGAGATGCAGGTCCTCCACCCGCTCACCCAAATCCAGGGGACTCTGGACACAGCAGGGAGTTTGTGGAGACGAGACTCACTCACTCTCTTTATTGGGGGCAATGAAACAGTTTATATAGACAGCAGACTGCAGGGCGCGAAACGGGCAGCCAGTTATCTTAATGGTCAGTACAGCACTCAGGCTGCATAGGTCAGACTAAACATATATCTGTGTCGGCTCCTATGAGCCAATTAGGGCCCTCTGTAATGTGATCAGGATTACGCCCAGCACACTAGCTCCCAGCACCATCTTTGGTCCCATGTGCTAAGCCATGCCCTGCTCACTCCCTCCCAGACCGTTATTCCTGGGCAGGCCCAACGCTCCAAACACCTTCCATTCCTGTTTTGTAAAATTTTTCTTTCTTTGGGCTGGAGAGACGGTTCTGTCTCCCAAGCAGAAGGTCCTGAGTTCAAATCCCAGGTCCCATGTAAAAAAATGGCAGGAAGAGAAGGCGGCGGTGACCTGCACTTCTGGCCCTGGTGGGCAGAGCCTGGGAATTCCCAGAGTGAAGCAACAATCCAGGAGCATTCTCAGTCATCCTTGGTCCTTCACAAGGACATATGCTGCCCTCCGATACACACACACACACACACACACGCACACATACGCACACACACACACGCACACACACATATGCACACACACACACACACACACACATACGCACGCACGCACACACACACTAAATAGAGTTAAAAAAATTAAAATTTTCAAAATATCTTCCTCCACTCATCAAGTCACGAGATCTGTTCATGCTCATAAAAGGCTTCTGATGAGTCCTTGTCCAGATGGCTGGAGTCAAGCTCCTGTTAACTTGTGCAGGTGCATCATGGGTACATGTCATTCACTCTCTTGTTTGGATGCCACCTCTTGCCAGACCTAGCAGTCCAGGCCTATCGTCTGGCTGCCTGGAAGGCTGAGGGAGCAGGACAAGGTTTGCTGCTCCTGCTGAAAGAGAGAAACACATGTGTATGAGTTACTCTCTGTGCTATTGTGAGACGCCACTTAGACTCAAGGAACTTAAAGGGAGAGAGAGATTTACTCAGCTTACGGTGGCAGCGGGGAGACACCGCCTTTCACGGTGAAAAAGGCATGGCTGGCTGGCGCTGGAGGTGGCTTACGTCACGTCCGTCAAGGAGGCGGAGAGCTGCTGCCGTAAGAGCCGACTTCTCCCAAAAGCAGGGTGAGGCTCATCCATCTCCAGGGCCCGCTCTGTGACGTGCCTTTCTCCAGCAAGGCTGCACCTCCTAAACTTGCCATAACCCTCCCGAACATCAGCTGAGGATTCACACTCACGAGCCTGTGGTACAACTGACACGCAGACCATGACGACATGCAGTGCTTATCAGCCGGCTGTAAAAGTGTTCTGACTTTGAAGAGTTTCTACGCTGGGATTCCAGTGCAGGGTTCATGATTGCCGGACATCACCACTGAGCTACGCTCTTCATCCAGCTCGTGTCTCCTGTCTGCTTCCTCCTCCTCCTCCCCTTCCTCCTCCTCCTTTCTTTTCGTCATCAGTCTTCCTCCTCTCCTAGTCTCTCTCTCTCTCTCTCTCTGGCCTTAGGCATGCTAGGCAAGTATTCTACCACCAAGCTATATGCTAGGCCCCACTTTGAGTATTTTTAACTTAACTCGATCCTTATAATCCTTATAATATGCTGGGTATTTCTGTGAATAATCTCCTTCCTCTCATTAGCTCATTTCTAGGGCCAATGTGAGATCGCCTGGATTTTTGTTTTAAGATGAGGATATATAGGCTCCAAAGCACAGGCAAGCTGATGGCGCTAATGATGCTTTGTCACATAACATTCCACGATTTAAAAAGTTCTCCCATTTGTGTGCTGCTTCTAGCAGACCAGAGGTTGGCATAGCATAGGTGTTCATTTTACTGTGAGCAAGCAGAGCAAATACATGACTTGCCTGAGGTCACATAGCTCAGTTGACAGTGACCCTGTGCAGGTGCCAGGAACCGCAGCTGTCATCCTGACAGAGACCTGCATAGCCAGGAGAAGCCACAAGAGCTGTGGGTGAAACAGTCTTCTGTGCAGATTGTGCAATGGCTGTTGGACTGCCAAGGTCACGCTGTTGGGCATCTTCACGCAGAAGACAGAGATGGCGAAGGGTGGGAGACGTGGACTTGCCTGCCCCTCATGGAGTTGACTCACCTGGCTCAGCACTGGAACCCCCTGAGACTTTGTTTGTTTTAGCTCGGCTGAGGTGGGGACTCCTGTGGGCGCCCCAGGCTAGCCACCCAGTCCAGGGAGGGTGACCTTGAGCTTCTGACCCCCCCCACTACATCTGGTCAGTGGGGCTGAGGAGTGAACCAGGAGCTTCCTACTAGCCAAACAAACCCTCTGCCAGTGAGCCACAATCCAGGCTCCTCTCCGTGTTATCTTAATGGTATACCTGGAGTTTACTGCTAGGGATCTTGCTTTAAGTAGTGAGGGGAGCCCTCGGAGTGTTTGTTTTTTAAAGTTTTTAAAAATCACCTCCACATCCTTTTCTCGTAGAACCAAGACACACTGCAGTGTCTTTGGCGTCACCTCATGAGGAGTAGGGAGTTCACTGAATAAGGAGCTGTGTGCAAACAGAGCTCTAGGCTCACCTCTAGGGACTCACCCTTGGTTGACATATCTTGTCAAGCGACCAGGTTCACATGTGGACCGTCTGTCCCCCCTTCAGCTCTGTCGGCTGCCTGGTTGGTGCCTGGGATGTCTCTGGAGTGTCTGGACTTGAAGCCAGTGACAAGTTTTGGTTTCCTGGTCCTGACAGTTTAGTGTTAGCACAGGGCTGTTTCCTTCTGCTTATGGATTTCTTAGATTACAGTAAGTCTTAGCTACAGTTTAACCTTTTGGGGGCAAAGGTCAGCTGTTACTGTAGCAGCTTAGGTTGATCATTCAACCTCTATGCTTTTTACAATACCCTTCCACAAAACAGAACTTTTATAAAAAATGTTATCTTTTATTTGTGTGTGTGTGTGTGTGTGTGTGTGTGTGTGAGAGAGAGAGAGAGAGAGAGAGAGAGAGAGAACATTGTGTGTGTGTGTGTGTGTGTGTGTGCCTGTAGAGGCATAATAATAACAATAATATGCATTTAGACATAATCACAAATAATCTTTAACAGTTTTTTATTTGTTTGAGAGAGAATTCCTCATATGCACCATGTGGGCTCCCAGGGATCACACTCAGGTCTCAGGTTTGTGAGCAGGCACCTTGCCTACTGGACTCCATCACCACCCCTTATCCTTTTTTAAAGTCTTTAAGTTGGATGTGGTGGTCCATATCTGTAGTTCCAGCTTCTGTGGAGGCTGAAGCAGGAAGATTTTGAGTTTGAGGCCAGCCTGGGCTATGTGCAAGACCATGTCTTAAACAAACAAACAACCCTGTTGGGGTGGAGAGATGGCTCAGGAATTAAAACTGCTTCAAAAGCAGAAGGTCCTGAGTTTGGATCCCAGGTCCTAGGTAAAAACTCCAGGCAGAAATGGCAGCGGCCTGAACTTCTGGCCCTGGTGGGCAGAGCCTGGGAAAGCCCAGAGCGAAGCAAGAAGGAGGTAGAAGCAAACCAGGATTATTTCCGAAGGCTACCATAGGTCCTCCACAGGGACACACAGTGCCCTCTGACACACACACACACACACACAGAGATTAAAATAAACAATTGCTAACATTAAAAAAACCTCTACAACCGAAATACGTCATTTGGAAGAAAAGTTATAAAAGTGACAGCATCACGGAGTGTGGGGAAAATGGAGAGACCACTGATTTTTCTGGTTGTGGCACATTCCATGTGCTTTTTGGAATTCCTTCCACAGGTCGATCGCTTTTCAGAGTTTTTGTTCTTTTTCTTTTTCTTTTTTTTTTTTTTTTTAAGTTTTTTTTAGTTGTGTCCCAAGCGGCACTCCAAAGCACAGCCTCCTCCTCCTCCTTCTCTCCTGTCCTGGGGTTGCAGGGGTTCGCAGCCAGGCCCCTGTTTGGTTTTTGGCTCTTCAGGCAGAGTGTCTGACTGGAGGGAAAGTGCTTGGCGCTGGCTCCTGGGAGTGGATCGCACACGAAGTGTCACTCGGAGTCTGCGACTTTCTCTCACAGCTTCTGACTCCGCTTTCAGCACAACACACGTGATTCTGTTGCACGGCGGGATGAGAGCTTTTGCAGTCTTTCCCATCAACTCCTTTTCATCTGCAGCAAATTAATTTTTGGGCTTTTTAAAAGTCTCGTATGTGCATCCATATGTATGTGGGGTGTAGGTCAGAGGATGACTTCCAGCATTCGGTTCTTCTTGCTTCAAGAATTGAACTCAGGGGTGATCTAGCCCCTCATGGCCCTTGAGTGCCATGAGTCCGTTTCCAGCTGCCTACTTTTCTTGGAGGCTCCCTAGCCCCTCATGGCATTCCAGTGCCATGAGTCTGATTCTTGTTCCTTGCTCCTCATGAATTCTATGCCTAGGCACTATGAGTTCTCAAGGGCTCCCTAGCCCCTCATGGCCATCTAGTGCCATGAGCTCTGTTTCATTTCTGCTTCTCTTGGAGGCGCCCTAGCTTCTCATGGCACTCCACGTCTGGAGTCTGTGAGTTCCAACCTTTCTCTTCTCTAATAAACTCTATCTTAATTCTCAAAAAAAAAAAAAAAAAAAAAAAAAGAATTGAACTCAGGTCACCAGGTTTGCGTGGCCAGCCTTGAACTGCTGAGACATCTTATCAGCCGGAGTTTTTTGCAGCCTCCCTTCCCTTCCTCCCTCCCTTTCTCCTTCCTTCCTCCCTCCCTCTGCCCTTCCTTTTTTATTCTTCCTTTCCTTCCTTCCTTCTCCCCTCTGTTTTTTATTTGCTCGTTTCTTGAGGCAGCCTGTCAATGCTTAGTTCAGACAGGCCTTATAGTTGAAAAGATCCTGCCTCAGTCTTCCAATGCCCTCCATGCCTGGCTATCATGAACTTTTTCTGAGGGTTAAATTAGTTTTTCAAGTTTGTTGATGAATGAACTTTCTATAAATTGATATAGAGGAACAGTATTACAGTTTAAACTTTACTTATGAATGAGCTTTCCATAAATCTATAGCAGTATTATAATATAAAGTTGTTTATGCGTGAGTTTCTGTCAACCGATGTACAACATTACAGTGTAAACTTGTTTATGGGTGGGTTTTCTGCAAGGGATATAGACATACGGTGTTACAGTGTAGTCTTTCTCCCATTGCAGGTGTTCTTGAGTTTTCCATGGGGAAATTTACATACCTTGAACTCAAGAGACCCTTTCCCGAGCAAGCCACTCTGCGCCATGTTTCAAGCAACGTGACTTTCTTTATCTTCCAGATACACTCGCAGTATCAGAACACAACAGTTTCATTTTCTAGGGTGAGTATTAAAGTTAGTTCAGCATAAAGTCGTCTCCATATTCTTGGGTCTTTGTGTTAGAATTCCATGTCTCTTTATAACTTTGTGTTTTAAGTTAAAACAAACACACAACCTAGACTGAGTCCTGTGACATTAGGGCTGAGTCTGGGGGAGGAGTCAAGGGCCTCTCTAGGGTGTGGCTGCCTCTGCTGGGATGAAGCCCTGGGTGAGATTGGAGAGCAGCATGGAGAGGCCTCTGAGGGGTTCCTGGGTACCCCTGGGTGCTCCACTTAATCCCCGAATTCCTGAATTCCGCTCTCTTTCCAGCACAAGACTGTCACTCAGCTGTTTAGACTCATAGTTGTACAAAGAAAGGCATTACAGCCCCCAATTCTTCACGGAGAGGGCTCTGAGAGGGGCATGCTGAGCCCAGAGAGCAACCTCGATGGTAGAGAGATTTCTTTTCTCTTTTTCACTTGTTGGATTATCTTAAGGTATTCAGTGTCTGCCATTAGTGGGAACCTTTTATCACTCCATGTTTCACCTGTTTGACCCCCTAAGATTTAGGAGTAACAGCTACCACACACAAAGTTATACTTCTTATCTGTTGTAAGTCTAGCTTATGATATTCTAAAATTTGATCAAGAACACAATTCTTTCACTTCTGGTAAGTCATGTTATCTTTCCTTCTAAGGAAGTGTATGTTTTTTTCTTCCTGTCTTCCTGTACTTATGAAGGTTTTGTTTGTGTATAGACAGAGAATAGATCAGAAATCAGATAAGTGTGCCTGAGGGAAAAAGAAGAGAATAAGCTGTGTTAAATTGCAAGAGATATCACTGTCTGAAACCTGAACATTTGACCTTACTACCCTCCTTTCTTTCTTTGAAAAAAGGAAAAGAGTTTTCCCACAAGCCAAACTCCCTGGGGCCAGGGTTCGATTCCTGTTGCTGGCCCCAGTCCTCAGCACCCTGGCCCTGCAGTCTGTTCAGTTGAGCTGAATGCTTGAGAAATCCGCTTGGAGTTCATAGGGTTTTTATTTATTCCCCATACCTCGTAGGACCAGCGCTAACACGGGGCACCACACATGCTAGGCCAGCACCCCACCTGAGCAGCTCACCCCAGTGCCTTGGAAGTAAGAGGTCCTGAGGGAGCTGGTCAGGCAGGGGGTGCAGGATCTGTGCTCCTACCAAGAAAGTTCCCGAGAGCTCCTCCCCCCTGCCATGTGAGGGCCGGAACTTGGTGGTGGCACCCTGGAAGAGGTCCCTCGAGGCACCTAGCCATGCTGGACTCTGGTTCTGAACTTCCAGAAACAGCTTCTGCTTATCAACCATCATGCTTACTGTATTTTCTTACAGCCATTCACACTGACTCAGACAATTGGAGTGACTTCTCCCAAATATAGTTATGGGTATATAAGCAGAAAGATGAAAAGGATTCTTTAATTATTTAAGGAAATTCAGGTTTTTCCTCCTTCTGGAAAAGGCAACGCATGTCTGTGCTCCATTTCATGTTTGCGATGGCTTTGCCTCCTCTCTGCAGACTTTCCCGTCCAACACCTCAGGAACAGGCACCGGCAGGGGGCTGGTTTTCATCCTTACGCCAGCGCAGACCACGTGCACTTGGTACCTGGAGACTGAAGATGCCCAGCCTGTCCAACACGTGGCCATCCCGCTTCCCTACTCAGAAAGAGGTTCTGTGTTTCTGTCCTCATGGATGGGGAGTATGGCGTATGCGTGTGGTGTGTGTGGAGACGAATGGAAAAGTGGCCTGTTAGAACTACTTACCGTAAGTGTGGTTTATTTAGTCAGTGATGTTGTCGTGGCCAGAGAGCCCGAGGAGTAGCACGGTGATGGAAGGCTAGTCAGGGAGGGAGGGACTCAGCAAGCACGCAAGGAGCCCCAGGAAAAGCAACGGCAGAAAGCGAGGCACGGCCCTTCTTACTTCCAGGTCATTCCCAGCAGCGTGAAGTCAGCGCTCAGATGGATGCTGGGGCTGAGCAACGGGCAAGTGGGGTGTGTCTGTGGCCGCGGGCGGCGGGGCCTTGAGCACAGTGGCTGACCCGCGGTGGGTTCTGAGGAAGCGGAGCACTCGGCCCGGAATGGGGTGGTCCGTCTCGGACAGCTGACTGCGAAGGCTTAGAACAGGCCGTTGTGCTACTGTTCCCTGGGACGGGCTGATTTGGTGGCAACTTTTGTTTGGGACAAGTGAACCGAGATGCTTGCAGGACTTCAGAATGGATGCGCACAGCAGGCAGTTAAATGCAGGTGCAGAGGGGCATATGCCCATGTCTGCTGTCACGAGCCTGAGCGCTCGGGTGTGAACTTAGAGATCAAGGGAGAAGAGGAAGGAGCACGTGCTGACAGCTGAGGAGCCAGGTACCCGGAGCTGCCTCCGCTGGAGAATAGTACACTTCGGAGAGGTCCAGAGGCGTGATCTGGCATGTCCGTATCAGAGCAGTGGAGAGATGGGGTCCCTCCGTGGGAGCTATTTTGGCAGCACAGCAGAGAGGAGAGCTGGATTATATGGTGGCCGAGGAACAAGTGGACACTGAGCTTGTTGATGTCCGGGGTCAGCCTGGGATGGAGCTCAGTTCTGGCTTACCTCTAACACACACATCCCTGGGGTCATTTGATTCCTAGCACCAGAAAAAGAAAAGAAAGAAAAATAAAGTTTGGGGGAGGGGAGGGAAGAGAGGGGAGGGGAGGGGAGGACAGGGGAGGGGAGGGGAAGGGAGGGGAGGGGAGGGGAGGGGAGCAGTAGATGCTGAAGGGTTAGAATTCAGATGGTTGCCAGAACTAAAGTGGGAAATGTCATTCGTAACTGAATAATAATTATCCAATGAAAAGCCATGACCTTCAGGTTTTCTTCAAGGACAGGGCACAAAGAAATACTGGGAGCTGTGCAGCTTTGACCAAAACACACATCCTCTTCTCGGTGTGCTAGATAGTCCTAAGTGCAGGAAAATGAGACTGGTTCAGAATCTGGAGGAAGACTCTACACGGTGTTGAAACACACGTGCAGACTGTATATTGCATCTCACGTCTGCCAGGGGAGATTCACGTTACAATCCTGGCTGTTTGCTGATCCCATGCATGGCCTTTGTCTCCGTGGCTTTCACTCCTATCCACACACAGATGCAGAGGACGATACATTCTTCCCGCTGTGGAAAGTGCCTTCCTCCATTATCCATTTTCTCTTTGGAAGCGTTTTTGCCCTTCTATGCGCTTATCTTTTGGGGGAGTTATCAGAGGGTCTCATGTAGCCCAGGCTGGTCTCAAGCTGTCTATGTGGCTCTTCACATGGCGACTCCATTCGTGTGTATGTGGGGGGAGGAGACATTGGCTGGTCACATCACACCCTCAAACAGGAAGAACAGAGAGAGAGAGAGAGGAGAGACTGCACGCTAGGCTGGCTATGCTAGGGGTGGCGCTCCACACTAGGGTAGTGCTCCATGCTAGGAAGGCGCTCTACACCAAGATGGCCAGGCCCACTTCAGTTCATCTCATCTAGACACTTTCTCACAGACATGGCTGAAGGATTGTCTCCCAGTTGACTCATGATCTCCTTGAGTTTGCAGTCCTCAGTAGCTGTCACACACATCAACCTAGTCTAGTCAGGTCTGGCCATCTCCTGCTCTTGAGCCCCTAATTCCACTAACTTTCCCCTCTGTATCCTCAGCTGGTGACACAGCAGAAACGCTCTGTGTGTGCCTTTATGTTTCTATACAGGAAGTTCTTGTTCACAGTCTCATCTGGCTCGTGGTGAGACGTCTTGGCTTAGTAACCTCCCTATTTTTCGTGCAGATCCCATCCCTGGAGGCTGTAATTTGGAATTTGAGTTAGACATTGATCCGAACATTTACCTGGACTATAATGTTTTTGAAACGACCATCAAGTTTGCCCCAGCAAATCTAGGTTGTGCAAGGTATGTCTGTCTCCCTCTAATATGGCTTGTTACTCTTGAGTGGTTTCTGCAAACTTTTTTTTTTTTTTTTTTTAATATTATTATTTATTCAACTGTGCGCTCCGCGCGTGTCTGTGTGTAGAACCACGGACGAATTCGCGAACCACCATGGACGCCTCCATCTCCTTCTGCCCCGGGATTCACAGGCTCCGCCCTACCAGGACCAGAAGCGCAGGCCGCCCCCGCTTCCGCCTGGCGTCTATACGTGGGATCTGGGATCCGAACTCAGGACCTTCCGCCTGCAAGGCAGAGGCTTAACCCCTGAGCCACCTCTCCAGCCCCATGTTTCTGCAAACTTTTGAATCCATAGTTTTCTACAGTAAAAATGCATTGTTTTCTTATTCTTGGGAGGGATTGATACCATGTAAACCTTGTGGCTAATATTCCAGCTGTCATTTGTAGCTGCTGCTTTTCTGCTCCATCCTTGTAAGTTTTTTGTTTGAGGCGCCTGGTGTGCATCTGTTATGAGTTTGGATGTGCACCTTAGTTTGCATACGGCGTGTTGAATGCAGAAGGCATTTCCTGGCCTTGAAACACTCTCATGTTTTATAAAGGACGCTTCAGAACTCTGTGCCTGAGTTTCTAGTAACATTGAGTAACATTTGACTATTCCCTGGGCTTTGTCTATATGTTTACAGTGCTGCATGCTCTTGTTACTGATTCTGAGTAAGTTTATGGAGGGACAGTTGTGCTTTTTTCTTTTTTTCTTTTCACATGTGTGAGGGTGTGTGCACAAGAGGGCACTTGTGTGTGTGTGTGTGTGTGTGTGTGGAGGCCCAAGGATGACATCCAGTATCACCTTGGATGGCTCTACCTTCTTACGGCTTTGCTCTGGGGTTTCCAAGGATCTGCTTTTCAGGGCTGGAACTTCTTGCTGCTGTCATAATCATCTGACATTTTTACATGAGATCTAGAGATCTGAACTCAGGTCCCTTTTGCTTGCAAGGCAAACCTTTTAACCCCTGAGCCATCTCCCAGCCCAGTCGTGCTTCTTTTACAGAGAGCTTTCCTGAAGCCACCAAAGTTCAGTGGCTTAATTTGCCCACGTACACACAGCTGCCACGTGAGCACATCAGGGTCTGGGCATCGAACCCTCTTTGCCTGTCTCTGTGTGTCTTAGTCAGGGCTGCTATACCAAAGTACAAGTTAAATGTCCCTTATCCAAAATGGCTGGGACCATAAGTGTTTAAAATATCAGAGTATTGTGGATTTTGGAATATTTACATAGATCTCAGTGGGTGAGCACTCCTGGATTAAAAACCCAAAATTCTCCCTGGTCTGAGTCTTTTCAGATTGTTAGATTAAGGGTGGTCAGTTTATATGAGGACTGGATGGATTATAAACAACTGAATCCTGTGTATCGACTGACTCATTGTCAGGAGCTCACTCTGTAGTGCTGGCTGGCTTGGAAGTAACATGTAGACCAGGCTGGCCTTGAACTTGTAGGGATGGAGTCACATGTAGACCAGGATGGTCTTGAACTTGCAGGGATGGAGTCACATGTAGACCAGGCTGGCCTTGAACTTAAAGGGATGGAATCACTTGTAGACCAGGCTGGCCTTGAACTTAAAGGGATCACATGTAGACCAGGCTGGCTTTGAGCTTGCAGGGATTTTCCTGTCTTTGTCTCCTAGTGTGTGTTTCTCACAGTTTCTGCCGACCTGATGTTTAAAGTCGAGGATCCAGCACTGTGCGCTGTAGTGACCACCCTCTCGTAGGCCACAGAAGTACTCTTTGCATCCTTATAAGGAGAAAAGGGGGCTGCAGAGTGCCTGGGCCCCTTCGAGGCCACTGATGTCACTCAGGGGACCTCTACCTCCTTGAGCTAATTATCTCTCCAAACCCCACTCCTAGTGCGGTCACGTTGGAGACAAGGACGTCAAGATCTGAATGTTGGGCAGCACAAGCGTTCGGCCCACTGGAGCGTGCTGCCTTTCTTCTAGAACACCAGTTTTACTCGTGAACTGTTGGGGCTGTGGCTGCAGAAATTTGAAGTTAGAGCTTTGGTTCCTTTGTGAAGATGGGGCTCGTACAAGAGGCTGATGTCGTTTCTTCGTTAACTGCAGAGGTGAAGACCCTGCGCCGTGTGATGTGGGCACAGGCTCTGACTCCAGGTGGAGGCTGCAGTATGAGGTGTACCAGTATTTCCTGCCCGAGAACGACCTCACGGAGGCTGCGCTGCTGCAGCACCTGCAGAGGATGGTGCAGGTGCCCCAGGTGAAGGCCAGTGGCGTCAAGGTGAGTGGTCCTCGCGCTCTCCTGGCCGGGCTCCCCTGTGCGAGTCGGGGAGAGAGATGCTCGTTCTTTCATGTTTCCTTGGTCTTTGGGGATCCTTTGCTTACACTTTGGAGTCATTGTGAGTAACAGTCCACAGTGACGCTGGCCTTGGGCAAGGAGATGAAATTAAGCTTTTGCTGCAGCTGCATCTGTGACCTTGTGATCTTGTGTGTCACTCGCAGAAGGAAGTGGGTGGTAGCTTTCTGGTTCTCCAGTCACTGATAGACAAGAACTTCTAGTAAATACTGAGGTTAGAGTTTGAAAAAGAAAAACCAAAAACCTGCCTGAGGTACACACATTGCATTGATATCTGAAGTCAAACTCTTAAGTCTGTGACTTGGAGCAGACATTTTCCCTGTGTGTCTGGATCCTGTCACTTGTTACTGCAGGTGTAGACTACAATGCGACACTAGTGTCAGCAGGGAATATGCTAGAATATACTAGAAATGCACCGAATCAGAAATACTGGGCCACAGTTCACACTTTATTCGCATTCTGTAATTCCCAAATGATTCTTGTGCTTATTAAAATGTGAGACTGTGTAGGCCATTTGTGTAGAGCAGGTTTTATATCTTGAAAGTTGCTTGAGAACAATACAATACAGGAGGTCATCCCCCTTTAAGGGCTGACGAGTGGTTTTCCCCTCTTCCTGGGAAGAACTAGATTACCGGTCAGAACGGGCCCTGTGATCAGGCTGGTGGTGCCGCCTGGCAGAGCTGGATCTCCTCGTGCTGCTGTGCTGTCGCCCCCAGAGAGCCTCTGGGTACAGGGTGCTCAACCTGCCTTTGGTAGGCAGCATGTGCCCACCCTGGGCCTAACCCCAGTAATAGGAAGAAAAAAAAAAAAGGAGAGGGGAGAACTTGAATGATAGGATGTATTTAAGGCTAATTTAAAACTCTAGGAGAAAAAACAAACCCTTGAACAGGCGAAAAAATCAGTCGCGTGACATGCAAAAAATAGTTTATTATTATCACTGTGACACCACATAGCTTTGTAAGTTGGAGAGGACTTTGCGTGACTTCTCACAGTACTGGGAACTAAGCTTGGAGAGCTTGGGATTCTACTCAGCATCTCCACCATTACCAGTAGGAGGTTGTACTAGAACACTTAAGCAAAATCTAAACACTCATCATGTGTTATTTGTGACTTTAGGTGGTCACTCTAACAGCCAATGACAAGACAACTGTTTCCTTCTCTTCGCTCCCCGGACAAGGAGTCATTTACAATGTCATTGTTTGGGACCCGGCCTTCAACACATCTGCCGCCTACATTCCCGCGCACACCTACGCCTGCAGCTTTGGGGCAGAGGAGGCTGGCTGTGCTGCCCTGGGTGAGCACTTGCATCTGAGCTCTGGCTTCTTGCTTGTCACACAGATCAAAATCCACCGATACAGAGCTAAAGAATGACAGGACTGAAGGTGCTTTCGTCGAATTCTCATCCATTCATTCAAGAAATGCCTTTTGTTGACTGCAGCTCTTGAAGGACCCACAGGACCTTCCCAAATAAGTGTCCAGCACTGAGCCATGGAGAAAATCCACACTCACACCATGATAAGAAAGTATCAGTAAACACGGCCACAGTACTCTTTATACACACAATAGAGGTGCGCCTAGCACTCTCACACCTTGATTATTTGTACGTGCACACTTTGCAGTGTATCTGCACAAGCACGCATATACACACATGTATATACACAGAATTTTATAAATTTCCATTTTCTCTGAAGAATCTGAGTATATGTTGTAGACATAAAGACCTTATTCCCTTTAATTACTTTTATTTCTTTACATTACCACAGAAAAATCGATATCATATTAGTTAGCCTACAGATACTATCAGATTCCTTTAATTATTCTAGTAACGTGACAAAGAGGCGTTCAGGACCCCTCTCCCCCAACCCGGGCACTTGGCTATGGTCCCTTCCTTTCCTTTGGTCAGGAACTATTTCTTAACCTACTTTTGTCTTTCGGGACTTGGACTTTTGTGGGGATTACAGGATGCTTATTTTTCTTAAACCGTCCTCATTTGGGGCTGGGAAGACGGCTCTGGGTTAAAGCCTTTGCTTTGACGGCAAAAGGACCTGAGTTTTGATCCCCAGATTCCACATAAAAATGCCAGGCGGTACGGCAGCAGCCTGCAATTCCACTCTAGAAAGTGGAGCCTGGAAATCCCAGAGCAAAACAATAGAAGTAGAGAAATGCAGTACATTCCAGATGTCACCCACAGGCGGGTGAACACACACACACACACACACACACACACACACACACACACACACACAGACATCACTTATGTGCAAAAAAATGTCCTGTTTAAATCACTTTGATGTTTCCTCTTGGTTTAATTCAGGCAGGAAGCTGTTTTTGCCTGGCAGCCAAAGAAAGCAACAGTTGGGTCCTGGCTCTGTGTTGGCTCGTTCTTGATGGTCCACCTGCATTCCTTGGTTAGCATCAGGGTGGGGTCCGTGGATGGACAGTTATCAAGAGGCATCATTAGGGGTGTGCAGGTCTCTGAAGAATAGGTCTCAGAAGAATAGGTGTGTAGGTCCATGTTATGCCCTGAAAATTCTGGTCCTTCATCTTTCATGCCTCATGTTTAAATGTAGGTGTGTGGGCTGAAGAGATGACTCAGGGGTTAAGACTCTGCCTTGGAAATGGGAGGTCCTGAGTTTGGATTGCCAGGCAGAAACCATGGCAGCCTGCACTTGCAGCTCTGGTGGGTGGATCCTGGGAAATCCCAGAGCAAAGCAAGAAGGAGGTACAAGCAATCCAGGATGATTCCCTAGGTCACCTGGGTCCTCCACAGGGACACACAGTACACACACACACACACACACACACACACACACACACACACACACAATAAAAATAAAAAGCTAAAAAAATATAAAAGTAGGTGGGCATGGTGTCGCCATCTAGCATTCTGAACATTTTGATGTGCTTACCTCGTGCAGGTTGTAGTGTTTTTCAGAGAGCATATAGGTGTTTTGCTGTACTTGTGTACATCTTGAAGGAGACTCAGGGTGGTGAGCTCAACGAGCTGGTCTGCTATCTTGAGCAGTGCAGCATTGTATTAAGCTTGCTACTACAGATCACGGATTGGGGCAGTCTTTGACACTATAACCCACATTGCACTTGGCTTTTGGTTGTTCTGCTTTGACAAGTGTTACATGTAGCTCAGGCGGTCTGGAACTCGCAGTAACCCTGCTGCCTTAGCCTCCTATGCGCGGGATCAGTCATGAGCCAACACACCCAGCTTACTGTTGGTTTTGATGCAGCCTTTTTTCCCAAAGCGGTATATGTTACAACTGGAGGTGGTTTGTACATGGTGGTTTACAGTGTGATGTCAGTGGGCGTCAGAGCAGGTTTAACTTCTGTGCTGTGGAGGCGGCCGTGAGCCTGCGTGTGCGGGTTCATTCAGCAGTTTAGACTCACAGACATTTCTGTTGGCTCCGTCTGCTTATGCATTTTTTTGGGGGGGCGTGAACTGGGCTTCTTTCTGTAGCCCAGGCTAGTCTCAGACTTGCGGTTCTCTTGTGTCAGTCTCCAGAAGTGGGACTGCAGGTGTGCGGCACCTGTCTGTCCTTCCGCCTATCCTTCCTCACTGCAGTATGTGACAGTCGGGGTCTGGTCGACATTTTATTGACAAATATGTCAGTATTAATGATAAGCACCATTTAAAAAAATAGAAAAAAGTTAATGTAATTTGCAATTAGATGCTAAGTAATTCATTAATATCATAAAGAGAGATTTAAGTTTTTAATCTCTCTAGTCATCATAGTTGTTTTCAAGAGGTCGAATCCAAGTTTAATCGTGACTGTTGTTCCATGTCTGAGACTCTCTTTCAGACGGCCTGGGACTCTACGTAGTGCCAGCCAGCCTCAAACTGATGGTGACTCTCCTGCCTTCACCTGCCAAGTGCCGGGAGCAAGGGCTGCCTGGCCGGGCGGGTCTCAGATGAGCCCTGTAAGCGGTCCATAGGTCTTGTGAATTCTCTTTCATGGGCTCCTTGTTTTTTAACTTGGAATTTGTTGTTGAAGAAACAGGACTGTTTGGGCATGCTCTTTCTGACCTTGTCCCTCCTAAGAATATGCCACAGTTAGTACGGCACCTCCATCAGGAATGTGGCTGTCTGATTTCTATTACAAAAGTTGGCATTGATATTAGTTGCCTTCATGCATTGATCTATCTGTGACGCATGGGTGAACTTAGAAGAGCGATTCCTGCATGTACTAAGTCGTGTTCAGCCCACTTAGCTTTCTCTGTTGAAGCTTTACTTGTTAAGCACAGATGTCTTTATCCACTAGCTGCTCATTATGCTTGGGAAGAGTGTCCACCAGTGCTCTTCACTGTATTCGAAGAACAGTGTCTCCCAAAGTGTTTTACGTTGTGTTTTTAGAAGAGCGTCAGGGCTGGGGAGATGCTCTGCCTCGCAAGCAGAAGGTCCTGCGTTTGGACCCCAAATGGCGGCAGCCTGGACCTCTGATCCTGGAAGGTGAAGTCTGGGAAATTCCAGAGCAAAGCAAAGAGGAGGTAGCACCATCCAGGGTGATTCCCGAGGTTACCCGCGGGCCTCATAGGCAGTGTCCTGTACTACACACAGAAACACACACACACAAATGCGCATGCAAAAAAAAAATGTATCTTGTGTTTGAATGTTCATTAAAAAAAAAAAAAGAATAGTGTCTGCCAAGGTGTTTATATTGTGTAAGAACAGTGTGTACCAAGATGTTCTTTGTGTTTTAGGAAGACTATCTAACCAAAGCGTTCTTCACTCTTTTTGCCCTGCTCGGCCTCTTCGTTTGTTTCTTTGGACACAGATTCTGGAAAACAGGTATGGCTCCCACCCGATACAGCCTGTGGTCTGTTGTATTTTCTGCTGTTGGGGAGCCCGGGAGGAGGGGTGAGCGGACATCTCTCCCTGGTCACAGATCGGTGAGCTCTGTGGATGATTCTGCAGAACTGCTCTGCATTTTCTTTCTTTTTCTCTTTGGACACATGGCACACCTTCAATTGCTCCGCCCACTAGTAGACGAAGCATCTGTGTGGTGTCGTGATGGCAGTGGGTTTGATTCCAGCCAGTGAAGCTCCAGGACTGTGGTGAGCAGCAGGCTGCTCAGCCGCCGAGGAGCACCGTCGACATGCAGGCTGTCGAGTGGGGAGAAAAGGTGCCCGCCGAGTTGATTCCAGTATGTGGGCAGCCTTTAAAGCAGAGTCTGTCCTGAGTCAGCAGCATAAATGAGGGTCGTGGGAAGGAGTCAGGATGTACATTCTGTCTCCTTCGGTCTGTTGTTTTTTCTTGAGGAATTGGTAGCAAAGTTTTTGTGAGGAGGACACATCCCTAAAAGGGTGATGGTTACAAAGAATTCCATTTCTGTCTTGTGGGGAAAAGTCCAAAGATCCTACCATAGTGTGTGTGTGTGTGTGTGTGTGTGTGTGTGTGTGTGTGTGTGTGTGCATGTTTTGTTTTTGATGGATATAAATGAAGAGTAATTTAAAAAGATTCAAAAGTCATACTTTACTTTTTAAAATCTTTCACATCTGGCTTTTTCTTATGTAACTTGAGATTAGAAGCAAGTAACTAACGTGCTATTTTACCTTTCTATTTATTCACTTATTTAAGAGAGAGGGAGCTAGAGAGAGAGAAACCGTGTGCATTCATATCATGGCACATGTGTGCCGATCAGAATACCATTCTCAGAAGTCACTTTCTCCTCCTCCATGTGGACTTCCAGAAATAGAGCTCAGTTTGGAGGTTTGTGAGCAAGATCTTACCCACTGAGCTATCTCAGAATTTGTAGGACTATGGATGTAGGCATATTTCTGGGTTCACCGCTATCAAAAATAAATGAAGGGGCTGGAGAGGTGGCTCAGGGGTTAAGCCTCCGCCTTGCAGGTGGAAGGTCCTGAGTTCGGATCCCAGATCCCACGTATAGACGCCAGGCGGAAGCGGGGGCGGCCTGCGCTTCTGGTCCTGGTGGGGCGGAGCCTGTGAATCCCGGGGCAGAAGGAAGTGGAGGCGTCTATGGTGGTTTGCGAATTCGTCCGTGGTTCTACACACACACACACACACACACACACACACACACACACACACACGTGCGCACATATACATGCATATGCACACAGTTGAATAAATAATAATAATAATAATAAAAATTAAAAAACAAAATAAAAAAAAATTTATAAAAAAAAAATAAATAAATGAAGGCAGAATACAGTGGCACGTGCTTATACAGTCAACACCCTCTTGACGTGAGTGTGAGGCTAGCCTGAACGACAGAGGGAGACCTGTCTCAAAGTGAGAAAGAAAGAAAAGTGTTAGTAGCCCCGTTTTGACTCGGGAATGTGAGAAACACTGAATGTGAGCTGCCCTGCGCTTGGCTTGCATGCTGATGCTTTCTTTACCTTTGGTAACAGCATTATTATCAGTGAGCTCTACCTTTCCCAGCCTTTGGTCATTACTTTCTTCTCTGAAGTGCCACACTGTGAACTCCAAGGCGAGGCACATGTTTGGGCATCTTGAATTGCACTGTCCATGAAAGCCTTACAACAGCTCTTTCCTGCTCCTGTTTGCTCCTAGAGTTATTCTTCATCGGCTTTATCTTCCTGGGATTCTTCTTCTACATCCTGACTACTAGACTGACATCTGTTAAGTATGACGGTGAGTGAAGGCAACTGTGACCTGCCGAGTGAGCCGTGCTTGGTGTCACCTGCGTCCTGCAGGTAGACGAAGGATGGCTCTGCTACGAATCCCTTTTCTAACTTCATCCAGGGTCTTCCGGTTTTGCATCTGTGTAGTAAGCTTCTAGATGCTTCGGGAGAAGTGCTCACATTCCATCCACAGCACACACGGCAGCTATGACGTACACCCCACAATGTTAAAACTACCCTCGCCTTAAAACAAAGAGCGTGGGTCATGCCTGTAATCCCAGCAGTCTCGGCACGCAAGAGGCTGAGGCAGGAAGATCACCATGAGTTCCAGGCTCGCTTGTGTCGGGAGTGCAGTGTGAGACCGTGTTTCACAACAGAACAGGGCTGTGGAGATGACTCAAGGTTAAGCCTTTGCCTTAGAAGCAAAAGGATGTGTGAATAATCCCACATCCCATGTAAAAAATGCCAGGTGGAAATGGTGGTGGTTTTCACCCCTGTCCCATAAGGCAGAACCTGGGAACCACCTCACAGGAAAGCTGTAAGAGTGAGCAATCCAGGGTGATTTCTGGAGTCACTCTTGGACCTAAACACACACACACACACACACACACACACACACACACACACCAAACAAACAAACAAACAAACACAACAAGAGGGATGGTGACAGCGCATGCTTATACTCCCAGCACCTGGGAAACTGAGGCAGAAGGGCTCCTGTTGGTTTGAGGCCAACCTGGGCTGCAGAGTGATATCCTGCTTCATCAGAAATAACCCAAACAACTCTCCTTTCCCAACCCTCTCTCTCTCTCTTTGGGACTGCCTCGCATGTAGCTCAGGCTGGCCTAGGACTGGCAATGTAATAGACTCAGCACTTCTGAGTCTGCCCCCCACACGCTAAGATTACAGGGTGCTAGGGTGCACAGCCATTCACTTCATCAGCTGAGCCAGGCTCCAGCTCACCCCATTTCCTGAAGGGTGCTTGCCACCTTTTCCTCCTCCGTCCCAGGGTATCAAGAGGCCTTAGAGAAGGCCTGGAGGGCTGGTCTCTGGGCCGGGCGGGTGGGGCGGGGCGGGCTGTCACACATTGCTGATCCCCATGTGTCCCTTGCAGTTCGTCTGGTCCTCACAGCCGTGGCTGGTGGCACCGGTGGCGTCCTCTTGGTGGCCTTGTGGTGGCGATTTGGGAGCCTCACCATGTGCATGCTGTGTGTGGGACTCCTGCTGGGCTTCCTCGTCTCCTCGGGAGTGTTCTTCACGCCACTGGGTAGGAGCTGACCTCTTGTTCTCGGGACGGGCAGAGACGCGTGCGGTGCTGTCTCTGCATTTTGAGAGGACTGGCCGCAGAGGCCCGTGCGCAGGGTGATCTGTGCTGATGCCTGTACGGTCAGGGCCGTGTTCCGTGGCCTCACGTAGCGCTCAAGCAGGTGCAACCGAGGCTACTTTATTCTTGTTTTACTTTTTCAAAGACGTGCTTTCATTCTGTAGCACAGGCTGTCCTCCGCCTCCTTGGCAATCCTCCTGATACTAAGATGATGTGCGTGAGGCACCGTGCCTGACTACTTTAACTCTCACATTTTTTTAAAACTTACTTATTTTTATTTGTGTGTGTGTGTGTGTGTGTGTGTCAAAGGGCACTGTGTGTCCCTGTGGAGAACCAAGGGTGACTTCGGGAATCATCCTGCATTGTTTCTTTTTTTGTTTTGTTTTTTCCCTTTGCTCTGAGATTACCCAGGCTCCCCCACCAGGATCAGAAGTGTATACCTCAGTCATTCTGCCTGGCATTTTTACGTGGGACCTAGGATCTGAACTCAGGACCATCTACTTGGGAGGCAGAGTCTTAACCCCTGAGTCATCTCTGCAGCCCCACTGTCACAGGCTTTTAAGTGATCATGAACAGAGTGCCGTGTAGCTCACAGGTAAACTTGGCACTGCTCTGAGGGTAGCTGACCTCCAGAGAATGTGGTCCCGAGCGAGCTCAAGCCTCTCCATGCTGTGTGGGAGACGACACTCAGACCTGGTATGCACAGTATGAGACGTCATACTAAACACAACTTATTTCCTTACGTTTTGCGACAACTAGGCATGCATGAAAGGGCACATGCCACAACATGTATGTGGGGGTCCGAGGAGAATTTCTAGGAGTCATTTCTCTCCTTGAACTGTGTGGGCTCAGGGGATTGAAGTCCGGTCACCAGGTTCACCTGCGGGCACCTTCACCTGCTGAGCGACTTTGCTGCTCCTCTTTTTTTAGACAGGGTCTCATGCAACTCAGCTTGACCTCAGACTCACTAGGTAGCTGACAATGAGCTTTTGACCCTCCTGCCTCTATTTGCTGGAGCTGGGATTATAGTGTGCGCCTCTACCCCCGCCCTCCATATTTATATTATGCTGGGACTCAAACCCAAGACTGCGTGCTGGACAAGCTCTGTATCAACTGGGTCACAGTCCTGGGCCTCAGCCCTTTTGAAACAGGATCCCGCTATATTGTCCGCGCAGGTCTCAAGTGCTCTTCCTGCTTTAGCCTCCCAAGGACGCTGGGACTGTAGGTATCTGCCACCATACCTGGCTCTCCTTTAATTTGTAAGGAGGATCTCGTTGGTTCGGGTCGCTCCAGGTGTGTCATCCCCTGGAGTTCGCCAGCAGAGAGGCACGTGAGGAGCAGTAAGTGGCTAACTCCCGGCTGCCTAGATTTCTTCAAGGCAGGGTGGGTTGATGGCCACGCCTATTAGGATTCTCTCACATTGGCTTCATGTTCAGCTTTTCTTTTGTGGGGAGTCGTAGATATTCAGAGGTCGACATGATGTGAGTTGATCTCTGCCATTTTGTGGGTCGGGTTGATGAACCTCTACCAAGTTAATCTGCTCTGTGCCCTGCTCATCTTCGAGAACATACCTTTCAAAAGGGATTCTGTGACCATTAAATGTTGACAATCACAGTTCATTCCAGCTGCCAGCATGTTTCGTGGTGTTAAACCTGCCTCATGTCTGTGTCCAGGTATAGGAAAGGTGAGATTTAGCTTGGTGACCATCTTTACCTTGATTTTCCCAGGAAACTTGAAGGTTTTTCGTGACGACGGAGTGTTCTGGGTGACGTTCTCCTGCATAGCTCTGCTTGTGCCAGTACTTTTCATGGGCTGCCTAAGAATCGTAAGTGTTTTGCCAAAAGCTAAGTTTACTCCTCACCTCAGCCTGCTTTTAGGGGACCAACTCATCATTTCCATGTTTCATTTAAGTGGAAAGATGTGCGATGCTGTGTGTGACAGCTTCCTTGTTCGCAGAAAAGCCTTGGGAGTTGAGTGATTGCTGTGTGATGGTGGTAGCTCAGTGACTGATGTGTGTGGCGGTGTTAGCTCCGCTGCAGCTGTTTTCCTTAAAGGAGCATCGAGTGTCAGTGTCATCGAGTGTGGGAGCAGAACATGTCATCTTCCTGTAGTGCAATCACCTGATAGAGCATCTGTTGTAGCAGCCTCCGCAGACAGCTGATTTTTCGATGGTGTGGAAGTTGTCCGAGGAAAATTTCCCACTTTAGTGATGTAGCGCCCAGCAGCAGGGCCGAGGAGAACAGCGTTAGGCAAACGCGCACTGTTCACAGAGAGGTGGGAGACCACCCGCAATACCACCTCGGTGCACTGGTGGGGTGTGCGCTCTGTCACTGACGGGAATGTCTTTGCACGTATTCTAACAACCCAGTATGTGTGGCAGGAACCCACTGTGGATGTTGAAGGTTGTTTCACTTTCTTTCCAGAGAGCCTGTGTTAGCTTGAAGACCTGGGCCCTTGGCACAAGTCCTTTCCATTTCTGAGGATGAGACCAGCTTGAGGGCTCCAAGCCCTTCTTGCACTGGGTGACCAAGTAACAACTCCTCTCGCACTTTCCCACAGCTCAACATCCTGGCGTGTGGCATCCTCGGTTCCTACTCGCTGGTCTTGGCCGTTGACAGCTACATGTACACGAGCCTCTCGTATATCACAGTGAACGTCCTTAAGAGAGCACTCAGCGCGGAGTTCCGTGGTGCTTTCATAAACGTGCCCTTTCAAACCAACGGTAAGACTCAGATCCCAAGATGGACAGCTGGTCAGATACGAGGACTGACTCCAGGGGCAGGAGCACTAGGCGGAGGACTGACTCCAGGGGCAGGAGCACTAGGCGGAGGAGACTGACTCCAGGGGCAGGAGCACTAGGCGGAGGACTGACTCCAGGGGCAGGAGCACTAGGCGGAGGAGACTGACTCCAGGGGCAGGAACGCGTGGTTACGTCCAATACTGACTCCAGGGGTGGGAGCACTTAGGAAAGTGGAGTACTGACTCTAGGGACAGCACTTGGCAAGTTGACTAGGGCAAAAAGAAGTCAAAACTACTAAGTGAATTTGTTAAGCAATTTCTGTGCCAGGCAGGTAAGCTTACGTAATTGGTAAACTAAGCTGATTTCAGAAATGGCATGTCTTAGAATTGAGGCGTGATACAACTGTGATTGTTGGGGATTTTTAAGGCAGGTCTTTGCCTTACATCCAGCTCTTTCCCTGTACGTAAGAGTTTGGTGGCAGAGACCTTTGGAATTCTATATATGGAAGTTTTAAGTGCAGGACTACTTGGCAAACATTGCTGGAAACTCAGTGGGGTCGGGGCATCTTCTCCCCAACTCCATGTCTTCTCTGTCCCAGGGATGTTTGTGAAGGCACCACCTTGTCCCCCAACTCCCTCATGCAGAACTGACAAGCCACACCCATGGGCAGAGGACACATGATGTTGGAGCACCAGGGAGACCAACAGCTAATCTTGCACCAAGCTGGACTTTTTAAAAAGATTCCTGTAATAGAATGTTTGTACTTTAGAAACAAGACTGTGGCATCCCCACTCCTTGGTTTGTGGGGGAAATGCACGCTGGAACTCACCAGAAAGTCTGACGCTAGAAGGGAAGATAGATTTAATCCATGGAGGGTAATGATGTACATTAAATTCTAAAATACGAGAGGTCAGAGACAGGTGTGGTAGTACACACCTGGATTCCCAGAACTCAAGAAGCTGGGGCAGGAGGATTGCCATGAGTTAGGTCAATCTGGGCCACAGAATGAGATCCTTTCTCAAAAGCAGAAACAGGAAAAGCAAAGGGAAAGAAAAAGATAAAGGAGAAGTTAACAGCTGTGTGGTGACTTGTGCCTGCAATCCCAGCACTTAGGAGTGTGAGACAGGAGGACTGTCGCAAGCTTAGCCTGGGCTAGAGTGAGACCCCGAGTTCAAAGGAGCTTGTCTCTTGCTGATCAGACTTCATCATCCTGGCTGTGTGGGGGATGCTGGCCGTCAGTGGAATTACACTGCAGATTCGAAGAGAACGAGGACGTCCCCTCTTCCCTCCCCACCCGTACAAGCTGTGGAAGCGAGAGAGAGAGCGCAGAGTGACGAACATCCTGGACCCCAGCCACCACGTCCCCCCCTTGACAGAGAGGCTCTGTGGCCGACTGGCACAGGTCATGGTATTCTTCCAAGAGGCTCAGCCAGCTGGAGAGAGGACTCCCCTGCTTCTGTAGACGGCCTGGGATGGTCCATGCACCTCGGCCCCAGAGTTCGTGTCCATACCATGGCAGTGAAGTCCATTTTGGGGTGAGACTGATAGGTGGGTGTCTTTGTTGAAAGTCGGTAAATAACATTACCCGAGAGGGAAAGAATTCTGAGCATCGGAATGAGAAAGTGACCAAAAGATGGTGGCAGATGCTTTTTTTCCAAGTACTCAAGACTTTACCTTTGGCTTAAGTGTACAGTCAATTCATTCCATAGGACAGGCCCAGAAAAAAATACCATTCTCCTGAAGAGCCCTGGTTGTCCCCAGCCCGTGTAAACTTGTGGAGGGGATGTATTTAAGTATGATTTTGGATCTTTATTCGCCTCTGTAAGATGTGGGGTCTTGACACAGCTCCAGAATGACAGAAGGAGAGCAATCTAACTACTCAGTGGCATATCTTGGTGCCCTTTTACTTTTTTCAACACTCAGAACTCTTTATAGATGTAGTGATGTCCATTTAAATTCTACCGTCTTGTTTCTAAACGTACAATTCAGTAGGTTCCCTTTGTTTTTGCCTGTTCGTGCTTATACTATTTTATATAACTAAATTATTTGCTATTTGGAAACAGGTGAACTTTTGAAACACCAGAACTTCAATGTGGGTGATTTATTTCTGCCCCAGACGCTGGTCTTTCCCCCAGGCCTCTTCAAGTCGTGTTGACAACAGTCAACAGTAGCTAACACTGCTTTGTAGCTCTCCACCGCTGAAGCGGCGGTTGGCGCTGGTATGGTTCCGTTTGAGCCTGCTTGATTAGGACCAGCTGGGATTCTGTCAGGAGGCGCCCCTTAGTTTTGACTCTGGGGTCTCTCAAGGAAGCACCCTGATGCCCCGAGCCCCGAGCAGCTTCTGACAGGCTTGTTGGTCAGGCTGCGTGGGATTGTGGCCTATGCTGCTGTCCGGCAAACACCGAGGATCCGACGCTGCTTTAAGCTTCTCCAAAGAACAGACGGCTGAAGCTTTGGTAACTGGAAGTCTCCAGCTTTTGCTTTTAAGAATGTTTTCAGGATAAAATAACCTTTGAGAAGGATAAAGCACAATGAAAAATACAAAGTCGACCCTATTTTCACTGTCACTTCAGCAAGAAACTTTCTAACTTTTTTAAAGAGTGACTTTGGCTTCTGTCATATTCTTGTGCTCTGCCAGAGGGAGGCAGACCGTGAGCTGCTTTCTACCACTAGAATGTATGTATGTGAGGACAGGAAAACACAGCACACTTTCTTGGAAGGAGAAAAAAACTGTCTTTAAAATCCCATAACTCTTAATGAGTCGGTTTGTGTAACTTTTATATAATAAATGTTTTTTTTTTTAAAAGTTCTAAAAAGTCTCATTATTACGATGTTCCTAGAGGAAAAGTTTTTACTGACTACAGGTACGCCAAAGGAGCAAGACAAGAGACCCAGTTTGCTGCAACGGAATTACTTTTATCTGGAAAATTCAGTTCATCTTTAAAGTTCAGTTTCAGGATAACAGAAGTGAAGGAAATCCAGGGTAATGTGTTATTTTCTTTTAATTTTCATCGTGTGTCTTGTGCACTTCCTTGCACGCGTGTGCTTGAGGAAATCCTCAGATAACAATGCTCAGAGCAAAGTGTGGCACACCTTGCTCCCATCTAAATGGCTTTATAGTTTTGCACAATGAAGGTATTCATTTGATGAGTTGCTATGATGTGCTCAATGTTAGATCTATAGTAATGATCTTTTGGAACTTATGCAGGGGTGGATGGAGATGGGGTAGGGGTGCTGGGGCTCACACCCAAGTTCTTGTGTATGCTAGGTAAGCACTCCACTAGCCCCGTGTTTTGAGATACGATCTCTCTTTGTAGCTGGGGCTGGCATCCTGACTCAGCTGCATGAGTTAGAACTTAGTAATTTTACACAGTCATGGTTTCCAAGTTAATCCTCAGGTCATGGACCATTTCTAACACATGTCAAATGACTGATCTGTTAAGACATTTATTTAAAAATTTCCAAGGCCCATAACTGTCCGCACAGTAATTCTTAGGTCATGGATTTAAATGTGCCCCCCAACTTACGTGTCCCACACCCGAGTATCTCAGAATGTAATTGCAGAATATGGAGCAAGTGCCTTTTAAGAAGCTGCTAAATCAAGGCCGCTAGCTGAAACCTAATCAATATACAATCTGACTATAATGAGGAATTTAGAGAGAGAAACCTAGAGGCACGTGCTAAGACAAAGCCCTGGGAACAGCCAGCACTCAGCCTCCAGGGCTGTAGGAACACTGTTTCTGTTAAGCCTTTCTCTCCATTAAGCTTCTCTCTCTCTCTCTCTCTCCCCCCTCCCCCACCCCTTCCCTGCCTCCCTCTTTTAACAAGCCTAGCAGAACAACAGATTACTCAAATCACTTAGTAAAAATATTCTGAAGCATGGAGTAGCAGGGGAGAGGGAAGAGCAGGATTCTGTGTGGTCAGAGGACAATTTACAGAAATTGGTTTTCTCTACTATGTGGGCTCCAGGGATTGAACTCAGGTTACCAGGTTTGCACACAGGTGGTTTTTACCCACTGAACCAGCCCTATAAATCTTTTTTTTTAATTATTATTATTTATTCAACTGTGTGCATGTGTGTGTGCGTGTGTGTGTTGTGTCTGTGTATGTGTAGAACCACGGACGAATTTGCGAACCACCATGGACGCCTCCACCTCCTTCTGCCCCGGGATTCACAGGCTCTGCCCTACCAGGACCAGAAGCTCAGGCCGCCCCCGCTTCCGTCTGGCGTCTATACGTGGGATCTGGGATCCGAACTCAGGACCTTCCGCCTGCAAGGTGGAGGCTTAACCTCTGAGCCACTTTCCAGCCCCCCTACAAATCTTTTAAAACTGCTTAGCAGAAGCAGACGACAGATGTTTGCAGGAGCAGTAATAAGAAGCTACTAGCCGATTCCTAAGAAAAACAAGTGAAGATCACTGCTGATGATTAGTTTTATGGTAAGAAAAGGGTGAGGAGCTTGCCATGCAAGCATGAGGCCTGGAGGTCTCTCTGTCCCTAGAGCCAAGCAGCAGCCAGGCTGGTCGCCCATACTCAGTCCCAGTGCTAGGGATCCGGCCAGCCTAGCCGACAAGCTCTAGGCCAACGAGGTAGGGCCAGCAAGCTGGTTCAGGGCGTAAAATAAAAGCACCTGCATGCAAACCTGGTGACCTGAGTTTGATCCTCAGAGCCACATGAGGAAGGAGAGAACTGACTTTGGAAAGTTGTCCTCTGTCTCCACACGTATACAGGCCCCCCTCTCCCTAATAAGTACTGAAACAAGCTCAAAGCAGGCAGCGCCTCCTACAGAACACTCGAAGTTGTCCTGACTTCCCCATACACAGGCATCCACACACACAAGCACACGAAGCAGCACGAATGAGTGAACACGCACAAGACCAGGACACAAGGACTGCGGATGCAACTCACGGAGTAGAGCTTGCCTGGCACGCACAGGATTCTAATTCAAGCTCTACCTCCACCACGCACAAAAATTAAAATTTTTTTTGCATTTTTTTGTGTGCTCAAGTGCACCATGATGTGTATGTGAGCATGCCACGGTTTGTGTGTGTGTGTGAGTGTACATGAGCCCATCATGGTGTATGTGTGTGTTTCCATGAGCGTGTCATGGTGTGTGTGCTGTATGTGCCTGAGTCCATCATGATGTGTGGCATAAATCCATCTGTGTGTGTGTGTGTGTGTGAGAGAGAGAATGAATATGTATGTGTGTTGTGTGTGCATGAATCTGTCATGGCATGTGTGCACAAGCATACCACGTTGTATATTCAGAGACATCACAGAAAACCTGTAGGAGTCAGTGCTCTCCCACCACGTGGATTCCAGAAATCAGACTTAACAAGTTAGCTAAGCAAGTCTCTTTATTAGCTGAGCCATGTCACTGGCCCACGGACAGTTTTTAGAAAAACGAACCATCTGTTCTTAGAAACCTGTAACCCCAGCACTCCTCTGGCCAATGGGAGGAGACAGGAGATGAACAGAAGCACACATTCACAACTGTCAGAAACAGGAGGCACCGACCTCCAGAACAACATTCACTTTGATGAAAGCTGACCTCCAGGCTCCATGTGCAGTTGTGTCTCCTACACGCCCAGATTCACACACGCCCACGTGATACATTAACAAATCAACCTTAAAAAGGATGTGAGAAATGTAAGCTCTGTGCTCAAATTAACCTGGAGGTGATACCTATTTTAAGCAGTCATCTTTATTGATAAAATAGGCTCCTGTCCAGTACACAATCTCAGACACAAGTTTACAGTTCTGCTCAAAAAAAAATACAAGGGGTGGAAAACTTGCTAAAAAACAAAGTGAATTTCTTCCAACACCATGACTTTAAATTATATCCAAGAAAGCACAAAAGGGATAAAGTCATTTTTAATGGAAATAACTGCTGTCACGTCGTGTCTAGCACAGTTGCCTCAGTGAACTGCTTCTCTCTCAGCTGCTAGGGCCCGTCCTAAATGCCAATGGAAAACCTTAAAGACAGGAAAACCATTTGTCCATAAAATACTAGGTAAGGCCTCTGAATGAGAAATGTGTGTGAAGCATGGGCCATTAGCCCTTTTCTAACCAGCTTCAATCCACCTACTCATCCCAAACTTTAGACAGAAAGTTCTAAAGGGAAAAGGAGTTTACCAATATATGAAACTATACATAAAGATTATAATAAGCAATATTTTATTTGGCAAATTATATACTCAAAAGAACTATGGTGCTAATTTTAACACGGTAATATAAATGAGTATAATGTGTATATTCTATTTGGTATTTTTTTTTTTTTTTATTTTTTTTTTTTTTTTTTTTATTCAACTGTGTGCATGTGTGTGTCTGTGTGTGTCTGTGTGTGTGTGTGTCTGTGTAGAACCACGGACGAATTCGCGAACCACCATGGACGCCTCCACCTCCTTCTGCCCAGGGATTCACAGGCTCCGCCCTACCAGGACCGGAAACGCAGGCTGCCCCCGCTTCCGCCTGGCGTCTATACGTGGGATCTGGGATCCGAACTCAGGACCTTCCGCCTGCAAGGCGGAGGCTTAACCCCTGAGCCACCTCTCCAGCCCTATTTGGTATTTTTTTATTCTAATCACTCTAAAATAACATTTAGGTTTTAATTGGTGCACACATCTGTATCCTGTGGCTTTTTAAAAAATTACATATGTAAACATGGTATTTTTAATGAACGAAACAAAACAGATACTTGTAGAATCACAGGTTTTCGTCTTCCCTGTCAGGAAAAAAGAAAAACCTTGTAGTTTTTAAAGAAACGGATGAAGCTTAAAAAGAGATTCAGAATGTTCTGTTTTTAAAATCTGAATACATTCTTCCTTTCAAAACAAAAACAAAATAAAACAAAGGAGTCCAACAGCCCGAAGAATCCTGAGTTGCTGACACGACCACACCCATCTTGTTGCATGAAACACTTAATTCTCTTGTCAGCTGGATGACGTATATCATGTCCTTAAATATCAATCAGAAAAGAGAAAAAGCTTGTGTTTATTATTAACTGAGAACCAAAATTTAATCTTTCAAAGAAGTAGTTTAACCTACTAAATATGTTTGTCTTAAGACTGCCTTTCTTAGAAAGTAACATTCCTTCCCTTTCATTCCTGAAATGGTATTTCACACACATACACAAGTCGGTTACCCCTGCCATCCTATGCCATCCTGTCATAGCTGATCAGCTATGACTAAGTTGCGTTTGTGGTGCATACAGGACTGCGGTCTGTAGTTTTAAATCTGAACCATCATTGACAAGGATGCAAATGCAGGGACATAGATTGACAGCGCTAAGGTCAAGTCTTGAAGAACAGAGGCTACTTGTTAACCGACACCCCACAGAAGAGTAAGACTGAATGACGAGCTTCCGTGTCACAAAGCACAGCAAAACCTCCATCTGAAAACTGAAATGATTGTAAACACTGGGAACGTCACCAGAAGCCCGCAGCACCGAGATGCGCTTTTGTCTGCTGGTTGCTGCAGCGCCTTGCATTGATTCACCCACTACTCGTGGCTCAGTTTCTACTTCGCAACTGTTTCTTTTGCCCTCAGTCGGGTTCTGATTCACTCACTCACTTGTGGTCAGTCCAGTGAATTGGAGCCATGTGAGGCTCTGGACTTGGAAGCTGCTCAGCTCTTCCTCAGACTGAGGTCACTGCTGGTCACTAAGCCTGACAAAGACCCACTTTCTGATGTGTCGTCTTTCCGAAGGTTCAAGAATGATTCTCGAGTTATCTGAAGGATCTCTCTCAGGCCTCTGTTTTCCTGCTGTAAGGAAACACATCAATCACCATCTACACGGTGGCTCTAAGATGACGAACACATTCTAAAAGCCAGATGGAGAAAGGCGCAACAAATAGAAAAAATCAGATCCTGTAACTGGCACAAACATCTAAGTGTCCACGCAGCTAACTACTGATCTAAAAAGTATATTTACAGGGGCTGGAGAGGTGGCTCAGGGCTTAAGACTCTGCCTTGCAGGCGGAAGGTCCTGAGTTCGGATCCTAGACCCCGAGTATAGACTCTGGGCGGAAGCGGGGGCGGCCTGCGTTTCTGGTCCTGGTAAGACGGAGCCTGTGAATCCCGGGGCAGAGTAAACGAGGAGGAGGTGGAGGCGTCCGTGGTGGTTCCCGAATTCGTCCGTGGTTCTACACACACACACATATACATACATACACACACGCATACATGCACAACTGAATAATAAAAAAAATACATTTACACAGCCATTCTGAACAGGCAGCATCGGCGCACTCAGTCTCTCCCAGCACTGGCAAGTCTTCCAACACATGCAGATATAACCAAGCTGAAGACCAGAAGGGAACTGATTTTATAAACACAGCAGAGAGAGCAAGAGAGAAAGAAAGGACCCTGTAAGGCTGCAGCACGGCAGGACTTGCTGCTGCCCTCAGTGCGATCTGGGCAGCAGGGCTGGGCGAGGAGGTGACATCTTTTCCCTCTAAATAAATTACCACGGGACACTGAGACATTTAAAAACAGTTTCACGACCTCCTCATTACTGGTCTGTAAGTTCCAATGGCAAAAAGCAGGAATTAGCCTGCAAACAGCTATGCCTCTCTATTTTTGTCTGTGGCTGCCTTTGTGTTACAAGGGAAAAGCTGAGCAGATACAAGCCAAGTTTGAGTTTACAAAGTCTAAAATACTTTCCAGTCCTTTATTGACAAAGCGTCGGTCGGTCTGTGTCACACGGCTGGAGAACACTGTATGCTCAGAGAGCATTTGTTGGCTATCCATAACAGATTTCCCGACATCATTTCAAAATGAAACCTAAATTTTGTGTGTGTGCACGCAGAAAGCAGAAGTCACTCTCCCATCTTTTCTGAGAGCTAATTTCTTTACCCAGCCTGGAGGCTCACTGCTTTGACTGCCTGCCGGTCTCTGCGCCTGGCTTTCATGTAGGTGCTGAGCCCAGCCCTGAGCCGTCTCCCAAGTACCAAAATGAAATGCTTAAAGATATGAAAGTTCATTTAGCTGACTTGATTTATTCAGAATTTCTATTTTTACTACTACAAAATAAAGGTCGGGTAAAACAAGCTTTTAAAAATCTGTAGTGAAAGCAAATATTACTACTTTTCATACCAGTTGTTCCTACAAGACGAGGATTTGGAAGGTGGAGCCAGGACGATTGGGAGTTTCCGGCTAGCCTAGACTACATGAGACCGTCCAAAAAAAGGGAAACAAATAGAAACTCACACACATGAGATACATTACTGGTGATCTGTGTGCTTGCACACAGGCAGCCTGGAGCTTGCTCTGCTGTTGGATTATGGCCTCGAACCCTGGTCCTCCTGCCTGTACCTCCTACAGGTCAGGGCATCACACCTGGTGTTACTTGTGGGCTATAAAAATATTTTCCCCTGTATCATTTAGTAATAGTTTTAAAAATTACAAATTGAAGAAATACATTTATCTACCAAGGAAAACAACACAAGATTAAAAACAAAACAAAAACCAAACCAACTTTTTCAATTACTAGAGTATTTTTATGTACTGGGGATCCTCGAGTCTTGTTTTGCTACCTAAAGGGTCTCTACCGCACACTCACATGCCAGCACTCAGACCCAGAGAGTACACATATGTGGCAAGATAGCCACATTTGCTGGCTGCGTCTTTGATGGACACCTTCACCTCCACCTCCATGCACAGCTTACCTCCAGCTGGAATATTCGCTCCTGCTCCTTGCAGCCCTGCTGCTCGTCGATCTCAATGGCTCTTCGCATTACTGCCGCCATCTCAGTTATCTGGTCAACATGTGCTTGCAACTCCTGAAAGGACAGCACTGGAAGTTAGTGAAATATTTTACAACCTCATGTTTGGATGACTCTCTTCCTTTACAGAAATCTGCACTGCTGTGAATATATTCTTGCACTGCCACTTAACATGGATTTGTAACAGAACATAACAAAACTGGTTGACCCGAGTGTTTCTGAAATCAGATTTGTTAAGACGAGAACTACAGATAAACAGTACAACGTAACAAAACCCAGGAGCAAAGGCCTCCACAGCGCAGGAAAGACTGAAGGCTATTCAAGCTCGTTTATTCCCTGACATCTTCACAACTTAGTAATCTTTTCTGTATTATTCACGCCTATAAACTGACTCCAAGTCAACCCAGAACAATCCTTGTGATCAAGAACTATGTACTTTTTTATCTGTCTATCTTTAATACTTGTTAAAGAAGTATTGCTTAAGAAGAGCAGACTTCTGCTACGAAAACCATTAGGGAGCTTTTCTGCCACTGCTGAAGTAAGAATTCTAGTATAATACAAATATCCACATTTATCTGGTAGTAAATCCTGCCAATATCACTACTTTTTTTTCTTTTTGCACTCTTATCATATGCCAGGCATTATGCTAGAGCACAGTCTCTGACCTTCCTGCAAGAGCTTACAAGGAATGCAGTGAAACACATGGACACAAAGGCTTAAAAATAAATTTAAAATTTGAGAATAATCATTTTATTAATAAATAATTTCTATAGGTCATTATTCATCAGTAATGAAGGTTACTATATATTAAGAAAAAACTAAAAATATAAAATTACCCAAGTAAACATCAAGTCTTATTAAAATAGTTGCATAAATGCTATTCATAAAAAGGATTTGACCGAGAATGCACAAAGCCCACAGACTATTAAACTGAAGACATACTGGAAGAAGAAAAGAGAATTACGTCTGGTAAACTGTATTTAACACATGTGCACGTGTGTGGTTGAGGAAACGAGCTGGACACCGTCAGCCTAGGCTGACACTCCACCCCTGAGGTGTCACTCAGCTGTTTTATTATTCACCTATTTACATTCTCATGCTGCGGATTGAGGGGTGGGTGCACATGGTGTGCAATCAAGATGTATGTGTAGCCAAGCGAGCACGCGCGTGTCCATCTGTGGAGGCCCAAGGGTGACACTGGGAACCATCCTGGATTGCTTCCACCTTATTGTTTTACTCTAGGCTTTCCCAAGCTCTGCCTTCCAGGGTCAAAATGAAGCCACTGACATATTTGCCCAGCATTTTTACAGCGGTTCTGGGGATCCGAAGTCAGGTCCTTTTGCTTCTGAGGCAAAGGTTTAAACCACTGAGCCACCTGCCCCCAAAACCAAGGTAGTTACAGTACATTACATGGGACCTGGACACGTTTGACCTTAGCCACCCTCTTAGCCTCTTCTTACACCGCTGTACAGAACTCTGTGAGCATACGTAGGAAAAAGGAATCATGAAAGGTGTAACCTGCTCTCTAGCACAGCACGTTTAAAACTAGATTAAAATCCATTAAAATTAATAATTCTCAGTTGCACAAGTGACTTTTAAGTGCTCAGTCATTCACATATGGCTGAGTGCCTTCATAGAAGGTGCATAGAAGGCACCTAGGAATATATCCATCACTTCAGAGAGGTCGGCTACAGGCGTGAACTTAAGACTATGGTAGCAAAAATGACACCGAGACAAATGTCATCACATTCTGCAAAACTGAAGTCACTGAAAAGGAAAATACAGTACAGTTAAGAAAGCTAATAAAAATTTCGTTGGTTTATGATTTGGTGAGTCCTGTGGCCTAAGATTAAAGAGCATACAGGAAATCAGTAATTCTTTCCCTTTAACATGGAAGAAATTGCTACCAATCTTGGGGGGCAGAGTCTGTTCTAATAAAATCAGAACAAAACAAAACAGTACTTAGAACAGCATTTTATAAGCCCAGGGAATGGTTCGCTTACTAACTATATCTTACTAACTATACTGAGAAGAATCAGAGCTTTTAATGGGCACAAATGCAAGAACTGTCTTGACTGAAGGATAGGGTCATCTGTTTTGAAATGCTCTTTGTCTAACTCTGTAGACCTGCCTCGATGAGTTCTTAAAAAGTTCAGTGATACAGACACACTGCTGTATTTAACCATGATGCTAAACTAACTATAAGTCAGCTATTACAAAGCTAAACCTTTTAGGCCGGATGGACCAACATTTCTTAAAATCAGACTAAAACTAGTATCAAGAAAGTATCTATGAAACTCAGAAACAGGGTGTTTTTACATCAACAATAATTTCACACGATCCTAACAAAAGCACAAAACCAAGAAAGGCTAACGAAGAGCCTTTCCAATCGCCAGTTATACCCATCCCTGCACATGCCCTGCAGACAGTCGACGGCAGACTTTAAGTTTCTACTGACTGCACGGCGAGAAAAGCACACCGTTTTTTTCTGTTGATTTCATTTACTTGCTGATCTAAACTGGAAGGGAATTCAAGGGAAGGGAACTGTTTAGATGGCCCTCCCTTCCACCCGTCCCTCGAGCGGGTTGTTTGTTTAGTGTACATTCTGATTTGCTTCCAGGCGCCTCCTCTCCAGTCCATGCTGAGGTGCCTCTGGGAGGTGTCGAGACGCATCAAGGAAGAATCCTTCGGAGCTGTTACGATGCACCATGGCAATCTGCAGCACAGAGTCATTGCAACGTTAACACGGATAAATCCGTAATGTAAAACTTGAACGAGTGTTAGTTCATGCGTGTTAGCCAACTGTTTGAATGTTTGTTCTTTTAAGATTTCCAAAAAGGCGTCTGTTTAAAGACAATATTTGGAGGAACTGAGTTCTCAACTTTCTACTGACTTTTAAACGTGCACTCAAAAAGTTCTCTTGGTCCAAAATGCTGTGTGTAATTGTTACCTGTTGAGTATTCCACGAAACTATTTTCTGCTTAGTTCTATCAGAGTACAAGCACCTTGCAATCCCAGAATTCCACACGCCTATGACTTCACCATGCTTCTCTGCTTCCGCTTTCCTGCTCATGGACCCCCCTCCTGCAATAATTCAAGGTGAAATGTGACTTTCTTTCACCAACATTTCTTCAGATTCTGCTCATGAAAAGCAACGCTGCTCGATATTACCAAAGTGACGTGTTTTAGTCGCACTCTGCCTCGTGGTTATGCTTGTGTCTGTACCCGTTACACCGTGTTAGCTTCTACGTACCCTACTCCCTCCCTCATCTTGCTATTACCCATGGCAATGAACCCAAAGCAAGGTGTTAACAAATGTTTGCTTAACTAAACCCAAGCGTCTTTTTGGGAAAAATCAAAATCACAAACATTAATATGTATTAGTTAGAATTAATAACGAACAACCAAAAAGTAATTTTAGGGAGGCAAGGATCAGCACCTAGATGAATTCAACCTACAAAATGAAAATGGGAGGCACGCCTACTTTTGGAAATGTTCAACTTTGCCAATAAATCAGCGCCAATTGATGACAAGACTCGGATGTTTCTTGTTTGTTGCTTACTTGTGGTGCTGAGGGCTGAGCCCAGGGCTTCATGCATACTGAGCATATCCCTACTAACAAGCTACAGCCATACCTCACAATGGTCTGCAAAACATTTCTGTCAGGATTGCTACCAAAAAGGACTAATAAACTTTTATATATCATTTCATTTCTATAATGGCATTCTACAAGATCTTTAAAATTTCATTTTTCAACAATAAAATAAGGGAAGTTTTTAGAATTTCAACATTACATTTTCCTTACCAGTAATTTTTTTCCTTACCAAAAATTTTAGATCAATTCTTCTTTATACTTATTAAAACCCTCTTACTCGTTCATTTACCTGCTTATGTATTTATTTATACTGGGATTGAAACAGGGTCTCAGTTCAGGCTGACCTTGAACACAGATTTTATATTCAAAAGACTGTCAGTTAAATATCCAGGGATTCCACCTGGTTAGGGGATGAGTATGATAATCAGGAAATATTAAGCCAATTTTATTACTTCATTTTCTACTGATTGACACAAGCAGCAGCCATTAAGCTACCTAGTAAGTAGAGTGATCGCCCGGAGGAGCCGTTCACTACATATCTAATTATAGTAGAATAATTTCATAATACCTACAAGCTCCAAATGATAAATCTGGCAAAGGGACAGCTGGGGGAGGGGCAGACAGGAACGGAAGGGATACGAAAGTATTGCGGAAGAGAGTGATCAGAACGACTGCACACATCTATGAAAATGTCAAAGAAAAAACTAAACTTAAAAAGGAAGGAAATATTTTAAATAATTCACAATTTTAAGTAATGCAGCAATGCTTGAGAATGATAATGCATCTCACAACTCTATTTCTGACACAGCACTAGTAATGGGAGTTACTTCACTGTTACTAGGGCAGACAATGCCTAGTTTATCACAAATCAGTCTAACATTTGTCACCTACACTGGCAGTTCACCAAAGTTTAATATAAACGTGAGATCACTCTGCTTGTCTTCATGGCAGACGGCAGGAGACACTGAACACACCATAGGAAACAGACACAGGGAAGAGAGCAAGTAAGACCTGAGCAAGAAAATACTTGGGGTCTAACCACTTCGGTTCTGTCTCTAGTAATGGTTATCGACTCTAAGTAATATTGGGGGAAGGGCACAAAATTTTACAAGGCTTTTTTCCCTCTTTCCTACCCCTGTGATCACTCATTCGTAATTAGGTCACTATATGGTCTGGATAGTTGGCCTCAGTCTTCAGAAAAACAAATCCATAACTTAGTCGCTTTTAGATTTTAAATGTATTCCAGTGTTCCTATTTGCAACAGATACCATTCCACAAATTAGAATGCTTCTTCAAAACAAAAAAATCTTACAAAATAATTTTTTTTGAACAGACTTACCTTCACATTCAAAACAGTTTCTTATATAATATACACACGAACATAGATATTTTAAAGTTACCAGGGGACAAGGGGAATTAGAATAAGCTCAGCGGAAAATGACTGACAAGAAATGTAAAGAGAAAAGCAAAAAACATCCATTAAAAAGATGAGAAATTCTGTATCATATTAAAATGGCATTACGAGATTGCTGTTATTTTTTAAAAATCTGAACCCGAGTTAACCAATGGTTCCCATTTTCCCATTTCAAGATAAACGTGTAGCATGGATTACCTTGGAGTGCTGCTCCTTTAACTTCATTATTACACCTGGATCATCTTTTTTGCTAGCCATTAACAATCTAAACATTTGCTCTCGATACTTGCTCATTATAAGTTCCAAGGCGGACTGGTGTTCTTCCAGTGATGTACGCAGTTCTATCAAGAATAAGGTATTTTATTCAAATGAGTTGAGGTTACACAAAATATTCTCTTCGATAGTGTATTCATGTATTCGATAGTGTTTTAAAAATAAAGCTTGATGCACAAAGTCTGCCTTTATAGCAATGAAGGGCACCAAATGAAGCCTCTCGCTTGTTTTTTATAGTGGCCACTTTAAACTTGTTTCTTCAGAATCACTTTGACAAACATTGAAATTAAGTATCAGTAATACTCTGGGCTCAATTAAGTCAATACTTAAAGGCCACAGGGTTTACAGCTAGAGGAAAAAATAACGACACAGTTTAAGTGAGAAACGGACAGGACTATGTGTATAATGGGTGAAAGCTCCACCAGAGCAAACGCTGTAACGCAGGAAGGGGGGAGGGGAGGGGGTATAAGCGTGGATGACGTGGGAAGGAGCTGCTTGTACGACTGAGAGCAAACAACCTCTGCAGATGGGCAGAGACAACAATCTTTCAGTGAAAGATACAACCAACATTCTTAAGCAATAGTAGCAGGTAATTAATCGGATTTATTTCCCCCTTTAAAGAAAATCTCATATTATATATGTGTGTGCGTGCATGAAAGTCAGGGGACAACTTGCAGGAGCTGGTTCTCTCCTTCCTTCCACGTGGGTTAGGGGACTGAACTGTGGTCAGTCTGCACCTTTATCCACTCACTGGTCGTCTTGCCAGCCCAGAGCTCTTTGGGAACCATCAGTCTGACGCTGTGTTGAAGAGTGATGGAAGAGGAAAAAGAAACTGGACTCAAGAGGACCAGTTAGCCATGGGGCTGAAGACAGTGGGCACCTGGGTGGGAACAGAGAGAAACTGCTGTTCCACGGGAACCAAACCGGTACAAACTGGGCGCTGGGGGTCAGACACCAAGCAACACAGACGCTCACACGTGGAAAGAGCAGCAGAACATGCCGTGCAGGTGCGCAGACTAGAAATGAGATTGAAACCAACAAGTAACCTTGGATGGCTATTTTTCCATTTTGAAAATACTGACTTATTCCAAACAGCAGACTCAAGTTCTGTCTTTCAATAAAGGTTCTTGCCTTTATTCTCGTGTTGCAGTTCTCTGATCTGTCTGTTTTCTTGCTGGATTCCCATAACTAATGTAGACCGAGGCCGATGTCTTGCGACTTCATTAAGTTCTTGAATTTCTTCCTGATACTAGTGAAAAGAATAACACGTGGGAAGGTAACATATACAAATTTATATCTGATATGTGAATATAAACGCATCCTTAAAAACTTAAAAAGAAGCATCACAGGACCCAATGAACCATTCCATTTCTAAAGAATGAAGCATTCACGGCAGTGCTAGTCAAATAACTATCAACTAATGAATGGATAAACAGGATATACTGAATCTTTAAAATGCAGTTATCACTGAGTAACGAACAGAAATAAAGGACCAATACAAGCTACGACACAGATAAATTTTTTTTTTTAAGGTGTAAGGATTTTTTTTAATGTGAAATTAGGTGGAATAATTTATTATAATTAAAAGTTGTTTAAAGTCCTTGACTGTTCACTGAAGTGGTTCTTCTAGATAGTCCTGCTAGAGGAACTGATGATTAGTCCAGTTGTGCCACCACCTCTTTCAAAGATCCCAAGCGAATTAATGAGGATAACTTCAAAATCGCCATCTGACATTCAGTTCAGTTCTTGAAATCACATTCAGGATCAATTCATAGTTCTGGAGTGCTTATATTTCTCAACAAATGGGTTCTGGTCACATTTGTTCCTCAGCTCATGACACAGATAAATTTTGAAAACGTTGAGAAGCCACTTACAAAACGCTACATCCTGTATTATTCCATATATGAAATGTCTAGAATAGGTAAATTCACGGTTATCATCAGTGATTATCAAGACTGGGAAAATGAGAAGCTAGGCAGAGAGACTGCTAATATGTACGGTTTTTACCTAAGATAAGCAAGGTCCTGCATCCAATCTCCAGCACTGGGGAAAAAGTGACTTGCTTTTATATTGTGTGTGTGTGTGTGAATGTGTGTGTATGTGAATGTGTGTGCATGGCATGGTGCATATGTGAAGGGTCAGAGGACAACAACTATGTGGTTCTAGGGACTGAACTTAGGCCATCAGGGTTAGAGGCAAACACCTTTCTTTATCCACTGAGCCATCTCAAGAACCCAAAAGCAACTTTTATGATATATAAATGATAGTAATATTGATAAAAGAACATGTACAAAAATGTAAAGAGATTTTACATTTTTTTAAAAAAGACAACCTGACTTTAAAATTACCGACTGTCAAGGCATTCTTATTGGATGCTTAGCAATGAATTCTTATTGCATTTCCAGCTCTGAACTTCAGGTGTCAAACTCCTGTGTTTCTCTGCATACAGGAGTCAAGCTGGTGACAGCTGTGGAAACAGACAACTGTAGTGCACACAGCTGCAAAACAGAACGAGCCTGTTCCTGTGTGTCCATAGTTGAAAATTTTAATCAGAGGATAATTTCAGAGAGTAGCTGGGTTCTGTTGTCCATTAGAAGACTCTGTTATACATGGTAAACATAAAAAGAAGCAAAACCTGTTGTATTTGGTTTGGAATTGACAGCATTTAAATAAGCTTGTAAATATGAAATGCAGTAATTACATAGGGTAGAAAGATTTCCTTGCACCTTTTCAGTTTTTTAAAAAACGTTTATCTATTTATTTGAGAAAGAGAGACAGACAGACAGACAGACAGGCAGACAGAGACAGAGAGAAAGAGGTGCATGCTGATGATGAACAGGTGAAAAGAAAGTCAGAGGATAAACGAGTCCGGGGACTAAACGCAGGTCGCCAGCTTTGTGAACAGCTGCCTTATCCACCAAACTGTCTTTCCAGCTGTTGCACCATTAAAACAAAAAACCAATGCCATGGTTTGAAATGTGTCCCCCACAGTCTCATGTGTTTGGAAGGTAATGGCACCTTTGAGAGGCGGAGCCTTGCCGGAGGAAGGCGGTCGCAGGGGGTGGGCCTTGAGGTGGGTTAATCCCACCCTACCTCCCGAAAATCTGCTCTTACAGCAGGAGTCTGGCAGCTCTCAAGATGTCTACAGTGACTCAGCCTGCTTTCAGCTTCTGCCAGCCAGTCACACCAAGTCCACCATGAAAGACTCTATCTCCTTTCTGGAACTGTAACCTGAATATCTCCCTTTCTCCCTTAATTTGCTTGCCTTTGGGTGTTCTCTCTCACAGCAACAGATTAAGAGTAACTAGTATAAACTGTCTGGTTGTAGAACAGCAATCAACCAAGGGCTTTCATAAAGAAAATTAAAAGTATCTTGACATCATGCAAGACATGGGAAAATGTCTGCGTGCCAACATTAGTAAAATGTATTATCTGGTCTTTGTATTTAACGACTTCACTTAAAGTCAAATGTGCACCTCTGTTAGAAAAGAGATCAAATCCACAGGTTTTAGAATGCATCAACACATACCTACAAGCCATCTGAACACAATAAAATACAATTTAACTTAATATAAAACAAACACACATGTAGTTTGTAATTTTAGCAATGTACCATGTCAATGATGGCTTTAAAAATAAAACCACAAGCAAGAAGCTCACACCTGCTTCATTGCCTCGACACGCTTGCTGAGAGCCGTGGTCTGCTCAATGAGAGACTCGGCTGCGTCGTCGTGGTCCCTCAGCCTGTCCACAAGGGCTTTGGCGTCAGCAAGGGCCTTCTCAATTGTGCAACTCATTTCTAAGGAGACACAGAAAATGAAAATTAAGACGCAAAACAAAGTCAACACATCACCACATTTTTAGATTCACATCCACAAAGATATCCTTTTCAAGCTTCACTTGTTCTCAGACGTATTATAGGAAAACTCAGGTATGGCTGGCAAGAATGACACACATCTGCAGGTGACTTGACTGCTCACAAGCACACAGCTCCATCCTCGAGGATGGCCTCTACGAGTCATGCCATGTCATAGGACAGCATCTACTTGGAGGAACTTCTGCTTCTTATATAGAATCGCACTGCACTTTCCTTAGTGGAGGGGGAACTGTTTCAATACGGATAGGAAATTTTCACTATGTTTTATGAGGAGCTAAAGAGGATTTCTAAACGACCGAGACAGAAGTATCTAGCATCACCTTTTCTTTTTTTCCCCCAACAAAAACCCAAAGTAAGGTATACAGATGCATTCTGAGATCACCAAGGGGAGCACTGGAAAGCAACAAAAGAAACACTGGATCTTATGAAAGTCAGGAACTGGGGACAGATGGAGAAACACCCATGCTGGGCAGCTGCATGGGGAGGGAGTCTCCTCTCTGTAAGGCAGGGGCATGAAAGAGAGTTCTGGCAAGCTGTGCACAGAGCTGGCTCCACCACTGTTAGCAAGGTCCATCTTCGGGGCTTGCAGCCCACTTAGGCAACCACCCTAAAAACCTGCAGAGCAGCGTGGCAGCAGAGAGGAATGTGATGGACAGATGTGTGTCTCGTCCTCATCCAACCATGTTATTCTGACAAGGTCATAATATGGAGAAAACTACTTCAAGAAAGAGTTTTCTGGAAAAAGGACATGTCTTATTTAGAAATAAATATTAAAAAATATGGGGATTGTCAGCCCTAAACCTGCTCTCTGGAAAATGACACATTAACATCTAAATGGGCAATTGCTAGGTGCTAGGGGTCCCTCCCTATGTAAATTAAGTTTTGCCTCTGGCAGGCAAATTCCTTCCTCTGGGAACTGAGTTTTCCTCCTATCTGTTCTTACATCCCCCCCCCAAAGTACCTTCTCTATGTACTTGACATATGTAGACCAGGTAAATCTGCTTTGAAGTATTCACTGTCTGTTTCCTTTTAACAACTAAGTGTCAAACCTGTTCTTTTAACTTTACCTGGAGACGTCCTGTCTGGTCCCACACAAGTAAATGTCACTTGTGCCCTTCCTTTGTTACCTGGAATGAATACGTTTTACATAATCCTGCAAGGAATTTGGACCTGCTCTTCTTTGATGTTTCCTTATGTACATAGGGACACATTCTCTGCCCTCTACCTTAGATTTACTAAAATATATAAACTCTGCTAAAACTTCAATAAAGGAGTTCAGATGCACTCAGCCTGGAGCTGTGTGTCTGTTCTTCACCTCCACCCACTCCTTGTGCACCTAGTGGGATCCTGGATCCAGGCTGCAGCCAGACCGCAGCAGATGTGCAACTCCCCCAGACAGGAACACAGAAAATATGAAGGGAAAGATCCTAATTTTCCAGTAACGGATTCCAAAAAAAATGCAAACTGGTGAAACAATGGATAAAAAACTTGGAAGAGGGGTAGCAGGATGCTCAGTATAAGGGGCTTGTTTTGACAGTATGGCACCCCGGGACTCACTCCGGGAAGGCCGTAAGGTGGCCAGAGAGAAAACAACTGACCTCCATGTGAATGCTGCAGCACCTGTCCGCATGCAAACATCACTCCTTAGTAAATAATCCAGCAGAATCAGTTGAAGACCTCACTGGGCCCAAGAGAATACAGACAAAGCAAGATAGGAACAAGAAGTTTAGCAAGGAGAGATTCTGAAAGAATGAAACAGAAACCTTGGAAATGAAGAGCTCAGTAAGTTGAATACTCATCAGAAAATGTCAACCATGGACTAGATCAGGCACAAGAAGGAATATATGAACTTAAAGACAGATCTTTGGAAATACTACTGTCGCAGTTCGCCTGCATGGTTGCTGATAAACGACCATCGCACAGCTTCAGGGAGCAAGTTTACTTTCTTTCGACAAATCCAGTTACAGTTCTCAGTCCAGCTTGACAGGGAGCACAGGAACCAACACCAGGGCCACACCATCACCACATAATGGCTGAGAGATGGACACTCCTTACTTGCCAGACCAACATGTCTAGCCAAGTGTACAAAAATTCTCTCTACCAGCTTTCTGAATTTTACTCCAGGGCCTAATCCCACCCACCATGGGCTGGGCCTTCCCCATCAGCCAGACAATCTCCTGAAGGTTTGCTCTGGGCTTAACCCAACCACTAATTCTCCACAAATGTGCTCAGAGCTTAAACCCTCAACAGTCAAGTTGACACCTGTGCCTAACTGACAATTACAGACCAAGAAAAAGAAAAAGAAAATCCAAGAAAGAATGAAGATGAAACTGAGGTCTTTGAGATCCTTTAAATTTATTTCATTTTTCAAAACTTTTTGTTTATTGCGTGTGTTTGTTTGTGTGTGTGTATCAGAGGGCACTGTGTGTCTCTGTGGAGGTCCAAGGATGACTTTGAGAATCATTTTAGATTCTTTAACCACCTTTTTTGCTTTCCTCTGGGATTTCCCAGGCTCTGCCCAATAAGGCCAGAAGTTGCCATTTCCGCCTGGCATTTTTACATGGGACCTGGGATCTGGCCTCAGGAGGTACCTCTCCAGTCCAATTCTTTTTAATTAATTTATTTGAAGGGGAGAAAGAGGGTAGGGAAGAAATAAGAGGAGAGAGGAGAAGAGGGACGGAGAAACAGAAAGTGATCGCACACAAAAGGTGGCCAAGCAGATGCCACAGAGGACCTGCACAAGGGGAGAACTTTCAGAAGTTTGTTTTCTGTTTGTACTATGTAGGCTTCTGGGGATTAAACGCAGGTAGCCAGGTTTTCAAGCAGCACTTGTTACCCACTGAGTCATCTCGCTAGCTCCAGGGACAACTTAAAATGATTCAATACCTGCGTCACTGATAGGGCAGAAAACAGCGATTGATAACAGAAAACTCCCCAAATCTCAGAAAAGACCTAGACATCATGTACAGGAGAACTCCAAAGAGACAAGATCAGGAAAAAAAACTTCACCATGACATAGTCGCCAGTTGCCCAGCCAGCAGGAAAGAAAAAACTTTTAGAACTGAAAGAGAAAAGCACCAAAGTTGTGTTTATATGTCTCCTCATCAGACTGACAGCAATGGTCTGTCAGGAAAGATCTAGGCCAAAAAATTGCAAGGCTATACCAAGTACTGAGAGAAAATAACTGCCAACTAAGGTTACCACAGCCAGCAGGTTGGCCTTCAGAAAAGGAGAACATAAACATTTTTCAAATTAAACAAAACCAAAGTGACAGCACCAGCAGCAGTGCCTTACAAGAGATGCCTAAGGCAGTCTTCGAGCCACAAGTGAAAGGAAGGCAGCTGCCATCAAACTAGCATGCAAGGCATCCATCCCCTTGGAGAAGCAGACACTTAAGACAGGAAGCAAGCAAATATCCCTAGCGACAAAAAACCAGCCAAACCACAAAGACAAAGGAAAAAACAGAGAACCTTCAAAACAACATGTACATTCTTCCATTAGCCCACAGAATGAATGTTGAACAGACTATAGATCAGGTCACAAAATCTTAACTAAAAAATAGAAAAGAGGCCCTGGAGAGGTGGCTCAGGGGTTAAGCCTCTGCCTTGCAGGCGGAAGGTCCTGAGTTTGGATCCCAGATCCCATGTACAGTCGTCAGGGGGAAGCAGGGGCGGCCTGCGGTTCTGGTCCTGGTAGGGCGGAGCCTGTGAATCCTGGGGCAGAAGGTGGAGGTGGTCCATGGTGGCTCGCGAATTCGTCCGTGGTTCTACACATACACAGACACACACACACACACTCACAGACACACACACGCGCATGCACATACACACGCACATGCGCACAGTTGAATAAATAATAATAAAAAATTAAAAAAAAAAGACACCCCCCCATTTTCCCTCTCTGATTACAATGTAATGAAACTAGAAGCTAAGAAAAGAAACTTTAGACATTATCCAACTCATGGTAATAGTGCAATACATTTTTGAATGAACAGTAGGTCACTCAAAAATCAATTCAGGAATTAATTTCTTGAAGTGAAAATGGAAACATTACCCACTAAAACTTACAGGATGCAATGAGTGCTACATAAATAGAAAACTCAAATAACCTAATGGTTCTACTGGAAGGATGTAGAAATTCAAAAAATTGTACAAGAAAGGAAATAAAGATCAAAGCAGAAAGAGAGACTCTTAGAAAGATCAGGGCTGGGAGTACCTTTCTTGCACACACAGATTCAATCCCTACTGCTACAGAAAACAACAAATACAGGGGCTGGAGAGGTGGCTCAGGGGTTAAGCCTCTGCCTTGCAGGCAGGAGGTCCTGAGTTCAGATCCTAGACAGCACGTAGAGATGCGGGGCAGAAATGAGGGAGGGTGGCCTGCGTTTCTGGTCCTGGTAGGGCGGAGCCTGTGATTCCCGGGGCAGAGTAAACAAGGAGGAGGTGGAGGCATCCATGGTGGTTCCCGAATTCCTCCGTGGTTCTACACATACACATACATATACACAGGAGCACACATGCATACACGCACAATTGAATAAATAATAAATTAAAAAAAAGAAAAAAATTATTTATAAAACAACAAATAGAAAAGATTAATAAAAGGGTTGGTTCTCTGAAATGAAAAAGACAAACTATTATATAGACTAAATGATAAGAAAAGAAGACACACAGAAATAAAGGTAGACACACAAGAGGTGCCTAAGGGAGTCGTCTTAAATTACCAAAATGCAAAGGATCATGAGGATTATTTTGAGAAAATACATGCCAACAAATACCAAATGTCAAAGGAATGGACACATTTTTAGACACACATGACAAAAGCTGAACCAAGAAGACAAAAACACCTCACTAGGCCAATTACAAGGAATGAACTTGTATCATTAATAAAAACACTCCCAACCAAGAGAAGCTCTGGAACAGATGACACCGAATTTTACCAAACCTAAAGAGCAAACATCAACAGGACTTAAACTATTCCACAAAATTGAAAGGGAGGGGAACCAGACATGGACCAAAACAGAACTTCCAGAAATAAATCTGTGCACCCAGTCAAGTGACTCTTGACAAAGGCACCAAAATACACACCGGAGAAAATACAGCCTTGCCAACAACAAATAGTGCTGGGAAACCTAAATATGTCTAAATATGTGTCTAAAAATTTGTCCATTCCTTTGACATATATCTCACTCAGTAAAAAAAAACCGACTCAAAATGGTTCAAACCCTAATGTAATAAGATCTGAAGGTCTGAAAGTACTAGAAGAAAACGGGGAAACACTTCAAATACTGAAACAGACAATGCTTTTTGTATAGGCCCCCAAAACGCAGGGAAGCAGTAACTGACAAGTGGGTTACAAACGGTTAATTCTGCATACTAAGAGAAACAATCTACAATAACAAACTACCTATGGAACGGGAAAAAGTACCTGCCTCTGCCGGCTATTCACCTGATAGAGGGTTAATATCCAGAAAGACACAATGAACTCAAAAAACTCAATAAAAAGGCAAGTGATCCAATTAAGATGGGCAAATTTTTGGAACAGAATATACAAATGGCTAATAAATACAGAAGCAAATGTTCAATCTGATTAGCAATAGGAAAATACCAGTCCAAACAATGCCATGCTGCCTCACCCAATTATAACAGCTACATCAAAAACCACCAGAAAGTGCTGATGAGGAGGGTGGAGAAAAGGACTACTTGTGCAGGGCCGCTGAGAAGTAATACAACTTGTAGGGAGCCAAGTATGGGAGTGTAACAAAAACCAGAGAGAACTTCTCCAGCATCATCCCAACTCCATCTCGACAGGTGCAAAGTATGTGACATGTAAGTCGCTCTATTCCTCAAAACTGCTTACTTGTTTTGACCCTTCTTTCCAGGCGAAGTCAACCGGCAGGACCCTCACTCAGAGCTCTGAAGAATACAAGTCAACTGCCAGGCAGCAATTTTAATTAATTCAGAGCAGTAGCTTTCTGAATTCTAATAGCTTATGTTGATATTTAATCAACAAGACAAAGGTTATTTCTTATTTCCAATAAAAAAATAGATTCAGGGATTCCAAATAAAATGAGCCAAATGACACAGCCACACAAAAACAAAACAGAATGCTTACTTAGCTTTGAGTCCTGAGCCAACGCGGCCTCCACAACCCAGTATGTTCATGTTACAAAAACTTTTGGGGCTGAGAAAAAAATTTCCTGATCCTACACCAATGGAATTTTCAAGATACTAAATCTTTTGTTGCAAGCCAGCCTCACAGAATAACTTGGAATACATATGAACAATAATTTTTCAAATATTTAAATGTTTTTCATATAATACGATTAGCAGCCATTTAAATTATACATCAGTTACACAACGGATGCTTATGGTAGGCTTTTTAAAATTACGAAACTTTGAAAATATTCTCTAGTTTGCAGAAACACCAGCCACACTGTACATTTTAAATATCAAAACTTATCTATATAAGGGAAGAAATTATAAAATCAGTAACAAGCATAATTAACATTTCAAAACCATGACACGGTTTCTCAGAACCTGTGGACTCACTTCCGACGTGCAAAACCACAGCAGCTAAACACACGTCGAGTCTGCTCCGCCACCACTGGTGAAAGATGCGTCTCCCCTTTCGTCGAGGGAGAAACGCGGGGCAAGTCCTGCTTTCCAAGCGAGCGAGTTTCAAACTTGGAAAACCTCAACTGCACTTGGAAAAGGAAGTATTTTCAACTCGTCTCTTTGCAGCCCGTTGCAGGTAGTCATCGTCGCGCACAGTCAGTCCTCTGCAGGTGGTCGACGCTAAGAGCGAAAACCAAGTCCTCCTCTGCTCGCACCAGAACTTCCCGCGAAAGAGACGCCCCGCGCCGACGCGGGCGCCAGGCGGCCGCACCCCGCTCCGACCTTCCGCTGCTGCTTGAAACCAGCACTCGCCGCGGCGGCCACCGCCGGCCGCTCACTCCGCTTCCGGCCTCGGAGACTCAAGAGGTTCGAGCCCCGCCGGCGCGAGCCCCGCCGCTAGACCCGCGCTCTTCAGCACCGCGGGCGGATCTCGCCCTTCTCCCGCGTCCCGCCCCAACGAACCCCGCGGTCGCGTGCGCAGCGCAGAGCCGGGGAACGTGCAGAGCAGCTGCAGGGTGGCGCCGGACGCCCGCGTGCGCGGGGATGGGGGGCCGCGCCCCGCCGAGCGCAGGCGTCTCCGCCGCGAGCCGGGACGCACCCGCCGAGGGCGAAGGCGGGATCCGCGGTCAGCCCGGCGGCGCGGCGCGCGCACCGCGAAGCGCCATCCGCAGGCGGAGCCGCTGCCGTCGGGCGCCGGGGCCGGGAGCGCCGGAGAAGGGCGCTCGCTGCTCCCCCTGCGCCCCGCCCGCGGGAGCCGCTGCGCGCACGGGGGTCCCTGCGCCCCGCCCGCGGGAGGTCGCGGGCGCCGAGAAGGCAGCGGAGCAGCCACGGAAGCGGCGTCCGCGGGGAGGGGCCGCGGGCTGGGCGCACTTAGAGGGGCGTCCGCGGGGAGGGGCCGCGGGCTGGGCGCACTTAGAGGGGCGTCCGCGGGGAGGGGCCGCGGGCTCGGCGCACTTAGAGGGGCGTCCGCGGGGAGGGGCCGCGGGCTCCGCGCACCTCCAGGGCCGTCCGCGGGGTGCGGGCTGCGGGATCGAAGCTCTTCGGTGAGCCGCCGAGGGAGGAGGCTGCGACTCGCCCCCGCGCGCCTTTGCAGACTTACTTGGCTTCAGCCCGCGGGGACCCCGCGAGTTTAGGGAGTTCAGATGCGGCGCTCTCGCTCCGCCTCCTCAGAGAGCCGACGCGAACCCCGGCAGCGGCAGGGCGGCGAAAGAGTCGGCGCGCCTCGGACTCATCAACGGCCTGCGGGAAATCGGCTCCCGGAGGCTCAAGTCTCGCGAGACTTCGCTTTTCGTGTACCATGGGGCCCCGGCAAGGTGCTAGCCGCTGATTGGTGGGACGCGTAGGGGCGGAGTCATCAAAGAGCCCCTCCTTCGTGACCCGCTCCTAGACTGTCGCTAGACTTCTCGTGAAATCTCGCGTGATTTCCAGGCCCCCCCCTTCCCGGCCTGGTTGGAAGACCGAGGGCAGGTAGGGTGGATGGGTGGGTGGGTGGACGCACTGTACTGCTACGAGGCCGTGGTCGGAGATCACTCTCAGGTCGCCCGGACCATTCTTCAAGAGTAGGAAAGCTGACGGGTAGGAAATCTCGGGGAATAGGTCTTCCTTGCTGGCCCCGCCCCCTTCCGGTCCGGCCGGCGGAGCGTCGCTGAGGGGAGGGAAGATGGTGGCCTGGGCCGCGCGCTCTGCGCCCGCGCGTGCCTGAGTGTCTGCGGGTGCGCGCATGCGCGCTCCTGCGGGCTCCTGTGCTTGGCAAGCGGTGCTGCTGGGGCCGCCGGAGGGGCCGGACCGCGGCTGAGCTGTTCGCCCCCCTCCCCCGATCCCCTCGTACCATCCGGTCCCCCCCCACGCGCGTCCCTACTATACCGCCCGCGCCCGCCCGCAGCCTTCTCCGAGAGTTGAGCTGCACGGCCTCCTCGTTCCCTGCAAGACCGGGCGCGACAATCAGCGAACCCCCCGAGTGAGCGCTCCCTGTGCGCTCATCGCGTGCTTTGTACCCCCACCCGGATGGCTCAGAGAGGGCTGCGGGCGCCAGGGACGGCAGAGCGGGATCGTGGGCAGCCGCAGAGCCCTCTGCTCCGCTGCTTCCCGCGTGCTTCCCCAGTGTGCATTTGTCCGTGGAGGGTAAGGTCTGACTGGCAAGCGAAGGCGCACGCACCACACGTTCTCTTAATCCGAAAAACTTTTTTAAAAGTTTCTCCTGCCCACCAGCGTGGTGATAGCCTCTGTTTGTTCCAGGCGGTAATAGGTGTGATGTGTTGAAAGCCGAAGAGGACGTGATTTCCGGGTGCATGAGAAGACCCGACTTGTATTATGATTAGGAGGTAAGTGTTGTTTTGGGTTTTATTTTTGCTGTCAGGTTTCAGTGAGTTTTTCCTCTACCCCTTGCAAGGATCAAAAGCGTATTTGAAGCATTTACGTGTGCACTCGACCAAATACTGTTATATTTACAAATGTTTTCTCCTGGCGTCTGAAAGGTTTTTTTTTTTTTTTTTTTAAGAAAAGCAAAACAAAGCACGGAGTCATTTTGCCTGACAAGTTGGCTGCATAGAATGTGCAGCTGGCGCTTCAAGTCAACAAGCCACCTCTTCCTTTGTTGGACAGATCTCGGGGGACAGACTCCTGTTACTCCCAAATCCTCATGAAGGACACATACATTAGAAACCACTTGAGATGCTAAATGTGTGTCAGCATTTGACCAATATGCTTTCCTCCATACAGTTAAAACAAAATGAAGATTTTTTCTGAATCTCATAAAACTGTATTCGTCGTGGATCACTGTCCATACATGGCCGAGTCGTGCAGACAACATGTGGAGTTTGATATGCTGGTGAAGAATAGGACCCAAGGAATTATCCCTCTGGCCCCCATCTCCAAATCCTTATGGACTTGCTCTGTGGAGTCTTCCATGGAATATTGTAGAATAATGTACGACATATTTCCTTTCAAAAAGCTGGTGAGTGTGAGCTAAAACAAATTATTGTGAGGGATGTACTCGACAACAGTATTTATGTGAATTTGCTGTAAGTTTAACCTGTAAGGATTCAATTAAGTGTTCATAGAACTTTCCTTTAGGTTTAATATATTGTGGGTATTTATATGGGGACCAGTTATAACACCGGCTAATCGTTAGCATGTTCTCAGCTCTAACAGTCCTATAGATGTTAGGGCAATAGTCAAAGTATATAGAGCTGCTGCAGCACAGTCCCCAGACCATGCGTTGCACTGTGCGGTGTGTGCAAGCTGAGTCACATCTTGTTACTGCTGTGTTTCTGATGCAGAACTGAATTACACAGAGGTAGATCCAGGCCCTGAACCTATGCATAATGGTCGCTTGCAATTTTAGTGCATATACCCCAAACTCCTTAGCATTTAGTCATCCTAGAAATGAACTCAAGATGTTAAGAGACAACTGGGGAGCAACTTAGTGGTGGAGATTGTCCTTGGTACGCGCAAGTGTCAGAACCACTCAGGCACAAAAGTTCTTTTTTTTTAATCAGTTCAGAAATTGGTGATGAAAAGAAATTCTGAGTATTAAAATTATCTTCAGGTTTTAGTAACTCATGTTTTGTTTGGGGAATGTGATGTGGGTGGCCCATAAGAATCACTGATGCTGTGTGCAGCCTGGCCTGGGACCTAGCCAGTCCCCCAGGCTTTGGAGACCCTATCACCACTGGTCTTCTGAGAGCTCTGTCTTGTTTTGCTTTTGTTCCAGGGTGCTGGAGCTTAGAGCCAGCACTGTGCATGCTCAGCAAGCACCCTGCCCCCAGCCCACTCCTTAGCACTGTGCATGCTCAGCAAGGTCCCTGCCCCCAGCCCACTCCTTAGCACCATGCATGCTCAGCAAGCACCCTGCCCCCAGCCCACTCCTTAGCACTGTGCATGCTCAGCAAGGTCCCTGCCCCCAGCCCACTCCTTAGCACCCTGCCCCCAGCCCACTCCTTAGCACTGTGCATGCTCGGCAAGGTCCCTGCCCCCCCAGCCCACTCCTTAGCACTGTGCATGCTCAGCAAGCACCCTGCCCCCAGCCCACTCCTTAGCACTGTGCATGCTCAGCAAGCACCCTGCCCCCAGCCCACTCCTTAGCACTGTGCATGCTCAGCAAGGTCCCTGCCCCCAGCCCACTCCTTAGCACCGTGCATGCTCAGCAAGCACCCTGCCCCCAGCCCACTCCTTAGCACCGTGCATGCTCAGCAAGCACCCTGCCCCCAGCCCACTCCTTAGCACTGTGCATGCTCAGCAAGCACCCTGCCCCCAGCCCACTCCTTAGCACCCTGCCCCCAGCCCACTCCTTAGCACTGTGCATGCTCGGCAAGGTCCCTGCCCCCCCAGCCCACTCCTTAGCACTGTGCATGCTCAGCAAGCACCCTGCCCCCAGCCCACTCCTTAGCACTGTGCATGCTCAGCAAGGTCCCTGCCCCCAGCCCACTCCTTAGCACCGTGCATGCTCAGCAAGGTCCCTGCCCCCAGCCCACTCCTTAGCACTGTGCATGCTCGGCAAGCACCCTGCCCCCAGCCCACTCCTTAGCACTGTGCATGCTCGGCAAGCACCCTGCCCCCAGCCCACTCCTTAGCACTGTGCATGCTCGGCAAGCACCCTGCCCCCCCTGCCCTCTCCATAGCACCTTGCATGCTCAGCAAGCACTCTGCCCCCTAGCCTGCTCCTTTCCTTACAGTTCTTTCTTAGTGTGTTTTGCTGGGATCCAAGCATGCAGGTCATATCAATTACTTGGCTTCTATGTTCTGCATGGTCATAGTGCTGTGCAGATGGAGCTGTTGCTGCTTCCTTCAAGCTCCCTTTGGGTTTGCACCTTCAGGGTACTGTAGAGCCTTTGCATTTGCTAGTTGCTGTACTTGGAACTATGTGTCTCTGCTGCCTTTGGTCATGTGTACACTCACTTTCTGCTTCGTTCTGCACCGTCCAATCTGGAGCAGCTAACCAAGGTAGTTGTGACAGCATTTGTCATTCTCTGAAATGACCTTGTTCATTTATTGCTCATGTTTGTTACATGGCTCTGCTTTACCACACCTCTGCCCTGACATTCTGCACGCTGTGACAGAACCGTGTGATCCATCACTGGGTTGTGTCCTCACTGTCATGGTGACGCCAGCACGTGCCTTCTGAGTCCAGAGTGAAGGAAGCAAGCACTTTCTGGTTCTGGAAACATACTGTTATGTTTCAAGGTGAGGGTGATTGGGGTTTTCATTGTTTCTTTGGCTTCTATTAGGTGAATTTCATTGTGAGCGACTCTGGAGCACATGTTTTAAATTCTTGGACTCAAGAGGACCAGAATTTACAGGAGGTATGGTCACCTTTTGAGGTGCGCCTGGTTTTGAAAATTATCTAAATATGGTAATACTTTTAAAAAGTGATTTAAATGTATCCATGTAATATCTGTTCATGTCTAAAATCTCAAGTTACATCAAAAGAACAGCAGCTGTTTCCGCCCTTCCACTCAGCCCCACGCTCAGCTTGAGTTGTTGTTTACTTGCACATTAGATGTCATTTCTGAATAGCATGCTTTGCTTATTGAATTCTTGACTTAAACTTTATCATTATTGTTCTTAATGATTTACTCTTTTTTTTTTTTTTATCCTCCCTTGTTTTCTCAAAATGATTTTAACAAAATTTCTGGATCGTTCTGATTCTGATTCTTGCCTTTGTAACGTCAGGAAAGCATTATTCACTGCTGTGGCAAATATTGTTTGTGATTATTTATTTGTACAATTTTTTTTTTAATTTTTGACATTTGTCATTTTCTTCTTCCCTTGTGTCTATTTACTTTTCTCAGTATCTGTCCTCATGTCTCGCAAAGCTGCTCAGTCATGAGTAGCAGGCAGTGTAGCAATGCATTCACTCTGGGAAGACTTGGAGCGGGGTAGGCCCTGGCCACTGTCTGGGCCTCCACAGCTAGCAGTTCTCTGTTGCAGATCACATTTTTCTGTTAAGTAATCTTTGAATAGATTAATTTTTTTCTCTTTCTTTGGAAGTCTGTGTAACCACTAAAATTCCTGTAAATCTGTGAACCTGGTACTCTTCTCTGAGTGAGACACAGTCGAAGTCGATCAACTTAAGAGAGAAAAAGATTTATTCAGCTTACGATTCCAGAGGGGAGATGCAGTCCATTATGGCAGGAAAGGCTGTTGGCTGCAGCTCACCAAGAAGACTGAGCTGCAGAGTGCCAGAGCAGACTTCTCCCTGGAATGGGGCTAACTAACCTCCGGGCTCACCTCCACCTTCTTCCAGCAAGGCTCCACCTCCTGGAGGTGCCATGATTTAAGCACATGAGCCTCTTGGGGACACCTCGAATTTCAAACCATGACACTTAATTTACCTTTATTGATATTTCGAGTGTAGAAATTCCATGTTAGAAATAGCTTTCTGTGTTTTAGCTTCTGTTATTGCTATTCAAGAAGTTACAGTATCATTTGTCTTTCTAATTTTCAAAAACTGTAAGGATCTTTTTCTTCATTTGAAATTTTTCAGTAATGTACATTAGTGGTCTTTGCTAATTTGTTGGGTTGAGACTTTCAATCTTTAGGACATCCATGTTGTACTTTGATTATGTTTTTGTGTCTGTGTTTTTCTAGAATACTTGTAGTGGACGTTGAATCTCTTGGTTAAATTCTTACTGTTCTTATGGAGCATCTTGTTATTTGCCTTTCTGAAAACTCTTCACTCTTTTTAATTACTGTTTTGTCCCCAACAGTAACAGTATCTACTACTGGGCACGTGAAGCATGGCGAGAGCTTCAAGGAACTAAACATTTCATTCTGAAGTTTAAACGGCTGCACGTGCCTGTGTGTGCGTGTGTGTGTGTGTGTGCGCGCATGCGTGTAGAACCATAGGCGAACTCAGGAATCACCATGGACCGCCTCCACCTCCTCCTTGTTTACTTTGCCCCGGGATTCACAGGCTCTGCCCTACCAGGAGCAGAAATGCAGGCTCTTCTATAGGTGGGGTCTAGGATCCGAACTCAGGACCTTCCACCTGCAAGGCAGAGGCTTAACCCCTGAGCCACCTCTCCAGCCCCTGAAAACTCTTCACTCTTGAATTGGAGTTTTGTTTTATTTTATAGTATTTTTAATTTCCAAGAATTTGTCCTTTTATGTTGATTGTCTCATCTTTGTCAGGTCCTTTTCTTGTTTTACAGTAGTATTTTTGCGATCAAAAGTTATTAATTACAATTTATTTCAAGTTCTGCTTTGATCCCTCTGTATTGTCCGAGTTCTTTTCATATCAAGATTTTCCTTAAACACCTGCTGACATCTCTTACACAGCTGTTTTCCACTAAGACATTAAATAGCAGAGTGCATGATCTTCAGGTTGTGGGAAGATGAAGCTGACCCAGCTTCTCTTGGTGTAAGCCACTTTCGTTGAGGAACTCCAGATGTCCATCCGCAGATCTCTCTGGGACTGTGCAGGGTCTCCAGAGAACTTTCACTCTTGCACGTGTGTGCTGTGGTTGTCACTTCACTCCTGCACATGTTGTGGTTGTCACTTCACTCTTGCACATGTGGTTGTCAGTTCACTCTTGCACGTGTGTGTTGTGGTTGTCAGCTTTCTGGAGAACAGGGAAGGCAGGTTCTACCACTCCTGAGTAGACTTTCTTATTGTGTTTGTTGAGTCTTTCTGGTTTTGGTCTAGCATGTTTTTCCCCGCCGTAGGTGTTACCAGCCAGGCACGTGCAGCCGTTTAAACTTCAGAATGAAATGTTTAGTTCCTTGAAGCTCTCGCCATGCTTCACGTGCCCAGTAGTAGATACTGTTACTGTTGGGGACAAAACAGACTATTCCAGTGCTTCCGAAAGCGTCGCTGGCCGGCACCAATCCAGTACCTTCCCTTACTCTACTCCCTGACTCACGAAGCCATTCATCTGCTTGTGTTGACTTCTCTATTCTGGTCTTTCCATGTGGTGGGAACCATACAGTTTGTGCCCTTTGGTGACTGGCTTTTTTGACTAAAATGCAAAGTGTGTGTGTGTATATGTGTGTGTGTGTGTGTCCCTGTGGAGAACCAAGGGTGACTTCGGGAATCATCTTAGATTGCTTCCTCCTCCTTGCTTTGCTTGCTCTGGGATTTCCCAGGCTCCACTCACTCATCATGGCCAAAAATGCAGGCACGGCAGTTTCTGCCTGGCGTTTTTACGTGGGTCCTGAGATCCAAGCTTTTAATACCTTCTGATTTCGAGGCAGAGTCTTAACCCCTGAGCCGTGTCTCCAGCCCTAGCATTTGCATTTTTGAGGCTCATCCGTGGCATAGTCTACAGTACTTCATTCCTTTTTATTACTGAAGAGTTTTGTTCCGTGGATATATCTCATTTTGTTTAGCTCTTGGCTGGTGGGCATTTGCATTATTGGCACCTGTGAGCTGTTAGGAATATGCTATTATACACACCTTTGTCCAGTTTTCATGTGAATATCATGCTTTCATTCTTTTCAGATATGCACGTGGAATTGCTTGATAATTTGATGACCTTTATTTGCCACAGTGTTGCTTTACCTTGTACATTCCTCCCAGCATGCCCTTGTCTGTGCTTGTGACTGGGTTCTGATTCCAGATATCTAGTGGGTAGTGCTCCCTGTCGTTGATGTTGTCAATTATGTTTCAGGAATGAGTTTTTATGTTTTTATGTTTCAGCTGCTGAGAGTCTCCCTTCGTCTGTGTGTGTTCATGGGCATAATGCACGTTCAGATCTTTGCCCATTTTAAAATTTGCTTTTTCAATACTAAGATGTAGCAATTCTTTATATATTTTGGATAAAAGTCCCTTACCAAATCTGTGATTTTTATATATGCTCCAGTTCTTTGAATTCTGTCTCCATTTCTTGATGGTACCTTCTCTCTCTATCTTCTTAAAACTTCTCTTTTTATTTTTTTTCAACAAGATCTGTGTAGTACAGACTTAGATGAAACAGACTTCCTGCTTCCTGAGTATAGAACCTCTTGTCAAATACAAGATTTTAGATTTAGCTTCGTTTACTTCTGGTTAGTTCACTGATTGACCTTGAGCTATTTGTGTGTGTGTGTGTGTGTGTGTGTGTGTGTGTGTAGAGGCAGACAGAGGTGAAGTAAAGGTACAACTTTTTTTTTTGCATCTGACTGTCCAGTTGTCTTGTTACTATTGTGCTGTTGTTGCTAAAGATAGTGTTCTGTGCCCTGCTGAACAATCTCAGTGTGCTATTGAATATCAGTTGGCTATAGATAATCTCTCTTCCATTGGTCTACATGTCTGTGTTTTGTTTTGGAGATAGGATCTCATGTTGCTAGGCTGGCCTTGAATTTGCTGTGATGCCAGCTATGATTTAACTCCTGATCCTCCTGCCTCCACTTCTGGTGCTCTGGGATTACAGGTGTACATAAATGTACCCATCAGGCTTTACTGCCATCTGATCCAAGAGTCAGTTTTATAGACATCTGGAGAGACATCAGCTAAGATTCTGATGAGAATTGTACTGTTGGTCAGTCTGGGTGATATTGCCATGGGAATGTTTTCTATTTGTTTAGATCTTTAGTTTTTCATCGTATTTTCCATTTACTAAATTAAATTTATTCCTAATTTTTTTTCTTTTGTGGTTATTCTGTGTTTTCTTGATTTCTTTTTTGGATCATTCATTTTTTAAGTACGTGGAAATGCAGTTAATTTTGGTGTTTTGCAACTTGGCTGAGTTTGTTTTCTTGGCAATTCTGGGTATTCACTCATGGTAGACAAGCATTCTGCCACTGAGGTACAGCCCAGCCTTCTGTTTATTAATTTCAGTGGATTTGTAGTAGATTCCTTAGGATTACTATTATTTTTTATTTTAATTTGTGTATGTGTGTCAAGGGGCACTATGTATCTCTGTGGAGGACCAAGGGTGACTTCGGGAATCATCCCGGATTGTTTCTCCTTTTTTTCTGGGGTTTCCCAGACTGTGCCCACCAGGGCTGGAAGTGCAGGCCACCACTGGTAGTTTTCAACCTGGCGTTTTTACATGGGACTTGGGATCTGAACTCAGGAACTTCTGCTTGTGAGGCAGTTCTTAACCCCTGAGCCATCTTTCCAGCCCTCTTTAGGAATTTCTGTATACAAGGTTATTTCATCTGCAACACAGGGATAGTTCTACTACTTGTCTTACAATCTGATTCCTTATATTTCTATTTCTTTCCTAATTGTCCTGACTACAACCTCTAGCTCAGTGTTGAGTGACGTCCTGGTTTGTGTCTACTATTAGGATGACCCCCTCAGTCTGTCACCGTTAAGCTTGAGGTTTTCTGTGGGTTTTTCCTGGGTGTCCTTTATCTTACTAAGGAAGTCTAGTTCATTGATTTTTGTCTGGATTTTGTCAAAACTCATTTACATAGGTGAATATGTGTTTTTTGTTTCTTTTTCTGTGATGTGTTTTCCATTGGTTGATTTCTGATTGCTGGTGGTTTGCTGGTATAATAATGTCAAAGGTGTTTGCATCTACATTTTAAAGAAACATCGCTTTGCATTCCCTTGGGGTGCTTTTATGAGCTTGTCACATTTTGTCAGCATGGTTGTTCTTCCTTTCGTTCAGCTAATGGCAGCACTAGCTGCCGTGGGGCCCCCTAACCCCCGGGCAGATCCAGAATGCTGCAGTATTCTTCATGGCCTCGTTGCAGCAGTGGAAACCCTTTGCAAAATCACAGAATACCAGCATGAGGCTCGCACCTTACTCATGGAGAATGCAGAGAGGGTTGGAAATAGAGGACGGATAATCTGCATTACCAATGCAAAAAGGTAGGCTGTTGATCACAGCAGTTCTTTCCCACAGGAACTTTAACTCCTGTTGTGTTTTTTATTATCTTAAAAATGAGGGAACAGCTTGCAAACATGAAACATAGTGCAAGTGGCCTTTCTGATTTTTTTTTTCCTCATTAATATTGAGGCTGCGTGTTCATTCAGTTTTCAGTTCTAAGAAAAGACTCACCTTTACGATCCTAGGCGTGCCAGAGTGTACCTGTAATCTCAGAATTTGGGAGACAGGCAGGAGGATCACCTTGTGGTCATAGCCTGTCTAGTCTATATAGTGAGCTGGAGACCCGCTAGCTTTACATAGCAAGACTCTGTCTTAAAAAAAGAAAAAAAAGTTTTATAAGTTTAGATTATCATGCAAGTTGACAGGACTTTAATTTTCTCACTAGTTTTTCAGCTAATAGTCTGAAATAGTTTTAAATGTCACTGTGGCTTTAGTTGTTTTCTTCCTGTTTATTCCTTTAAGTTTGCTGTTCAATTTTATACCACAGTGATAGTCACGTGCGAATGCTTGAAGATTGTGTGCAGGAAACAATTCATGAACACAACAAACTTGCTGCAAACTCAGACCAGTGAGTAATTTACAAGTAGAGTGATGTTCTTTAACTGTGTCATGTGTATTTTCTTGTAGCTACTGCACTAATGTTAGTGGGTTTGGTTATATGCCCTTGATTCTGTACTGATTTAGCAGAGTGGTCCAAAGCTATACATTTGATTGTAGATTTCTATTTCCCTTGTACCTTGGAATATTACTTTTTTCTCATAGGAAAACTGATCAGGGTAAATTAATGTCTAAATGTATAATACTTATTTGTTTTGGTGGCTCATCCTTATCATCTGTGTTGGAAATTGATAAAATATCTAAGTCGCGGTGGCATTTACTCCGTATGTACCAGCTCAAGTCTAACAGTTCGGTGTAAAGGCGCCACCTGGAGGACGCCACCTTGCCGAAGGGATTTCCTATCATCTGGGGAGTTCTGATGTCACAAACTGGTTATCTGAGCAGGTGCTGGAAGCTAGGAACACCCTCGTTTCCCTGTGTCTCTTTACACCTAATCACAAATGCTTCCACCTGAGCTTGCAATCTGATCCCCAGCTCCTGTTTACACTCCTGAATAAAATAATTTCAGGAAGCGTGTGGTGGGAGACCCCTCTCTGAGTCAGTGATGTCCCCCCATCTGCTTGGCCCACTGATCTTCTTATCTGTCTTGTCTCCTGTGAGTTATTCTTTGTTTCCAACAGCCCGGGGACTGTGAGTACTAACTGCATCATCTGAGATTAATTTTATTGATGTTAACTAAAACAGATTAGATGAGCATTTTTTCTTTTTTCGGTTGACATAGTTCAGTGTGTTGTTGAATTTCTTAGAAGTAATCGCCACCCAGAGGAAATAATTTTTTGTGCTCTGTTCTTGGCAGCAATATTTATTTTCCTCCAACTGACCGGTTCTTCCACGGGTGTCCTCAGTTCACTCATGACACCAGCTTCCTGGAGCTAACCATGGCACAGATTAGGAACTCAGACCCTCTCCCCCCTCAGACACCAGTCTTAAATTCAGTGAATCTGCAAGTTACTCTCATAATCTATCCACATTGATAATTCTCAGGTGCTCCTACAACCCCTTTTCCCGATCGATGGTTTGCTGTGACAACTCACAGCCGAACTGTTAACAGGATGGTTCCAGGTAGAAGCGGGAGTAGGTATTTAGGTGTGGTTTTTGAGACTCACTTGGCAAATAGTTCAGTAAGCAAGGGTTGCAACTCTGTTTTGGCCTATGTAGGTATAGTTAACAGTGGCTATCTGTAAAGCAAATGTAGAATATATGGGTTTTCATTGAACACCATAGTACTTTCTGCTTTTTTGTAGGTCTGGGAATTTCAAAATAAAAAGTTGGGGAGAAGTTTTAATATTCCTAATAATTTGTCCTTAGAAATAAATATAGGTAATGATTGGTATGCTGATTTTGTCCTTTAAAAAAAAGACCAATAACATTCAAAACATAGACACTCATACACAGGTTAGAGTTACAAAAAGTTATACTTAATTATAAGAATTTTCTCTTTATTCTTTGAACATAAAAAAGTTAAACACTTTTTGTGTCATGTAAAATTGATGCAGTTATTCATTAAGTGTTTATGTAAGCAGTTGTACACTGTTTAGCTTAGAGTGCTAACATCTGGTTGTAGTCATACACTGTTTCTGTATAAGATTTTTGCAGTTGACGTGCCTAATCTTTAGTGTATGTTTTGTATTTTAAGTGAAAAGTTTTTTTGTTAAGTCTCATGCAGATTCAAAAATGTGAGTTGGTCCTGATCCACACCTACCCAGTGGGTGAAGACAGCCTTGTCTCTGATCGCCCTAAAAAGGACGTAAGTAAAAGTGTCGGAGGAAAAGGTCATTGCGAATTAGAATTAAAGAGAGCTGAGAATGGTTAACATTAAAATGATTACATTGCCAGTATTTTGTGCTAAGAAAATATTTAGGAGTTCAAAGCAGACTTGGATGTGATACACCTGAGTGGTCAGATATGCACAGACTTGAGTGGGCTGGAGAGATGGCTCAGGGTGTAAGCCTTTGCCTCAAAAACAAAAGGACCCGAATTGAGATTCCAGATTGCACATAAAAACTCCAGGCAGAAATGGCAACTGCCTGTACTTCTGGGCCTTCAAGGTGGAGTCTAGGAAACCCCAAAGCAAAGCAAGAAGGAGGGAGACCAATCCAGGATGATTGCCAGAGTCATCCTTGGTCCTTCTCAGGCATATACAGTGCTCTCTTCTGCATACATCCACACCTATACACTGCACAAAGTAAAAAAATACAGAGATTAAATTGTTAAAAACATATTGTAGACTTGAAATCTTTTTCTGTTTCACTGTTCATATTTTTATTTTTGTAAAATATTTTATTAAATGTTTTGCAAGCTCATACACAGTTTATATTTAAAATATTTTTAATTAGTTTGTCTAGAGCCCCCAAATGCCACAGCCCATGTGTAGAGGTCAGAGGACAACTCTTGGAGTCAGTTCTCTCCCTTCACTTGCAGATAGATCTAGGATCAGACTTGGGTCATCAGGTTCACATGCATATGCCTTTACCTGTTGTTGAACTATTTCTCCAGCCCCAGTTTATGTTCTTCCTAAGTTATTTAATGAACAAATTTGAATAATTTGAAATGAAAAGATAATTTTGTTGCATAATCAGATTCCCATCATATCTTTCTCTATCAGTAGTCTGTGTTTCAAAAGACAGATTTGTCTGTGTTTTTTTTTTTTTTTAAATTTTTTAAAAATAATTTATTCAATTGTGCGTGCGTGCGTGCGTGCGTGCGTAACCCCAGGCGAATTCGGGAACCACCGTGGACCGCCTCCACCTCCTCCTTGTTTACTCTTCCTGGGATTCACAGGCTCCGCCCTACCAGGACCAGAAATGCAGGCAGCCCCTGCTTCAGCCCGGAGTCTATACGTGGGGTCTAGGATCCGAACTCAGGACCTTCTGCCTGCAAGGCAGAGGCTTAACCCCTGAGCCACCTCTCCAGCCCCGTCTATGTTGTTATAGTAAATATGTTTTAGGTTTTTATCTTGTGTTTTTAATTTATCTATGTCTATTATTACTTTAGACTATGAACTTCAATATATAAGTATTATTTTTTTGTGTGTGTACAAGTCAGAGTACACAATGTGTGTTCATATGTATTGAGGCCCAAAGTTGATAAAAGTAATTACGCTCGATTGCTCTTCCACCACATTCCTTTTTCTCTCTCTCTTTTTTTTTTTAAACAAACTCTTTTTTATTATTATTATTATTTAATTAACTGTGTGTATATGCGTGTGTATGTGCGTGCACATGTGTGTGTGTGTGTCTGTGTGTCTTTGTATGTGTAGAACCACGGACGAATTCGCGAACCACCATGGATGCCTCCACCTCCTTCTGCCCCGGGATTCCCAGGCTCCGCCCTACCAGGACCAGAAGCGCAGGCCGCCCCCGCTTCCGTCTGGCGTCTATACGTGGGATCTGGGATCCGAACTCAGGACCTTCCGCCTGCAAGGCGGAGGCTTAACCCCTGAGCCACCTCTCCAGCCCTCTTTTTCTTTTAATTAAAAATTTTTATTATTATTATTTATTCAATTGTGCATGTATGGCACACGCGCGTGCGTGCGTGTGTGTGTGTGTGTGTGTGTGTGTGTGTGTGTGTGTGTGTGTGTAACCATGGATAAATTCGGGAACCACCATGAACCACCTCCATCTCCTCCTTGTTTATTCTGCCCTACCAGGACCAGAAACGCAGGCCCAGCGTCTACACGTGGGGTCTAGGCTCCGAACTCAGGACCTTGTGCCTGCAAGGCAGAGGCTTAACCCCTGAGCCACCTCTCCAGCCGCTCCCCACCACCACATTCTTTTAAGACTAAGTTTCTAATTAAACCCATAGCTCCTCAAAGGGCTAGTCTGACTAGTGAGCTTACTCTGGGGATTCCTGGGCTCTGCCTTCCAAGGGTGGAAGTACAGGTGAGCCACCATACCCGTCAATCATTTTTCTTGGGATCTGAGGATCCGAAATCTGGTCCTTTTCCAGGCATGGTGAGTGCTGTAACAACTATGCCATCTTCCTGGGTCTGTAAATGATATTTTTAAGTCATTATCTCTGTCATTGTATTTTTAGGTGTTTATAAGCTTCCTGCTTATTTTCGGCCTCTTTTAATGCTATACGATAGTACGTTTTCCTTTGTGATAACTACACTTATTGTCCTGGAATAAGTGAAGTATTGTTATCTTCTTATATGTAACTTTTTAGTGACTTACACACACTATATCTATCTGTCTGTCTGTCTGTCTATCTATGTATCTTGTGTATATGTGTGTATATCAGAGGGATTGCTTCTACCTCCTTTTTGCTTTGCTCTGAGATTTACCAGGTTCCACCCACCAGGGCTGGAAGTACAGGCCATCACTGTTTCTACGTTTCTGCTTTGCACGTGACCTGGGATGGGAACTCAGGACCTTCTGCTTTCTAGGCAGAGTCTTAACCCCTGAGCCATCTCCAGAGCCTAACTTTTTGCAGTCTTACTGACATGTTGATGAGGCTTTTTTTGTCGTCTTCAATTTTTTTGGGGGGGGGGAATTAAGGTAGAGTTTATTAGAAAAGAGAAAGGTTGGAACTCACAGACTCCAGATGTGGAGTGCCATGAGGAGCTAGGGCGCTTCCATGAGAAGCAGAAATAAAACAGAGCTCATGGCAATAGCCCATGAGAACTCACAGTGCCTAGGCATGGAATTCATGAGGAACAAGGAACAAGTGCCATGAGGGGCTAGATTGCCTCCAAGAGAAGTAGGCAGCTGGAAACGGACTCATGGCACTAAAGGGCTGTGAGGGGCTAGATCGTCGTCTTCAATTTTTAACTACAATTTTCTCCTCTGCAAAATGAATTTTTTCGTTTGTTTTTTTGTGAGCAACTTCAAATCCATTTTGTATATTAAACAGAAATGAAAATTGTTTATGTAGAAGATTATTCTACTCTGAGTTTTAGGAGGCTAGTGACTGTATTTGTTCACTGTGGTCTTGCGCAGTGGCTCACAGTTTCTGGCCTATAGTATAGTAAACGGAAATACATGAAAAATTATTGCTGAGATAATTATCATTGTTAATTTGCGACTCTTGCCTCGCCTTGAATGCCTAAAACCAAAACTACTGAACTATTAAGTACTTGTAGTAAAGTGTTTGGCTCTGGGTTATAATGAAGTAATGCTTTGCACTTGTTTTTCTTGTGTACTTTTTGTAGTTGTCCCCAGTTTTAACCAGCGAAGTCCATAGTGTTCGAGCAGGGAGGCATCTTGCTACCAAGTTGAATATTTTAGTACAGCAGCATTTCGACTTGGCTTCAACAACTATTACAAATATTCCAATGAAGGTAGGTAGTTCTTTTTCCTGATATTTTGAAATTTCTACTTGGCTTTTTAAATACCTGCTTGACATGCATTATTCACTTTAAATGAACCTTTACTTTTCTTCCCATATCATACTTTCTGCTTTGCTAGCCTACGTTCAGTGTCTTTGACCAGGTCAGTAAATAATGACAATCAAAGATCACAGAACAAAATACCTTCTTATCTCTAGTCAGAACATGTCATTCCACATTTTTTTTACTTTAACAAAATATAATCTATTATTCTTTTCCTGAGAGCTGTGGTATTAGATTTGACCAATTTTATGTATTCTAATAGATATTTTGTTTGTGTTTTTGTTCTTACCCTCTCCACCCCAAGTATAAAGATATTTATAGCTTAATAAATCTAATTTAGGGAAAAGTAGCCCATTGCTTCCAGTCATGTTATTTTGTAGGTGAAAAACCATAAATGTGAATCCTATGATTTTTTGTTTTGTTTTGTTTTTTAGGATTAAGGTAGAGTTTAGTAGAGGAGAGAAAGAGCAGAACTCATAGACTCCAGACGTGGAATGCTATGAGGGGCAGGCATCTAAATCCTATGATTTTATCAATAATGTTTCTTAGTAATCTGTTGCTCCCTGTTCATTTTCATATTATCATCAAATTATCCTGTATCAGTAAAATGTCTGGTCATGGTAAGCTTTAGATAAGTTGTTGGTAAAACCAAGTTCATTGTATGGATTATATCTAAGATACATAGATACTAAGTTTAAAATTTCATATATATCCTTACAGCCTTTCTTTTTTTCTTTCTCCCCTCTCCCCCTTTTCTGAGACAGGATTTATATTTAGTGCATATTTATCTGGTACTCCAGATCCTTCTCCCTCAGCCTCCAGATCCTGAGATTATGGCAGACTGGCCAATTCAGCCTTTTCGAAAGTTGGCACTGCCTTGTTACGTTCCTAACTCTATTGGCTGGTTCTGTGTTATTAACTTGAAGCTTGCCCTTAGAATCTTTTTTTTTTTTTTTTAACATTTTCAAGTCACAGACTTTTTATTTGTTTGTTTATTCGTTTATTTATTTATTTGTGTGTGTGTGTGTGTGTGTGTGTGTGTGTGTGAGATCAGAGGACACTATGTATGCCTCTGGAGGCCCAAGGATGACTTCAGGAATCCTGGATTGCTTCTACCTCCGGTTTACTTCTCTCTGGAATTTCGCAGACTCTGCCCTCTAGTGTTGGAAATGCAGGCCACCTCTGTTTACACCTGGTGTTTTTATGTGGAATGAGGATCTGAACTCAGATCCTTCTGCTTGTGAGGCAGAGATTTAACCCCTGAGCCATCTCTCCAACTTCTAGAATCTTTTTTATGCAGAAGCAGTTGATAAGTAAAATAACAGTCCAGTATCAGATTTTATGAGACATAAGAAATGTAGTGTTAGTTAGGTAACATGCAACTCGCTTGTTGAACATGACCTCTGTGTGCTGCTGTTTCAAAGATGCTCTGTGCTCTTTTTAACAGTTGTTTCACTTAAATCATTTCATTTGTATTTGTATGTAAAACATATTGTCAAGCCAATACATTAGGAGTAAAAAAACACTCAAATTTAAATAACATTTGAAATGATGAAAACGATTGCATCTTTAAATAAATTACTAAGGAATTTGTCCCATTTTAGCTCAATGTATTTGACCTCATTTCATGCAAAAAGTAAAAATGAATCATTTCACTAAATTTTGCAAGCAAACTCAAGTTATTTGAAATGTCTTGAATTTTGCTTAAAGGAAGAACAACACGCTAACACTTCTGCCAATTACGATGTGGAGCTGCTTCATCACAAAGACGCACACGTCGATTTCCTGAAAAGTGGTAAGACATTTCCTGAGGCCCTTGCAGTGTGATCACCTGAGCCATTTTTCTACAGACTTTCCCGATTGTAGCACCGAGCTTCTGTGGAGCAGCACTGAGGCTGTGTGGAGTAGCACTAAGCTGTGGAGTAGCACTGAGCTTTGTGGAGCAGCACTGAGCTTCTGTGGAGCAGCACTGAGTTTTTGTGGATGAGGATGTGTGGAGTAGCACTGAGGCTCGGGAGTAGCACTGAGGCTCTGTGAAGTAGCACTGAGGCTTTGTGGAGTAGCACTGAGGTTTCTGTGGAGTAACACTGAGCTGTGGAGTAGTACTGAGGATGTGTGGAGCAGCACTGAGGCTCTGGAATAGCACTGAGACGCTGTGGAATAGTACTGGTTCTGTGGAGTAGCATTGAGGTGCCAGGCCCTTCTCCAGCTCACAGTAGCTCCGGGTCATCCATGCAGATCTGCGGTCCTCCTGCGCCCTCCTGCCACATGGCCTTGACATCTGTGAAAGCTTTTTCAGCCATTTCTCTCATTTTTGATCAATCGTAGAACTCACAGCAGTCTTCACCTCTCAAGGACCCTTTCCCATTGTCTTGGAGCAGGTCATCTCTTTCTGCTAGAAGTGCTCATAGCCCTGTTCATGTCTTCAGTGCTTTGCTTTTGATTTCACTTTCATTGTTGCATGAACACCTGTGTATTCACTCCACCGCAGGTTCCGTTGAGGCAGCAGGGTTGTCATATCTGCTTACGTGTTTATTTCCTAGAACCTCATGTTTCTCCTGAAGAAAAGGTTTAGGATCCAGTAAATATTTTAGATTCCTTAAGTCTTCTCTGAGTTTTGCATGGATGTTTCATGTTTAGTGGTATGAGCAGGCATGACGTTTGTGATGTTTGAAATTTTTGGTTTTTTGTTAGTGGTTGTCATGATAGTGATCTGAACGATTAATCAAAAATTAGAAGAGAAATTGTATATTTATTTTAATCATAGCTAGTGAACATCCTCCAGTTGGTATTTTTCCTTGGCAAATTTATAAAAAAGATGCTCTCGCACAGATCTTGTCTCTTAATGGAGCTTTTTGATAACTGGGGAGTTTAGTAATGTTTTTGTTTCTGCCGTTTCCAAGGCGACACTCACGTGGGTGGCAGTAGCAGAGAAGGTCCATTCAAAGAGACAGTCACATTAAAGTGGTGCACTCCAAGGACGAATAATATTGGTAAGTAGTCCTGTGAAGTATCGTATTTCATTGCGCTGAGGACTCAATAAGCAAGATTTTTTTTTTTTTAATTGTGGCGATATTTCTTTATCTTCTTTGAAATCAGTGTTTTCTTCTGTTTCAGAGCTACACTATTGTACCGGAGCTTATCGAATTTCACCTGTAGATGTAAATAGTAGACCTTCTTCCTGCCTTACTAATTTTCTTCTCAATGGTAATTTCATCATTGACTGGTTTTACTGCAGTTTACATATTTTAAGTGGGATCATTAGCTAGAACACAACTCTGAGAAGTCATTGCTCTAACAATTTTGCTAAGGTTTCTTGCTTTCAGCAAACTTTATTAACATACTTTTGGATAATTTAAGTCTAAGTTGATGTTTTTGGAAGCGAGATTAATATCTCGATACATTGAATGTTGATTTACTAAGTATATATAAATTGATTTTTACTTTAATACTTTTATGACTTCTAAATATTTTCAGTATCACACCATGTAATAGTTTTTAATGTATCAACTATTGGCTTCTATCCTTTAAATTCCAAAGCTCTTCTGGTAATTTTCATGATAATTTAGTCTTTGGAACTCTTGAGCTACCAAGTCTGCCTATCTTTATTGTAAGGTTAATTTCATCGTAACATTAAATACACTGTGATTATCATACTATGTTAAAAAATCCAAATTTAACAGCATTTGGCATATTGAATAGAAAGATGTTACAGTAGCTGGGTGATGGGAAAAGCGTTAACCACAGCTGGACGTGAGGAGGTGTTTGGGAACGGAACTGAGATCCCCTTCTCCCCAGACATTGTCTTAGTGTTACTAGCCTGGGACTTCAAGAGTTTTCATTTTCATTTTGAATGTCTAGGAGCAAAATTCCATGTGAACATGTCTAAGCTAAGGCTGAAATTAGATCTTTTGGCGTTAAAGTGTGGGTAAAATATGGGCTCAGTCAATAAAATGAAAGACTCCAGACTTAAACTTCAATAACAAAAGCCTGTTTGAATGTCTCTGCTGATAGCATATCTTGCTTTTTTAACAGGTCGTTCTGTTTTATTGGAACAACCACGAAAGTCAGGTTCCAAAGTCATTAGTCATATGCTCAGTAGCCACGGAGGAGAGATATTTCTGCACGTCCTTAGCAGTTGTCGGTCCATTCTAGAGGATCCACCTTCAATTAGCGAAGGTTGTGGGGGAAGAGTTACAGACTACAGGATTACAGTAAGACTTTATCTGTAAATTTCATTTTGAGTCTATCATCAGCTAGCAAGTATTGGCAGTTATTAAGTTCTTCTTACATGCTTAAGAAATAAGATTACGGAAAGAAGAGGTTTGGAGAGGAGTGCAGGGAACTGAATTTCTGTAGTCTGCTGGAAAGATGTGTCCCTCCTTCCTCTTCCATGTTATGCATTTGGCATGTAAGAGAAGTCTCTGGGTTGGGGTGGCACACCGAAAGTACAGAGTAAGGAAAACTGAGCTGATACTCTCCAGGGGATTTAATTTACACTTTAAATGCCAAACAACATTGAATGTTCTCATGTCTGCTACTTTAAAATAACATCAGCTTTTGTATTACTGAGAGGATCAGTAACCGTAACTTTTCTATTATAAAGAGAGTAATACAATTAATTGATAGTTTTTTTCATAGTAATTCTGTCCTGATTTTGGTTTTTCATTCTCTCTCCCATTTTCATACTTGGTTTTCAGTGTTGTCTGCTTTTTGATGTGGTGGTAGGAATTGAATGTGGATTTATGTGTGTAATATCCCATAAGCCACAAAGTGTTAAGCAGTTTAATTGTATTTTGGTAGGCTTTCTTAAGCCTGGTTTTTTAAGGGGAAAGGTAGTCAATATTCATTGTGGAAAACTAAGAGCATACAAACTGCTAAAAAACCCAGAAAACTACATTACCTCTAATTTCATCATTCCAAGATAAATAAATGCTGGTTAAGATTTTGATGATTTATCAAATAGCTTTTAAGTAATCAGGCTATCTTCTTTGTGGTGGGGAACAGCCAAGCTATGGGAGAGAAACGAAGCGAATGTCCTGGGTATTTAAAAATAGTGTAAGTTCGACCCCATTTGAGACGTTCTTCATTTCTATTGCCCAGAGGCCAGTTTAAAAGGGAGCGGGGCAGGTAGTGAGGTGGGGCCACTGTGAGGACAAAAGTTTTTGTTGCCTGTCCCAGGACAGAAGTGAGAGAAACAGACTGTTACATGTAACCCACACTGAAACGCTAGAAAAAGCTTCTAATTTTATCTTATTTGGTTATCATTAGGATTTTGGTGAATTTATGAGGGAAAACAGATTAACTCCTTTTCTAGACCCCAGATACAAAATCGATGGAAATCTTGAGGTCCCTTTGGAACGAGCAAAAGATCAGTTAGAAAAGCACACCCGCTACTGGCCTATGATTATCTCACAGACCACCATTTTCAACATGCAAGCGGTGAGTGCTTCTCTTCTCCTCTACCGTAGCTGTGTGGCTCACACACAAGCTTTGATGTTTGTGACCTGTGCCATTTCTCAAGCAAGAAGCACAGGTTTGCTCCAGCTAAGGACTTAGGACTGCGAGCAGACGTAATCACTAAGGTTTCTGTCACCCTGGCGCTCATTAGAGTCAGGCTCTTGCTCAATAATTTGATAACTGTTTTTCAAGACAGATTTTCTTTTCTCCCCCCACCCCCAAATCTAACAGGTAGTTCCATTAGCCAGTGTCATTGTGAAAGAATCTTTGACAGAAGAAGATGTGTTAAACTGTCAAAAAACTATTTACAACTTAGTTGATATGGAAAGAAAAAATGATCCCTTACCTATTTCTACAGTTGGTACAAGAGGAAAGGGACCTAAAAGGTAGTGCTTTCCTTAATTTTTTTCATAATCATGTTTACACATTGTTTTTTAAGATAACATATTCCATATGTACATGAGAGAGTGAGTGAGAGACAGAAAAATGTGTGTGCGCGTGTGAGTCTCTGTACACATCATAGTGATATAGGGTAGAAGACTTGGGTACTTTATAACTCGGGCTTCTGTCATTAGCTGTAAGATAAAAGAAAAGATGGGAACTGGAGAGCTGGCTCAGGAGTTAAACCTCTGCCTCATAGGCAGAAGGTTTTCAGTTTGAATTCCAGATCCATGTAAAAAACACAGGCCTGCACTTCCAGTCCTGGGAGACCCCACAGTCCCTAAGTCCCCTGGAGCCTCCACAGGCGCATAGACAGACATACTGCAAACAGAAAAAAGAGAAAGATGGACATGTTTATTTTTATTTATCAGTAACAAATAACACTTCAGTGTTATTTATTTTTATGTATTTAAACATAAAGAACATTTCTCGAGAATGTTGTTTTAAATGTTTGCTGCAGAGATGAGCAATACCGTATCATGTGGAATGAACTAGAAACCCTGGTCAGAGCCCATATCAACAACTCAGAGAAACATCAGAGAGTCTTGGAATGTCTGATGGCTTGTCGGAGCAAACCCCCAGAAGAGGAGGAACGAAAGAAACGAGGCAGAAAGAGGGAGGACAAAGAGGACAAGTCCGAGAAAGCGGTGAAAGATTATGAACAGGAAAAATCTTGGCAAGATTCAGAGAGGTGACTATGGCATGTGTAGATCACCAGGCTGTCTTTGCTATAATGTTATCAGATGCGTCTCGGGTTTAAAAAGTATGAGTTTTTCTATTAGGGCAAAAAGCTATTAATTCTTCCTAATTAGCTTCTAAATATCATATAGTGCATGATGTGGTTTATTCGTTATGAATTTCGAGAAATACAATTAGGCACTTGACCTCTGCGTCTGGTAGCGAGAGGCCAGCAGCTCGGTGACTGCAGCCAGGTGTGGACAGTGCTATCCTAGGTAAATTAGGCCCAAGTTGCCCTTTGAGCAAAGATGAAGAGTATTCACTTTTAATTTTGAAAGCATTTCTCCCGGTACTCTTGGTTTGTTATTTATATGGTGATATCAAGGTTCAATTTGTGAACTATAAACAAAAATACAATAATGTCCGTGACATGGCAGTACCTCCCACCTCCTTTCCAGAAATCAGGCAGACAGCTAGGTGAATTTATAATGGCATGTAGTAAGTCCCTTAAAAACGAAGCAGAACTTTTCGTTATGGAACGTAATGAACACACACAGCTACACAACAAATCAGTAGCCACCACCTGCCTCCAGGAGTCTTCATGCCAAGTGTCAGGGCACGTGGAATTCCCTCAGCCACGGCCTTCGCCCTTGCTCCCACAGGAATGCGTTGAAGCCAGTTCTGGATTTCATAGATAAGTAAAACAGTTTCATTCTCGGTTTTAAAAATTCACTTTTTCCTACCCTTTTAAAAAGAAAGAAGTACTTCAGTCCTGTTGACCTTCATGTGCACCTTGAAAGCGCTTTCCCCAGAGAAACTTGATAGCTCGTGACTGTCAGGCGTCTCCCTAGGCGTCGGCTGCGAGACAAGAGCTGATGGTATCTTAGCCTCATTTGTAATTTGGAACTGTGTTTGCTCTGTCACTAAAATCGTGAGGCACCCCTGAGTGATGCACTGTTCCCACCTTTTTAACGTTAGCTTTGTTGCATTCAGCCTGCATGGTTCCTGGTAAATGACCATCAAACAGCTTAAGGGAACAAGGGGTTTATTTCCTTACGACAGTGCGGTTATAGTTCTCAGTCCAGCTTGACGGGAGAGCATGAACCAACACCAGGGCCAAGGGAACTGGCCACACCATCACTGCATAACGGCTGAGAGGTGGACAGTCCTTACTTGCCAGATGAGCACGTCTGGCCAAGTGAACAGAAGGATGCCAACTCTCTCAACCAGCTGTCCGTGATTATTCCAGGGCCTGATCCCACCCACCATAGGCTGGGCCTTCCCCATCAGCTAGACAGTCTCTTGCAGGTGTGCTCTGGGTAAACTCAGCCACTAATTCAAACCCTCAACAGTCAAGTTGACATCTGTGCCTAACTGTGACAGCTTCTTGACTTTCGCTCCAGTTTTTCCTGTTTCTCAGCGGACTGACCCTGGAACTAGTGCCTTCCTACTTTGAAGAGAAAGGGAATGTGTTTAATTCTGGTTCCTGATGTTAGATTATTCTGTAAGATCAGATATGCTTTATGAAAACAGATATTGTGCAAAGATAATCATCATCAGGCAGTTTGCAGACTACACTTGAACTCCGTTTCGTTGTTTGTGTCCCTAAAGATTAAAAGGAATCTTAGAACGGGGAAAAGAAGACTTGGCCGAAGCTGAGATTATAAAGGATTCGCCCGATTCTCCAGAACCTCCAAACAAAAAGCCCCTTGTTGAAATGGATGAAACACCACTTATGGAGAAGTCAAAAGGTAAGGTACCCACGGTGATGATGATTTGTCCAGCAAGCTTTTGTTTTGTGCAGCATTAGTTAATATGTGTGTCTGAGAACTAGGCAGTAAAAATACATATTTAGCATCTTTAAAAACAAAATGTATGTGTTCTGGGCTCCCTTTCATTTCACCAGTCCCATGCCATCACAGTGTCTGCGCCGTAAGTCTTGAAGCAGGTGGTAAAGTGTCAGCATATTTGCCTCCTTTACTGCTTTGCGCCTTGTATTGCTGCTGTGAGTAGATGCTGGCAGCATCTGAGAGCTTGGCTTGAAGTTCCCAGGTGGTGACGTAATGCTGCCTTTGAGCATGCTGCTCTTCGCCCTGTCTCCACGTGCTCTTGAAAGAAGGCTGCTCTTGAATAGGATGATGTGAACGATGGAATTAAGGGTCAATTTGTAAACTTGGAAGTGTTAAGCTTTCACTTTTCTTTTCTTTTTTCTAATGTGGCACCAGGGCCTATGTCCTTACTGTCCTTGTGGAGTAACAGAATCAACACAGCCAATTCCAGAAAGCACCAGGAGTTTGCTGGACGCTTGAACTCTGTCAACAACAGAGCTGAGTTGTATCAACACCTTAAGGAGGAAAATGGGTCTGTGCTGCTTACTCTAGAAACTGGTTTGGTGAATTGTGTGGTTCCTTCATGAACACTTCTTGCTTATCGTGGCTAGCCGTTTCTACTGCTGTTATGAATCAGGCATACTTCCTTTTTCTTTAACTCGTTTTCATTTTGTGTGTGTGTGCATGTTTGTGCGTACATGTGTGTGTATCAGAGGGCACTGTGTGTTCTCGTGGAGTTCAAAGCGACTTCAGGAATCATCCTGGATTGCTTCCACTTCCTTTTTTTGCTTTGCTCTGGGATTTCCCAGGCACCTTCCATCAGGGCTAGAAGTGCAGGCCGATGCTGGTTCCACCTGGCATTTTTACGTGGGACCTGGGATCTACTGCTTTCAAGGCAGAGTCTTAACCCCGGAGCTCTCTCTCCAGCTCTCGTACATACTTCTTATGGGAGAAAAAATGAGCTGACCTGATTCTTGACACGCATGTAAGGTCCAACTTACTACTCATAATATGACAGTATTTGCCCCTTTGGGCATTATTTTTTCAATATTTATTAAGAGGAACTATTTCCACATCAAGTAAAACAATATTAAGATGTTGTAATGGAATAAATTTTAGAACTCATTATTTTAAACAATAGTTTTTAGAAGAAATTCTCCTAAAATGTATTGGTGAAAGGAATTTCTTAGGTAGAATAGAAATAAATCTTTGAGTAAATGGTGGAGACGTTTTCCTTGTTTTTTTTTAAAGAAGCTTTATTCATTTATTGTGTGTGTTTGTGTGTTGTGTGTGTGTGTATGTGTGTGTGTGTGTATGAGGGTACTGTGTGTCCCCATAAAGGCCCAAAGGTGACTTCTAGAATCATCCTCGATTGCTTCTACCTCCTTTTTGCTTCCCTCTGGAGTTTACCAGGCTCCGCCCACCAGGGCCTGAAGTATAGGCCAGTGTGGTTTCCACCTGGTATTTTACATGGGACCTGGGTTCCTTCCTCAGGACCTTCAGGAAGATACCTTCCTCTATCTCCCCCCGGCCTCCACTGGCTCCCCCCTCCCCCCGTTTTCCTTGGAGAGGGGCGAGGGGGCAAGGGGAGAGCTCTGGGGAGCAGCAGGCTGTCCTCACTCTCCTTCCTGTGCGAGGGGACTGCATGACGGGACTGCTGGACTAGCCACAGGACCCCAGCTCTCAACATCTTCCTCCCATCTTTGTTGTCAGCCTAGTGACAGGTAGTGAAGGTTTTCACTTATCACCTCATCTCCTTTCTGTTTCGTTTCAGGGTGGAGGCAGCAGACAACGGGAAAGCCAGCCGCCAGTGAGGACTAACTTGAGAGACGAAAGTATATTGCAAAAATATTTTGGACAGAATTTGGTATAAGGACTTTTACATCAAGATTGTATAGCTCTGTTGCTGGACTGGTTTTTACATTTTTAAAATATTTCAACGGACTATGTTTTTTGTACTAATTCTCAGATTGGCAAAGTAAAAAATGTACATTTGAGGTTTGTCTTCCCAAATCACGCAATTTATTTTATGGTAAAGGGTGTTCCCTTTGAAAGTGTTTTTTAAAAAACTTCTTAGGCGTCTCTGCCAAATAAAACTATTAAAATATATGAAATGCGAAACTCTTGGAATGTTATTTTAGAAAACAAAGTATTCATGCGATGGCTGACAACTAGTTTCAGGGATTTTTAGAAATTTCACCAGCACATAGATTTATATTTAATACAAGATTTTATCAGTCTATATTATAGATAGTGAATGCTTTTCTAAAAGAATATTGGTTTAATTTTACTTTGAGTTACTTTGCCTTGTGTATTCCCGTGTATAAATGTTACACATTTAAAACAGAATTTTCAGGTAATTGCCATGCATTTATATTTACTAATATTACATTTTTTTCTGCTAAAAAATAATTGTCCTTTGACTTTTTATTATTGAGAAAAAGCATAAAAGAAACTATCTTGCAGAATCAGAAGACGAAAAGGTTAGGAGGCTGTTTGCTTTCACCCTGGATAGAGTTTGGTTCCCTATGAGGTACTGTGGCTTCTACCACATGTTTTGGCAACTTTCTCCCCAGGCTGTTTCGTGTGCACGTTTGTGCTTTTGCAGAAAGATGTTACCTCAGGGTTAAGTGCTGCTTCTAGGTTTGTCACTTTTTTTCTTGGATGTTTAGAGAAGGGACAAGCATTTTGTATATATTTTATGTATACTGGAATCTTGAGTCCAAAAATCCAAGCTAACATCAGAGAGCAGGCGTGCTTTCAATTATAGTAACAGGTACTGACTAAAAGCTCATTTGCTATTGTAATTATAACTTAAGGCAAAAATTTTACCCTCCTGTACATGGTATATCTCACCAGTATACACAGTGGGCATTACAACTTCATTATTACCTACTTTTAAGTATTTAGAAGCAGCCTACAGGATGCATACTTTGCTTCTGGGGACCATCAGTTGTTTGAACTCTTCCCTACTGTACTTGTATTTCTGACTCTTTAATGAACTAAGGTGCCATTATTTCAGATCAGACAGACTACAGTATTTTATTTAAGATCATTTGTGAGAAACCAAGTGACTTGTTCTGTTATTTCTAGGACGTCTAAGCTAAAACCTCCAACATAATTGTATAATATGGGAAGCAAACATCTGATGCTAATTTGTTATGGAGGTGTTGCAAATTTCCAAATTTACAGAGTTTGGAAGCATTAAAGTTAATTTAGGAGTCCCGAATTTGCACTTAGGAAACTTTGAGTCTCTCAGGGATTTAAATAAGCATATTACAGTGAACCAAAGAATTACCATTTTCTATGCAAAAATAGAAGTGAATGTTGATAATTTTCTTTTTTTTTTTTTTTTGCATTAATCAATAGCTGCACTTTCTGCAAACTGTGGCTATGACAGTCCTGAACAAGAAGGGTTTCCTGTTTAAGCTGCAGTAACTTTTCTGACTATGGATCATTGTTCCTCCTGTGGCAGATTTTTACAGTTCCTCTAATGCATTTGGGACGACTGTCTCAAAGTAACCTGCAGCTTTCCTGACAACTCCTCGCTCTCTCTCCTGCTAAGAACTGTAGCCCTTTTCTGCTGTTTTTAAAACCTTCTGCTACTATAACCACCACTTCCACCACCAGATCCATAACCACCACCATAGGGACTGCCAGAGCTTCTTCCACCAAAACTGCCCCCCTTCATGGGTCCATAATTTGACTGCTGTTGTCCACTATAATTTCCAAAATCATTATAGTTCCCACCACCACCATAGTTACCTCCACCAAAATTTCCTCCTTCATTGTAACCATCATATCCTCCTCCACCACCACCATATCCACCACCTTGGTTTCCATATCCAGGTCCCCCACCACCATAGCCTCCTCTACTACTATAACCAGGACCACCACCATAGTTGCCACCATCACCTCCAAATCCATTATATCCACCATCACCTCCTCCATAATTACCTCTGCTGCCACCACCTCCACCACCATAGCCTCCTCTTCCACCAAAGTTCCCACCACGGCCAAAATTACCTCCGCTACCTCCAAAGTTTCCTCCACGACCCATAAAGTTGCCAGACCCACCTCCACGACCTCTTTGTGATCCAGCAGACTGCATTTCTTGTTTAGAAAGGGCCTTTTTAACTTCACAATTATGCCCATTAATAGTGTGGTATTTCTGAACAACAATTTTATCAACTGTATCATGATCATCAAAAGTTACAAAAGCAAATCCTCTCTTTTTTCCACTCTGCCTGTCTTCCATAACTTGTATGGTTTCAATTTTGCCATACTTTTCAAAGTAGTCTCTCAAATTATATTCTTCTGTATCTTCTTTAATACCACCCACAAAAATTTTCTTCACTGTTAAATGGGCACCAGGTTTTACAGAATCCTCTCTTTGGTTCCACTACACGTCCATCAACCTTGTGTGGCCGGGCACACATTGCTGCATCCACCTCTTCAACACAAGAATAAGTCACAAAACCAAAGCCCCTGGAACGTTTTGTTTGGGGGTCTCTCATCACCACACAATCTGTAAGTGTGCCCCATTTCTCGAAATGTTCTCTTAAGCTATCATCTGTAGTTTCAAAACTCAGACCACCAATGAACAGCTTCCTCAACTGCTCTGGTTCCTTTGGATCATGGCCCTCCATTTTGAGACCGGACTCGCCTCTTCCAACTCGAGTTCAATATGGGACCGAGAGGAATGTTGGTAATTTTCTGTTAAATATTTTTCTTTATGTCCTGACTGAATAGCAGCTTGTAAATTTTGAAACAAGTTCTTTGGAGAAGGGTGTTAATTTAGTGTCTGCTTAGAGGTTTCCCTATCTGTAGCATTTTTAATGCATTCTACAGCTGTTCTCTATCACGTGACAGTAAAAAGATGTGAGGAAAGAAAGGTGATGTCGAATTTCTCCCTGTGATTACGCCTGAATCAGATGGGTAGCACACAGACACTCTTTAGATTAGAAAGTGGGAAGGAAAGAAATACTGTCCTGTTTTAAAAATATAGCTGATCTTCTAGTATCCTATACTCCCTTTTATTCTACGCAGGCCCCTAGTCCTTGAGTTGATGCCTCCAGGATCCCATGGTCAGCTGAAGTCTCCTTGTAGACATTCATGGAGGAGGTGGAGATGTACCTTGTCAGAGTTAGGGTGCATGGAGGTACGTCTTGTCAGTGTTAGGGTGCATGGAGGTGCGCCTTGTCAGAGGTTAAGGCTCTCATGCAGCCGGACTGACAAGATTAACGGCACCTAGCCACAGCCAGAGAAGCTTCCTAATCCAGCCGGCGTTTCCTGCGCTGGGTGAGGCAAGGATGCTGTTTTCAGTCAGCAACCTGTCGCCCTGCTTCAGGGCAAGGCCAGACACGCATGCAGTGTGACAGTTTGACTTGTGCCCACTTTGCATTCCAGCAGCATAGCATGCAGCTTGAGTGGATGCGTCCAGTGGGCCCTCTTGGTTTAAACGTTTCTTCTCGAATGTTTGTTTGGATACCATCTAAAAGAACTGCTGTAATGTATGTGTCTGCATGCAGTGGTCGGGTGGTGCGGGTAATTGACATCACCCAAGCATACTGTGTTTCTCTCTCAAAGCCAGAAGAAATAGTTTTGAGCAGAATGCGGCAGTGTCCAGGGACTACTCTGAGTAGCTCCAGCTTGACGGCCAGGCCCACTTGAGCATCCAGAGCCAGAGGAACCTGGGGAATCCAGTTTTAACGAGCCTGTTGGAGGTGGCTTCACAGGCCTGAAGGGATTCGTTTATTGAGTTATGACTGTGGACTGGAGTCACCTGCTTCTGGTTGTCAGAACAGCTGGGAACTCTCTTAGTAGAATTGGACCGCTTGCTTGGTAGTGCATTGGGCTGACCAGGAGGAGCAAGCAAGAGCAAGATTTGAGCAGAAAGGCAGCTTGAATGAGGTCTCAATGTAGCTGTGTGGCTCATGGGGTGGATTCACAGCCTTCTCATTACGGGGATAACATTTCTCCAGCTCACCCTGTAGCAGTCTTAACTGTTGGTGGGTGGCAGGGTTGCTTACTGAGTGTAGCATGTCCAGGCTTCTGATGTTCAAGGCCAAGCACAGCACATGTTGGGATCCAGGTTGCTTGAAGCAGTTCCTGTTTGGAACTGATGTTTTTGAAACTTCCGGGATGATACATCGGTGAAACAGTCCATCTAGGCATTTATTTCAAGCAGGGAATCCCCCCTTAAGTTTAAAATCTAGCGTATTCCATGGAAGTTATAAAAAGTATGCTTCAATCTGAAAGGTGTTCTAAGGGAATTGCTGGTGAAATAATTTTGTTCAGAGAGAAGGGGAACAGACGACAGTAGCTTGCTTTTAGTAAACCATGTGCCAGGCTCTGCCAAGTATGTGATTCATTTGTTTCTATAACAATACGTGGGGAAATTCAGGAAAGTAAAAACAGTGGACACGCTCCTACATCCAGGTTTCAACCTGTGTTTCACTCAGCCCTGAGTGCTTAGTCACAAGCACTGCTTTGTGTACAAAGAGATAAACAGGATAAGGGAAGGAAGATGGCCTTCGCTTTAGCAAGCTTTAAATGTTAGCAAGCTTGTTCTAATTAAACAAGGAGGGGTACATCGGGATTGCTAGTGGGTGCTTGCTTTTGCTTTTGGTCCACTCTGCATCCTTTCTTTTACAAGACACACTCTCTGTGCAAGATTTACAGCATCACTAACGATAACGATCGGGTGCGTGACTCTGACCCAGTCATTTGTAGATCCACCCTGAAAAACAAAGGCACAAAGAAGTCCTGAATTCAGGATTCCCAAGACCGGCTTCAGGTGAAGGAACTTGTAGCAGGAAGAAGGCCTTAAGTGACAGAGAGCCTCTACTCATCTGCACAGGATGACAACATCTGGCCACACCTCTGCATGGACCTCCATGATGCTGCCTCATCTACAGAGTAGAACAGGATGAAATCTTACATCTAGAGCAGAACTCATGTACAATAAAATGCATTTCTTATATGTTCAGTTCAGTGGCTGTGATAGTTCTATAGACCCTAGTAACACTACCCAAATAAGAATTGAACATTTCCTCCTCACCAGAATTCTCCTCATGGTTCCACCCTCCCAGCCCCCCAATATGAAAGATGATCAGAAGACCGCCCAAATAATCATCCTATTTTATTATTTTGTTAGCATTGAAACTCTTTAACAACTTCCCGCTGCTGGAAGAGGACTAATAAGAAGAGCCAATGTTTGCTAAGAAGTCTGCAGGTGTGACCATGTCATGATTCAGAACTATCACTGCTGGATTTGAACCCTCTTGGCTCCATCTAAGAATCTGGTTTGTTGATGGATTAATTGATTGGTGTGGGGGGGGGCTGGAACTATATGTAGTTGAGCTCTCAGTTCTCTAACCTCCACTTCCTGAGCGCTCATACAATATGGGCTGGTTCCTGCCTGAGCCAGTTTCCACCAGGACAAATGGAGGGTGCCTGGGCCAGCTGCCTGTCTTTGATAAGGTCTGTTGGTGCTGAGAACTCAGGCTCATCTGGCCTTGGGCATTTGGACCCTGGCCAGGCTGCTGTGGGCCCAGCTGTGAAGCACAGGAAGTGTGTGTTAGACGTTTTGTCCTCTGCACGCTGCCATAACCCCTAAATGCCTTTCAAAGGAAGGCTCCTCCAGTTTCCAAGACCCCAAGTCTCAGGACCGAGTGTGAGTCCTTCACCCCGCGCCTGCTGGTGTGTTGGGAACCCTGATGCCCATGCAGGCCCAGCCAGCTTCCCTGAGTTTCCCCTCAAGCCTGTGCGGACACCCCCTGGAGGGAGGCTGGCAGAGGCTGTACAGCTAAGGCTTTCTAGAAATAAGCCTGCCTTATTCTTGGCAGCCTCCCTCGTGTCTCTCAGGACTGATGGGAACGGCAGGTGACCTAAGTGATGGCGTCTGACCTGAGCAGCTATTCGGTCCTCGCTGAAGCTGAAGCTGTGCTTGCTGAGGCCCACGCGACCCGGAGTCACACAGGTGGAGGTCTGGAGATGGTTCACAGGGTGCACGGTGGGGGCAGATTTAAACAAACCCATCAACGGCGGGGAGCAGCCAGCAGCAGAGGGAGATATTCACACCTGCAGGCAGAAGAGCAGCCTGAGACTAGCCAAATCCTTCTGGGAGGAGGCATCTGAGAAGCTTGTGACTTGGGTGGGCGTGGCTGGGGGCTGTGCCCTGGGTCAGGCCGCTGCTGAAGGTCAGAGAGGTGTCCTGGCAGCAGATGTTCTAAGCGCCGCCTCCTCCCTCCTTCCGGTTTCCTGTTGGCTGACAACCAGAAGCCTGGGGGGAGGAGGGTTCAGCCTGGACCATGAAGGCTTGGGGTGCCAGTCCCCACAGGACTAGCACAGGGACGAGGGCATACAAGAGTCAGTCCTTGAAGAGGCCCAAGGAGGCTCAGCAGCCCACCCCACACCATACAGGAAGTGGTTGGACCAGGAGGTGGAGAGAAGACTCAGCTACTTTGTCAGGTGAGGCTTTGAATCCCCAGAGGCTTTGCTTGGAGCACACGTGTGCGTTTCCCCAGCTGGTAGTGGTATGTCTGGGAGGCCGTGGTTCCCTATAGGCCTCACCTATAGGAAGTAGGACCCAGCTAGTGGAAGTAGGTGGCAAGGGCAGACCTCGAAGGTTGTCCCCAGCTCCTGGCTCCTCTGTGCTCTGCCCCTCCGTGGGCAGTACCGCAAAGAGCCTGTCTGCATGCTCCTGCTGCCACGAGCTCTGCCACGCCTCCTTGCCATGCTGTGCCAAAGCTCTCTGAAACTGAGCTGAAATACACCTTTCTTCCCTTAAGTCGTTTCCACCAAGCATTTTGGTCACGAGGATGCAACAGTAGCAACTTGTCCATGTTAGGCCCGTGCTGCTCTGGATTCTCTGCACTGCATGGGGCTCGTGGCTCTCGGAGGCTTTCCCAGACATGGGCACAGGCACCAAAAGCTTTGAGGGAGATAGTTTTTTGGGAAAATGCAGTCATATTTTTTCTTTGGAATTGGATCGATTCAAGGATAACACTTCAGATGATGCTATCAGTAGCACTAGGAAAAATCCAGTCTGATCTATGGAGACCTGGATGAGCTTCAATGGTTCTTACAGGTGGCAGAAAAATGTCCTCAGTTAGAGACAAAAGAACTCCTCCGTTCATGGTTCACAAGGTCTCTGTACATAGTAGACCCCTGATCTTACTTCACAAGACATTCACATAACACTGGTGGGAACTGGTCAGCTCATTGCTTCAAATTATTTTCTTGGGTTTCACACAGAGATGGGTTTCGTTATGGCATTTTCTTTGTGTGCATGTCTGTGCAGTAAGAAGGGAGAACAATGCAGGACGATTCTAAAAGTCACCCTTGGACCTACACACACACACACACACACACACACACACACACAATTGCACTGTCTATGACTTCTACTTTCAGACACTGGGCCTCTGGCTTCTGTGCTGTGACCAAAGACCTTATGGGTTGCAGGATCATGCTGGATGCCTGGCAGTCTGCAGCAGCCACGTAGGAGATGGAGACAGGCAGATCCTTCAACTTGCGGGCCATCCAGCCTACTTTGCTTGATAAAATCCAGACCAGTAAGAGACTGTGTCTCAAAAGACAAGGTAGATAACACCTGAGGAATGACAGCTCATGCCCTCTGAGCTCCACACACATGGAAACACATGTGCACACACACCTGCACAGGTATACATCTGCACACACAGATATACACACGTATATACACATACACAAAATCGCCTGCACAAAAAAAGGTGTTTTCTATACCCACTGCTGTCCTCTCTCCACCCTTTCCTCTCTCACTTTCCTCCAGTCTCTGAAAACTATTCTTGAGAAGCCCAAAGAACAGCCACACTGTACAGCCCAGAACAGATATTTTCTACTTCCGTGAGCTTGATCTTTTACCTTTCACATAGGTGAGAATTTGCAGCATTTGCCTGTTGGAGTTGGACTTACACAGCATTAGTATTCTGGATGAATGAGTGTCTTGATAACATACATTATTCTAACTGCATTAATCACACATCAGTAATAAGTATAATATTCTCAAAATTCAATAGTTCAAGCACTGATCTGGACATCTCCTTGTGGGGTATCTTGATAGTTATGTTCCCTTTTGGGCATCACACTTTGAAATGTAATCAAACAAATATTCTGAAAGGACATAAGAAGGAGGAATTAAATTCTAGAATTGGAGATGTTTACACCAGGAAAGTGTCAGGGGACGTATCTAACTGTCTTCCGTCTCAGTAGAGACAGCATATGGAAAAAGCATTAGTGAACAGTTTTGATGGGACAAGGTCTGAGAGAGCTGGAAATGCCGGGGAGGGAGGTGATTCCAGGCCCAGGGAAGAAAGCGTGTCCGCGAGGAGTACTCTTGAGAGTCCAGTGTACCCCAAGACTCCCTGTGAATTACGGAAAATCACTTAAAACTAAAAAACACTGAGCTTGATGCATTTCCATATCCTTCTCCTGCTCCAGAGTTCCTGATTTATGACTCCATGTTCCTGCTTGAGAGACGCAAAGAACAGCCACACCACGGAGCCCAGATAAGGCAGTAATGGCTGGAAGGAGCCCATTTTGCTGACAGATTTATGATGGAATCATTTCCTCTGTTTGTCTCCTGGCTAGGGTTTGTTGCACCTTGGGCTTGCAGCAGACTCCTTGCCTTTCCTGGGTTTCAAAGAAAGGAAATATTTTGCTTAAGCAACAGCAGACTGCTGTCCAGGAGGCCTTCTCTTACGGTCTCCTCACGGCAGCAGGCAGCTCCTGTGTGTCAGGGTGGTAAATCCAGCCATTCATTCAAGATAAAATTCTGCATTTTGTGTGGTATATGACTTCCGTAATGCCTACATGTTGGAAGGATCCTTGTTTTTGCTTGTGTGGTGTGTGTGTGTAGGCCCATATAGTGCAGGTCTATGTGTGTATAGGTCAAGGAAGTATAGGCCCGTGTGTCTCACAGGTCCATATAGTACAGGCCCATAGAGTATAAATGCTGTTGAGAATAGGCCTGAAAGTTGTCTTTTAAACAAGTGTTGCTGTTCGCATAGTGGGACATGACTTTGAAGTTCACGTTGGGGTAGGAGACTTGTGGGTGAAGATGTAACTCAGTCATTTTACTGTTTATTGTTAGAGCTGTAAGGATGAACCAGCAGGATGCCTGAGAAGGGGTTAAGGAAACACAAGGAGAAAAGACGATGTGACATGAAGGAAGCTGAGAAAATGCATGGAGGAGAACATCCGCAGCTGTCCAAAGTACTGCTGGCAGTGGACTGAGACAGAGAGCTAAGAGAAGGCATGCAGTCTCAGGGAACCTCGGCAGGAGCAGTTGTGGTCTGTCAGTGGGAGCAGAGCCAAAGGATTCAGGAGACACAGGAGGAGCAAAGCTGGTGGGGTTCACACTGGGTGCCGGGGAGCTCTGTAATGATTGCTTCTGCTTTCCCTGTGACAAGGGAAGATGAGCTGTGAGTAGAATGAGAGCGAGGGCTGCATATGGGGAGAAGGTCCCCAGTGCTTACTCCGCCAGTGAATGGATCAGTGGAATGAATCTTGGCTGCCCCACTCCCTGGAGTCTCGCTAGCCGTGAGTAGATCAGGGGACCAGGCTCAGTAGCTGTGAGTAGAGAGGGGGACCAGGCTCAGTAGCTGTGAGTAGAGAGGGGGACCAGGCTCAGTAGCCGTGAGTATAGAAAGGACTAGGCTCAGCAGCCGTGAGTAGAGAAAGGGATCGGGCTCAGTAGCTGTGAGTAGAGAAGGGACCAGGCTCAGTAGCTGTGAGTGGAAAAAGGGACTGGGCTCAGTAGCTGTGAGTAGAGAAAGGGACTGGGCTCAGTAGCCGTGAGTAGAGAAAAGGACTGGGCTTAGTAGCTATGAGTAGAGAAGGGACTAGGCTCAGTAGCTATGAATGGAGAAAGGGACCAGGCTTAGTAGCTGTGAGTAGAAAAGGGGGCCAAGCTCAGTAGCCGTGAGTAGAGAAAGGGACCGGGCTCAGTAGCTGTGAATGGAGAAAGGGACTGGGCTCAGTAGCTGTGAGTAGAGAAAGGGACCGGGCTCAGTAGCTGTGAGTGGAGAAAGGGACTGGGCTCAGTAGCTGTGAGTAGAGAAGGGACCAGGCTCAGTAGCCGTGAGTGGAGGAAGGGACTGGGCTCAGTAGCTGTGAGTAGAGAAAGGGACTGGGCTCAGTCGCCGTGAGTAGAAAAGGGGGCCGGGCTCAGTAGCTGTGAGTAGAGAGCTAAGCTGTTGGAGGTGCAACTATGGCAGGCTTGGCACTGGATGTCACCAGAGCTGGAGTTTCCCAGGTGAATAATACACAGAGGACAAAGGGGACGGGGTAGTGCATGGGTGTAAGTGCCTCTAATCCCAGTGAGTAAGAACAGAAAGGAAGATTGGGAGGGGCTGGATCCTGTCAGGGAGGTGATCAATGGGGCTGTGAGAGTGAAAAGCTGTTGGAGAACGGGATTTAAGATGCACAGGGCATAGATGGCAGGCAGGAAGGAAGCTGCTAGAAGCTGGCATGAGGGGTTGAGAGTGTTGGTCAGCGGCGTGTTCATGATGAGAGGCTGAAATAAAGAGGAGGCACTGTGGTCGAACGAGAGATCAGAAGATGAGAAATGCTTCCACACGGACACTGAAAGTGTGACAGGTTGTCAGCAAAGTGCTGGAAGGTGTGGTGAGCCAGGAGGCAAATCCACAAGGGAGAGCTGACTCAGGAGTCTGTGCAGGGTGGCACCAAGGAGAGACATCCCTGGCAGGGAACATGCAGGCCATAGCATGACAGAACTCAAACCACATCACTAGGACGCAGCAGGTCTCCACAGGAGACCAAAGCCCAGCAATAGTGGCTCTCAGATTCTAGCAGAAAATCAGAAGAGTGGAGGGACTATCAAAATAAAGTTGCCGGGGCGGGTGAGATGGTTCTTGCCACCAAGCTCCATGACCCACATTCAATCCCTGGAGCCCACGTGGTGGGAAGCAAGAGCCAGCTCCCACCTGTCTTCTGACTTGCATACATGTGACATGGTACGTGCATGCACATACACATGCATTCGCTAACGTGCATGTGCACCCACACATTAAATAATAAGTGTTGGATTCCTAGATCCTACTGGCCACCTTCTGATGCCGAGGTTCTGGGGTAGACCCCGTAGCTTCCGCTAAATAAGTTTCCAGGTGGCATGTGGTGGTGATTGCCATAAACCACTTTTGTTGTTGCTTTGAGACAGTCTCTGTTCATGAGCATGCCATTGTCCAGTAATCTCAACCCATCTTGTTAGCTTCTAGCAGCTTCCTGCCTGTCTGCCTGCCATCTACATCCTGCCTTGTACTTTCCAAATCCCGCATTCCAACAGCTCTCCACTCTAACTCCACTACCCACCTTTGTCCTAGAGCATCTCCTCTCTCCCTTGGCCTCCTTTCCCTTTGGACTCACTGGGATGAAAGTCAGTGACACAATCACTTGCAGCCCTAGCTGGCCTGGAGCGCTCTATGCAGACCAGACCGGTGTTGAGCTTGGAGTCATCCTCTTGACTCTGCCTGTATGTGTGTGCCTGTAGAGAGGCGTGTTGAGAGCTGACGTTGCTGTGAGAAGAGGAAGGGCTGCTTCTGGCTGGGGAGAATCAGGAAGGCTTGTGGAGGCTGAGTTGACGGTTCAGTGCACCGACCCAGAAGATAAGCTGTGCTCCTGTGTGGACCACCTGTGTTCTGTGTCTAACAAGAGAGGAAATGTCAGCACCTCGACTGGATTGTTGGACAGTCTTCTGGAGGCATCACCTGCCGACCTCAGAACCCTCCCCTCTCCCTTTTCCACCCCCTGAAAAGTTGATCCAGTTACAAGAGTCTAGACAATCTCTTGGTAAACCTTGAGTCCCCTTGGGGTTGGATGTTCGGCCTTTCGGCAGGATGTGACTCTATGACTTTGTGTGTTGCATGTGGCGCTTTCCTTCTGAGTTCCGGCTTCTTGGTTCTCTGCAGCTTGGCCTCTGTGTGTGCCCTCCGTGTGTGCCCTCTGTGTGTGCCCAGCTGGTACTGTTGGTCTTTTTGCCTGAAGTGGCTGGCGTTGTAATTGCCTGTCCAGTTGTTTTTGCAGACTGAGCTGTATCTCCTGGTTCTCCTCGAAGACTCAGTCTTGCCGCTCTGGTCTCTTTGGAATGTCTGTCCACCAGATTTGTAAGTACAGGCTGCCGCCTGCATTTTTAGGTAGGACCTGGGATCTGAACTCAGGACCTTCTGTTTTGAGACAGAGTCTTAACCCCTGAGCCACCTGTCTAGCTCTAGTTGGTGCTTTTAAGTTACTTATCGTTAGGTGAAAAAGCCTAAGACTTATGTTGTACGTGTTTTTTTTTAATGTTTACTAAGGTATAAGTCGAGGTAGAAAACTGTCCCTCTCTCTCCCTCTGACTCATGCCGAGCTGAAATACCCAAACTCTGTCGATGGACGCTTTGGTGTCTGGTTGTTTTCCTATTGGACTTTCAAACAGAACACTCCCAGACTTGATAGCATCTCCACACCTAGATGAACATCATTTTCTTCCACTTTCACAAGTGAAAAAACAAAACTAAGGACCAAATCAATGCAGTGACTCATCTATGAATCAGGAGCTTAGTAAGGACCTCCCGTCCTCTCATTGTATGATGGGCCAATGTCTCTTTCTTGTTGGAGTAATTTTCCTTATCAGAGAAGTTTGTCTGCTGAAGGAGCAGCTGCTGAAGATGCATCCTGGTCCTTTAATATAATTTTTAATGTGTAGCAAGCATATATTCATTCTCAAATGTCAGACACATTATTTCTATTTTGCTTCTTTTGTGTGTGTGTGTGAAAGAGAGAGAGAAAGAGATAGAATTGGGGGAAAGCAGGGAGTTTAAGAAGCTTCTGGAAGGTCACCTCTCCTCCTTTGTCGTGTAGATGGGACAAAGGGGAGAGTGGAGACGAGGACAAGCACTTCTTGGTGAAGCCAAGATAGTGGCATGATCCGCAAGGCCAGGGCGAGACAGAAAACACTTGTCATTTGAGGGTGGCTAATTTTTGTGACTGGGTCATTTCTCAAATTAAATCGCATAGCGTGACGTCCCATCTTCTCTCAGAAGCCGGCTGTGTGTGCTCCCAGAATGCATCTGGAGTATGACACTGACCAGTGAGTTTTTTTCTGTTCATCTGGAATCAAGTGGCAGAGTCAGACTAAAAACAACCTTTCGTTTTAAGTGTAATGGTGATACGATAGACTATGTGTCAGAAATGTAGATTTAGTTACCTTAGATTTGTCACCAATTATATGGTCATTTTCTTTGGGACACATAAAATTTAACAGTAATAGATTTTGGCGTTGTACCAAAAAGAGAACAGATGTATTTTTGGTTAATAAAGTCAGGTCTGAGCAATTCCTTTATTAATTCAAATCAAGGATAACAATTGAAACTCGAGCAAGCTACAACTTGAAGTTGTACTAACGTGAATAATAAAAACCACGCTTGCACAAGCAAAGAAAGCAAAGTAGGGGATTGCAGCGCCTTTGACAAGTTACAAAACCTTTGACAGTTTTCAGTTAGAGCTGGCAGGTTGACTGGAGATGAGAAAATGCAATTTATTTTGATGGAGAAGCGTCATCGCCTAGACTGTCACGACTCGACTGCACACAGCAGAGATCCCTTTCACCTGTGACCCTGCTCCCTTATTTCAGGCCAGTATGCCGGGTGCAGGGTCTCCCTGTTTTCACAATGATGTATGAGTAGTTGAACTGAATAGCAAGATAATTCTGAAAATTGGAAAGCCTGTGTGGTCAGTGATGGAGTTGTTCTGAACGATCATCTTGGGTTAGGCCAAGAAAATTTGTTATGAGAATCTGTTTAATATTTACACTTACATAGTTAAGTCTCTACCTTTGATAAAGACCATGTTCTTGAGGTCTGTGCCAGTTAGATCCCAGTATCAACTTGACAGTTGAGAACTTAGTCTTCAGTTCTCAAACCTGTGAAGACTTTTGATGTGGGAAAACCCAGCGGGTGGACCATTCCCCGGCAGGTGGATGACCTGCAGAGAGCTGGCTTAGTCTTTGTCGTGCAAGTTGACTAGCAGTTGTGGAAGCTTGCCCCCCTCAGCAATTCCTGTGGATGTGGTGGGGCCTGTTCCTTTGGTTCCTGATGTTCCTGTCGTGCTGATGAACCGAGAATCACAAGCTACAGCGAACCCCTTGCTCTCCTAAGTTGCATGGGTCAGAAGAAACCGAAGAAGTATGTGCGGTATGGACAGTTTTTCCTTCTTGAAGCTGAGAATTGCCAGTGAGCAGCAGGTAGCTGATGACATGTGGTGCTTGTTGACTTGATGCTTGCTGTAATTTCCTACTCTTTCCTTGCCTGTGCAAGCGTGTTTTTTATTATTCACATTAGTATCCACCAATTGTAAAATGTCAGTTGATTATGTGCCTCCAATAGCGATCTTTTTTTCAAATGTGACATGAACTCAAAATACTCTACATTTTATCAAAATTAAAACACAAGCTATTTTTGTTGATCTTTCTGAGACAGGGTGTCATATGGTTCAGTCAGCCTCAGACTCACTGTGCAGCCCAGGCTGGCCTTGAACTCTTGATTCTCTGCCTCCAAAGTGCTGAGAAGAGTAAGTTCCCTTAGTTGTAAGCATTTCAAAATTTTGTTTTCTTTAGAAGTCATGAAAAATGTGTATTAAAAATACATGACTACAATGACACAGATTATAAAAATTTACACAAACAGAAGTAACACTGTGCACATTTGGATTGAATAAGTAATGGAAACAGTAAGCAGGTTGTTTACATTTTTTTCCATTTTTAGTGTGTGCAGGTGTATGTGGGATGTGTGCAGGTGTGAATGAGGTGAGTGCATGTACCTGAGGGGGACACTGGGAATCATCTCATCACTCTTCCACCTAACTGTTTTGAGGCTGCGTCTTTAATTAAAAGCACAGCCTGTCTGCAGGTCCACCCTGGGATCCAGCTTGCTCTGGAAGTCCCAGGCTCTCAGGGGCTGGAGTTGCAGATGAGTTGTCATGCCTAGGGGAATATGAGAAATTCAGAGACTTAATTTTAATTGTAAAAGTGAAACAGTCAAATTTCAAGTTTTCATTTTGTTCATAAAATAAAGAGGAAAATAACAATTTTAGTAATGGAAAAGTTTTGCCCGACTCTCAGTAGGCATAGCTCTTCTTTCAGTGGTTCAGTACTTTCGAGCATGTATCTGATACTTTTGTTGACATGATTTGAATGCGTATAACTAACTTGAAAAATTTTTCAGTTTTCACCCAATGTCTATTTAGGTTCAGTCCTTAGACGAGATGTAACAGAACTATTTTATTCATAAAATAGCCAATATAAATTTTTCCCTTTCCCTCAGTACTCAGTATTTCAAAGTTTATAACAGTGTCTGTTATTTTCAGGGGTCAGGCCAAAACTCCTTGTGGGGAACAATAGTTTCCTCTTCACTTTTGTATAAAAACCGTTGCTGTATTGGCACTTCATAGGTGCTCAATAAATACAGTAAATACTGTCCAAATGAGTACAATGGCTACAGTGTATCCTATTAACTCTTGAGTAATCAGACACTGAAGCATTTAGAAGGTTCATATTTGCTGCTTTGGAGAACACTGTTAGAAAGACAACATCATTAGTTTTGTCTGCAAGTCTCCAGTACCGATAGGCTAAAAGAAAGAAAACAAAGCAGCAACTAAACCAGAAACTTCAAAAATAAAATCGAGAAGAGCCAGTGTGGGTCACTTTTTCTGTCATTGGCTCAGAAAACTTGACAAAAGCAACTTTAATGTGGAAGGAAGGATTTGTTTGGCTTGTATTTGTTACTATCTTATATTTGTTCATTTATTGGCGGGGGGGAGAGGTCAGCGCACAACTTTCAGAAACAGTTTTCTCCTTCCATGCTGTGGGCGTCCAGGGCTGGAACTCAGGCCCCAGGTTTGTGAGCAGGAGCCCTAAATGGTTTCATTCATGTATCTTTTTCATGCACGATAGATGATGGAGAGGCTGTGGCTCCCAGGGGCCCGGCGCGCTCTTCTGTGGTACAACAGAACTGTCAGCCTGCGCCTGCCCACCCAGCACGTTCTCCACACCTGCGCCTGTGCACCCTCTGCTTCCCCCGTTCAGGAGGAAGCAAGCATGTGTTGAAAAACTTGTGCCCCGACTTCTCCATTTACAGACGCGTGCATGCTTCCGTGGCAAGCATCTTTCTTTCAGTCCCTGCAAAGACATGGTTATTTAAGGAAAATTTTGAGTTTTTGATCTGTAGAATTATTCGAACAGGAAAAGTACTGGGTTAGGTTTGTGTAAGTCTTATTTTGTCCTTGAGACAAAGGGGGTGAAGAGAAGATTTGGGAATGCCGACCGGAGGCCCACAGATTGGCCTCTCCATAGAAAGTTCCCATCGAAAAGAGCCAGACACTGTCTTTCTGTTGTGTCTTATAAAGCTTATGCAGCACAGTATCTGCCCTGGTTTGACAAGCAGAGATTATAACAGTGACAGAGGCAGATCCTCCTTATTCTGCACCCTTCACTAAGGCGAAAGATGTAATACGTTCATTTGCAACTTTCCTGGAACTGCTGCCCAGAATCAGCAGACCCCAAACACTGATAAGGTTGTCAGGGGAGCTGCATTCCAGTCTCCACCCTGCTTGTGCCAGGGTGGGTGGATTCGGATCCGAACAGGCTCCTTGAATCTCTACATATAGTTTTTCCATTGATTTGTTCTGAAAGGTGAGATGAGATGCTGCCCAGCAAGATGAATGACTGAGCAACATGGGGATTCACAGGCTTAGGCAGGGCGAGCAACAGAGGCCACAGGATTCATGCCCTTGGCTGTCTCACTGTGAAAAACATGAGACAGTTTCTCCTGGTTTTCTTTCTTTCCTTTTTTTTTTTTTTTTTGTTGTTGTTGCAGTTTCTCATGTAGCTAAGACTGACCTCAAATCCTGCTATTAGAGAGCAAGAAGACCTTGAACTTCGGTTCTTCCTACCTCCACTTCCCTGGTGCTGGGATACAGGCATGTGCCACCATGCCCAGCTTTACTCGGTGCTGAGGATTGAGCCCTGGGGCTTCCTGAATGCTAGGCAGCTGCTCCACTGACTGACTCTCAGCCGCAGCACTCAGCCTTTTCTCACAACGTGCTAGCAGTTTTAGCTATTGGTTACAAGAGTGACAACGATTAATAGTAGCTAATAGTAGCTAATAGTTAATGGGCAAAGACCAATGAAAACCAAGAGACAGTCTCGCGCCTTGTGCCCGGCCACCTGCTGACTCCACCTGCTGCTCTGTCTCCACCATCTCGTTAGGAGACTTGGTTTGAAAAGCTTTTCTCATGTTCTCTTGTGTAATTTTTCCTCTTAAGAGCAAATGTTATTGCTGTATATTTATATTGTTCTTTCAAAAACAGTGCTCTCTAAAACATCGGAAAAGTAGGGGAAAAAAAAAATACAGGTCCAGGAGTATCTCCTGGGCCAGATGCTCTGGGGAGCCTGGAAGACCAGGAGAGTTGGGGGCAGAGTTCCCGCCCAGCCTTGCGCTTCAGCTAGGGCTGAGCACGCAGATGCCTGTGGTAACTGCAAAACTGGCTGCACAGCGCTGCAGATCATGGGGTGTGCACAGATGAGAACATGCCAAGATTCCCTGGGGAAACAGGAAAAAAGCCGTCCCTCGACGGGTCGCCTTTGATCCAGACCTGTTTCCAGTTACCCTGCGACATCTCCCATCTCCTCCATCCTTCTGGCTGCGGGACCTTGGGCAATGCTGCAGTGAACAAGAAATGTCTGTCTCACGTTCATCTTCTGAACACTTGATTCCCAGTGGGAAGCTGTGGAGCCTTTGGGAGGTGGAGTCTCACTGGAGGAAGGTTTCTAGGGTGAAGGGTCTACCAGGTCCTGTCTCCCACTCAGCTTCAAGGTTGACTGTGATGGGAACGACCTCTGACACGGTTATTCCTGCCACATGCCTTGTGTGCCAGGATGGATGGAGATTCAAGCAACTGTCCCCTCTCCTACGTTTTCCTATCGGATGTAGTGTCTACAGCGACTTGAGAATAATGAATACGAGAGCTCCCCAGCTTCTCAGTTCCTTCCACTTAGCATGTGGCCAGTTATTGTCACTACGTTTGGGGTTACTGGACAAGCTATGAAGGGCACTGGTCACAGAGTCACGCACGGATGTCAGTGACATGTGACAGCCTCCTTCCTTCCGTCACATTTCTCCCCTGCTCCCTAGGCTCTCAAACCCTCCACTCCCTCTAAGTCGGGCAGTCACGGAGCAGAATCTCTGCGATTATTAAAGCAGGATAAAACCCTGAAGCAGTCTTTCCAGAGCTGTCTGGAAATCCCAAGGGCAAAGGAACCACACGTCACACCACCGCACTTAATTTAGACCCCTAACTGCCCAGGTCACCTACTTCCTGGACCCTGGTGTCTATGGGAGACACTGGCAGAGTCTGTGAGATTCCTTGTTATCACCCATGGGACGCAAGGTGACTGCTCTCCTTTGCTCCACAGCACTTGTGTCTGTGGTTTTAGCTCCTCCTTTCAAGACAAGATAAGGTGCTGCAGCTGGGGAATACCGCACTCTCCAGGAGCATTGCTGTCGTTTGCAGCAGCAGGTTGGAGATGCAGCTGTGTGTGTGAGAATTTGTTTTCTTCTGTTATGTCTGCCGTTTCTTTGTTTTTAAAAAAATTTTATGCACATGGAAAAAAGTTCAAAGAGAATTCAAAATGACAGTAACCGTCAAGCATGTACAAGTGTTTACAGAAGGATCTGATGTGCACTTGGCATATCTCTGGAGAGGATTCTGACTCGAAGTACAGGTCTGAGGCTGGCTTAATCTCTAACAGCACAGTTTTGGTACTGCTTCAGTCACCAGAGAGAGAGTTCAGACGGGCTCAGTCTCTAATAGTGAGGCTCTAACAGCATAAGTCTGACAGGCCTCAGTCACCTGACATTGCGACATTGACTGTGCTTGTTTCCAGATAATGACAGTCATAATACCCAACATTTAGTGAGCACTTTCTCTGTGCCAAACTCTACCATGCCACACCCATTAAGTATATTTCTGAAGACCGCATGAAATGGATACCATTACTGCCCTCGTTCTCAGACAAGGCCAGTGAGACCCCAGGAATTCAGTATTTGCATAAAGACTGGCAAAGAGCTGTTAGTGAATCAGTTACTTTAACCAGGTTATGAGAGCTTAAGCTATTTTACCCTTATTTTGGTAATTCTTAATTCTAGTTGATTCTTCTCCTTTCTTCCTCCTCCTCTTCCTTCTCTTCCTCCTCCTCCTCTTCCTCCTCTTCTTCCCCTTTTCTTTTTTTCTTTTTTTAATTTTAATTTTATTTTTTTATGATTATTTATTCAATTGTGTATGTATGCGTATGTGTGCATGTGTGTATGTATGTATGTATATGTGTGTAGAACCATGGACGAATTCGGGAACCACCATGGATGCCTCCATCTGCTCCTTGTTTACGCTGCCCTGGAATTCACAGGCTCCGTCCTACCAGGACCAGAAACGCAGGCCGCCCCTGCTTCTGCCTGGCGTCTATACATGGGGTCTAGGATCCGAACTCAGGACCTTCTGCCTGCAAGGCAGAGGCTTAACCCCTGAGCCACCTCTCCAGCCCCTTTTCTTCCCCTTTTTGAGGAATCACAGTTAGGGTTTCTAGTCTGCTCCTCTACTTAACTATCCCCCCAGTCCTGATCAGAATTAAAAAAAAAAATCATCCTATAGATGGATACATTGTGTTGATTCTTAGTTCAGTGCTTCTAAGCATAACTATCTTTCATTTGCTTTGTAGAGCTGGGACACCATATCAGAGAAAAACAAGAATGACTCAGCAGCAAGTTTGACATATATATATATAAACTTTGACACTAGAAAACAGATAGGAAAACATTTTCACCATTAAAAAATTAATTCTCTAAATTAGCATCAAAATAATGTGTTTCAATTGGGAATCTCCACACATTGAAAGTAACGGGTTTCAGCTGGGTATCTCCACATGTTGCTATGCTATATACTCTATTCTCATTTGTTCCTCCCCACTGCCCTCCCCATCCCACTTACCCACCAGGTAGGTTCCTTTTGTTCTCTGACTTGGTCCTAACTGCTGCTTTCTTGTTGTGTACATTCCATATCCCTATTTCCCATCTCCCTCAAAATCTCTTCTGTGTCTCACATGGTCTCCTTTCCAGTTTTGTGACACCCCCCATATATATAAATATACACACATGCCTATGCATATACATGTGTATATGTATGATTTAAAATCTACTTTTATGAAAAGAAGACTTATTCTGCTTAACATAATGAATTCTAGTTGTATCCATTTTCCTGTAACTATTATAGCTTCATTTTTCTTCATGGAGGCATAAAATTCCATTGTGTATATATTCCACGTTTTCTTTATCTACCTGTTGATGAATATGCAACAAATGTGGTTGTGAAAGCAGATCTGTGGTATGTTGACTTAGGATATAACTAAGTGATAGGATCAGTATCTTCTCTTTTTTAGTAAAGAACCTTTATACTGTTTAAGTTCACTGAGAAGTTGGCTGTGGAAGTTTGTCCTTGACTTCAGACTCAAGCATGTTGTCTCAATTGTCTTCCAAGATCCTTTCCCCATGCCCTGTGGGCAGGAGAAAGGTGCACAGTACAAAGCCGAAGAATGAACGGTTGGAGAGAAAGCATTGTGTCTTTGAACACAGCTGGCACGTGCAATAGCACATCCCAACACATCTTCCTGAAGGTCCCATGATACAAAATGTCCAGTCAGAAGCCCATTGCTGCAGAGAATGTTCTGCCCTGTGCTGACCTCTCTTTGGGGACTCTTTGGCTGATGGCTTCCTGCTGAAAATGGGGTGTCTGAGCTGATGTCCTGCTGTCTGGTGTTGCTGAATCCTTGCCGGGCCAGCCAGGGGGAAGAGGGGAAACAGCAGGGTCCTCGTGGGCTGGAAGCGAATGGGCGAGCCGTTGACAGGGTCACACCCAGACTCTGGGTGTCAGGCGAGAAGCAGCAGGCAGAGGAGGAGTTGGCTGCAGATTAAGCTTTATTCAGGAAGTGTTTGGGCTTTTATAGGGTCGGGATCCAATCAGGTGTTGCCATCCCTCTGCTAAGGGGAAAGGGGGGGGCAGCCACCAATCATTTAGTTGTTTACTAGGTGTCCAGGTTAGATGGCTGCTTCCCATTGGTTGTTCATCCCTCTGCCTGTATGGTTCCTCTGTTGGGACATGTCCGGGGCATGTCGGTACTTGGCCGGGCTTATCTGTAGTCAGACCTGGATTTGGGAGCCCAGGCTAGGGCCTCCCTGAATTGATAGTGTCACATTTTCACCCTTTTATTTATTTATAATTTTTTTAGTGGGGACCATGATAGCTGGGGCAACCCCGAGCCTCTTCAGCTGCGCAGAATATAAGTGACTGTGCCTGTCTTACGTTGGACACCACCCTCGTGTTGAGCCTTACCCATCATTGACTACCAGTTATGAGACCATCGCAGAAAAGGAATCATGGTCCCAAAGGGGAACTCAATTATAGCAGAGAAAAGGAGGTTTTGTCAGGGTAGCAGCAGGCAGAGAGGTTGTAGGCAGTACAGGCACAGGAACAGTCCAGAAGAGCTGGGGAGACATAAACTAGAACCTAGCAATTGTAAATTAGTAAGGCATAGTGTCAGTGGAGGACAGCCAGGCTTACAAACGGGCCTTTGGTAGCCTTTAGGAATGTCCAAGGCCCGATGGATGTCCTGAGGGTCTGGAAAGCAAGCTTTGTTATTTTGGAAATATATGAAAAAACCTATAAGAAAACTTGTATGAAAGAAAACTTACAATCTATTAGAGAAACAATTGTGATCAATATAAAACATAAGTAGTTAAGGCCTTACATGTTATCAAAATTATTTGTTCTTATTTTTAAGTATGCATATGTGTATTTAAAAATGGCATGCCAAAATTTTTATATTAGCGTGCAATGGAAATGAAAAAAATTGAAGTGGCCACAGACACAAAACACACAACATGTAAACATAGAACTTATAAACAAGCATATGAACAACATTTTACCGGCAACTGTACAATTTACCAGCAACTCTTAAACTCTTAAAATTACTCTTGAAAGCTTTATCAAAGGCAGATTAATATTTAGGAAAACCTTATTTAAAACAAGACCTCATATTAAGTCTGGCAGCTTAGTTTAATTACGAAAAACATCTAGCAAGGAAAAGCATCCTCATCCACAGGTCCGGTTCCCACATTTTCTCCGGGGGGGATCCAAGGTCTTAAAACCGCAGCCTCATTCCAAAATTCCTGGTTAAGGCCAGCAGTCTTAACCTTGAGGACTGTAGTCTGTAGGAGAGATTTTAAGACACGTATTGGGAGACCAGTACCGTCTGAAGCAGAAAATACAGCCAGGAAAGGGGGGGGGGCAATCAAGAGCTACTGGAAGAAGAAGAGGAGGGAAGGAGATGTGGGCAGGGGGTGGAATGCCCCCCCCCACCTGTGAGCCCTCTGCAGAGTCCTCTACTGGGGAGGGGGAGGGGAAGGATCCAGAGGAAGAACAAAGGGATAATTTGGGTTTTCTCCACAAGTTTCATTGTAGCAATTAATCATTTTCTCAGTGGAGGATCCTTTAAAGCTGTTACATGCCGAGGAGGATGGGAACAAAGGGGGCGGGAGGCATATGGCCTCCCTGGACTTCCCTCTTACCGGCCAGGAAAAGCACTCCCATCCAAATCTGTGGGTCCTAGACATTTTCTGTGGAAATCCAAGGAGCTAAGATTAAAGCTTTCTCCCAAAAATCTTCTAAGTCCTTCAGCATCACTTTGATCCTACGTAAGTCTAGTAGAGCCTTAAGGGCAGTCAGCTGGGGTGCCTTCTGATGGGGCAGTAAGTTACCCATTATGGAGAGGAAAGGTACCCTAATGGAGCAGAGATGACTAGGAGGTTAGCGGACAAGGTGAAAAAGCACAGAAAATAAAAAGTAACGACTAGAACCAAGGTCCAAGTAAAAACAACTCCTAAATGGGTAACCAACGTCCAAGGAGACACTAGTGCAGGACATAAGCAGAGGTGTTTTGGATCTAAGCATCCTGTGCTTAGTGAGGGACTTCAGGGGTTTATTACTCTCCCGGGCCATATGCCCCAGTCAGGCCAATTCAATATAATTGAACCTGGGCTCCGAGTTCTGAGGGGACCAATTTCTCATGTGAACTCGCTGGGAAAAGCCTTGATTTAGAGAGGCTCTTTGATCGCGGGGAAATCAAACGAGCGATTGGGGCTCCTTGATCATCAGCAAATCAAGCTAGCAATTGTGTTCCTAAGGACAAACAGGGAAAGGGGAAGGGGGGGCACCTGCTTACCTTCAGGCACCATAAGCACAGGAACACAAAATCAAAGGGACCACTCACCGAACTTTACCGGAGCGGGTGTTTCCTCTACACCGAAGGCGGTACCACCCCACATTGGAGCGCCAGATAGTGCTGAATCCCCGCCGGGCCAGCGGGGGGGGGGGGGAATGGCAGGGGCCTCGTGGGCTCCAGGCGAATGGGTGAGCTGGCACTGGGGTCACCACCCAGACCCTGGGAGTCAGGTGAGAAACAGCAGGCAGAAGACGAGTTGACTGCAGACTCCGTTTTAGTCTGCTGCTTGTTGTTTTATTCATTCACACCTGCTTGCTGGATATTTACTAACCTCATTTAAAATCAAAAGCATGGCTGTCATGGATTGTTCTGTGATGGGAGTATGGCTGCATGGGTTTATGTTCCTACAGGCAGCAACTAAGGTCTCTCTTTCCCCAACAATGTTTGCTGTCATTTGTTTTCTTGATGACAGTCACTCTGTCCAGAATGAGATGCATCTCAAAACAGTGTTAATTTGCATTTCTCTGATGGCGGACAGGGAACACTTTCAATATGTCACTGGGCATTTGGCTTTAGAGAACTCTACTGTCCAGTTCATCCATTCATTTATTGGATGATTTGGTATTTAATTGTTGAGTTCTTTATGTAGCCTCCATATCAATCCCCTATCTGATGTGTAGTTGTTAAACGCTTTTGGAAATAATACTTTTAAAAGAAAGTTAAAAAAAAAACCTGATGAGGTGCATTTCTTGCAGACAACAGGTGGATCTAGGTTTTTTTAATACAGTCATCCAGTCTGTGTCTCTGTATTGGTGAGTTAAGACCATTCTCATTTAGGGTTATTATTAAGAGAGATTTGCTAGACCCTGTAATTTTGCTGGTTGCTTTTGTAGTTGGTTAGATTTTTGCTTTGTTCTTTCTATTCTATTCATTGTCTGAGGTTTGGACATGATGGAATTTTCTCCTAGCTCTCCTTTGTTCTGTTACTCCTCTCATTTTCATGGGATGTTAAGTGGGGTGTTTCAATGGTTGCACTACCATACAATAAATCCAAGGTGATACTCTTTTTTTATTATAATTTTTTTATTATAATTTTTTTTATTTCCACTCATACAAACTTAACAGGTACACCGGTCCCCTAAGGTGATACTCTTTTTCTCAATGTCGTTTGTTTTCCTGGTCCTCATGCTGTGGTCCAAATGACTGTGAATGCTTGTGATCCTCCTGCTTCAGTGTCTGGGTGCTGAGATCATGGACTGCCCCTCCAGGCAAGATGAAAATCTCTAAAGGAAATATTTGCACCCCAAGGATGCAGTGCTTAAACAATCTTCCTTTTGAGTGAAGGTTACACAGCAGCAGGCTGTGAAGACATGAGCCTTGTGGAATAAGCCTGCTTCTATGGGGGCCGCCACGCCCACCACATCACAGTGGAGAGGATGGGTGCTGACTTGTATGTGTGTGAGTGCGTGCGTGCAAGTGTGTGTGTGTGTGTGTGTGTGTACATTGAGGAGTTATACATTGAAGGTGTCTGATATTCACACTGATTCTTAAGAAAAGAGCTTGCAGACCCCACTTCGAAAGTTACTGTTTGGCATCCACAAGTAGGAAAACAATAGATTGATATTAAACTTTGACTTTGGAAATGGAGAGGTTAAAGGTTAATGGTTGGACGGCATTTTTGGCAGGAAAATCAGGTTTTCTCTTGCCTTGTAATTGATCTTCATTTCCAGAATTTTCCCAGGTGAGTGGAGTATTTCTTGTCTAGTTTTGAATGTTCTTTTAAAAAATATTGTATTCACTGGGGACAGGTACATGGCATGGCATGTGGATGTCAGGGGGCTGTAGAATCCACTATTTCTTTCCACCATGTAGGCTCCGGGTGTCAAAGTCAGGTTTGTACCTAGGTATCTTTACTCACTGATCCACCTCAACAGCTCTGGATTGTTCTTAAACTGCTCTACACAACATTTCGAGAGTGAAAAAACGAAAATACTGTCAATAACAATAGGTGATCATTGTGTTGTGACGTTAGGGGACCCTGAGATATGCATGTTGTTTCTTGTGTCACACACATACATACACACACATACATGCACACATGCACAATTGAATGAATAATAAAAAAAAGCAAAAGAGTAGTATAGAAGCCACTTACACTTGAATTCTGAAAATAAGTCATGCATGCTCATGTTCACACGTGTGTATGTATATGCAGATAAGAAAGCTATAAACTAATGTGGCAAGTTATAAAAAAGCCAGACCTCATGTGGCCAGGAAGTAGTCGAGCAGACTCCACCTCCTCAGCTTCAAAGGACTGTGTACCCCACATCTCTTCAAGAGCTAGTGCAATTACTCCTGGGCATAGCCAGCATTTGATGCCCACCTAGCCAGAAGGCCACTGCAGCCCCTCAGTGTTGGCCAGATGGGCAGAGAGTCCAGATATGGTTGAATCACACACCTGGCTCTATCCAGCCTGGTTCTATTTCCCACCTAACACCCCAGGAATGAACATGAGAAGACAGGAGTGGTAGTCAAAGTGAATATTGGTGAACATTGTCAGCTTGGCAGGACCTGTAATCGCCCAGGAGACAAAGCTTTGAGCATGCCTGTGAACCTCAAGATTAGGTTACTTGAGGTGGGAAGACCTGTCCTGCATGGTTTCCAAGTGGAACAAGAAAAAGAAAGCTAGCTGAGCACTAGCATTCCTCTCGCTCTGCTTCCTGACTGTGGAGGCCACGTGACCAACCCATGGCTTCTGCTATGATGGACTGGCCATCAAACGGAGCCGAAGCAAGCCTTCCTTCCTGAGCTTTGTCGCAGGAAAGAACAATGCAGTTAATACACTCCCCTTCTTCCTGGGTGGCCTCGATCACATGTAATCAGTGTTTTAAACTGGACCATACAGAGACATGGTTTCCTCTCTACATTCCTCTCTCCCTCCCTCCCTCCCTTTCCCCCTTCTTTCCTTTCTCCTTCCCTTGTAGAAGGTCTTTTTTTTTTATTATTTATTCAATCGTGCGCGTGTATGTGTGTGTGCGTGTGTGTGTGCGTGTATGCGTGTATGTAGAACCACGGACGAACTCGGGAACCACCATGGACCGCCTCCTCCTTGCTCACTCTGCCCCAGGATTCACAGGCTCCGCCCTACCAGGACCAGAAACGCAGGCCACCCCCGCTTCCGCCTGGCGTCTATACGTGGGGTCTAGGATCCGAACTCAGGACCTTATGCCTGTAAAGCAGAGGCTTAACCCCTGAGCTACCTCTCCAGCCCCCCTTGTAGAAGGTCTTGATGTAGCCCAGGTTTGCCTAGAACTTGTGACTATCCTATCTCATAGGATATACACCGTGCCCACTTTAGAGTATACATTTCTTACTAACAATCACAAAAATATTCTCAAAATCCAGGAATCTTTCTTGAAATATTCTTAAGGAATAGAAGAGATCTGATGCATTGCTGTTGAAAGAGTGATTTTTAAACCCCACTTTTTACCTTATCTTTTGAATCGGTCTGTCCAGTAAGCTAGTCATACTTGTTAAAATGATATTGATGGCAAGGAAAGAAGGAGAGCAAGTCCAGAGCTCACAGTGCACAGGTAATGACTTGCAACCCTCTCGCTTCGGGCCTGATTCTGAGGACATGCACGCAGTGTGAATCACTCTGAAGGCATCTTTGATGGAAGACGCTGCAGAGCCTGGTTTGTAATGGAGCTGCTCCCAGGAGTCCACACATCAGTCATTACACCTCCTGCTCAGCTTATCACCACTGCTTAGAACTTCAGGGCATGCTGACTGCCACTGCAGTGACCCAAGGCAGCATGGGAGACTCTGACAGTTATTTGGTTAAACCGGAGTCCACGACTTACGTTACCATTGGAGGTAATAAACATCAGTAATAAAAAATTACACATTGGTTATTCATTATCTCATTTTACTTATCAAAAATTTTGTTTCATGTTGCTGGGACTTGAACCCAGGGCCTTGAATGCTAGGCAAGACTTCTTCCACTGAGCTATATCCTCAGCACTTAGATATTTCCCAAAGTTCTAAATGGGTACTGCTAGGCCCCCATGAAGGGTAAGCACTCTCAGGATGCTCCTAGTGTGGTCGGACTGGAACACAGAAATAGTGGACGTAAGATAAGATTGCCCTTATATCAGGCAACTGGGCTCCTATGCAGGACTTCAATTTTAGGGTATCTGCTATAGGTCAACAAAGCATACTCCTTAGGAGTTTAGGGTGTGGGGATATAGCTTGAACCCTTACTTGTTCTTCTGCATAAACACTCCTTTTGTCATGCCTTTCCCACAGATACTTTGTGCCTTGAGGAGACAAGGATGTCATGACTTTGACTGGCAGCTGCTGAGCATTAATAAGGTAAAGTGGGGGGGGGCTTCCTTGATAGATAGAATTATCTATTTCCAGGGTGATTGATCACTATGTTTCACTCGAAGATCTTTTTTTTTTTAAATTTTTTATTATTTATTCAACTGTGTGTGCGCGCGTGTGTGTGTCTGTGTGTGAGTGTGTATGTATGTGTGTGTGTAGAACCACGGACGAATTCGGGAACCACCATGGACGCCTCCACCTCCTTCTGCCCCGGGATTCACAGGCTCCGCCCTACCAGAACCAGAAGCGCAGGCCACCCCCTCTTCTGCCTGTCTATACGTGGGATCTGGGATCCGAACTCAGGATCTTCCGCCTGCAAGGCGGAGGCTTAACCCCTGAGCCACCTCTCCAGCCCCTCACTCGAAGATCTTAACAACTCAGCCCATCTCTTGTGCACTCCCAACAGAAGCATGTGTGCAGACATGTACCTCATTCCTAACTTGTTTAATACCCACTTCCAGGAGAGAATACAGGAGCAGAGAGATAAGCTAGCTGGGTTGGCAGAACACTTGCCTGGCATGCATGAGGTACTGCGATAGATTCCAACACCATAAAAATAACAGGGTGTGTGGGTGACGGGACAGGGGTGGTTATTTCTGCATGCTGGCTGGCATTTCCTGGCTTCACTGCCCGCTCTTTGCTACCTCAAAGGCTTTGTCAACACAAACATTTGAACTGGTTTGTTTTTTTAGTGTCCTTTGTCATGTTTCCACCCAGCTGACTTTGAGCTGGAAGACAAGCATGTCCCAGAGCTTATCTAAGGGTTGGTCAGTTGGGGCCATTCCCCTCTGGCCTTCTGCTTTTCTGCAGAGCTTGTGGGGCCTGGCTCTCGTAGGTTTTATTTTTAATTGGACGCCTAGCGTCATAATCAACAAACTTCCATCCTCCTGGTCACTAGAAGGGAAGGGCCAAAGCTGAAAACCGTGTGTCCAGAGGGGAGCTGTGCACATCTTCCTGCTTCTAGTTTCGGGGTCCTGAGCCGCTGGGGCTGCCCTTGGGTGGGTGACAGCTCCGGGAGGTACACGGGAGGTGCAGGTTAAAACCTTACTTGGAGTTGTGGAAAGGCTCGACTGTGCGGAACCCGCTGGCTGGGCCAGTGATGCCCCTGGATGCGGCTCTCACTGGGCACCACAGCCGCTCACTGGGCTGTTCTGCAGGAAAAAATAGACAGCCCTGCCTCTTGCCCCTCGTTCCTCCTCTCCTTGACTTTAGTTAGTCTCCCCCCCCACCCTCCCTTCCTCCCTTCTCTCTTCTTTTTTCCTTTTCCTCTCTCTTCAGTCTCTCTCTTTTTCTCTCTCTCACTCTCTGCTTCCCTCTCTCATCTATTCTGTGACATTTCAACCCTTTTCTGACCCTTGATCAACAAGTCCCTCTCCACACCCCAGGCAACAATCCCTCCGGGGCCCCATCTATTCGCGTGCGGGGTCTCAGAAGGTCTTTTTGAGCCCTTCCCATAGAGGCTTGTCGCCTCCAGCCCATTTGCAGCTCAGCTTTCCCAGGCGGGGACTGTCAGAGCGCCCCAGCTGCTCCGGCCCCTCCAGGGCGCTCACCGCTGCCCGCAGCGCCATCCAGCGTCTCCCGGCTCCGGAGCCGGCTGGTCCCGCGAGCGACTTCCCGGGTGGCCCGTCCTTCTCCGAGCCGCCCCGCCCGGCCCCCGCTCCGCCCCCGGCCGCCTCAGCGTGATTGGCCGCGCGCCTGGCCCCGGGGCTCCTCTCCGCCCCCACGGCCCACGGGCACCACCTGGTCCTGAGTGCCGCGCGGGGAGCGAGGGGCTGCGCCCGGGTTCAGGACGCGCTGTGGGGACAGAGCGCAGCGCAGCGCAGTGCGGGAGGAGGAGAAGGAGGAAGAGGAGGAAGAGGAGGAGCAGCGAAGGTGTAGGACAGAACTTCACCAGGAACAGGAAACCTGCGGCTGGGGCGGCGGCGCGGGGTTGAGCCATCGGGGGGCGTCCACTCGGTGGCCGTGCACCGAGGCTGAACCCCCGCTCGACCCCCGGGGCCTGCGCTCCCCTGGCCAGTGCAGCGAGAAGAGCATGAAGCAGCATGTCTGATAAAATGTCCAGCTTTCTCTACATAGGCGACATCGTGTCCCTGTATGCGGAGGGCTCGGTCAATGGCTTCATCAGCACCCTGGGGTAAGCCAGGCGCGCCGGGCAGCGCCACCCCGCCCTGTGCCCGTCCCTCCCGCGGGACCCCGTCCCTTGCCCCCTCGGCCACCCGCGCGCAGGAAGCAGGCGCGGTTCTCAGTAACTTTCTAATCTGCAATCGTGAGAAGCATCCGAGAAGGAGGAAGTGTCTGGCCAGCCCGAGACAGGCCCTGCGGAGCTGTCTGCGCTGACCACTTTCCCCTAGAATGTGTGTGTTTTCTCTGCTGGGAAAACAGCTTTCCTTCCCTCCGCGCTGGCCTGGGAAGGGTTGAAATCTGTGGCCTTGGACCCAAAACCCGGCGATGGGCAGAGCCCAAGTGTGACTTTGCCTGCCAGAGGGACTCGCCGGCCGGCTCCTCTTCGCTGAAGTAATTTCCTTTCGGCCTTGCCAAAACAGGACTCACCCCTTTCAGCCTTGCCAAGACGGGCCTCGTGGTTAGCCAGGGGGCGGCTGCCCAGGTCCCAGACATTGAGCTCTCCCTTTTCCTCGCCTTGGCCCGCCCCAAGCTCTTTTTGAACAGAGTTCACTACTGCAAGGTCCTTGAGATTTGGTTAAGAACTAGAGAAATACATATGTGTACATATACGTAAAAAGAGCGCGTCTCAGTAGTTAAATAGGACTTTATTTGAAAACCTCACGGCTCGCGTTCTACCATGCAGTCTAACCACACATGGCAATATAGTTGGTTGCAAAAATGGGCCCGGCCTTGAGACCCCTCTAGTCTTGGAGATTTGAGGTGGTCGCCTTCTCTGTTGGGTTTTGAGGTGGTCGCCTTCTCTGTTGGGTTTTAAGCTCCGGACTTAAAACCCGTGGTTTTCCTCGGTGTGACTGAGAGACTCGTTGTGACTCTGGTATCTCTCTGGGACCCAACTGTGGAAGTCACAGGGGTTTGACACTTCCTGTACTTTGGGGGCCTCCCCATCTAACTGGGGTGTGTGTGTGATTTACTGTCTCTGCACCAATGTTATTTACTACTGAAACTGAAGTGTGGAGGAGGAAATATCAGGGAGAGCTTCGTTAGGCTTGTAAACTTCCAGCTGTAACTCATTAGTCCAAGTTCAGCTTTGGGCTCATCGGGAGCAAGTCACAGACGACCTCTAGCTAGGACTCTGTCATTCTAGGTATTTGTAGAGTGCACTGGCCCTGTGTTATTTAGTGTTTAAATTGGGGGACTTCCAGAACAGAGTTTGGGTTTGAATTCCTACCTGTTCACGTCTCAACCTTAGGACTGTGGGTGGTTATGAAACCTATCCGTACTTAAGTCTCAGTGGCTTAAGAATGGAATCACTCATTGGCTTTTGGTAAGGAGGAAGAAAGTAAGGGATGTGGGGTGTTTAGCATGAAGAAGCTGTAATAACCACTTGCACTTGTTAATTAGCAATTGAAGTCATTACCGCTGTCTGGGTTACTAGGTACGAGTTACATGTATAAACAACACAGTGTAGGAACAGAGGACAAATGAAAGGTCGTGTTCCTAAGTGCCAATCAGCAAGTTAGATGTGTGTAACTTAGGAAGCAAATACTTGGAAGCACAGAGCTTGAATTGTGGAGTCTGCCGGGCTCATGGAAGAGGTCAGGAGACAGAGGAGAGAAAAGCCACAGTCCAGGAAATGGAGGTGTGGTCCCCAGAGCTTCGGCTCTTCCCAGACCCTAGCCTGCACACTTTCTCTCCTTACCAATAGCTTTGGGCCTTGAAGAATCAGAGACCACCACTGCGGCAAGTCCAGCCTAGTCAATACAATAGCTCTTGTCAGTATTCCATGTTTCTTGCTGGTGAGCTAAGAGCAGAGTGTCCACTCCCAGGCATTTGCTTGGCCTTCTGTTTCCCATGAGCCAAGTGAGTCCCGTTGCAATGACCTGACCCGGCGGCCACGTTTTAAGCTGAAGAGAGTCTCCAGCACGCTATCCTTCGTGGAGCTCTGGTTAGCTTTGATTCACTTTCCAAGGCCCAGCCAGTGGACCTTCAGGGAACTCAGTACCTTAGACGTCAGGGGTTGGTGTGACATAGCTCTGTCCTGGCATTTTCATTTTTCAAAGGGCAGTTTTAGCAAAAGTCATTGCTTGATTTGCCCTGATGCAACTTCCTCACCCTCCACAAACTGTGTCAAAGAGCAGCCAAAGTCACCCAATGCTAGCTAGGACTTCAGTGGGGATAGACAAGTAGAAATCTTAGGAAATCACCAAGATAGACCGAAAAGTCTGTGACATTTCATTTGACAACTAATGGTTTCATTATACCTGTGATGCATAAAAATCCAGAATTTTCTGCTTTGGAAACAGTGCAGCTTGGGAACATCTTTTTTTTTTTTTTAGATTTGGAAATATTCAGTGGTGTTCTAAGATGCTTCCAAAATAAGCGTGGTACCTCTTGACAAGGTTTGTTTAATTTCCAAAGGGATCCTACTGTCCAGTTTCATTCTTCATTTCATTAGCATATAGGTCATTTTTCCAGGTAGCAATTCTTTCTCATGAAATAATTTTGCACAATTCAGAAATGAAAAGTTTCCAATATTGAGAAATCCCATTTAATTTCATAATGGCTCATTTTTAAGGTGCTGGGATATATCTAATTAGCTTCCCATTATCATTACAGCAACAACAACAAAACCCCTGAGATAATCAGCTTTCGAAGAGGAAAGATTTCCTTGGGATCACAGTTTTGGAGGCTTCAGCCTGTGATAAGATGACTACCTTTGTTCTGGACTGTGTTAGTGTGGCACAGCTCAATGGGCACATATGTCATAAACTGAGCCGAAGGCAGTGGGAAATGGGCAGGGCAGGAGGAAGAGACTGGCATCCGACTTCAAGAGCCCACATCCAATGAACTAATTTCTTCCCATTGGGGTCTTCTGTTGTGATGGGAGCTGAAGATGGTATCCTTAGTGCAGGGGTCTTATGGGGACAGCTTGGACTTTGCATCACACTGGTCTCTTGAATAGTGATTATTTGTTCCTCTGATTTCTGTATATGTCTTTGCATATTTATCTTTCTTTTTTTGTGTAAGTGTGGATCTGTCCATTTATATGTGTGGATGTGTAGAAGAGGGCACTGTGTGTGTATAATGGTTACTCTTAACTATTGCTGTGAGAGAACACCCAAAGTCAAACAACTTAGGGGAGAAAGGGAGATTTACCCAACTTACAATTCCAGAGGGGAGAAACAGACTTTCATGGCAGAGGCGACATGGCTGGCTGGCTGGCTGGCTGGCTGGCTAAAGCTGGAGTCAGGCTAAGTTACTTCCATCCATGAGGCTAATGGGTGATGGCTGAAAGCTGGAGGATTCCTGGAGAGTCTCTCTTCTTCTTCAGTCTCTTGTTCTATGATTCCTTTTATCTGGTCTGCTACTGGGAGGTTCCAATCAGATCTAAGGCTGGTCTTTGTATTATAAATGTATTGATCCAGATAATCTCTTCAGGTGGTCTCAGCTGATTTTAGTTAATGCCAGGTGTGTCAAGTTGACACCCAGGATTAACTATCACAGTGTGCACCTGTGGAGGCCCAAGGGTGACTCTGGGGATCATCCTGGACTGCTTTGCCTCCTTATTGCTTTGCTCTGGGGTTTCCCAGGGATTGCCTTCCAGGGCCAGAAGTGTAGGCTGCTGTCATTTCTACCTGCTTTTTTTCTTTTAGGTTTCTCCTCTCTTCTTTTGTGGTGGTTCTGCAGGTTCTAATGATTAGAACTTTCTTTAGCTGGTAGTACCACACTACATCAGATCTCCCGGGCAAGCCCCTGCCAAAAGCTGTATTGTCTATCAGTTGTTGGCTCCATATTCCCCTACTTGTTACAGTATAATGGTGGAGATTTCACTTCCGACCCTTTCTGGGGCTGTGGAATCAGAACTCAGTAGCACCTGGAGTTTCTTGCTACATTGTTGCTGTGTCCTCTTGCTCACCTTTTGTATCAAATACAGAGTGGAATCATGTAGTGGAATTTCCTTGGAGGTAGGCTGTCTTGGGTGGCTGCTAATTGGTTACATGACCTTGTTCATATCTTTCTTCTCTTTGCATGTCTGCATGTCTTCTTTGACACTAAGAACCATAGTTCATACTGCTCTTCTGCTTCTGGGAGGGATTATAACATTGAAGAAAAGAGACAAAAAAGTCTTTTTTTTTTGACAGTTCCTAGAAAAGTCTAAGTGATGCATTTTTGCATATATAATCACAAAATTTCTTCAGAGACCATGTGTTGGATGTATTTCACAAACTCATTTTTCTACTGTGATAATAATGAGTCCTTAGAAGATTAGACCTAAAGTTTCTGATTTCTATTTGCATCCTTCACCTGTCTGACACATTTGCAAGCATGATGTTTGTGCGAGTTGAACTTAGGGGGGTAGTTGATGAAATACTTAGCATTCCGAGCTATGAGTAGACATGTGTTTGCAAGTAAGGTCCGTCTCATTTCTTAGTTTACTGTGCAAAGATGTTTCAGTGGCTGCACTGTGCTGGAAGTCTTTGCAGTGGGTAATGAGGGAGTTTTTCAGCTGGAGGCTCCTCACGGAAGTCCTTCTGACTGGGTATGTGGGAGGGTTCTTATCATCTCTGCCGTACAGCTTTTCAGTGAAATTTTTAAGACTGTAGAATTTGAACACTTGAGCAGCAAAGATCTGCATTTCTCCTTCTCCACTGTTATCATTTAAGCAAAATTTTCTCTATATTTCTTGAATCCTGATTTCTTTTAAAATCAGTTACAGCTACAAGTGAGGAGAGGTTGGTTCTGCCTGGCGCACCTCTGAGCCTCCTTGTTTTCACTTCCTGCTTGGTTTTGACCAGTTACACCAACTTTGCTCTTCTTGTTTCCATGGTCAGTGACGGACATCAGGTGGGCCACAGGTTTCAGGCTCTGAATAAAAATCCCTTAGACAGCACAATGTGTTCCCAACTGTCCTCCGAATTTCTCGCTTTCTCTTCTGATTTTTTTGAGGTGAAATGTTCCTCTGTAGCCACACTGGCTTTTAACTCATGGCAATCCTCCTGCATCAGCCTCCGAAGGGCTGGGATTCAAGGGTGAGCCACCACACCCAGCTTGATTTTCAGTTTTTCCTGTGAAACATTTGTTGATATTTACAAATGTTCCTATTTGGTTCATTTCCTGTCCTCTTCTGCTTATTTAACTATGCTATTCTAATTATAGTTTGCAAAAGTGTCCCCTTTTAGGACTGTGTGATGGGGGTGGGGGGGAGTTTTCCTTTCAGTGAAGTCTGCAAGATCTGCCCAGTGTTTTCTTAACAGAAGCCTCCTGAGTGAAAGGCGCTGCATGGTACCAGAGACAGGTCTGTAGACGTAGCTTTGGTTGAGCCATATGGTAATGTGATAAAGGCATCTACAAGCCCATTGGACATTTGCATATGTATCCCCAGGGGAAGAAAATAATAGAATCTTGAATACTAAGTTGTTTTAGCAAGTCTGAGAGATAAGATATGAAATTTGGACAGTCTGTGAAGTGGTGAATATGCAGCCTGTCTGGCGCAAGAGGGATCCACCTGTGTGGGAAGGCAGCTGTGTAGGGTCAGGGGTCCTTCCTGGAGTGTGCACCTGGCCTTGAGAGAAAAAGAAGCCACTGCTTGGCTTCTCGCTCACTCTGCCAGAAGCCTGCACCGAGGGCCCCTGCAGCTGTCTGACTCGCCACCAACTATCCTGGACTGTTCTTGTAGACAGGGAGAAAGTAGCACAAAAGCAAACTACAGACTACCTTCCAGATACAAGATGCAGCTGTACAGTTGTAAACAATGTAACTAGCATGTGCTGCTCCAGATACAAGATACAGCTATACAGATATAAGCAGTGCAGTGTAACTAGCATGTGCTGCTCTTCAAAGTGTGGTGACTGAATTTCATTTGATTGACTTTTTTTTTTTTTGAGACAGGCCTCATGCCTCACTCTAGCCCAGACTGGCCTAGAACTGATTCTATAGCCCAATGTGGTGTGGTTCTCAGCAGACGTCTTGCCTCAGTCCGACTAGTGCTGATATGACAGGTGTGAGCCACTGTATTGATGGACTTAATAACCTAAAGTGTCAGAACCTGGCCATGGGTTGGTGTATTAGAATCCATTTTCATTAGAATAAAGCAAGTCTAAGTAAGGTGTTTGTGAGTGTTAACATGACAATGTAGCAGCTCTCATTGTAAATGTTACATATTATACATACAAATATAAATAAAATAATTATATATATATATCACTTATTTAAGAGATTCTTTAATGGAGTCTCAGAGAAAATTTTTGAGTTGAATTAAAGTACATCTAAGGTATCCCATGCCCCAAGACCTTGTGGCTTGCCATTACCAAGGGCTCTTCCCCATGTATACCTCTTGTTGATTCACGTGGATCACTGACACTAAATATAAAGAGCCCAAAGGCCAAAGGAAGCTACAACATTTAATGAGGAGATGAAAAAGAAACAAGTTTGACTTATCAGTCACAAGAGCCCAAACGTCTTCCTTTGGAGAAGTGTCAGAGCATCAAGTGTCCTGGTGTGTGTTCGACTTACATTTCATGTAATCATGTGCAAACAGTGAGTTGTCGTGAAACCTTACAGAAAAACAACCTCCAGGAGTGCTCTCAGTCCTTGGTGTTACTGTCCATTTCAGAAGCCTCAAATATCTGGAGCCTTAAGGGGTCTGCCCACCTGGATAAAGCTTAAGAGTGTAGTGGCTGTATTATGTTCCAGGTCAGGCTCTTTGTAACAAATAAAGCAATCTTTGGCCAGCTGAGAAAAAGGGAGTTATTGTGAGGATCAGAGTAACTGCAAGCAGCTGAGGAGCTTAGCAGGTGGGCATTGGGGTGCAGGCGGGCATTGGGGTGCAGGCGGGCATTGGGGTGCAGGCGGGCATTGGGGTGCAGGCGGGCATTGGGGTGCAGGCGGGCATTGGGGTGCAGGTGGGCATTGGGTGCAGGCAGGCATTGGGGTGCAGGCAGGCATTGGGATGTGGGGAAACAAGGTCCTTCGTCTCAATGGTGGGACCTTCAGGATGGGTGGGCTCATTTAAAAAATTCTTTGGAGACTGTATGAATACAAGGACTGTCACCACCTTCCTGCCCCCATACCCGCCTCCCTCCTCCCTCAGGTTTTCCTTTCCGGCCTCTCCCTCCCATTCCCCGCCCTCTGCACGTGTGATCCATCGAGCCTCATCCAGGAGGTCTGTGTCGTCGAGTGCCCTGACATTCACTAGGCACGGATGGCCCATAGGTGGGTCAACTGTTGAGTAAAGAAGCCCCCCTCTTCCGGCCGGCACCAGTCCCAAACCTTCTCTCAGGATAAGGCCATATCTCTCGGGATACTCCTGTTCCTCGATGAAGTATTGGCCGCCTGCTGCTAAGGACCGCGAGAAGTAGCCGTGGCTGCACTGGACTCTTGGTGCGGCACCCTGACATGGACAGAGGTCTGACAGCCCCTCTCCCCACCCATGGGCTCCGACATTCTTACTGCCCCCTCTTCTGCAAGGTCCCTGAGCCATGGGAGTGTGGCCACCATCACCTACAGACACCAGAATCCAGCAATTCTGTCACTCTGTCTCCCTTCTTAATTTTTAGGTTGTTCGCTCACAGAATTTGGCCCCACTTGGGATGTGATTCATTCACGGGGGCAGGGAAGTCACAGTGCCCTGACCTGCTACCAGAGAAATGTCACCTCGAGCTATTTTCCTGCTGCTTCTGGGCAGTGCGGTGTGGGCAGAGGGCACAAAGGGCCTGGGGTGAGCCAGATGTCACAGCGCAGTGGGTTGTGTGGAGCTGGTAGAGCCTCCATGCCTTAGAAATAGGTGTGACGAAACATGCATGGCATACAGTTTGCCACCTGGAGAGTGTGGGGTCTGTAATTCAGTGGCATCCAGTTTCTTTATGGCATGGTCTACCAGGACTTTTCATCCTCTTCTTTCTGCAGCTTCTGGAAACTGCTGGGGGCTCTAGGTGGCTCCATGCCCCCAGAGGCCTCTTGTACATGAATCAGCCCATAGTTTTCCTTCTGTGTTGAACTTATTTTATGCAGTGTGTATGAGTGCGTGCGTGCGTGTGACGTCAGAGGACCTCACATGTTGGTCCTTTCTTCTCTTTCGAGACAGGGTTTTGGACCTCCCCCCCCTGCATGCGTGAGCTTCCAGGGACTCTTTTGTCTCTGACTCTCAGTCAGTTCAGGAGTGCTGGGTGTGTGTCCACACATGTGGGTTCTGGGGATCCGAGCTCAGCTTGTGTCATAGGTAAGCAGAGGTGTCAACCTGACTGTTGAGGGTCTGAGCTCTGGGCACAGGTGTAGAGAGCTGATGGTTGAGTTAAGCCCAGAGCAAACCTGAAGGAAATTGTCTAGCTGCTGGGGAAGACCCAGCCCATGGTGGGTGAGATTAGGCCCTGGATAAATCACAGAGAGCTGGTTGAGAGAGTTGGCATCCTTCTGTTCACTTGGGCAGACATGCTGGTCTGGCAAGTAAGGATTGTCCATCTCTCAGCCGTTATGTGGTGATGGCGGCCAGTTCCCTCAGCCCTGGTGTTGGTGTGTGCTCTCCTGTCAAGCTGGACTGAGAACTGTAACCAGACTGTTGTAAGAAAGTAAACTCCTTCTTCCCTTAAGCTGGGTGATCGTCATTTATCAGCAACCATCCAGGCGGACTGCAACAGCTTGTCACAGTGTTAAGATGCACTCTTTACCCCCACCCCCACCCCACAGATTCCATCCCCACCCAGGGTTGCTCACGGAGTGATTGTTTGTGGCATGAAGACATATAATATTTTAAAAACTTTGTTGAGTGTGTGTGTGTATCAGAGGGCACTGTGTGTCCCTGTGGAGGACCAAGGTGACTTTTGGAATCATCCTGGATTGTTTCTACCTCCATTTTGCTTAGTCTGGGATTTCCCAGGCTTTACTCACTAGGGGATCTGGGATCTGAACTCAGGACTTCTGCTTGCAAGGCAGAATCTTAACCCCTGAGCCATCTCTCCAGCCTGACATATTTTAAATTTTTAAGTAGCTGTTACCATCAGTTCTCCTAAGGAGAAGAATGTAATGTGGCTTTCCTTACTGTGGGCAGGGGAGATGGCTCAGGGGTTAAGCTCCTGCCTCAAAAGCAAAAGGATCTGAGTTTGGATCCCGCATCCAATGTCAGTCGAAAATGGGGGTGGCCTGCAGTTCTGGCTCTGGAAGGCAGAGCCTGGGAAACCCCAGAGCAAAGCAATGAGGAAGTAAAACAAGCCAGGATGATCCCCAAAGTCAACCTTTAGCCTCCAGAGGTATACACACTCGAGTGCCTCTTCTATACATCGTCACCCCCACACCCCTGTCCCCGTGTTGCCTCCTCCCAGACACAAAAAAATTTCTTCTTAATCATGAAATTCTTCTAAAATGTAACTGAGTTAGGAGCATATGGTGCCAAACATGACCCAGCCTATATTGGAAACGGGTTATGCATGACCTTTTTTTGGTGGTTTGTTTGGGACAGCCACATGAAAGAAAAGTTGACATTTTTGTAGGTTCGGTTATGTTTTCCCACATGCAAGGGTGACTTTGTAAGCCCTTGTCCAAACTGTAACTGAGGCCAGCCCTTCCCCAACCCCAGCACACGCAGCGCACACATCCACACAGCTGCAGCACACACATCCACACAGCTGCAGCGCACACATCCACACAGCTGCAGCGCACACATCCACACAGCTGCAGCGCACACATCCACACAGCTGCAGCGCACACATCCACACAGCTGCAGCGCACACATCCACACAGCTGCAGCGCACACATCCACACAGCTGCAGCACCCACAGCTTCCCCCAGCCCTGGCACACACAGCATACACAGCATACACAGCGCACACAGCACGCACAGCTGCAGCACACACAGCACACAGCGCACACAGTATGCACAGCTATAGCACACAGCACACACAGCTACAGCACACACCACACACAGCGGACATAGCATGCACAGCCGCAGCACACACAGCACACACAACTTCCCAGGAAGCACTTTCTACTTGGGCTTCTATTGGTGGGAACATCAGTTGGAATTTGCTGAAAGCAAACTCAGAGGACAGTTGCATTTATGTATGATTTCTGTTAAAAGACTGAAGGTATTTGACACTTTGTAATTTTTATTTCCAAAATTCAAAAAATAAGTATTTGGTGAGTGAGAGGCATTTATATATAGGGCCAATATTTTGACTTTTAAGTGATTTAGATTATCTCCATGGGCCAGATCTATTTTAATGTCCTTTGCTCATTTCTAGAAGGTACATGCTTGACCCGTGTGTAGAAATTTGAATTTCTCCAATGTTATTGTTGACTCGTACCTCATAACACTCTTGGGCTTAGTCTATGAATGAAGGCTTCTTTGAGAGTCATTTGCGGGTGAGAAAGGAATAATGTGGAAAAATATAGGATGTGCAAATTGTAGAATCATCTGAAAAGACAACAGTGTTATTTAATTTTTTCTTGATTTGATGTGCTATCATCTGTGATGAATGCTTAAAAATGTACTGTCTTGGAAAGGTAATTTTGAGATGAAAGATACCTAATATCAGACATTCTGGGGCATTTGAATCTGGTTTGAGAATATCATGCTACTCAACAGTATCAGCGACTCAACAGTATCAGCTTCCTAGATGTTCAAACACGGTTGATTAAGGATCCAAAGTAAGCTAGTGACTTCAAGATGGTGGCTGGTGTTTAGATTAAGATCATTGCCAACACTGGGGACTTAACTGCTAAAACATTTGTGTTGCAAGTTGGTTGCTGGCTCCAACTGTGTTTTCAAAGAGGTCGTTTCAGTTCTGGTTCTTTGTCACAGGTGAAGGTCAGGCTCAGGATCTCACACACTTGTGACAAGATGTGAGAAACAGGAAGTGATAGACAGGAAGCAACATTTTTAAGACAAACCAAGGTTCATTGTCAGGGAAAGTGTTGCAACAAACTTTCTTTCCTAAATGAAAATGTGCATCTCCAGGATTAATAAGAAACGAGAAAGGCACTTCTATTTACTTTTCTTCCTTTATTTACACAACAGGGCATGAATTAAGAGCTTTCTTTTGTGGTTAGTACAAATGAAGTCATTGTTATCTGCTAGAGGAGAACCAAAAGCTTGTGTCCAAAGCCTGGGCTGCTAAAGATTTTCTAAGAAGCCCTTTTGAGAATTGTCATATTCAAATGTGAAAGTATTTTGTTAATAACTGGAGACTCTGAATTGATAGTCTTTTAGATAGTTGTCATTTAATAGTTTTGGTTGGCAGCAATTTCTTGGCAATGGATACCCATAAAGTTAGTCAATAAACACTTCCTAAAGAATAGACCATGTGTGTATGCATGTGTGTGTGTGTGTGCACACTCCAGTGTGAGCATGTGTGAGCACTGAAGTCAGAGATCACCCTCCTGTGCTGTTCCTGACATGCGCTTGGGACAGGCCTCTCACTGGGACCTGGAGCTTCCTAGTGAGCTCCAACCTCTGGGATCTGCCTGTCTCTGTCTTCCTGGCATTCATACTACAATTGTATGCCACCATACGAGCTTTGTTTTTTAATTAAAAATTTTTAAATTTCATTTATTTTGCATGTGTGTATGTGTGTGCGTGTATGTGTCCCTGTGAGGGACCAAGGGGATTGCTTTTACCTCCTTTCTGCTTTGCTCTGGAATTTCCCAGGCTATGCCCACCAGGGCCAGAAGTGCAGGCAGATGGCAGTACCACCTGGCTTTTTTTACATGGGACCTGGGACTGGAACTCAGGTTCTTCTGCTTGTGAGGCCGAGTCTTAACCTCTGAGCTGTCTCTCCGGCCCCATGTCTTGCTTTTTATGTAGGTCTTAGGGCTCAACTCAGGCCTTTATGTTTGCATGGCTAGCACTTTAGCAGTAGAACAATCCCCTGCCCTAATCTAATGAATTCCAAAGAATTAGTACCAAGTACATCATCTAATATGAAACATGTTTGACAAAATTCATGTTAATTCTAACTTTTAAATCATTCCTATTTGGTTATTGCTACAAATTAATTTTTTTCTTCTTTCCTACTCATAAAAGCCTTGACTTATGGGTATTCAGAATGAAGACCCTTTTCTAGTCCCTGTTCTAGCCAACTGTGTCCACAGACTCCACCCTACAGACAAACCTGTAAGAGAGGCTTAGCACTGCATGCCAAACACGTGTTAGGAATGTGTAGTGTGGGCAGAAGGGATTCCGAGATGGTCCATGCAGACGAAGCTGATATGCCAGAAGTAAAGCATCAGAAAGTGAAGCGTTTTCCAGCTATCCTCAAGAAACACACAAAAAACAAGCAAACAACAGCAAACTCCCAGATGCTCAGTGATGGGCAGGGGCCAGGGGGAGCGCGGTATGTCAAGCAAGATGCCATTGACGAAGGAAGAAGCTTTGCTTTAATCAGGGTTTTTCTAGAACCAGGCTTTGAATTGCTTCAGAGGTTGGAATGAAGAGAAGGCTTCAGGCTGTAGGTAAAGGAGGAAGGGGCAATCCATGGTCACCCCTGGACTGAGTAGCCAAAGTGGGGCTGGAAGCAGCTTGGCCCCAAGGTCTTGGAGGGACAGGTCCTCCCTTGGCATTTTGCTTTTAGTCCTAGAAAAGACGTGCACATTCACACTTTCCCATCGCTGCTCAGTCTTTATAGTCGAAGGGCAGTTTGTTTGTCACCCTGGGATAGAGCATCCTGCAGTGCAGCTTAGCTTTGTGCTTCGCAGACTTCCGAGCTGCTGCCTCTTAGCTTCAAGCTTGCTGCCCTTGGGCCCTTTAGGATGCACAAGCATTCTGCCCCCCTTGTTCCTCCTCACAGGCTCTTCTGCCTTCCAAGGCTTCCTTTGCTTTCTTGCTCTGTGAGCTTTGTAATGAGGTGTCCCAAGCACCCCAATGCCCTGCAGAATTGTGCCACACTCTTTCCCCTCACAAAACATATCATAGTTGTGGCTGTGTGTGTGTGTGTGTGTGTGTGTGTGTGTGTGTGTGTGATGGTTTGAAATGTGTCCCCCACAGTCTCATGTGTTTGGCAAGGTCATGGCACCTTGAGGTGGAGCCTTGCTGGAGGAAGGCAGTCACAGGGGTGGGCCTTGAGGCGGGTTAGTCCCACCCTACCTCCAGGAGAAGTCTGCTTTTGCAGCAAGCAGTCTTGCAGCTCTTAGCCTCCAAGATGTCTGCAGTGACTTAGTCTCCTCCAGCTTCTGCAGCCAGCGATGCTGCCTCCACCATGAGAGACTGTTATCTCCCCTCTGGAACCGTAAGCTGAATAAATTTCCCTTTCTTCAGTTGCTTGACTTTGGGTGCTTTCTCACAGCAGTAGTTAAGAGTAACAGTTACAGTGTATGTGTGTGTGTATATGTGCGGTGTGTGAGGTGTATGTGTGTGTGCGCCTACAGAAGCCCAAGGGTGATATCAGGGATCACCCTGGATTACTCTACCTCCTTATTGCTTTGCTCTGGGGTTTCCAGGCTTTGCCAAATGTTTTAATAAGACTTTTTTTTTTCATTGTATATCTGAAAAAAATCATCGAGAATCTCTTTGAGGAAGTTTAGCTGATTTCATATTCCAGGGAGTTTATAAATTCTTCTGTATTTTGTTGCATATGTATGTGTGTGGGATGCTTGCATATAGAATGTTCTCAATGTATATGAATGTTGTATGTGTGGGGGGTGCATGTGCATATATGTATGTGTACAATGTGTGTGGAGACCCAAAGATATGATGTCAGGCATATTCTTTCACTCATCCTTTGACTTTTGTATTATCAAGTTAGGGCAGGGCCTCTCAGCTGTACCCAGAGCTCAGCTGTTGTCCAGGTGAGGTTGTCACTTGTCCATCTGAGCTCACCAGCTCATTCAGAGGAGCTGCTGTTTCTGCCAAGGTCTCCAGTGCTGGAGTGAACTCAACAGCAGGTCAGCACAGGATAAAGGAAGAGCAAGTTCCTCCTCCTTGAACCTCCGGTTCACCACTGGAAAGCACGGCCCACCAGGGGCTGGGTTTTCCACATCAATCAAGCGTCTGCAGATTTGTTCAAGGACCTGCGCCAACCACTGATGCGCCACAGCTGTGCCCCATACAGCCTTCAACTGTCAGCTGACACCAAATCTAACCATAACAGCAAGCCCTCTTCTGTATTATGTCCATAAGATTTTGCAGTTTATCATTTTTAGGATAGTATTTACTCAGCAGGCTGTCTTATCAGCTATTTATTTTGGTTTTGATCTTTATTCCTTATGTTAATAGCACACATTACAAAATTGCAAATATTTGTGTTTATCTTTTGTAACTGACTTAATGCATGTTATCTGTTGATATTCTGCAAATAGTTGCAGTGCATGAGCATCGTAACTAAATACACACACACATATATTTATCTCCACACATAGCATACCCAGTACCCATACCATATTTCCATGATTAGAATTTTCAAGATTCATTACATATTAAAGCTAATATTTTTTCCTTACTAGATTCTAGCTATGAAAGGAAATCTATTGAGGAAAAGCACTTGTTTTGCAGCCATTGGTAGCCATTGCACGTAGCTGCGAATTGTTTCTTCCACAGCCTTATCCTGTTGGTCAAGAATTCTGACTGAATCTTGATTGTCTGGGATTTACAAACCACTTGTATAGTTTTGGCAATTAGCCAATTTATAAATAGAAAAATCACTTTAGGTTTTAAATAGAAACTATCCAAATGATACTAATTCTCCTGGAAATACTAATGAATTCTAGACAGTCACAGGGATTGAGGTGGTTGGGATGTGGGCCTTATTCCTGTTTCTGAGATCTAACTAATAAAGTTATTCAGGCTATAGCTGTCTTTTAGTGGATCTCTTAAAGAAGATTCCCTATTTACTTGAAATGCAGTCTATACCCATACACACAAAATAGAAGAACTGTTTTAAAAAGGTAGATTATAGGCTGGAGAAATGACTCAGGGGTTAAAATTCTGCCCCATCAAGCAGAAGATCCTGAGTTCAGATTCTGAATCCCATGTAAAAACACCAGATGGAAATGGAGGTGGCCTCTACTTCCAGACTTGGAAAGCAGAGCCTGGGAACTCCAGAGCAGAACAAAGAGTTGCTTCCAAATACATCCTTAGTGCACCTGCCGTCAGAGTCCTTGGAAAGCAAGTTCTTCACTTCTGCAAGAGGCCCTGGCAACCCTTGCTGTGCTCCGTGCCGCCGTGCCATGTGCTGCCCTGCTGCCATGCTCCTGCAAGGGGCCCAGCCCAGGGACAGCCTCAGGCTGATGTTCTTGGACCTGAGATTCCACACAGGCTGGAGACAGTTTTGACTGGGGAGTGAGAGGAGCAGAGACTGAATGTCCCTGGGAGGACTGAAGAGGAAGGATGCGTCCCTGTGGCCTGCTTCTTATTCCTCCCACCTGATGGTCTGCAGCTTGAGTGCAGTGGGAGCATGAAGAGGGGTCATTTCACTACACATTGGGGTCTGGAATACTAGGACAAAGATGCAAGTAGAAAGTGATTTAGAGGGGAAAGTGATGGGGGACCCAGTGGCTGAGTGAGTGAGACGTGTCTCGGTCTCTAGCCAACTTGGGAGCCACATGCCCAGCACGGACTTCCTGGGTGGGCTCCTACAGGAGATGCCCCCAGCGTGCGTGGACATGGCCTTTCAGTGACAAAGCCCGAATGTCCGCTCCAGAAACAAGGCGCAGTGGGGATGCGTCTGTCCCCTAGAGAGGTACTGTCCCATCTAGCATACTGTTATGAAAGGTGTCATGGCCCAGTGTGCAAAGCTGAACACTCTTAACAGGAAAAGCTCAACTCTGTATGGGTTTGGTCCAATCTGCATTTGGTAATTCTGTACTTGTTCCTGTAGCCTGATGGGCCGAGGGGACGGTGGGATTGCCCCTTATCAATTAGAAGCACCGTGGGAAAGCAGTTGCTAAAAAAAAAAAAGGTAGATTAAAAATATGGTGGGTGTATTTAACTCCAAATGAAAGGCTTGTCAGTGTGAGAGAGCACAGAGACAGTGCTAGATAGAGAATGAGGCTGCTTGTGCTGAGTGAAGACAGTCAGAAATGATACAAAACCAAGTCAGAAAGTGACTTTGGTTACCAAGTGTCATGGTTCAATACAGGTGTCAACTTGACAGTTGAGGATTTGAGCTCTGGGCACACTGTAGAGAATTAGTAGTTGAATTAAGCCCAGTGCAAACCTGCAGGAGATTGTCTAGTTGATGGGTAAGTCAATAAAATGGAGGGAACCGTTTGAGGAAGTTGGCATCCTTGTGTACACTTGGCCAGACATGCTGGTCTGGCAAGTAAGGATCGTCCCTCTCTCAGCCATTATGTGGATACTATGTGGCCAGTTCCTCAGCTCTGGTGCTGGTGTGAGTTCTCCTGCTAGGATGGACAGACAACTGTAACCAGGTTCGGTGGTGTTTGATGGTGATTTATCAGCAACAATGCAGGTTAAATCAACAATGCAGGTTACAAACTGCAACACTGAGCAGCAGGCTGCCAGGAATCATGTTTAACAACTTGGCGGCTGGCGATCTTGATTTTCCTCCAGTGGGCAGGAAGATTTTGTACCTGAAAGTGATCTAGGAAAAGGTGGGAATTAGGAGAATCCTCCCAAATGAGATTTCTTCCCAGGGAAACAGAGGAGTGGAAGTAGCCGGTACCAGCATGTGTGTGAAAAGTTTAGGTTCAAAAACACGCTCATGTGATTCCTTGGCCTTCCTTTTCATTCCTAGGATGCTCAGAGGTTGGTGTATGAGTTGACAGCAATGTGTGTTTGGTAGCCTGGAAATGGGCAATGGGAATAAAATCCCCTGAGCCATATTCTCAGAGGATGTGCTGGTGAGACAGTGGTTTGCTCTGCTGCTATGAGCTCTGGGGGACTTTCTGCAGCATGGGGAGTAGAGTGGGTGCGTGCCTGCGTTTTGGGGGGGGAGGGGAAGCATGTGGGGGAAGGGTGGGGGAGGTGAGAGGAAGGTTGAGGGAGTATATGTGGGGGAGTGTGTGGAGGAAGGAGGGAGGAGTGGGGGGTGTGCATGGTGGGAGGTGGGGGAGGAAGCTGCAGTCCTGCTTCCTGTTTTTCTTCTTAACAGGAGAGGAATTCCACCAGTTTCATTTTAGAAGAAAACTATTTTACAGATGAAATTACTTTTTTTTCTTTTTCATGTATGTATACGAGGTGAGTGCACATGTGTGTGCATGTGTGTGTTTTGTACGTGGGTAGGTATGCAAGAGAACACTTAGGTGTGTGCCTGCGGAGGTCCAAGGGTGACATCGAGAATTGTTCTGGATTGCTTTGTCTCCTTATTACTTTGCTCTGGGGTTTTCTAGGCCCTGCCTTCCAGAGCTGGAATTGCAGGTCACTGCGTGGCTGCCTGACGTTTTTATGTGGGATCTGGAATCTGAACTCAGGCCCTTTTGCTTTCAAGACCAAGGCTTTATCTATTGAGCTATCTCCCTAGTCTGAAATTTCTTTCTTTGTGGATTTGGGAAATGAACGTGTGAAGCCACTGCCACTCAGATGGCTGGCGGATGCGGCCTGTGGGATGTGGGCCCTGGACTTTCCTTCACTGGTCTTTGTAAAATCATCTTCTGACTTAAAATTCTAATAATGGGGCGACAGCTTCAAGAGAAGCTTGTGTTGTATTTGTGTCAGGCAGGTGTAGACACCAACTTAACTGAAGGCTGAGCATTTGGGCACATCTGTGAAGAGCTGGTACTTAAGGCAAGTCCTTAGTAGACCTGGGCAGATTATCTAATAGATGTGGGAAGACACACCCATGGTGTTCCCTGGCAGGTGGATAAGAGAGACAGCTGGCTGGAAATTAGCACACTGGCAAGCAAGAATGTCTCTCTGCCTCGTTTCTCTCAAGACAGCTGGCAGGCGAAGGCACCTGCTCACAGTTCTAATTTGATTCTCAGTGTCCACATGGTGGAAGGAGGAAACTGACTTCTGAAAATTGTCTTCTGACTAACTCATGTGCCACGGCTCCCAATCACCTGCTATGTCCCTCTGTCCCTTCCTGTCAAATAAATATAATTTCATAGAAAGATGTGTTGGACACACAGATTCCTGAGCGGCCTCGTGTGACCATTGCGCTCTGGGTTATCCCCCTCACGCTCCTGAACGGAAGTTCCTACTCAACACGCTCTTCAGCCAATAGATCAGCAAAAGGCAGACCGTTGCCAGCTGTGAGTTTTATTTCCGCAGGAAGAAGCTTGGAGGAGTTGGCCTCATACAGGAGAGCAGTATTTCCAGCCCATGAGTGGACGCAGCTCTGCACTGAGATCAGAAACTCCTAAAAATAAAGCTCACACACCCATCTACCCACTCTCATGCAAACACCCACATGCACACACACACACATACATGCACCCTGTGTACACATACAGGGAAAAGAAAGAATTCAGCAGCTGCTCTTATATTCAGTCAGCTGTAGTGCTTAGGACAATGCCTAGGTCATAATCAGTCCTCAGTAGATACTTGGGAATGATTGAATTCACGTGTGAATACTTTGGCTGGGGCGATGTCTCAACCATTTGTCTACCCTAGATAGGAATTCCACGACAGACCAAAGTAATGATTGTGCCAACTTGATGAACCAGCAAGTTATTGGTAGTACTTACAGGGGCAGGGGTGAAGGGTACTTACAGAAGCGGGGTGAGGGTACTTACAGGGGCGGGGTGAGGGGTAGTACAGGGGTGAGAGATACCTACAGGGGCGCAGGGGTGAGGGTACTTACAGGAGCAGGACGACTCAAAGGCAGCTTCATCTTCAGAAAGCCCACCCAGCACGGCTGGCGGCTTCCCTCTGTCTGCATAGATGGACCCCTCAACCTGTGTACCCAGGGCCCTGCCCAGACATCAAGGCCCGAGAGCACATGTGTGAGGCACGTGAAATTACAGAATCATGTGTAGCAAGGCCAGAGCCCCTGTTGAGGGCCTGTTGACCTCTCCACCCTCTGTTTCCGAGGAGGGCAGTGGACAGCAGGTGTGATCTCATGGGCCCAGACAGAGATGACGGCTGCTTGTTCGGAGGAAAGTGCTATACAGTGGGGACATAGGGCATTTCTGCTGTGTTTCTGGTACCTTGGGAGTGACGCACGTGAATCTGGGATTGTTTTCTCTGCCATAGAAATGTGTGTGTGTGTGTGTGTGTGTGTGTGTGTGTGTGTGTCTGTGTGTACACAAGAGGACCTTTCTTTCGTATGGTGTGAGGAAGGGATTGTCTGTTTTCTTCAGCGGAGCATTTGCACGTCCTCAGATCCTCAATCCTTTGCTTGCTGGGAAGCATCAGCGGAGGGTGGGGCGGAGGTGACGTGCCTGTGGGTTTACCTGGGCTCCGAACAAGTGAGAACAGTCCCTAGTGTTGACAGAAGTGCCCTGGGATCCAATCTGTCACTTTCCTTCTCCCTCTACCCCATCACCAGTTCAGTAGGCGTCTGTCCGGGTTTCTGTGGGAATGGGTGGCACAAGGAAGGAGCGGAATGTCAACACCGCTTGTTACGCAATCTTCTTGCTCTAAGACTGTGATTCCTTTTATTGATACTTGCTGAGGTGCTAGCAAGCCCCCACTAATTAGAAAAGCTGACCTTTGCTCCACAGCACTGTTGTTTAAGAACCAGGCTGTGATTTCCTGAGGCCTTGCGGAAGCCCTTTGAGCTCAGGGTCCCAAGCTCAAGTTGGATGTTGGGGAGAATGGGTTTGCTTTTGCTTGATCCAGCGTGGCTTCCGGTTTCTAAGAAAACATCATCATCTGCTGACTCTTAAGAGACATTTTTCGCATGCTTGGCAGCTCTTGTAAACCACAGTTAGTAAACTAGCAGGAACGTATATACACTGAAAGCATGGTATTGCTTGACCAAATTAGCTTTTTGTTTTGAGGAATTTTTAGGGGAAAAGTGTGTAGTGATTTAGGAAGTGCCTCTGTGTCTAATGATGATAAAACATGATCCAAAAATTTCACTTGGATTTCATCATGTGTAAAGGGGCCATCCTGGGCTGGGTTTGACATGTGCTAGAGAGTTGGCTGATAATTAAAACAAATAATGGCAGGACAGTTGACAGGTGGGCGTCCCTTTAGGTGAATGGTACATGAAGCTCAGTGTTAGGGAAGCAACCACCAGTTGGCCACCTTACTCCATCCTCGGAGAGGAGGTCTGGAGTCTGTAGACCTTTCTCTGTGCACAGAAGATCCACGCGCACTTCCCTCTGGGAGTTGTCCTAGAAATTGTTTTTTTCCATAAATATTTACTTTTGTAACTTCTAAAGGAATTTATTTATTCAAGCATCATTTGTCGCCCTGTTGTGCAGCAGGTTTTCTGTTAGAGTGTGGTAGCGTGTGAGGTGGACGAGGCGCATTTTTGAATTAAGGACTTTCAAGGCTTCCCATGGGCTGGAAAGCGGGGTGGGTGTTAAAATGTGAAGTCATTTAGGGCTCCTCCTTGCCTGTGCTGCCAGGAAAATTGTCTTGTTCTCGTTTTGTAGGTGTGAAAAGACTCAACGTTGCCAAGCTGGGAATTGGGTGGCCAGAGATAGATATAGGTGATTTCATGGCCATTCGTGAGCTTGAGTTCCTAAATGTCCTGTTCCAACACATGCCTGGTACACACCCGTGAGTGCCCGTGTACCCTGCCCTGCTCAGGCACACACGCTTCTTGAAAGAGAGGAAGAAAAACTACAGCTGATACTGCTCATGTGTTACTGACGTCCATTTTTATATTATACGTGGAGAGGTGTATGTGTTTGTGTGTGAGTGTGAATGAGTGTACATATGTGAGCATACATGAGTGTGCGTGAATGTGTGCATGCATATGTATATGTGTGTACATGTGTTTACATGACTGTGTGTGTGCATGAGTGTGTATTTGAGTGTGCATGATTGCATATGTGAGTTTGCACATGACAGTATATGTGTGCATGACTGTGTATATATGAGTGTGTATATATGAATGCATGTGCATGACTTCGTGTAATTGTGTGTGTGGTTTTGGACATGCAGATCATTAATTGATTCTTCTTTCCTTCATTTCCTCCCACAATGTGTTTTTCTGGTAGGAGAGAGTCACATGCAGATGATCTTAGTACCAAAGGGAGGTAGAATCCTCACTAGTCATTGTCTACAGAAATTTAACAGAGTTCACAGACATTAACTGTGCATACAGGAGCACACCGTTTTTCCGAGCTCCGGTCCGTGGCCTTGGTGCCATGGCAAGGGGCACAGACAGCACTAAGAAAGTGTGCAGGGGATAAATACATGTGTGTGACGTGTCTTTGTTCAGCTAGGCCAAACAAGTTGTCACTAATATACAAAATCACACCTACTTCGTAGATGAGCACTGCTCTTCAGAGTATCCCACATGCAGTGTGGGGAGACTAGTGCCGGGCGGCACCTGTGCGGTGTGGGGAGACTTGGGGGCTGTTGCTAGTCTGTTAGGAGCTCTCTCAGCTCAGTGACAAGGGACTCAGTCAGCTCGTGGCCTGGTCGACCTTGCACAGAGCTGCTTCCGCTTCAGCATGTGGAGGGTGGCAAGGTGGTGGGATTGGTGCCTATTTTCACGCCACCAGCCGTCATGTCTTGCCTCTCTGGACTCCATGGCCCATCTCTAACCTACGAGGGTCCTGCCACTTCATGGTGCTTCCCATTTTTCACTTTGTAAACCTTGCTTCAAAGAATCTCTCAAAATCTTTAAAAAAAGAATTCTGGGATTATTGGAAAGGTGCTGAGCGAGGCATGGGGTGAGACTGGATGTTTGCCTGCGCCGTCCTTGTGAGGTGGTAAAGGGCTCGTGATCATGGAGATGGTAACATGTCTGTTTCCCTCTAGGCTGGTGGATGACCGGTGTGTGGTCCACCCTGAGGCGGGCGACCTTGCCAACCCACCCAAGAAGTTCAGAGGTAAGAAATAAACATTTTTTTGGATTATGTCACCCAAGAGATTAGATTGCTCTGTGTCTTAAGTCTCTCGAAATGATTACCACTCGTTTTCTTTGTTGTACTTTGAAGCATCTATGACGGAAGAATGGCTTCAACTTTTGGGGTAAAGTGGTCACTGTACTGATGATGAATCTTGGTAATGAACTGTGTGAGTTGAGTTTTCTATCCAGTAACTGCAGCTGACTGGTGTTTATTTCATATTTCTGTGGTAGTCATGTCATAAATGCTTTAGATTCACTGTTAACTCATTAATTTAGCTTCATAAAATTTCCCAGAGTAGGGCAGTGTTGCACTGACCCAGCTTTTAAAATAGCCGTCTGGGTGGTGGGGTCATGAGATGATGACAATCAGCCTACCCATCCTTTCCAAATGTACTTGGTAATCCCCTTAGCTGGGAAATTGGTCCTAATAGGAGATGATCGTAACACAACTGCTACAAAAGGTGGATTAATGCAACCTGCAGAGAATCCTAGAGAACAAGAAAGAGTAATTAAAAGCTCACTTAATCCAATTTCCTAATTTGTACATTCTTAGTAAAATAATTTCATTTATTATTATTATTTATTGCTATTATTGAGGCAGGATCTCATGTAGCCTTTGGTTTCAGCATAGCCAAGACTGGCCTTAAACTATTTTTTTAAAAATTTTTATGTGTTTTCATGGGGATATGTGTATAGGGTCCACATAAGTATGTATGCACGTTTTAGGTACACATGTATGTGTGGGTGAGAGAGGGTTTAGAAACTGAGCTTGCCAATAGGGCTAGTCTGGCCAGCAGCTTGCGCTGGGGAGCCTATGCTCTGCCTTCCAGATTCTGAAGGACAGGAGAGCCACCATCCCCACTGGCTTTTATATGGGATCTGGGAAACTGAACTCTGGTCCTTCGGCTTGAATGGAAAATGCTTTAACTGCCCAGTAGTCTCCCTTGCGCCATGGCTTTGCACTTCTGATCTTTCTGAAGTCACTTCTCTTCTTCTGCCATGTGGGCTTCTGGGAATCGAACTCAGGTCACCAGGTATGTGACTGGCACTTTGCTTATCTCCCTGTGAACCTGGACTTGGCCTGGTTGACTTACCAGCGAGCTTTGCCTTCTTCCAAGGGGGTGACAGACACTCCGTTGTGCCTAACTTTAACCCATGTACAGGGGTCCAAACTGAGGCCCACATGATCACACTTTACTAGCGGAGCCATCTCCCAAGCCCGAAATTCAGGTTTGGATTGTCTGCTCTCTGACCGTATCATTTAAAGTGGGTCACCTGACTGGGGTCTCTGAGGACATCCGTCATTGTCTCGGGAGAGTCAGGCTGGAGAGTAAGAACAGTGCTTATCAGAGAGGTTTTTGGAGCCTTATAATCCTTCCAGAGTCATGTAAAAATGTTTTGGTCATTGTACAAATGATAGATGCACAGTAAAAAGGCAGAATATGATTCCTTAAGCATATTTGGCTCTAGATTTTCACAAAACTATAAAGTTTTATTCTTTATTCAAAACTATAAATTTTATTCTTTTTTATTAATTTTGTGTTTTCTGATCACAGCGCTTTATCCATAGCAGGTCTTCCCTCTAACTCTTAAAATACCCACCAGATCCTGTGATTGTCAAACTTTTCCTGGGATCACATGATCACACTCAGCTCACAAGGTGCCCCAGACTTCACTGCTGCGATCCTCAGCACCCTGATTCCCCCCTTGATCAGGAAGACTTATGACTTAAAGATGGGTGCAGGGCTTAGGTGGGGGCTGCCCCCTCTTCTCTAGCAAAGCGAGTTCTTCCAAAGCACAGGCTTGTTTTGCAGAATGTGAAGAGACTGCAGTAACAGCTCTGCACCCCAGAGGTAGATGTCTTAAGATGCTGCTCTCCTCCTGCTCTTTGGCACAGGTCAAAGGATGACTCCCTTGGGGTGCTCGTGGGAATACTGGCTTTTCCTGTAATCGAAGCTTCGGGTCCTTCTGTTTTTTTCTCGTCCCCTGTTTTCACGTTATCTTTAGAAAAGGAGGCTCCTTTTCTCCTGGGGGCCCAGAGATCCCCTTTGTCCTGAAGGACAGGGGAGCTCTTTCTTTCTCTGCAGGAGAGCTCTTGAGCTGGGCTGGCCCCCCCTGTGTTCCTGCAGCTCTGCTCTCTGTTCAGAAGGGCGGCACACAGAATTCCCCTCTGCCCTGTCCTCCTGACTACTTCTGTTGCTTGCTTTCCCCATGCTGGGACCAAACACCTGATGGGAAGCAACTTAAGGGAGGAAGACTCGTAGTGGCCCTTGGTTGGAGAGTGCGCTCGGTCCTCATGATTAGGACGGCGTGGCCCTGTGAGTGGTTTGCAGCTATGGCAGGGGGTGAGTGAGGGTGTTTGTTGACATCTGAGCAGATCAGCAAGCAGATGGGGACAGAGTCCGCGGGATGGTGTCCCCCTCTTTAACCGTGGGTCTTCCCTCGGTTGAGCCTCTCTGGAAACTCTGGGCAGCATGCGTTGCTCAGGAGATTCTAAGTCTCATTGACGGTGATGCGAACCATCCCAACTCTCGCTCAATCAGCTATGAGACTCGTGAAAACTAAGGTGTTATTTTCGGACATTCTAGACCTTGCTTGGGTTCCCCTGCCTTCTACTTCTCTGTAGTACTCCCTCAGGCCTTCTGGGTTTTGCCTTTGATTTCACGGGTACAGACACGTAAGGGCCACAGCCCTCATTCAGGTGCGCGTCCCCACCCTCCGTGAGACCTGGCGGCTCTTCTTAGCTGCGGTGAGGGCAGGACCGACCCATGAGCTTTGGAGTCTTGGGTCTATGCCCCATTTCCTGTAGGACGAGGGATTAGAGCGTCTGTCACTGTGTCCAGCCTTTATGTGGTATCTGGGGATCCAAACTCTGGTTTGACACTCGAGCAGCATCTAGTCCCCTGGAGACTGTCCCTAGAGGCCGTCTGTGTGTACCCCAGCTTGGTGCTCTTTGCAGCCCATCAGAGGCTCACATCGTCAACGTGATTAATCATGACTCTTGTTGTGGATACACAACTTCGTGTGTTTTATGGTCTCTGGCTTTACTTTTTCTTTCCTAAGTCGCTTTATTGTTCTCTCCCATTCCAGTGAAGACTGAGCTTTGAGAGACCTGCGGGCATATCAGTGCAAGCCCGCTTTCTCCCGAGGAGAGCGTTGACTTTTATGTGTCCTTCTCTGACCTCAGGATGATGAAATATACCTAAACTGGGGGGGGGAGTGTCCCTTGGGGCCCCCTTATCTTGGCTGATGAACTCCCCAGGGCTGGGCCTCATGGTCTAGAAAGTTGCAGCTCTGAGATCCTGCGTTGTTTGACCCTTGGTTGTTTCATAATCAGTCACAGGCCACTTTTAGGAAGTGACTGAATGTCTTGAAGTAGTAAGTCACATTGCTTCAGAAGTCAGAACTAAAATGTAGAGTTTTTTTTTTTTTTTCTGGGCAGCATAAAAGTAGATGGTGAAGTATCAGATACTTAGAGCACTGGCGCTTGCTTGCTGAGGTCAATTTTAGCCCAGTCTTTTTTTTTTTTTTTTTAAGTAATATAGAGGTTACTTTGAATGCAGGCCCCCACCTTTGTCTCCGCTTGTGGAGGTTACACACATCTAGACACACAAATGAAGAGAGTTCTTGGTAGAAAGTTGACTCTGTGTATGTGTGTGTGTGTGTGTGTGTGTGTGTGTGTGTGTGTGTGTGTGTGTATGAGAGAGAGAGAGAATGTGTGTGTGTGTGGGGCACACTTGGGTGTATAGGTGTGTGGCGGCCAAAGGTCACTGTTGGATGTTTTTCTCTCTTCCTGTCCATCATGTTTTTCAAGACAGAGCCACTGAACCTGGAGTTTTCCAGAAGGGCTATCCTGGTGGGACCCCAGTGCTGAGTTTCAGATGCACACTTCTGCCTCACTTAACTTGTTACGTGTGTTAGGGATCCAAGCTTAGCTGGTGTAGTGGGTGTTTTACTCGCTGAGCCTTATCTGAACATGCTGATCTTTTCTAATGCCATTCTCTACCACAATCAGTTATAAACACCACCTTCATTAACTTAATAAATGCTGTGTTGAATTTCTTAGATTTATCATTTGTATGATTATTACGTTTTTGAGATAAGGTGTCAAGTTACCTGGCTGCCTTTGAACTTGCTGTATGGTAGCGACTAGTTTTAAATCCCTGATCTGTCAGTCTCCACATTCTGAGTGTCGCGGGAATGATCTTTCCTCTGTTCGTCAAATATCCCTTCATGGTTACCAAATGTTACAGGGTCCCTGTTCAGGGTCTAGATGTTACCGGAATGATCGTCCCAAATGTTGCAGGATTCTTGTGTTCTGGAGTCAAAGATTGAAACCAGAACACGTGTAGAGGATTAAGGTAGAGTTTATTAGAGGAGAGAAAGGCTGGAACTCATGAACTCCAGACCTGGAGTGCCGTGAGGGGTTAGGATGCTCTGGAGAACTCTTGGAATCCATGAGAGGCAGCAGCTAGAAACAGACTCGTGGCACTTTGAATGAGGGGTAGGCGCCCTGGAGAACTCATGGACTCCAGGCTTGGAATCCATGAAGAACAAAGAGCTAGAAATGAATTCATGGCACTCCCAGTACCATGAGGGGCTAGAGTGCCAAAGATGGCTGCCAGGGTTGAGCATATTTGTATACCTAGGCAAGCCTGGGAAACTGGCTTTTTCTCTTTGGGTAGCTCCCATTAGGGCCCAACCCAGTTGCTCCTGGGCCCAAGTGGGTCTAGAGATGAAGTTGTTTGTTGGATATGGAGAGCTCATCTCCATAATCCTTTCATGGGAAGTTGCCCATCTTGTCAGTTCCTCAGCAGGAGTGTTTCTTCAGGGTGAACCCAGCAGTGGGAGATGGCCTTCAGGAATCCAAAGACCCTAGTTTAGCTGCTCTAATCCTGCTTTACTGAGTATTGGGATTACAGTGTGCACCACCAGTCTGGTGCACTGAGTTCTTTCCAGTCTGGAATTGACTGACATTTGTGGAGCATTCTGTGTATGGTTGGCACTGTTCAGATCCCACGGAGGAGAAAGCCAAGGATGACACAGAGTGTGTCACCCTCTGAAGGTCACTTGGTCCTGGCAGAGCTGAGACTCAGCCCAGGGTTTATGAGAGCAGTTTATCTTTCAGTCACATGGTCGCACTACCTTTGAATTCTGCTTGCCTAGAAATTCTACTTCAGGCCTGCATAGACTGAAACCTCCCACATGTGCAAGTATTAGCTCAGAATCAACATATTCCTGCAAATCTTTCTTTTGAAGGTTTTGTTTTTAGTTCTCTTAAACGTTGCCAACTACAGGTTCTTCAGGAACTTCTCTTCCTACATAGATTCTTCCTTGTTCTGGCTCCTCTGAAGAGAAGCCCTTAGCTTTGGAAGCGACATTTGCAGCACAGGACTTGGCTCACTCCCAAGTGTTCAGCCAACTTAAACTCCTGACATAGTAATTGTAATAGGGTCTGACTGCTCAGGAATTCATGACTCTGACACCGAGTAAGTTTTTAAAAAAGGGGAGAGGCTTTATTTAGCTGATCAGCAGCTGCACCCTCAAATTCCAGGTTTCAGAATGCAGCAACTAATTTTTGTTTTACCCATGCAAATACTGCATCCTAGAATGTTAATGTAGAGGAAGCTCTCAGTGTTTAGCAGAAGGGAAGATCAACAGTTATCAGTTACCTAGTTTTACAACAGCTATTCTATAAATCCTATGCCTTGAGTGGATGGCCCCCAGGGAATTTCAGGGAATTACATGATTTCCTGAAGCTTATCAGTGGCCAGGGGACTCTGACATTCTTGATCAAGTAAAGTTTCTATTCTTACAAAGCCCTGTCATGGCAGTTTCCTTGTTACAAGTTCTGTCCCATTATTTTATGTTATTTTAGACAACTACACAATTAGTTTCTCAGAGAATTTTGGAATAGTGGATTCCAGGCCAGCAGTTACATGATTGCTATTAAAAACCTCTGAGGGTCGGGGAGATGCTCAGGGGTTAAAGCTTTTGCCTCAAAAGTGAAAGGACTTGAGTTCAGATCCTCAGATCCCACGGAAAAAAATGCTGGGAGGACAAAATGCTGGGAGGACAGGGATGAAGCCTATAATTCTGGCCTTGGAAGGCGGAGCCTTGAAGAGCAATGCAGGATGATCCCTGCTGTCACCCTTGGGCCTTTGTAGCTGCGGTATGTACACACACGCACGTTAGAGCAATAGAAAGTAAATAAAAATCTTTGAAATTTTTCATTTGGTTGTCACCATATCTGTATAGATCATAGGCATTTGTGCCACCCAGCGTCTATGGTTAAGCCTTTCATTGGTATTGGCAGTGAAGTTTAGAGAACTGTGGGTAAAGGCAGGTGGCCTTTTGGTGGCTCCCATGGAACAGGTCAGATGGTAAAAGTGCTTGTATGACAAAATCCTTCTGGTCCATTAGGGGTGGCTTGGCAGTAGTGTGGGGCCACTTCAGAAGTCTTGCAAGTCGCTTTTGAATTCGAGGTTTTCAGCGAGTTGTGACTTTAAAATATGAATGAACAGATAAACTGAATGGTTTGTGGATTTAGTAATGAGGTTTAATTATACCCCAATCCACTAAGGACTAGGAAGTGAGAATCAGAGTGAGTAATATGGGACTCAACTCCTTGGCCCCTTCCTGTCAATCACATGTCTGGAGATCAGTTGTCATGAACTTCAAGTTCTGTGTCACAGTTGCTTTTAACTCTGTGCTGGAAGTAAGCGGTCTAACTTCCTAGTTATCACCATATAAATATCATATTACACGAGCATTTTAATAGCTCACAATGGTCCATTCCACATTACCATATTTGATCTGTTACCATCCCATTTATCAAAGTGGACGTCATACTTCAGGCTAGTGAAAAAGTCCAAAGTTGGACTACATAGCCAGTAGGTAACAAGTAGGCTTGCAAGACTCCGAAGATCTTCCATTCTGTGCAGTGTGGGGACTGGTTGTCCTGTCTAGACGAGTCAGAGATAAATGTTGTTCTCAAGGACTTTATACTCTAATGAGGGAGATAAGAGGCATACATACATAAATAATTATATCTCAAGGTAGAAAGAGACAAGGGCTAAACAAAAACCTAAGGTGAAGATATTGTAAGAGGATGGAGGGGGGCACTTCTTAAAGACAGTGTCTCTCCTGAAAGATCTGTACCTGTGGAGAAGGGTGTTTAGGGTCATAGGTCCAAGACACACTAGGAAGGTGATTCCTAGAGTAATGTCATGCACAGCAACACGGCTTTTCTTTTTAAGGCAGTGATAGATGCTAGTTGAGTACAGTAGTGACGAGGGCACCAAGTTGTTGTCCTAGTAGACCTGGTCTTTGGCAAATAATACACAAAATAATTAGTAATTGGATTCGATAAAAGATACCCTACCACTACAGCTACTAATAACATTTATCCGGGCCTTCCTATATATCAGACAACTTTCATAATTGCTTTGTATTATTAATCTACTTAATCATATAAACCCTATGAGGCATATGTTATTGTTAGAATTTTATTTATTATTTCTTTTTATATGAGGTATATTTTTATCTCTTATATGAGATAAGCTGAAATGACAGGAATCCAAAAAGCTCACCAAGTCTTATGGAAGTCAAAGATTTATGTCTCTTTCAGTTGTGGTTTCCAGTGGATTATCTGGGACAGATCTGGGAGCTTGGCCGAGCTCAACCACAGGGCCCCAAAGTTGTGCCACCAGTGTTTCCCGGTTGGTAAGAAAGGTCAGAGGAATCCTGGGAAAGGCTGGGGCTCCACATGCTCCTGTAGCATGTGGTATGTTGGGTGAATGGGAGCCTTGCAGACGCCAGGCCCATGTCTTGATGTCCTGACTCCATGTGTGTCTTTGTCAGGGAATTCAGTGCCCTGGAATGAGGCCATGTTGGATGGCAAGGAGACTAGACAGAAGGACCCAGACAGAGAATAGCAGGAAGCCGTCGGAGGGAGCAGCACATCCTCTCGGGGTCTCCAGAGGGAGCAAGGTAGATTTACAGCTTCTAGAACAGTGAGCACATGGATTTCTATCATGCTAGGCCTTCAGCTTTCTGGCAACTTGTTAGTCACCCATGAAAAACTGATGATGTATCTGTATACGCTGGAGCACAAGCGGTCCATGGGCTGATCATGTTCCAACTTGAAGCAACCTGGAAGAGCAAGGTGGATGTCATGGGCGGGGTGCCGAATCACTACCATCTCCAGTTTCAGAGATGAGGAAACAGAGGCAACCTGCTGGAAGCCTCCTGTCTACAAGGAGGCTGAGCTTTTACAGAATGTGTCCCCAGGTCTCCTCCTACACTGCAGTTGGGATGGGAAGTGCGACAGGCATTCAGGGAAAGCTTGTCAGTTTCCTGTGAGGCTCAGTATGTGCATACCACCTGACCCAGAAATCTTGTTAAGTATTTACCCCAGAACAATAAAAACTCAGCTTTGCACAAAGACCCATATGCAAAGGTGCAAACAATCTGGCTGGGGGTGTACTTCGATTTCTGGAGTATCTGCCTGACACACAAAAGCCCAGGTTCTGTCTGCAGCAGTATGTAAACCAGGCATGGTGTGCACCTATAATCCCCTTGTGCTACAGGTAGAGGCAGGAGGATCAAGAGTTCAAGGCCATCTGTAGATGCACAGTGAATCTGATGTCTGGGATACATAAGACCGTGTGAAAACAGACATCCCAAATCTATACCAGCTGACCAAGTAGGTTGGCCATGTACATGATATTAGACAGTAACAAGTTCTATTTTTATGTTTATGAGAATCCCCCATGTATCTTCTTGAAGTTGAACATTCATTAACTTCTCAGGTTAGCCAGAAGAGTTTTAGTTTAAGGGTTAATTTTCTCATTGTGTGTTCTGGAGCACCTGTCCCCTCCCAAGTGTTGACCTGTGGGCAAGCCAAAGGTTTACAGGTCTTCTCTCAGCAGACACCTTTGTTTATCATTCAGGTTTTCAAGGTAAATACTGAAACTTCAGAAGAAAGCAAACTTTGTTGGCGGGTGGCGATGTTTGTTTTACAAATACTTGGAAGTGGTTTGGAAATGAGCTTCTAAAGAATAAGGCGGACAGCAACCCAACAGGCAGCTTTCTTAGCGGGCTAGGCTTGGCTGAACACCAAGGGGAGGAGATGAAGCTTGGGGCTTAGAGGCTCGGGAGCCAGGGAGGATGGGTGCTCTAGAGAGTACCCCCCTGGAATTCCAGATGGGCCACAAATGGTTTAGGAGAGATGATTCCTCTGTGTTTGGAAGTAGACTGGTGAATGCTTGTCCTGGGTGTCCACACATCTCTCTAAAAGCTGTGGGTAAATACTGGAAGAGAAGGTGTGTGCTTAGGTTGGGAGTTATGTTCTGTAATGGAGTGATGTAAAAGAAGAAAATCTAAGTTCACAAGGTCACATTAAAATATAGAATGACCGTCCGTGGGCAAATGTGACAACAAAGCAGAAGGTGGCTCTAGTTTCATCTAAAATGACAGCCTAGAAGGGTTTTTAATTTAAGCTTTCTTCACCAGCTTCTCATTGTTCTCTCTCTCTCTGTATGTGATATGTGTGATGTGTGTTTCATGGTTACATGTGGAGGGCAGAGGATGAATTTGAGTGTTGGTTTCTTCATCAACCTTGTTAGACACAAGATCTCTCTCTCTCCTGCGAATGCCGAAATGGCTAATCCCCTTTCTGTACTGCATGTACCATGGTAGCTGACTTCTCTCTACCTCTGTCTCTCCTCCTCCCTTCCTCCCATTCTTTTTCTCTCCTTCTCTCCTCCCAGTGCATTTGCCACAGTAGCCAACCTGTGAGTACCTGCGGACTCTTCCTTCCTCATCTCCCGTCTTCCCATAAGCACTGCGGTTCAGATGAGCCCAGCTTCATGTAGGCTGTGGGGATCTGAACCGTGGACATTGCCCATGCAGGCAAGTGTTTTATCCACTGAGTTATCTTCCCAACTTCTTTCCTTCTTTCCTTAATCTCTATTTGTTCAGCATTATAAAATTAAAGGCAAGGGTCTCCACTCATCACCGGCTCCCGCGGGTATGTGAGACAGTGGGCTAAGATGGCAGCTTGTTTCTGTTCTAATGCGGAAGAGGGCAGAGTGCTCTGGAGGCGTCTTCTGTCTTTTCTTTGCCCTTCATTAACAGCCTGGAGCGCAAGATTGTATCACTTCCAGGTAGCCTAGCGCCGCTGCCTGTGCTGAATTGAGCCTCTGGTACTTGGAACATCAGTTTCGTAGAAAGAACTGTCAGCAGAACAAAGCCCGGTGCCTGTGGGCCCTGCAGGCACCATTGAGCTGCGTGTGTGAGCCGAGTGACCCAAGGCATCAGCAGCAAGGCCCCAGACGATCCAGCCTGGACCCCGGGAGCTTGAATTCCTGGCAACCCCCTGCCTCAGCCTCCTCTGTGCTGTCATCACAGATGTGTGCATCACACCCACCTTCCTCTGGGGTTTCTGGTTAGGAGGGTTTAGTGATGAATCCTGACGGCTTTTGTTTTTCTGCAATGGCCATTATTTCTTTCATCTCTGTAGAGAGTCTCACTGGGCATTGCATTCTTGATGGCAGTTGTTTTCTTTAAGCGTCTTGAGTATGCTTACCCACTTTCTGCTGGCTTGCTAGCTGCCTTGCTTTGGTCTTTGGGGGTCATAGATTTCTGGAATCAGAATCAGTGCTCTTCCTGAGGTTCCGTAGTTTTGTGGCATCCTTCATTCTTTTTAAAATTCTGTCCTTTTGGCCGAGTCTTTGTCTTTGGGTTCACATTCTGCCATCTGGCTAAATCTGCCATTGAAGCTCATGGAATTTTCCGATTAACGCACCATGTTCTTCAGCTCCAGCATGTTTATTTTTTAATATTTGTGTCTCTCTGCTGGATTTCTGGTTTTGTTGGTTGCGGGTCAGTTTCATCCGTAGCTCCAGGAATTTCTTTGAGATGGCTTTGTAGAATCCCATGTGAGGCGGTTCACAGCTCCCGTGTCTCCAGGACCATGCCGGGGCTGGGCTTTGCGTCCGCACTGGCAGCTCGCCCCAGTTTGCGATCACTGCAGCTTTCTGTTAGTGTCTGTACATTTCAAGAATAAGACATTTATTCCAATTTTTAAAACTGGTGTACGTGTGTTGTATATAGTGTTGAGTTTCATAAGATTTCTTTTACATGTTTTGTACACAGTGGTGGGTCTCCTATGATGATGTCCTTTATGTATGTGTGGACTTGATCATAATCACCCTGGGGTCTCTCTTACCTCCCCATTCCCTTTACCCACTTCTGCTGATCTCCTTGCTTCCCTAGTATCCCTTTTGTGTTTATGTCATGTGTGTGTATATTCACATCTATCTATCTATCTCATCTATTTGTTATCTATTTATCTGCCAATCAATCATCTATCAATCATCAATCACCTATCTACCCACTTATTATCTATTTATCTCCTATATATCAGTCATCTATTTGGTGTCTATCATATATCTATACTCTATTAGTTATGTACCATCTACTTAGCTATCATCATCCTTCTATCATCTGTCATCTGTCATATACCTATCACCTATTAATTTATATGCTATCTTTTTGTCTATCACATGTCTGTTTATCATTTGGCTATCATCTATGTATCATATATGTAACATCTATCTATCATCATCTATCTATATATCTTTGTCACCTACCTGTCTATCTGTGCTTTATGTATCTATATAAAACTTTTACAGGCTACCTTTGGCATAGAGAGCCCTTCACCCATCAACCCATGCAGCAGTTCTGATTTGGCTGTCTGATGGGCTCCTTTGCTGACTGTTGGTTGAGTCTTCAGATGGATTAGTCTTGTCTCTGACCCCAGGAGCATGGTTCTGCGAATGTACATGGGGAAGCTGTGGCTATTGGGCTGTCTGGAAGCCTGGCTCTGTTTGTGCTGGCTTGGTGCTGGACTGAGTTTCAGTCTGACTCCACAGTGGTAGCCAGCAGCTGGGTCCATGGAGGTGATTTTGGCAGCCTGGGTGTGGGTGTCAGCCTAGGGCCAGCCCGAGGCCTTCGAGTCTGCAGCTGGCGCCTGGACCCTGCAGGCTGGCTTCCTCGCCTTTAGTTATGAATGTTGGTAATGAGCCATGATTTTCTGAACTGGTCTATGGCTTTTACCAGAGTTTTGAGGCCCTGGCACATTCCCGTCAGGCCAGTTCCCTGTGCACATGGTCCTGCTCATCCTTGGAGCCCATGGGTCTCCTCCTCAGCCTCTTCCACCCAGATCTACCACAGAGCACTGTTACGTGGATGGGGTACCACGCAGTGAGGCAGGTGCCAGACTCCCGCCTGATGCTTGTTGGGAGTGACTTTGAGGGACACCTCAATCCCATTTTGCTTCAGCGTAGCACTTGGAAATGATGGTGAATCAGACATCACCAGACTGCTCAGAAGTTTCATATAACAACAGTTTGTGTGAAGTAACTACTACAGTGATTGGCAGGAGGTAGCGCAGGTAAATGTCAGAGATGTGGATGTTAATAGATCATTGCATTGTCTTCCTCCTTCCTCCCTCTCTCCTTTCCTTCTTCCCTCCCTCCCTCCTTCCTCTCTCTCTTCTCCCTCCCTCTCTCCTTCCCTCCACTGCCTTCCTTTCTTCTGTTTTCTGTGGACCATGACAATCTTCCACCACAACGAAATGGTTAACAAGTGAAAAGCACAGCACATTTATTAGTGTGCATGTGTACCTGGGAGGCATGCAAAATAAGACCCTTGAAGAAATGAAACAGTCCTCTGTGCAGAGAGGAGGGCAGGAGTGTGGACGGTCACTGGGGAGAAATGGTTTTCAGAGGAAATAAGGCTAGAAGCAGCGCCTGGGAGAAGGTATTCTTAGCTCCAGGTGCAGTGTGTGGTTTTCAGGCTCTTCCTTTGTCACGTGACTTTGACCTTGTTGGGTTAAACTAAGTAAAGCAGAACAAGCTAGATAGAAGAGTCTTGTTTCCTTGTGGTGAGTCTCTTGTGGAGGGAGAGATGGAACTCTGCAGAAGCTTCTCTGTGCTGTGGAAGAGACACAGGCCAGAGAGGAGAGAGAGCCAGGCAGGTTGAGGAGGGCATTGCTTCTGGCACAGTCTTCACGCTCAGCAGGTCAAAGCCACATTTTGGGGGTGTTGTGCCCCGATTCTTGGAACATTCTGGCTTGCAATGCTGAGAGTCCTTGTTAATTTCAATTGCATCAGTCCCTGAAATTGTGTGAGACTCTCTTGACCTTCGCATTGCATTGATTTCCTTAGTTCTGACTTGGCTTGGGCCTGGAGAAGGTCCTTAGTAATGCTTGGCACACTTTGCTCTTGACTTGACCGAAGCTGCCATTGAGATGTCTCAGGGCCTCCTTGACTGTACCCCCTGGAGTTACTGGTGAGAAAACCCTGACACCTGTCCTTAAGTTTGAGCACACCCTGTCATAGTGTCAGCTAGTCCTTATTCCATTTGTCTAAATTTGCCTGGTGTTTTCAAGACCAGTGTGATTTCCTTAGATAAAATACAAAGTACAATAGAATAATACCTCATAGTTTAAATAGCAGCTGCTGAGGGAAAGCAAACAGCACTGTGCCACTCCATCTCTTCCTTAACTAAGGGCCGGGCTCTGATGAAGTGAACCATCAGTTAGTTTCAGGACACACCTGGGCCTGAGGCCATAGTCACGTGGAGGGACAGGAAGGCCAGATTCATTGATGTGGTTAGACCTGCAACACAGGCTGGAGAGATGCCTGGGAGAGAGGCAGGAGAGAGGTGGAGAGGGCAGAGAGAGGCGGAGAGGGTGTGTTGCTGACACAGTGACTTCCTTGCAGCCTTCAGTTACAGACAGGGCGTGGCCTGATCTCTTACATCTGGCTAGGAGTGCTTTTTAGGATAAGAGAGAAGATATATATGTGTGTCATTTATTTATTTTTGTAGCATTTGGAAAAAAAATCCCCACATTCTATTTGGTAGGTAGTTTTGATAGAAATTAGAGATGAACTTGGCAGTCATTTGGGCTCCAAGTTGCAAATTGCCAGCGGTGTAGGAGAACGCACGCTTGGCTTTTTCACCTCAGTCACAGGAGACGCTGGGCGCAGGTTTGTACATTTATCCTCAGAGGATAAATAATGTGTTGTTTTGTGATATCCTTTTAAATATTTCTTTTGGTGATTACTGAAAGGGAATTAAGGAAAACCCAGGTGAATTTGCTCTAAATAGAGCACAGACCAGCCCTGCCGGGTCTATGTCCTGAGTTCTAGATCAGAGCACAGACCAGCCCTGCCCGTCTGTGTCCTGAGTTCTAGATCAGATCAGAGTTCTAGATCAGTACGGTAAATACCTAGGCTATAGTGGGTGAAATTATCTCAGGGGAGTCTGGGTCTCAGCAAGACCAGATGTCCTGTCCAGCCAGGAGTGCATCTTGGGGGTGTCCAGTCTGTGATTGACCAGCCTGGAGAGCTCCTGTGGGTACCGGCCTGTGAAGACCAGCTTTCCTCCTCCTGTCTTTCTACTCTAGACTTGCACCTCGACAGAAGCAATAGAAAGTTAGGAGCTTGCAAAGCTGTTATTCCAGGAAGACTGGAGAAAGGTCAAGGCCAGAGTGTCCTGGCCCCCTCTTTCGAGCCACTGATGTTTATAAAATCAATCAAATTGGGGCAAAGGCACAGCAACAAAGGGGAGATGAATCATAACCACAGACTGTTATATACTGACTAGATGGTAGTTTTGGAAAATATTTTATTTAGTGTTTTGAGAGAGCAAGAGAAAAAGAGAAAGAAAGAAAAGGGGGGAGGGAGGAAAAGAAAGAGAGAGAGCACCCATGCACAAACACCTGTATGTCATGTTATACAGGTAGAGGTCAGAGGTCAGTTCTGTCTTCCATCATGTAGTCTTCCAAGGATTGAACTCAGGTGGCAGGTTTGCAAAGACTCTTCGGCTTGCTGACCCAAGTATTTTATTTTTAAGGTTTGGGTTCTGTTTTTTCAAAACTTAGAAAAGGAGCCATTGACACATTGAATACTTAACATATGTGCTGTGACCAGGCCACTGCGGAAGGGCAGAAATGGGGACAGGGATGAGAAAGGAGGCACAGTGCCAGAGAGGTGAGGCATGAGAAGGGGGGCTTAGAGAGTGGGTGAGAGCAACTGTAGGTGAACACATGGATGAAGAGGAAGAGGGGACTGGGAGGGGGAATGTGGATTCACGGGAAGATGCCTTGCTACCAGGGTCTTCAGAATTAAATTTCAACGACTACTAACTACTATGACATTGGAATGACTACAAGTGCATAAACAATTGTTCCTAACTGGCCAGAGCTGACTTTGAATTTCTAAAGCTCCTTACCAGGTGCAACCTTACAATGCACTCCACATCCTCTGTGTTCACAGAGGTGTTTATATAAGGATTCTGCCTAAAACACTATCATTACACCAGGCACTTCTCAGAGTCTGATAAAATCAGAAGTGTGAAGTAGCCAGTCTGGAAAAGGAGTAAGGTTCCTCAGCAAGCTGAGAATTGAAATGTCCTATGATCCCACCACACCACTCCTGGGCACATTCCCAAAGCACTCTGTAGCTTAGGGCAGTGACTCCCCCACAGCCATGTGCAAAACAGATCAATTGTCGTGTCAAGGAAATGAAATCAAGCCAGATGTGCATTGACTGATGAGCAGATAATGAAAATGTAGTACATACACATGACGGAATATTAGTCAGCTATCAATTAAAATGAAATTATTTGTCCACAAGAGTAAATCATTGGTCATACCACTAAATTGTGGCCTCAAGTCTAGATTCTGGACAGTAATTCTGTGGTGTTTGCCTGGGGACAAGTCATTGTATGTTTGCGCTTGTAATCATGTGTTGATTTTGGACCGGTGAAGCTTCCGGTACTAGATGATGCTTTTTGACATTCCCAACTTGGTTGAGGTGAGTCGATCAGGTTTTGTTGTGAAAACACTTGGAAAAGATGGAGGGTGTGGGTCCTTCTTGGTCGAAGGCCTCGGTCTCCATGGCTCAGACTGTACAGACTGTCCCAGTCCCTTGAGAGGTGGGACACACCCCTCGAAGCGCTAGGACAATGCTCCACCCACCTCTTTGTTTAGGCGCAGTATTAGTCAGGGTTCTCGAGTCACAATCCATAGAATGAATGAATATATATAAAGGGAATTTATTGAGTTGGCTTACAAAATATGGCTGAGGTAGTCCAGTAGGCCTGTAGGTGATGGCTGAAGGCTGGAGGATTCCTAGAGAGTCTCTGGTTGTGTTGAAGACTTGAAAAGTTGAGCGGCAGGAGGGAAGAGCACAGCTTCAGAGAGTCTCTCTCCTCCTCTGTATTCTGTTCTGTGGCTTTCATGGGGTCCATCACTGGGAGGGTCCAATGGGGCTGATCTTTGTATTATCCAGATAATCTCTTCAGGTGGTCTCTCTTCATCTGATCTTAGTTAATGCCTTGTATGTCAAGTTGACTCCCAGGATTAACTATGAAGTGTTGTATGTTCCTGGGGAGACAAGAACAAACATCTGCTTATCTCACGTAGGGCACCTAGAAGATACTTGAGTCCAGCTCGGGGGAACCAGTGAGTTCAGTGGGCTCTTGGACAGAAGTGTGGGCAATGTCACTAACATGCGTCACTGAAAATACCTATGGCAGGAGGATAGCTGCCTGCATAGGTCGCGTTTGCCTTTCTGCTAACCTTCCACCCTCTGGCGCCTCCTGAGACCGTTGTGCTAAGGCAGATTTACATTGTGGGGTAGAGCAACCATGGGGGGCAGGACAGCAGAGCATCCAAGAGTGTCTGGAACCTCAGCTGAGGGTCAAGTAGTTGTGGCTGTTATTGGGGGGTCATTGGAGGACAGTGCTTTATAGCAAACAACATGATAGATGGGCATTTATATACTTTTTTTCATTTAATGCTAAGCTATACATTTAAAAACATAACTATGAATTTACTTTCTAGAGTTTTCTTGACACCCCAATAGGTTGGGCCCTCCTCTGGAAGGTGCACATCTCTTTTGGATGCTTGGGAAGTGCTAGCTGCCTGCATGATCTTGGGTGGGCATCCTGGCTGAGCTGGTAAAGCCAGATGATGATGTCTGTTACAGAGCGTCTCTGGAGAGCAAGTGCAGCAAGGTGTCTACGCTCTCAGCTCAGTGGGCGGTGTCTGCCTACTTCCCTCCGCCTCCTTTCTTTTGTTCATTTATCATAAGCTGCGCTTCTTTTTTTCCTGCCTCAGCATGGTGCTTACTGAGTTCTATGTTTCTGCTGTCGTGTGTATATGTGAGTGCATGTTCACATGTGTGCATGCATGGACACATGTATCTGGAGATCAGAGCATAGCATGCGTGCTCTACATGATGTTCTCAGGCATTGGAGCTCACTGTATGGGCTGGTTGATTAGTAAGCCCTGGGGATCCACCTGTCTTTGCATCTCCAGGATTACTAGCGTGTGCCACCACACTGTCTGTCTGTCTGTCTACCTACCTACCTACCTACCCATCTGTTTTGTGTGTGTGTGTGTGTGTGTGTGTGTGTGTGTGTGTGTGTGTGTATGCATCAGAAGACGTGTATTCCTTGGTGGTGGTGGGTTTGGCTCAGGGGGACGTGTAGATGGCTATAGATACCAGTTCATAGACCCACCTGTTGCTTTTCGTGAGCCTGGGCAGTTGACATCTAGACTAGGTCAGTGGTGGAAGCAAAAATCAAGAATGTGCGGCCGTTGCCTTGGAGGTCCAAGTTTGTGACCTGAAGCTTGGCCTCATGAGGTCTTCAACACCATGAGAATTTTTCCTAAATCAGGAAACCTTCAGATTTGGGTAGGGACACTTACGTGAGGTCCCAGTGGTGCTCGCAACCACGTTAGGAATAGATACATATTCCTTCCTTCTCTCTCTCTTTCTCTCTCTCTTTCTCTCTTTCTCTTCCTCTCTCTCTTTCTCTCTCTCTCTTTCTCTCTTTCTTTTGTGTGTGTGTGTGTGTGTGTGTGTGTGTCTGTGGAGCCCAGCATGAATTTGGGAGCCATCCCAGATTGCTCTGCCTTCTTATTTCTTTACTCTGAGGTTACCCATGCTCCCCCTTCCAGGGCCGGAAGTGCAGGCTGCAGGATCTGAACTCTGGGGCCCTTTTGCTTGAGAGACAAAACCTCTAGCCTCGAGTATGTTCCCAACTCATTTCTTGTTCTCCTTATGGCTCATCAAGACCGTTGCTCCCTGTCTAGGGGATTTCTCAATATTCCCTGCTGTTAGCCTACCGGGCACTAGTGGATGTTACTCTGCAGTCATGAGGCTGATGCGCTGCATAGAAGCCGCTCAGTGGCCCGGAGCATGCGTTCTTCCCAATAGCTCCTGCCTGCAGGTCCTATGACCAGCACGCTTACCTTGCAATCCTGATAGGTACCAGAGGGGCATTAGCAAGAATGAAGTCAGGCTGGGTCAAGAGGGGATCTTGGAAAAGCCAGAAAACCAAGTCAAGTTTACTATGGAACCTAATCACTTATATACCATGAAACAGGGGGTGAAGTCTGTACAGGGCGCAGAGTGATGACATCAATAGTGACAGACTGCAGGTGCAAAGTCCACAACAGGTGGGACCACCACCAACAATACAGCCCTGCCAATCCTTAGACATGTTAATAGGCCCTAATGGCCCCATACAGGGTGGAGAAAGAACAGGTCGGGAACATGGAGATACAATTATAATGATAGAGCTCTGTATACTAATCAATGTCTAGATGGCTTCCAAAGAACCAGAAGGAATATGTAAAAAACACCTCTGCCCTTGAACCCAGTTGGAGACAGGACAAGATCCATCCTTGTCCCTGGCGGAAACGTCAACAGGAGTCAGCCTACGACTGTACTGCATAGGCTGGCATCTATGGTGGCATAGGCACAGAGCTATGCTCGCATGGGAGGCACACTGCAACTGGGACCACAAGGGATGCCCTTGGCATCGTCTTCAAGAAATGGAGACCTCGGGCTTGAGCGTTCCCTGCACTGCCAACATGTTTCTGTGCATAGCATTTGGAACCAGCGCCTTGTTCTTGAGGCCGAGGCCACAAGCTCCACGAGAAGTGGACCGCGAAGGTACTTGATCTTCGTTCCATTTTCTGTCCCCTTTTTAACAATGGGTTTTGAGTTTGGGTTCGGCGCCCCGGCTCCTTGATGGCCTCTCCCTCCACATGGGCTCCATTCACACTCGCCTCTGCCAGCTTTGGCCAGACAACTTGGGGAGCAAGGTGCCCAGCTGGTCACCAGCACAGTGGGAAAATTCACACAAGTATCAGCAATGGAGGGAACCGCCCAGGCCACATCCACAGGAAAAGCTGGTCTGCCAGTCACAGAATCAGCTCTCTGCTGCTCCACTTCTCAGGGAATGTGGCCCTGGTTTTGCCGCATCAATTAGATAGTCTCCCACAGGCTTGCTCAGGGCTTATCTTATCTAAACAACTCTTCAGAGATGAGTCCAAAGGCTCAGCCTTCCATTGTCAAGTTGGCATCTGGAACTACCACCTCCTCAAATATTTGTTTTTGTTTGTTTGACGTGGTGTTTCTGTGTAGCAGATTGGCTTTAAACTAAAGATCTCCCTGTATCAACCTTCTGAGGGCTGCGATTACAGCACATACCATCATACCCTGTAGGCTTTTCTTTTAATCCTTTTTTTTTTTTTTTTTACATTTACCAGAACTGGCAGGATTAGAAAATAATAATACAACATTGATGGATAAGTTCACCCTGGTGTTTCCTGAGAGCTCTGGGTTTTGCTTTCTGTCATAGTTAAGCACAGGTGTCAACTTGACTCTTGAGGGTTTGGGCTCTGGGCACAGGTGTAGAGAGTTGATGGTTGAGTTAAGCCCAGAGCAAACCTGAAGGAGATTGTCTAGCTGCTGGGGAAGACCCAGCCCATGGTGGGTGGGATTAGGCCCTGGAATAAATCACGGAGAGCTGGTTGAGAGAGTGGGCATCCTTCTGTATATTTGGCCAGACATGCTGGTCTGGTAAGTAAGGATTGTCCATCTCTCAGCCGTTACGGTGGCCAGTTCTCTCAGCCCTGGTGTTGGTGTGTGCTCTCCCGTCAAGCTGGACTATGAACTGTAATTGGACTATCGTAAGAAAGTAAACTCCTTGTTCCCTTAAGTTGTGTGATGTCATTTATCAGCAACCATGCAGATGAACTGTAACAGAATTTGGTACCCAGGAAGTGGGGTGTTGCTGATAAATCTGACTATGTGGATTTTGTGTCTTTTGAACGGTTTCGCTGGACAAAGTTGAAAATGCTTGAGAATTTTCACTTTGTGGATTTACAAATGCCGTTCTTCAGAGTTTAGTGGGCCAATTGCTGAGAGAGATTGTTTGGGCCCCATTTGTGATGAGAGGAACAAGGACTTTGGTAAAGTTGAATTTAGAGACGATGGACTGGTTTGCTTGACAGAGAAGAGCTGTGCTGGTGGCTGTGAAGCTCTGGATGAGGGAAGGGCGGGCAGCAGAACAGCTGCCATTGTTGAAGAAATGAACATCAGTGAAGGAAAACCTAGTGACTTGCACTGTGACGGTGGAGGAGGTGAAGACCACTGTATGGCAAGTTTGTGGTTTGAAAATCCAGATTCCTTCAGTGGCCAAAAGCCCAAGTTAAAGCCGTTTCTTGCCTTTGGAAGTTTAGCTGCCTGGAATAGGCTTTTCCAGCATCAGAGCACAAGATTTGGTGCAGCTGTAGCTCCAATGGACCAAGCTACGTTTCGAACTTGCTTCGGAATCAGGCACCGTCCCTCAGGTGATACTGGTTTGGGCGAACTACTGAGGGGTTCGTGGAGCAGCAAAAGCTTGGCACCAAGTGGCAGGCATAGAGTTCCTGCAAGAGATGGTGAAGCTTAAAGCTGCAGAGGAGAACCCAGAATGGTGTTCGAGATGCCAGAACTGTGGGACTGCTGCTGAGGACGACTGCGAGTGGAGATTCAGCCTGGTTCAAAGAACTCTGCTTTTATAACTTTGAGCTGCAAACAGGGACTGGGAATGCCTAGAATCTTTGAGCCACCGTGATTACATGATGAGCAACAGAAGATGGACATTGAAGTAAAGGATGCGGTATTTGATGGAATGTATTTATATTTTAACATCTGTGGGGACAAGGAAAGGTTACAGTTTAAAAGTGCTATTGTTTTTGTGTCAAGTTGACAAGGGGTGGAATGTCATAATTAAGCACAGGTGTCAACTTGACTGTTGAGGGTTTGGGCTCTGGGCACAGTTGTAGAGAGTTGATGGTTGAGTTAAGCCCAGAGCAAACCTGCAGGAGATTGTCTTGCTGATGGGGAAGACCCAGCCCATGGTGGGTGGGATTAGGCCCTGGATAAATCAGAGAGCTGGTTGAGAGAGTGGGCATCCTTCTGTATACTTGGCCAGACATGCTGGTCTGGCAAGTAAGGATTGTCCATCTCTCAGCCGTTATGGTGGCCAGTTCCCTCAGCCCTGGTGTTGGTGTGTGCTCTCCTGTCAAGCTGGACTATGAACTGTATGTAACTGGACTATCGTAAGAAAGTAAACTCCTTGTTCCCTTAAGTTGTGTGATGTCATTTCTCAGCAACCATGCAGGCGGACTGCAACACTTTCTGAAATGAGCATTATTAGACTCCACCCTCCGCACCTGCTGTGTGACAGCACAGCACAGCCCACAGCAGCTGTGACCTGCAGGCTGGGGGTCTGGGCTCAGTGGTAGAGCACTGTGGTGTGTGTGGGAGGAGCCAGGAGCAGGAGAAGACTGCATTGAAATGAATCAGTATTTTATCGGTTGCTCAGAAGGAAAGCAACAGTGAAAGTGAAAGTGAAAGTGATCGGACACTTGGTTTTCAAACTAAGTTTGAAAGTCAATTTTGACTGAAAATGAGTGGATTTCAGACCTCTTCATTAATACTTGACCGTTACACTATGGAGGAGGCCAGAATGTTTTCCTTATAAGTTTATGAGTGTGTGTGTGTCTGTGTCTATGTATATCAGTGTGTGTGTATTTGTGTCTGTGTCTATGTATATCAGAGGTTATTATGTGTACCTGTGTAGGCCAAAGGGTAACTTCAGGAATCATCCTGGATTGCTCTGCCTTCCAGGGCCAGAAGTTAGACTGTTGCATTTCTGTCCAGTGTTTTTATGTGGGGTCCAAGATCCAAACTCAGGTCTTTCTGTAATCCATAAACATAGATTAGCTGTGGGGTCAGAGAAATGCCTCAGTGGGTAAAGTGCTTGTTGCACCAGGGTGAGCATTTGAGTTTGATCCCCGAACCCATGTAAAGAAGTCAGGCTTGGTGGCTTGTGCTTGTAATCTTGTTGCGGCAATAGACAGGAGGGTTTCTGAATTGACTGGTCAGTGAGCTTAGCTGAATTGGAAGGCCCCAGGCCAGTAGGAGACCCTGCCTCAAAACAAGCACCACATGCTGGCTCATGGCTGGGGACCATTGACCTCTGGCTTCCACATTCACATGTGCACTTGCCCACCTTTGTACCTGCACACACTAATGCACACATAGGCACATGTACAATTCAATAGTAAAGCTATAAACCAGTGAGGAAAGGTTTTGTCTGTTGTGTGCATGTGATGTCTTATGGTCAAATCCCGGTAATGGACTTGATTTCTTTTAGTCCTTCAGTTCATGTGGCAAAGGAATGGATTCCCTCGGGGTTTACTGGCTTCCTTCATAGTTCTCACACAACCGTGTTAAGTTTCATTTATTTCCTCGGGTTCGGCTGTCACCTTCGTCCCATGGGAGTCTAAAGATTGCATTTCTAGCTCTGCTTTATGCTGTCATCTCATGGGCTGATCCCCAGCACTGTGAGAAACCATGTGACTGTCCCAGCAGCACGTCAGTTGTGTGTTTCCTCGAAGAAGTGGTGTTCAGTCCCGCCTACTGCGTCACAGCTGAAGGAGGAAGGTTGTGTAGTATCAAGAATGGTTATCATGATGCTAAGTGTAGAAAGAGGGAACTGGGCCCCTTAGGGATGTACGTATTGGTAGCTGTTGTCTTGAAGCTGGGGGAACATGATTTAGAGATGTTTTTCTGAAATTAAGATGAGGAACGTCAAAGCAAACAGAAAGAATGAGTCTCGGTAATACTTTCTCTTGATACCCTGTTACTGAGGAAGGCTGTCTGGAAGACGTTCGGAAGGGCATGTGGCCTTGGACTGGTAGGAACTGGTAGAAGCATTTCGATGCCAGAGAAGCATAGGTCTGTTCTGGAAAAGGAGCTGCAAGGCATGCAGCAGAACCTGCTAAGAGCGTCAAAGAGAGACGTGCCCGCCGGCAGGCACTCAAGGAAGGAAAATTGAGCCCGAGCCTGGTGCAGGCAGGTCCCCACTGGAGACGCTAGGAGGCGAGGGCCAGGAGCTGGCTGGAAGAGGCAGAGTGGGTTGAGGCTGGGCAGGGGGCAGGGTACAGGCTAGGAGCTTCGCACCATGAGTGAATGAGGAGGGAAGCAAGAGACCGTGTAGAATTTGGCTGGAGGTTTACACAGTTCATATGCAGATGGAACAAAAGTGGGTTAGTTGTTCACAGCCAAAGTTTATGAAGCTGCCAATATTTGGCAAAAGTGGCAGTTTAGATGGGTCTTTGAAATCTGCACCTGATGGTGTACAAATGAGAAAGAAAGTGTTGTTAATCAACAAACACATAAAGTGGATAATGGTCTCAGAGGGGAGCCAAGGAGCACGTGGCCACCATCGCAGCAGAATGCACCTTGTATGTGAGGGCACAAGCTCCGAGTGGCTCTTTCTCTAGCTGGTAGCGCACTTGATGACAGTGCTGAAAGGAAGAGGAGCAGGAGGAGGAAGAGGAGAAAGAAGAGCAGAAGGAAGACGAACATGAAGAGGAGGAAGAGGAGGAGCAGGAGGGGACAGTTTGGGTGTGAGAGGTGAAAGCCAGAGGGAGGTAGTGAATGGCTTTCCCCTGACTTTTCAGCATATATTTAAAGCTTTTGTGTGCAACTGCAAGGCTCAGATGAAACAGGCCTTTGATTAAGAAGATTCTAAGCCGGGTAGAGAAACTCTGAGAGATTGATTATTCCTCAGACAGCTGGGCTCTGACGTTGGCAGTTGCTTGCCTTTTCTTTTCCTGGATGTTTTTGTAAGTTAAAATGGCATCTGGAAGTATAATTCTTTTGCTTACTTTGATAGTCATTTTTATGTAACCATTAAGAAGACTAGAGTCAAGTTTTAAGTAGGAATAATATATATATTTATATAATAAATATATAAATAATAAAAATATTCTTTCAGTTGACATATATACACAGAAACACACATAATACATGGGTTGTCATACATACATACACACATACACTACATACACATATGCATAGAAAAACATACATATACATATACATACATGCAGATTTACACAGAAACACATGTATATAAATATATGCACATATACATATGTATATATGCATATATGTATATATGCATGTATAATACACTCAGATATATGCACATCTATGTACACTTAGATACATAATGCACACATAGATGTGTACACACACACACATATACAGACATATATATACACAATGCCCACATATACACATAGATACACATATACACAGACACACACACATAGATACACACACATGCTCACACATTCACGAAACACCTGTACTTTTTGGAGACAAAGGCATAGTACATGGATGACGCAGGATTTTGAAGCTGTCAGTTGCCTGAGTACTGGGCCCCCTCTTGTTTTTTTTTAAATATTTTATTTTATTTTTTTATGTATGAGTGTGTGTCAGAGGGCACTGTGTGACCCTGTGGAGGACCAAGGGTGACTTCAGGAATCATCCTGGATGGTTTCTACCCTCTTCTTGCTTTGCTCTAGGATTTCCCAGGCTCCATCCACCAGGACTGGAAGAACAGGGAGCTGCCATTTTTATGTGGGACCTGGGATCTGTTGGAGAGGCAGAGTCTTAACCCCTCAGCCATCTCTCCAGTCCTGGGCCCCACCCTTGTTGAAGTGAATCTGATGGGTGAGCAGACTAGTCGTCAGTGGTTCTTATGCTTGGCAGGAGAGTGAGGGAGGACCATGTGCTCGCAGTGGACTGTGGCTATGTGCCCAGCTGGGTGACGTCTCCCACAAACTCCCTTCTCTAGAGACCCAGCTTCCATGGAGGCCTCCACATTGTGCTGGAGAGTTTCCGTGTTTCAAGGAAGCAAATGGTCTGGCGGGTCCCGCTCACTTCCTATTCAGAGGTGCCCGCAGGGCTTCTAAGCCCAGCCCCATAGACGACACTGGCTACATCTTTGCTGAGCTCAGTAAATGTGGGGCCTGGGACCAGCCGGGTGGGCTCATTCTGCAGGCCGCCTCATCTACATGCAGCGAATCCGCATTCTTCCCAGTACCAGGGCAGCTGTGTGCCTGTGGGTACTATGTGGGGTACTATGTGTGCTCAGCATGCACGCAGTGTGTATATGTGCATGTGTGTGAATGCATACTTCATGCATGTGTATGTATGTGTGTGTCCAGTTGTGCATGTGTGTGCACGCATGGCGTGTGTCCAGTGCATACGTGTGTGTGACCACTGTGTGCATATGTGTATGTGTATGCCCTGTGTGTATGCATGCATATGTACATGCCTGTGAGTGCCTGTGTGTGTGTGTGTGTGTGTGTGGTGGGACTATTGCATTTTGAGATTTCTAACCCACTCGGTCCCGTGATGCTCTGTGGTTAGGAATGTGGTTACTCGATGTTGAGCAGCTTATGAATCTGACAGTCCTTGATATAGGTGGAGCTCAGATGTATGCAGAAAATTAAAGTATCATCAACAGCTTAAGGCTGCAGCTGAGCAGTGTATGTTCAAGGGGGCAAAAGGGGCTTCTGTGAGGTCACATCATCAGGGACGCCTCATGATTTAAGTTTGGAATTAAATCCTTTCTTCTTTCTTAAAAATTTTATTTGTTGTGTGCATGTGAGGTATGGTGCATACGTGCTCCACACATGTGTGGAGGTCAGAGGACAACTTAACAGGAGTTGTTCTCTCTCTCCACCATATGTGCTCTGGGCATCAAACTCACCTGTCCTCTCCCCTCCTTCCCTCCTTCCCTCTCTCCTTCCCTCCCTTCCTCTCTCCCTCCCTCTCTCCCTCCCTCTCATCCCTCCCTCTCATCCCTCCCTCTCCTCTCTTCCTCCTTCTCCTCCCTCCCTCTCTCCCTCTCCTCTCTCTCATCCTCCCCTCCTTCCTTCCCTCTCTTCCCTGCCTCCCTCCATCCCTCCTCCCCTTCCTCCCTCCCATCCTTGTTTCTCTGTCTGTCCCCTGCTCTGTCTTTCAGTTGTTTTTTCTTCTCCCAGTCAAGGATTCATTCTTGAGTCTGGGTTGGCTTTGGACTCACCATGTAGCTCAACTACCTCCAGCACATGGTCCTCCTGACTCAGGGTCCCGAGTGCTGGGACCACATGTGTGTCCCACGGCCGAGTAGAATTAAATTCCAATCCAAATGGCATTCTTGATGATCTGGGGTCTCTGACAGCCTAGTAATGAATTAAAATTGGGGCTGAGCGAGAGCTGTTTGAGAAGTATGTGGATACTGTCCTGTACCTGTCTTTCCCGCCCCCTTCTTTCTAAAATGAAACATTCTTGAATTTCACTTGGTTCCTGCCACTGCAGAAATTGCCAAGCAGCATCTTTTTCTTTCTTTTTTTTTTTTTTTATTAAAAATTTAATTATACATTTTAAAATTTTTTACCAGTTCCCTCCCTCCCCCCTCCCCTTCCCCCAGTGTCTCCCCCCCAATTCCCAGAGAGTCCTTTATTGTGTACACCTAACTCTCCACTGGGTCCTCCTCTCCGATGACATATAAGGACCCAGTGTCATTTCCATAAGCCCTTTCTCTTGTTCCCCTTAAGCATAAGATTACTACTATGGCTGTCAATCCCTTGCCTCCAGGGGTCTCGGTGCCCTTGACAGATGCTAGACTTTATGAGGGCAACAGTGCGCTGGACATTGCGCAGGGCATGCAAAGTTCCATTATGATTCTTTGGCCCCAACTATTGTTGAGAATCTTGCAAATCGTTGCTCCTCCCATCCTTTTGCTCTTACAATCTTACCGCCCCCTCTTCCGCAAATGTCCCTGAGCTCCAGGATGGGGAGAGATTAGGCTGTCCTAGTTCTATGTGATTGATATAGAGTCTCTGAAGTTCTGGATTGTGGTTTGTTGATTTTCTTTTGCAGTTTTGCTGCTCCTGCAATTCCCTTCACTCCATTCTGCTGGGCACTGTATGTCACCCCTTGCAGACCTTGATGGAGGCCTATTTTCTCTGCTGTAACATGGTCTCCTCTCTCCTTGTTTCTGGTGTGGCCCTCCTAACCCATCTCTCTTGTTCATAATCCTTGCAATTACTGTGTTACATAGGTTTACTTTTGAGTGTCCCAATGTGGGCTGGGCGAGTTTGGTACTAGGAGCCACCTATTAGGGAGTACATACGGCGCTTAATTTTCTGGGTTTGGGATACTTCACTTAATATAATTCTTTCTAATGACATCCATTTCCCAGCAAATTCCAGTAATTCATCATTTTTGATGGCTGAGTAATACTCCATTGTATAAATGTACCACAGTTTCCTTATCCACTCGTCAACTGTTGGACATTTAGGTTGATTCCATGACTTTGCTATTGTAAACAGTGCTGCTATGAACATGGTCGTGCTTGTGCTATCGAGGCGAACCTCTGCTGCTTGGGGGGTTATTCCCAAAAGTGGGATAGCAGGGTCATATGGCATTTCAATCTTTAATTTCTTTAAGAATCTCCAGACGGCTCGCCAGAGTGGCTGTATGAGCCTGCATTCCCACCAACAATGTAGGAGAGTTCCCCTCTCCCCACATCCTCTCCAGCATTTGTCGTTGTTTGTACTGTGGATTTTTGCCATCCTGACCGGGGTGAGATGATATCTCAGGGAAGTTTTGATTTGCATTTCCCTGATGGCGAAGGAAGTGGAGCATTTTTTAAGATAATTGTTAGACATTTTAATTTCATCCCTGGTAAAGTTTCTTTGAAGTTCCAGGGCCCATTTTTTAATTGGGCCAGTGTTTTCCTTGGAGTTTAATTTTCTAAGTTCTTTGTGCACTCTGGACAGTAGAGCTCTGTCAGATATGTGGTTAGTGAAGATTTTCTCCCATTCTGTGGGTTGCCTTTGAGCTCGTGTGACAATCTCTTTATCTGAACAGAAGCTCTTTAATTTCACAAGATCCCAACTGTTGAGAGTTGGTAGCAGTGACTGTGCCATTGGATGTCTGTTTAGGAAGTGTTGGCCTAGCCCAATCAGCTCGAGGGAGTTCCCTATCCTTTCAACTATGGCTTTTAAAGTCTCTGGCCTGATATCAAGGTCCTTGATCCATTTGGAATTAAGTCTTGTACATGGTGACAAGTACGGGTCCAGCTTTAATCTTCTGCATGTGGAGATCCAGTTTTGCCAGCACCATTTGTTGAAGATGCTGTTCTTTTTCCATTGGATTCTTTGGGCCCCTTTGTCAAAGACCAAATGGCTGTAACTTTGTGGGCTTATATCTGGGTCTTCAATCCTTATCCATTGATCTGTGTGTCTATTTTGGAGCCAGTACCAGGCTGTCTTTATAACTATGGATTTGTAGTATAGACTTAGGTTTGGTATGGTAATACCTCCAGCTGTGTTTTTGTTACTCAGGATTGTTTTTGCTATCCTGGGTCTTTTGTGCCTCCATATGAACTTTGAGATTGTTTGGTCAACTTCTTTGAAGAATTGCTTTGGGATTTTGATTGGTATAGCATTGAATCTGTATATTGCCTTTGGTAGGATGGTCATTTTTACAATGTTGATTCTGCCAATCCAGGAACAAGGGAGGTCTTTCCACCTTCTGGTGTCTTCTGCAATTTCTTTCTTTAGGGTTTTAAAGTTTTCATTGTAAAGGTCTTTTACCTCCTTAGTTAGGTTTATACCAAGGTATTTCATTTTTTTAGGGGTTATAGTAAATGGCATGGTTTCTCTCAAGGCTTTTTCACTTCTTTCATTCTGGGCATATAGGAAGGCCTCTGATTTTTGCACATTTATTTTGTATCCTGCCACCCTGCTGAACTTCTCAATTAGTTCCAGGAGCTTCCTGGTGGAGTTTTTGGGATCACTCAGGTATAAGATCATGTCATCTGCAAATAGAGATAGCTTGACTTCTTCCTTGCCAATTTGAATCCCTCTTATGTCCCTTTCTTGTCTTATGGCTTCGGCTAAGACTTCAAGTACAATATTGAATAGAAGTGGTGAGAGTGGACAGCCTTGTCTTGTTCCTGATCGAAGTGGGAATGCTTCCAATTGTTCCCCATTGAGCATAATCCTTGCTGTGGGCTTGTTGTATACAGCTTTTATTATATTGATAAAGGTTCCTTCCATTCCTACTGTCTCTAGCGTTTTGATCATAAAAGGCTGTTGGATCTTGTCAAAAGCTTTTTCTGCGTCTATCGAGAGTATCATGTGGTCTTGGACTTTGGACTGGTTTACATGATGAATTACATTTATTGATTTGCGTATGTTGAACCAACCTTGTGTGCCGGGGATGAAGCCTACTTGGTCCCCATGAATGATCTTTTTAATATGTTTTTGAATCCGATTTGCTAAGACTTTGTTGAGAATCTTTGCATCTGTGTTCATCAGGGAGATCGGCCTATAGTTTTCTTTTTTAAGTGAATCTTTATTAGGTTTTGGGATTAAAACGATATTAGCTTCATAGAAGGAATTTGGTAGTGTTCCTTCCTTTGCTATTTGATGGAACAGTTTAAGGAGTATTGGTGTTATTAACTCCTTAAATGTCTTGTAGAACTCTGTGCTGAATCCATCTGGTCCAGGACATTTTTTGGTGGGAAGATTCGAGATTACTTCCTCAATTTCCTTATATGTTATAGGACTATTTAAGTAATTCACAACTTCCTGATTCAATTTAGGTAATGTGTGTTTACTTAGAAATTCATCCATCTCTTTTGTGTTGTCAAACTTCACAGAGTATAAGTTTTTGAAATATGATGTTATAATTCTCTGGATTTCTTGGGTATCAGTAGTGATAACTCCATGTTCATTTCTAATTTTGTTAATTTGGGTTTTCTCTCTCTTGCTTTTGGTTAGTTTAGCTAGGGGTGTATCAATCTTGTTGATTTTTTCAAAGAACCAGCTTTTTGATTGGTTGATTTTTTCTATCGTTTTCTTAGTCTCGATTTCAGATATTTCTCCCCTTATTTTGCTAATCTCTTCTCTTCTACTGCTTTTGGGATCAGATTGCTCTAGTTTCTCTAAAGCTTTAAGCTGCATTGTTAAGTTGTTTATTTCTGATGTTTCCATTTTTTTGACGTGGGCATTAAGAGCTATGAACTTACCTCTTAGAACAGCTTTCATTGTGTCCCAGAGATTTTGGTAAGTTGTATTTTCGTTATCATTCACTTTCAGGAAATCTTGAATTTCCTTTTTAATTTCTTCCTGAATCCAGTTCTCATTCAGCATCATAGTGTTAAGTTTCCAGGAGTTAGTGTATTTTCTCTTGTTTGATGTGTTGTGGATGTCCAGCTTTAGGCCGTGGTGGTCTGATAGGGCACAGGTTAGAATTTCAACTTTCTTGTACATGTGTAGATTCATTTTGTGGCCCAATATGTGATCTATTTTGGAGAAAGTTCCGTGTGCTGCTGAGAAAAATGTGTATTCTTTGGTGCGTGGGTGAAAAGTTCGATAGAGATCTGTGAGGTCCATTTCTTTCAGGGTTTGATTAAGTTCCAAAGTGTCTCTGTTAAGCTTTTGACCTGTTGATCTATCCCATGTAGAGAGGGCGGTGTTGAAGTCCCCAAGAATTATCGTTTGGGGGTTGATTTCTTGCTTTAGACACTGTAGGGTTTTCTTAATGAATGTGGAGGGGCCCGTATTGGGTGCATATATGTTCAGTATTGTGAAGTCTTCCTGGTGAATTGTACCTCTGACTAAAATGTAGTATCCATCCGTGTCTCTTATAATTTTTTTTGGTTTGAAATCCACTTTGTCTGATAGCATAATGGCTACCCCTGCCTGTTTTCTGCTTCCATTTGCTTGTAGAATTGTTGACCAGCCTTTTATTTTTAGAGCGTGCCTATCTTTTGTGGTGAGATGGGTTTCCTGCAGACAACAGACTGATGGATTGTGATTTTTAATCCAAGTTTGTAATCTGTGTCTCTTGATCGGTGAATTAAGTCCATTAACATTTAGTGTTATAATGGAGAAACTATTGTTAATTCCAGACATTTATTATGTTTAGTATCTTTTATAAGTATATTGCTTCGCTTTTAATGGTGTTATATTTGCCTTCTGTTCTCCTGGATATGCCTGTTTTTTTTCTTCACGCTTGAGTATCATTTCTAGCAGTTTTTGAAGGCCTGGTTTGGTGGCCATGTATCCCTTAAAGTTGTCTTTGTGCTGGAAAATTTTTCTTTCTCCCTCGATCATGACAGATAGTTTTGCAGGGTAAATCAGCCTGGGTTGACATTTTTGCTCATTCAATACTTGAAGTATGTCTCTCCAAGCTCTTCTTGCTTTTACTGTTTCGACTGAGAAGTCATTTGTTATTTTAATAGGTTTGCCTTTAAAAGTGACTTGTTTTTTCTCCCTTGAAGCTCTCAGCACCAGTTCTTTATCTTGAATGTGGAGTGTTTTAACTATTATTTGCCGCGGTGTGCTTCTAGTTTGGTTGTATCTGTTTGGGGTGCGGAATGCCTCTTGTATATGAATGGGCCTCTCTTTCTTTAGATGAGGAAATTTTTCCTTGATGATCGTTTGAAAAATTTCCTCAGGGGTGGTATTTTGAGATTCTTGCTCCGGTATTCCATGAATACGCATGTTAGGTTTCTTCAGGGTGTCCCATATCTCTTGGATATTTCTCTCAAGTATCTTTTTGGCTTTAACAACCTCTTCCATTGAGCTGGCTAGTACTCCCACTTTATCTTCAAGGTCTGAAATTCTGTTTTCTGCTTCATTAGTTCTGTTGATAAGACTCTCTGTGGCGTTCTGGGTTGAAGATAACTTGTCTTTTAGCTCAGTTTTAAACTCTGCTTGAGTTTGTTTTAACTGTTCTATGCCACTTTTTGTTTCTTGCACTGTTTTTCTCAACTCCTCCAGATGTCTGTTGTGTTCCTCTTCAAAGCGATTGATTCGATTATGTAATTCCTCCCGGATTTCCTCTTTCATAGTATTGAACATGGTAATGATCATATTTTGAAAGTCATTATCCTGGGTCAGGCTTTCTTGGCCTTTGTCCGCGGGTTTGTTCTTGTTGGAGTCTAACATTATGGGATTAATTTCTTCAGTGGGAGATTTGTTTACTTGAGTGTTGCTTCTCATGGATTTGCACTTTGACTTTGGCATTGTCATTTTAACTCTTAAGATCTCTCAATTTCACTAAACTGAATTATTTGGCCTGGGGTACTGGTGGGCGGGGCCTGAACGGGGACTTACCTAGGGAGCGGGGTGAGGCCCGGGTGGACCGCGTGCGTGTCCCGACTGGCGGAGCGGGGTGGGGCGAAAAGGGAGGATGGGCGCGTCGGCGTGGAGCTATTTAACCCGAGGGCAGCTGGGGCGGGGCCCGGGCGCAGGGGGAGGTCCCCCTCGTTCCCTCGGCCCCCGCGCGGCTCCGGCTGGATGGCGGGAGTCGGAGCCGGGTCCCCGTGGGCTGACCTGGGGTCCTAGAGCGCGCGTTGAGGCCCGGCTGGATCTCGCCTACGCCATCTTTTTCTTTCTTGAGGCTGTGGTTGGAGGAAGAGCAAGTATGCTCCTGTAAACCTTGGTACTCAGCTCCCTAGGTAGCAATTGTCCCAAGAGTTTTGCAGTTTGTGACAGAAAATTAACGCTGTAGCATTTGTTGATTGTGAGCGCCTCTGAGTTTGAGCCTCAGGGAAACTTTCATATGTGTGAAGGTTTGGGTGGAGGATGGTGCCTGTCATCTGCCGGTGGGACAGGAAGGGGACAGACAACGTGTGACCTGTGCTGTAGAACTGCATGTATGGAGCTGGCTTCACACAGTCATACCTGCTTCTGGGTGTCTGTTCTGGGAAGAAAGCCAGATGTGCCAGGGCTCCTTGCTGGCTCCTGTTTGTGGGGACGTAGGGGCTCTTGTCGCTGTGGGAACTGCTGCTGGGCTCGGGTGGGGCGACCACCACCCCAAGGCCACTGTGACCGTCTCTCTGCAGCAGCATCCTGTCTGAAAGAAGAACCACCACTGCCTGACGTTAGCGGAAAACTTGTGACTTTTCCTCTGTGTTTGTGCTGTGTGTGTGTGTGTGTGTGTGTGTGTGTAGATGACAGCTCTTGAGCATGTGTGTCTATGGAGGTCCAAGAGTGACACTGAGAATCATCCTAGATTGCTCTACTTTTCTATTACTTTGCTCTGGGGCTTCCCAGACTCCATCTTCCAGGACCGGAATTGCAAGCCATTGTCTTAATCTGCCTGGCATTAAATTTTTTTTTTTCTAGTTTTACAAGCATATTGAGTATTTATCTCAGTTTCCCTCTCTCCCCCTCCCTTCCCTTCACCATTCCCCCTACTCCCTCTTACCCTTCCCCTGTGTGCTTCTATGAACCCCAGGGTTCACTCTGGCTTGTCTACTCCTGTGGGGTCTCAAGCCTCTGTGGCATATCAAGTTCCTCTCTTCAGGCCACCCCAAAGGTTTCCACTGTGAGTTCCCATTCTGTGGGTATAACTACAGCTGCCTGCAGAACAGTTTATGGCATTTATATGCCATCTGAGAGGTGAACTCAGGTCCTTGTGCTTTTAAGGCAAAGTCTTTAACCCGAGCATCTCCCCAGCCCCCCTTGTTTTTTTGAAAGATGGTCTCATGTAGCCCTGGTTGGCCTCTAACTCACTGTGTAGCTGAGGCTGGCCTCGAAATCCCGATCTCCTGCCTCTGCCTCCCCAGTGCTTGGACTGAAGGTGTGTGCCCACGTCGCTGAGACGAACGCTTGCCGTTCACACGCTTTGAACCTTTGTGTGGGAACAGATTGGGTTGTTACCCAAGGGGCGGATGGAAGGGTGCCAGGTCTCATTATGTCCTGGGAAAACGAGAAGCATTTTCTTGGGATATTCTTTAAGATTTGTATAAAAGTAATTTAAAAACTGCAAAATGAAATCTATCTACCCTCCTTAGCAGTCAATGTCCATTTCTGTGAGGGAGACCGCTGCTGCTGGGGGGGGGGGGCCGCTGCTGCTGGGGGGGGGCGCTGCTGCTGGGGGGGCTGCTGCTGGGGGGGCGCTGCTGCTGGGGGGGCGCTGCTGCTGGGGGGGGGGCGCTGCTGCTGGGTTCTGCCCAGAGTTTCAGTCTGAGCCTGTGGAAGTGCTTGTGCCAGTCATGCTGGGTTCACAGCATGCAGTGCCCTAAACTCCTTCCTCTTCTTCCTCCTCCTCCTTCCTCTTCTTCCTTTGTCTTCTCTTTTCTTCCTCTTCCTTCTCCTTCTCCTTATTTTTCCAACAAGGGAGCATATTGCAGATGTTCTTGTGCTCTTTCTATTTATTTTTTAAAGTACTGTAGTTTTTTTAATAAATTTATAAATAAATGTAGTTTATAAATTAATTTTTTTGCAGTATGTGTGTGTGTGTGTGTGTGTGTGTGTGTGTGTGTATCAGAGGGCACTGTGTGTCCCTATGGAGGACCAAGGGTGACTTCTGAGAATCATCCTGAATTATTTCTGCCTCTTTTTTGTTTCCCTCTGGGATTTCCCAGGCTCTGCCCACCAGGGCTGGAAGACCAGGCAGTTGCTGTTTCTTCCTGGCTTTTTTGCGTGGGACCTGGGATTGCAACTCAGGATCTTCTGCTTGTAAGGCAGAGTCTTAACTCCCAAGCCATCTCTCCAGCCCTATTTTTTCTTTAAATAAATAAGGACTTGGGATTCTAGCATACCTGTTATGTTCTGACCCAGTATGGTGGTTAATTCTGATGCTGGGATGGTTTCGTCTTTGTTCCTTTGAAGTCTCTGCATGGTCTTCTGCCCCAGCCCTCCCTGCTTTCAGACAGGACATGCTGAATTTAAATTCACAAGTAGACCAGGCTGTTTAATTCCATGCTGTGTTTAGGAAACTGTCTCAGGAGGTTTATCCAGATTTACCTGCTACACCCCTGGGTGTGTCTTAGCAGCCAGTCATCAGGTACTTTGGGGAGCTCCCCCAGTTCTGTGATTGGCAGGTGAGTTGCACAGGGTTCTGGCCACACCCTAAGCAGGCACTCACCGAACGGCCCATTAAAGCCTGCCGCTGATCCATAGAAAAATGGCAGTTCACGGCCATGTACAGATAGGGCCGCTACCTTTAAAATCAATTAGTAATTTAAATGAAATAAAATCATCCACTTAAGTGTTTGTTTAGTTCAAGAAACGTTGGTGAATATATGTGGAGCAGTCAGCACTTGATCTCCCTTCCATAATCCTTGCCCACCCCCCACCCCCCCACCCCCCCACCTCCGTCCTAGATTTAGCTGATGATTTTATCTTTTCGAGGATCTTGGTCCTCTGTGGCTAGTGTCTTTCACTGGGCATGATGTCTTTGAGACTCATCCATGCTGCATGTGGTTCAGTCATTTGCTCCTGTTTTGGCCCAGAAGTGTCTCATTTTATGGATATATAACTTAATTGGAGGTTGAACATTCGAGCTCAAGCATTGCTTTGGCATTCATGACTTATCCTGATGAACATTTGCATACAATGCTCTGTGTGAACATGACTTTATTCCTCTGGTAGAATCTCTTGGACCTGGATTATTGGCTCATACAAGCCAGTTTTTTAATGTTTTAAGAAACTGCCAAAACGTCTCCCAGAGTAGTGAACTGCTTTGTATCCGTGTCCAGCATGTGGCATCCCCACTATTGCGCCTCACCACGGCTGTGTCATGCATTTCATTTCCTGCCACATTGCTGTGTGGATGCCTGTAGTTGTGGATTTAGTTGCATCTCTCTAACGACCGTGGCATTTGGCGTCTTTTCATATGCTTTCTGGCCTTCTACATTTAATTTCTTTGTGAAGCACTGTTCCAATGTTATTCTTTCATTGAGTTATAATGGTACTTCCTGTATTTCAGATGTAATTTCTCTATGAGATGCATACTTTAATTTTAAGCCAAGTTTCAAGACAATGTTCAGCTCATTTATATTTTTATTTGGAATATAAAGAATGCAAGTCTTTAAGACAAAGAAGTTGTGCGTACTTCGGAAATGTTTATGATCATGAAAGGGAGAGAAGCAAAGGAAGGAGAAAATTCCAAGATGAAGTTAAGGGAGCTCAGGATACAGTGTGACCTGATGGTGAAAGGAGGAAGATGATTCAGAATGAGGAGGAAGAGGAGAGTGAGTGTCAGCTGTGGAGGGAAGAGCTGGAGGAAGGCAGATGCCTCTGGCTCCCCACCTGCCACTCACTGCAGCGGCCACTGTCTCTGCTCCCCTCTACATCCCCCCTTGTGTTGTCCTGCGTGGCTGCCATGCGCACAGTGTGGGCCGTCGCTCCGCCTTCAGTGTGTGGAGGTGCTGCTGTGCGCTTTCCTGTCTGGGTTTGAATCGCAGCTTGGCTGCTTTCTGGCTGTTTGATGCTGGCTCTAAAGCATCTGACTTCATGAACTGTAAAACTGAGTGTGGCAATACTGCCTAGGAATGTTCAGTAAGGATTAGCGAGTATATGTAGAGCTTTTTATTGTGCTTAATGTATAGTGCTTTGGCATTGAATATCATAGGTCCATGCATATACGTGTACATGTGTGCGTGTGGGGTGCGGTGTGTGTGCCCACGTATACGTGAATGTGTATGGTTTGTATGTGTGTGGGTGTATGTCCATGTGTGGTCATATGTTTGCACTGTGTGAAGTGATGTGTGTGCATGCCTCTGTGCATGTATATTGTTTGCATTGTGTGTGGTAGTGTGTGCATGCTTCTCTGCATGTGTGTTGTTTGCTTTGTGTGTGGTGGTGTGTGCATGCTTCTCTGCATGTGTGTTGTTTGCATTGTGTGTGGTAGTGTGTGCATGCTTCTCTGCATGTGTGTTGTTTGCATTGTGTGTGGTGGCGTGTGCATGCTTCTCTGCATGTGTGTTGTTTGCATTGTGTGTGGTGGCGTGTGCATGCTTCTCTGCATGTGTGTTGTTTGTGTTGTGTGTGGTGGCGTGTGCATGCTTCTCTGCATGTGTGTTGTTTGCGTTGTGTGTGGTGGCGTGTGCATGCTTCTCTTCATGTGTGTTGTTTGCGTTGTGTGTGGTGGCGTGTGCATGCTTCTCTGCATGTGTGTTTGCGTTGTGTGTGGTGGTGTGTGCATGCTTCTCTGCATGTGTGTTGTTTGCGTTGTGTGTGGTGGTGTGCGCATGCTTCTCTGCATGCATATTGGGGGAGGGGCGTGTTGACTCTCACCTTCCTTCTTTGGCTGTCTGGCGGTTTGGAGCATCTCACCAAATTTCAGTACTAAAACATCTCAAGCATCATGCTTTTAAAACTGCGAGATATAAACACAACTGTATTTGCTCATCTGAAATGCAAAGTCAGAACTAATAATAAAGAGTATTTACATAGTGCCTGAACCATGAATATTCTGGCCTCGAACTGACAGATACTCAGCAGTAGAACTTTGAGAGGATCCATGGCAGGAACTTCTTGGTGTCTGAAAGCTGAGATGCCAAGCTGGCCCACGAGCTCACAAATACAGCTGAGGCAGGTGAGCGGCTGGGCGCTCTGCCACGATCCCGCCAGAAAACAGGCCGTGTTTGGGGGACCCCTTCCTGGGCCCCTTCTGCCCCTTTCTCCTCCAGCCTTCGCCTCAAGGAGATGAACTCATTTCCTCATAGGTGAATAGTCTGTAGTTTTTGGATTTTTTCCAGTTGACAGATTTTTCCTTACATTGAGCTATTTTGCTTTGATCTTGGACCAATACAGAGAGAAGAAATTCTTCCCTCTTTCTCCCGGGAGTTGTTTGGTGCCGTGACTTTTTCTCTCTACTCAGAAGTACCTTCTGCCTCCTGCTGATCTTCAAGTGGTGTGAATGTGCCTGTGTTCTGGTGCTGCTAGACACGCACAGAATGCTCGAAGCCGCTTGAAGTGCCCGTCCGCCGAGCTGGGAACCTTCCTTTGCTTGAGGTCCCAGGGTGGCCTTCACTTTGCAGTTATAATACTGTGCTCATACGCGATCGCCTGTTCACGTCCCAACCAGGACACTTTTGAGAGTGACCGGGACATGATTAGTCATGAAGCCTGGTTCACTGGCCCAGATTAGCCATGTCTTAGGTGTAAAGCAGCAATACTTAGACGCACAGAGAGGCAAGGTACTAGTCTTCTGTAGATACAGTGAAATGCCCGAGGCTGGGCATTTATTGAGAAAAGAGGTTCTAGTTTGGGAGGTTGAAAGGGAGGGTGCTAACATCTGCTTAGCTTTCATGAGGGTCTCCTTGGCTGTGTTACGTCACGGTGATAATATCACGGTAGGAGAACACAGTGAGACTGGAAGCCAGAGAGTAAGGAGGGGTGTCTGGGTGCCTTATAGTACCCATCTCTAGAAGGTCTGTGAGAATGTTCTTCGTTTCTTCCAAGGGGATACCCTAGCGACCTCTCTCCCTCCCTGCCACTAAACCCCACCTCCTTGGGGTCTCTCACCCACTGCCATGTTCATAGTAGAGCCCATGCCCATCACACTTGAACCTTAGAAGCTGCCCTGATGCCCTCTGCCACAGCTTCAGTCACCACTTCGGTGTTTTAAATTTTTCTTTGTCCTGGTCTTTGGCTTGCTGTGACCAGGAACCTAAGAAGTATTCACGTTTGCAACAAGTATGACGATCCTGTTGGTGTTTATCCACGGAGACTATTAGCCTCCAGGTCTTCGTGGGGCAAATTAGCCATTCTCTCTGAGTCTGTGTTGGGAAACTTGGTAAGCAACTGTCTTACTTATTCTCCTCATCCTTGGTGGTCTAAGAGATTTCCTCCCAAGGGTCCTGAGTACAAATCCATCTCACTGTCACGTGAGGCTCTCAGGCGAAATGAGAAGAGAGGTTTCGGGTGCTCTCTCTGCCAGTATTTCTACTTCACTAGGAGAGAGAGACTAAAACCTTCACAACAGAAAGAATGCCAATCTGATGATCATTTCTTAGGTACTGCTTGACTTTTGCAAATGGGTTCTGAACTTCTTTTGCCGCCAGCTACCAGATGCCAAACTAGACTTGCATGCCAGTGTGTCGACTAGCAAACAATAGCAGCTGATAGATGGTGTCGGAAAGGAACACTGAGCAAGGCTTCCATCTGGAGACACAGGACCACTGACTGGAAGTGGAGTCTGTTTGTTCTCAATGACTTCGAGAGTGGGCTCTGTTTTGGTGTGAGATTCCGTTGCAACGTGGGAAATCTATGAGTGATTTCTACGCCTGCAAGGCAGAGCTGCATATGGCGCCCGGTTCAAGCTCCAGCTCCAACCTCTTACCAGCTTGGTGGGTCTTGTGTCTGTAGCAAGGAGACGTAGCCTTGGCTGGCTCTTAGGGGCTGGGACGAGTTTATTGCTGACATGTCCTCTCTTCATTCACTTGCCCAATGCTTCCTGGTGATAGCGTCTTGACCACAGAAGGTCACTGCCATAGCTAGGATTGTTCTTGTCCCCTACAGGCCCACATGGAGGGTCTCCCAGCCTTTGGTGCTATTGAAAGGTGGGGAAGGCTTTGGGGTGGGTCCCTGGGAATGTGCTCTTTTTTTTTGTTTCTTTTTTGTTATTTATTTAATTGTGCGTGTATATGTGTGTGCGCCTGTGTGTATGTATGCGTGTGTAGAACCACGGATGAATTCGGGAACCACCATGGACCGCCTCTACCTCCTCCTTGTTTACTCTGTCCCGGGATTCACAGGCTCCGTCCTGTGACCAGAAACGCAAGCCGCCCCCGCTTCTGCCCGGCGTCTGTACGTGGGGTCTAAGATCCGAACTTAGGACCTTCCGCCTGCAAGGCAGAAGCTTAACCCCTGAGCCACCTCTCCAGCCCCAGGAATGTGTTCTTGAAGGGGCTATGGTATCCCAGGCCTCTGGTCCCTCTCTTTCTGCTCCTGTGTGCTGGGCATACCTTTTGCATTCTGCCCATCATCTTGCTCACTCTTTGGTTGCAGTAGCATCAGACAGCTGGCACCCCAGTCTTGCCGTCTGTCAAGGCATTGGGCCATTCTGTGCATGGGTGGGCCTGCTCCCACGGGCAATTTATTCTGATCAGAGATTCTGTCAGGCCCAAGTACACAAGCGTCCAGGGCATCTTTCGGGGTCAGCCACGAGCGTGATGGTCGCATGCAGTCTGTGAACGCAGGACACGTGCTTTCCTTGGCCTTCCTCAGGCATCTTCCTGGCCTGCTTCTCTCCTGCTTACCTCAGACTCCTTTTCATAACTTCTCAACGCAGAGTATCTATTTTACCTACACTTTGTTTTGATACATGCTTCTTAGAGGAGTTGAAGACAAACCAGAATTACCAAAATTACTGTTACTGAGGCTGATGATGACATACCATTCCCACACTCACGAATTCTCATGTGAGAGTGGAGAGGGGTCCTTGTGTTCTGTCCCCACCTGAAGGAGCTTGTTCCTGCAGCCCTGTTTGCACTGGGAATCTTTAGAGAGACAGAAAAAGATCAGAGACGGTGTGATGGTTATTCTTAACTATCGCTGTCAGAACACCCAAAGTCAAATAACTTAAGGAAGGAAAGGAAATTTATTCATCTTACAGTTCCAGAGGGGAGAAACAGTCTTTCTTGGTGGAGGCAGGCTACGTCACTGCCACATCCAGTAAGCTAGTGTGTGTATGTGTGTGTGTGTGTGTGTGTGTGCACCTGTGGAAGCCCATCATAGAATCTCCTGGATTGCTTTACCTCCTTATTGCTTTACTCTAGGGTTTTCCAGGTTCGACCTTCCAGGGTTAAAATTCTAAGTTGCTGTCATTTCTACCCAACAATTTTTCATAGACATGGGATCTAAACCCGTGTGTGTGTGTGTGTGTGTGTGTGTGTGTGTGTGTGTGTGTGTGTGTTCTCCTGTGTCACAGGGCACTGTGCCTGTGGAGGCCCAAGCGGGACATCAGGAATCCTTCTGGATTGCTCTACCTCCTTTTTACTTTGCTCTGGGGTTTTCCAGGCTCTGCCTTTCAGGGCCAGAAGCTCAGGCTGCCTCCATTTCTGGAGGTATCTTTATGTGGGATCTGGGGACCCAAACTTGGGTCCTTTTGCTTTCAAGGCTGAGGCTTTAAGCCCTGAGCCCTCTCTCCAGCCCTAGGCCTGGGTTTCTGAAATGAGTGTGGAGGACTTCTCTTTGGGATCCTTTCGGATCTCCCTTGCTGGCAGAGGGCCACATGCAGATGTGTTAGTGCCTCCTAGAGGCCACGAGGGCTTCCCTGGATGGAGCCCAGTCATGACATCCCAGGCTCAGGGCGGCTGGCAGGAATGAGCATCACTTCATACCAGGGCCTCAGCCACGGGCTCGGGGTGTTTGGCTGAGCACTACCCAGAGATGTCCTGAAGCAGGAGGACTATTGGGAGGTCTGAAATTTACAAAAGGAGACAGGGTTCTCTGTGGAAAGACCATTTTGTAATGACCTGAATTAGGATGGTATAGTAATGTCCAGAAGTGAATTTTTCTCTCTTCTTTTCATACACATGAGTACAGAAGGGTTGTCCTTGGTCTGAATGTTGCCCAGGGACAGTTTTGTCACTGCCCTGATACTTATCAAAATAATGAGCAGTCTTAAGTTAGGGACACTCTTTTAAACACTTTCAGGAAGGACTGGGGAAGTGGCTTAGGGTTTAAATCTTTGCCTTAAAAACAGAAAGTCCTGAGTTTGAATTTCAGATCCGTGTAAAAATTTTATTTCCAGCCCTGGAAGGTGGAGTCTGAGAAACCCCAGAACAAAGCAATGAGGAGGTAGAACAATCCATATTGATTCCTGATGTCACCCTTGGTCCTCCTTGGGCAGACACACTCAAAGGTCCCCTTACACACATACGCGTGCACACACACACACACACACACACACACACACACACAGCCTTAGTGAAAAAGGATCTATTTTAGCTGAGTCCAAGCAATTATTTGAAAAGCACATTATAGAGAACATTAGCAATTATTTGAAAAGCACATTATAGAGAACATTAAAGAATTGCCTGGAGAGACCCGCGTCATCATCCAGTGCCCTTCACACTCAGAGACCCAAATCCCCAAAGCAGGCTCAGCTAAGAGGTGCGGGTGGCCTTCGCTAAGCCACTGTGTGCTTTGTCCTAGACTGCCTGTTCAAGGTGTGTCCTATGAACCGATACTCTGCCCAGAAGCAGTACTGGAAAGCCAAGCAGGCCAAGCAGGGGAACCACACGGAAGCCGCCTTACTGAAGAAGCTGCAGGTAAGAGCCGGCCCTGGCTGTCCTGCTGAGCCGGGACCGCGAACAGCAGCTGGAAGTTCCGGGCCTTCGGCTTAGAGGTCTGGCACACATGCGACTTTTGAGTTCAGGGTGGGCCCGCTTATTTCCTGGCGTGCGGGAACTCCTTCTATTGCTGTTTTTTAGGGAGTGCTAGACTAATCCTAAACTTCTTGCAAAACTGAAAACCAAATTCTCTGTTGGAATATTAAATCCAATTCCATTTTCCTTGATACAGCACTTAGCTGTGTTTTTCTTCTTCCTGAAAAATTATGGAAAAATAATTTAAAAGTGGTTGCTATTAGTCGTGGCTGAATATGAATTCTATAGTAATTAAGTTTGCATCATTAAAATTCCTGTAACTTTCAGAAATGGAGACTATATTTTGAGATGTTCATTCACCTACTGTACTGGTGGTTTTATGTTACTTTGTAGCTAAATTCATAAGACCACAGAGCATGTTACTTTCTTGAAATTTGCAACATAGAAATGACCCAAGACAGATTTCGCCAGATTAAAAAATTGAGCAGTTACCACAAAATGATGCCCTGTCCTGCCAAGTCCCAGTGGAACGCTCGATGTAGCTACACTCCTGCCTCCGCACGTGTTTCTCTGCAAACTGCTTGTTGTGTCTTCACACTGAGCGTTGGTTGTTTTTCTCATAGCATGCGGCAGAGCTCGAGCAGAAACAGAACGAATCGGAAAATAAGAAGCTTCTGGGAGAAATCGTGAAGTACAGTAATGTCATACAAGTAAGTGCTGCCATCTTGAGATGGCGAACGTTCTGTGGGAAACTTGTCCGATTCCTCACGTGTGTCAGAGTGCCCGACTGTGTCGAAGCTGGAATTACACCGGCCTATCCTTCAGTGGGAATTCCAGTTCCTGTAGTGGCTCAGTGGATAACCAGTGTGCCTTTGTGTGTCTTCAGGAATAATGTACCTGGCACGGTGGCACAGGCCTGCAGGACATCATTTGGGTGGTGGAGGCAAGAAGGTTAGAAGTTTAGAGTCATCCTTGGCTACACAGCAAGTTTGAGCCCTGGGTTATATGACTTTCTACTCCCCCCCTCCAAAAAAAAAATGCCTAGGGGTGTTGTTTAATGGCAGGAGGTTTTCAATCCTGTGCAATGCCCTGGGTTCAAATCCCAGCACTGAAAGAAAAAATAAGTCTGATGTATGTATACCCATGAAAAAAATGATGTCATCAAGGGCATGTGCATGTTACAGTTTGTCTGTGTGCTGCTGGTAAATTCATGGCCAAACAACTTAGGGGGGAAGGGTGTTCTATTTTGGCTCATGAATCTCCATTGTAGTTCACGGTAGTTCGCGGTAGTTCACGCAGTTCATGGTCGAGGAGAGCTCACGCCAGCGTGAGGAGCCGAGGGAACTGGCCCCATCATATCTACAGGAATCACTGAGAGAGGAGCACATCTTCTCATGTGCCAGTCTGCCTGAAGTCTGCCAGACTGCCGAACCAGCTTCCTCATCTTACCCCCCTCCCAGGGAATGGTCCCCCCACTGCGGGCTGGATCTTCCCTCATCAGTCAGACAGTTTCTTGCAGGCTTACCTCAATTACTGACTCTTCACAGCCGTGCCCAGAACTCAGTCTCAGTTGTCACGGTGACATCGCATTTCGCTAGCACAAAGTATGAGAAGATGGTGGGACTTCTCGTAGGACTTCCCGAGGGCCCAGGAGAAGTAGTTCTGAGCTGCACAAGGCCAGGCTGCTGTGGGAGGCTCGTTTTTCCGTCAGTCGAGGGGATGGTTTCCAAGTTGTCCTTTGGGAATCCTGGTTTCAGGCAGTGTCCACACTCTGACTCACCTTGGCTGCTGCCTTTTTGGATCTTTTAGCTTTTCTCATGTCCGAGGGGTTAAGTACCCCTCCTTATTCCAGAAAGAATGGAAGCACTTTCTAAAATGCACATGGCAAGATAAGTCGCCGAGGCAGGGGCCATAGGGAAATGATGGAGGAAGAAGTGGAAGCGAGGTGATTGTGTAAAGCCACGTGGCACACCCGGCCTCACTGGCTCCAGCCTTTACGTCGCCTGCGCATCTCAAAGCAGGACGCAGAAGCCTGTGGCACAGGGCCAGGAGGGATCCAGAAACTGCCCCTGCCCAGGGACAAGACCAAGAGGAGCCTGTGATGCTCCTCAAGCTCATAAGCCGGACCCTGTTTAGGGCAGGAAGCAAAGGCCTCAACTCGACCTCCTTGCACTGATACCTAGTGGGTCCTTTATGTGGTTGGTTCGAAAAAGAACGTTCCCTAACACCTTGTCATCGCTGTGAGGCACATGCAGAGTGCAGGGCAGGCCAGGCCCTAATGGGACGGATGTACCTGCAGTCCAGAGGCGACTTCACCTGCTGAAGGGATGGCGGGATGGTGCCCGGGAGAACTGCATGTCCCTGGGGAATCTTCTAGAAACAGTTTCTCTTCACCGGGTTCCATTGCTTATGTGTGCTCCTTGTCAAGTGCTCAAGGCACAGTGTTTGTGAGGTGGCAGAGGTGCTTTCTTTATAGATCCTGCTTTCATGGCCTGGGTAGTGAGTGTGGTGTGCAGGGACCTCCTGGTCTTTGGCTTTTTTTGCTTCATGTGTCAGTAGATGAAAAGATTTCCAGCATCTCTTGGTCTGTCTTCCTCATTCATTGACCTCACGATGAGGCAGAATTGGGGGGGGGGGTTACGAGTTGCCTAGAGGAGGGCAGCTAGAGAGGCCAGCTAAGGCAAGTCTTGGCTTGGGGCGCCCAGGCCCAGGTGTGTCCAGCACACCTGTGCTAGCCAAGGCCAGGTGCTGACCGTGTCTCTCCCTGCAGCTGCTGCACATCAAAAGCAACAAATACCTGACTGTCAACAAGAGGCTGCCGGCACTGCTGGAGAAGAACGCCATGCGCGTGTCCCTGGATGCTGCGGGAAACGAAGGCTCCTGGTTTTACATCCATCCCTTCTGGAAGCTGAGAAGCGAGGGCGACAACGTACGTAGGCCAGAAGTTAGCGGTCAGATTGGTGGGCATGTAGTTTTCAATGAACACATCATGTTATTACTAATCTTTAAGTTTACACATAAAGCCATGGGCTCATTATAGCTTTTCATACATGACTGTTGTAATTTTCCCTCTCTCACTGCAACACCTTATTTCTTTGTTAGTATTTTTATTAGGTTAAATGCATATCCATCCATCCACCCATCCACCCACCCACCCACCCATCCACCCACCCACCCACCCATCCACCCACCCACCCATCCACCCACCGACCCATCCATCCATCCATCCATCCATCCATCCATCCATCCATCCATCCATCATCCATCCATCCATCCATCTATATATTTATAGTGCAGATTGTACACTGAAATCACAAGAAGACAGAGTTCCGTTGAGTTTTAAATTGTCTTCTGGTCAGTCATTGTGTGTAAATGACATTCAGCAGAACTTTGAAAGACGCAGAGGCGCCTCCTTGCCTCATCAGGAGTGAGCCTGCTTGCTCCCTTGGAATCAGTGTGGTAACATCCAGAGCTATCCAGTGACCTGTTCCACAGCCTTACGGTCAGCTCCCTTCTGCCTGCAGGTTGCAATGGACAGGTAGCCCAGGAGGGGCTGTAGGTGTGTCATCTCCCCATGTGGACAACAGTGTTTCAAAAGAGTTGTGACATGTGTACATGCTGTTCTGCAAATTTCAATAATTGCTAAAACATCTGGTATTTTGTAGAGAAGAGAAAAATATTATGTGAACAATTCCATGAGAATAATCATTCTATGCATCTACTTATTTCTGAGACAAAGTCTCATTGTGGCCTTGGCCAACCTGGGACTTCCGGCCTTGTGCTTGTTATGTAGTCCAGTCTGACCTCAGATGCAGTCAGTCCTGTCTCTGCCCAGTGTGAGATAACTGTGCCTCGCTACACTTGGATGACAGCTTCTTATTTTCTTATTTTCGTGTAGTAAAGTCCCGGGTGATGCCTTTGGAACTTGGGAGATGCTCAGTATGGGCCGCTTGCCACTGAGCATGATGTCATGACTATAAGCCCTGCTGATTGGGCCAGGTGATTAATACGCAAGAGTTTCAAGACTTAGCATGAAGCCAAAGCAGTGCATCTCTATCCTGTTGGAACTTTCTCCGTGGATACTTTGATTACATCTTTAATGAAATGTCTTCTTTTTATAGTACACATATTTTTTCCCAGTGAATTTTAAAGTATGAATTCAATTCTACAGGACGCAGGCTTCATGGTTTAATTGTGTTGATAAGTTATCCAGCGATGTCTTCCTTAGGTAAGGTTTGAGAGAAGCATGGCATGCCGGAATGTGTTAGATTCCTACCTTGCCCCCCTCTTTTATTTCTTTTGACTTTAAGTGATATGTGCTGTGAGCATGAGATACCTTTTAAGTTGAATAGGTAGTTAATTACAATCAACTCTCAGCCATCCAGGGCTGATGATATGCTGTGTGACCAGTCCATGTCTTCCACAACTTTCTGGGGTTGCTGCTTCTTGAACCCCAACTCTCCATCTGTTGGTGGTCCATGAAAACTAACCGTTGAAACAAAATCCAAGCTGACATTTGGAAAGAGTCTATGTCTTTGGGTTGGCTGTGATTCCTATTAATTCCTCTGTGTGTCCCTTCTTCCTGCCCTGTTCCCTGCTTCATTCAGCAGAGAGTTGAATGTAATGAACTATTTCAAGCAAGTAATCTTACTAGAGAACCATACTAGAGCCCCCTGCCCTCCAGCCCTTGGTCTCGATGGACATGGACAGTCTGGTCTGGATGCGCCCACCTGGCATGGCTGAGACTCAAGTCTTCCACGCAGCTTTCTGCCAAGCAGTTGCTGCGTTGGTTCACGTCTGTGTAGCTTTGTGCGTGTCAGGGTCACACTCACAGCCTTGGATCTGGCCCCACCCTTCACATGGCTGCTTTTAAACCACAACCCTACTACAAGTTGCTGAAGGCAGTCCAAACAGTGAGTTCAGGAGGTGTAGTTACTCCTGGGTTTCTCCAAAAGCATGTTAAAAAAAAAGAAATCGCACTGTTTGGAGGAATTTAGGAATTATGGTTTACTGTTGATCAGTGACTTAAGTTATAACCCAGGCTGTATGAACCCTGCAGGATGGTCTTTATCTGAATCAAGTGAAGAGGGATGCGGATGACAGTCTGGAAGGAAAGATGCTCATGTCCTGAAGCATTAGCGATGTCTACCACTGGGTGTGTGGGAGGTTTTGGGGTGATGGGTTCATCAGTCCCAACTTTTCAGCTTGCTTGCTGTTGGCTCACTGGAGAATCTCTGGGGACAACCATGAACTGAAAACATAAATAGTTCATTTCCATTTATCCTCTTAGGATCAACTTGTTAATTTTTCATTCTCAGTTTTGACCTAAAATACAAGAGACTTTTTACCTTGAGGTAGATTTTAAAAGTGTGAAATGTTGTTTTTTTTTCAAGTCACTAGAAGATTCTAGAACTTAGGGAAAGACTTGATTTAGTAAGTAGAACTATCTATTTACTGGATGATATGCATTGAATTTTTTTTGGGGGGTGGGGGAAGCTGGAGCCCTGGCATTTCTGTTCTTGTTGTGATTGTTCTGGCCAGCGGTCCCAGCTGCTGATGACATCATCTCTAGCAGCACCCCAGTTCAAATCCCATGGGGCTGCTGCACAAACCACAGAAGATCTTTTGGAATTTACATTTTTTGTTTTTAAAATTCATTATTAGAGGGAATGAGAGGGCCGACCTTAGGGTGTAGAATAAAATGATTTCACCCTCAAGCTATGTGCTAAATATACGATTTGCCAGACAGTGTCTGGCTGGCGGTGGATCAGGTCTTAAGATGCCCTCTTCTGAGAATTCTCCCAAGTTATCCAATCAGTGTGAGTTCCTGGGAATCAGGACCGTTCCTTACACACGCCTGTTTTCTCCTTGGTACCTCATCCTGTTCTTTCTGTTTCACACAATTGTCCATTTCAGCAGCAAGAGAGACACACAGTGGTCAGCACAGATGACCATGGTCAAGATCAAGACCCATGACCTAGAAAGTAGTGACTTAATGCTAAATCCTAGGCCTGCGTCTCAGAGCCCTCAGAAGAAGGCTGTTCTGTGGGGACCACAAGCATTTGGCCTATAGGGTTTTCTCTTAAAAATACAGGCGCCTACTGATCTGTGATGCTTGTTGGAGTGTGGAGCATGTCAGACATATGTCAATCAAAGACAAGTAGAGGAAACACAATAGGCCACACAAGTGAAAAGATTTGAAACAGAAGGGAGCCTGACATGGGAGATGAAGGATTGAAAGGGGAAAAGGAGGAGGGATGGGATTGGGGACTAAGGAATAAACATATTATAAATTCATGTATACAACATTAAAAAAAAGAAAGAGAAAAAAACTAGAGCAGGGCCTTACAAAAAACATAAGCCAGTTTATAAGAGGAGTTTTGAAGTTCATATGGTGAGTGAATTGACTCAAAGCTTATAGGCTACTGTAGTGGATCAGAAGAATCATAGCTGAAGGAGTAGCTTAGCCAGAAGTATTGTGTTGGAAGAACTTAGCTAAAATATGGCGCTGTGGTTACTGGGTGTTTACTAGTTAATGCTTTTGTGGTAGATTTGAAAATAGAACGGTAAGTGAAGCCTGATCCAGTCCAATCCAGTCCAGTTCTGATGTTCCTTGGGAGGCGGATGGACAGATGTAGCTGGCAAATGTCAGCTTCCCACCAATCTCTAATGTGGATGAATCAGCCCCTGGGACATTCCTTGCTTCAGGTCAGTTTTTTTGTTCACAAGAAGATGTGCTTGGGCCACCTTGAAGTGCACTTGTTTTTTGATTGGACTTTAAAAGGCACCAACTGAAGACACTGTAGGACTGTGAGAAGTCCCTCTCCACCTGCCTAATTTCCATTCCCTTCCCCAGGGCTGACAACGGACATTCTTTTCTGCACACAGGACTCCCTTTCACCCCACAAGTTAGCTCCCCGTGCCCCACTCTGCCTTTCACTTAGTCTTTCTCCACTTTTCTGTACTGGAGAGTTTCTGTGGAGAATCTTTTTTTTAATTAATTAATTTATTTTTTCCACTCATACAAACTTAATAGGTACCCCAGTCCCCTCCCTCCCTCCTCTGTGGAGAATCTTAATGAGCCACAGCTTCTGACTTGTGAACTTGCGAGGAGACCTGTAATATCCTGTGCTCCTGTCCCAAACCTCTTTGATCTGGGGTTTTCCAGGTTCCACCTTCCTGGGCCATTTCCACCTTACTTTTTTTTTAAACTTTATTTATTCATTTAGTGTATGTGCGTGTGTGTATCAGAGGGCACTGTGTGTCCCTGTGGAGGACCAAGGGTGACTTCGGAATCATCCTGGATTGCTTCTACCTCCTTTTTGCTTCCCTCTGGGATTTTCCAGGCTCTGCCCACTAGAAGTGGAGGCTGCTGCCATTTCTCCTGGTGTTTTTTATGTGACTCAGGATCTGTACTCAGGACCTTCTGCTTTCGAGGCAGAAGCTTTAGCCCCTGAACCATCTCTCCAGGGCAGGTCAGCTTTCTTTGTACTATGAGCTTCAGGCTTCCCGCCCACATCCGACTTTCCAGAGCTGCTTTGCGTGGACATGACCCATGTGGCCCTGTATAGCGCTGTTGTGTAGGCTCAGCACAATCTGTGCAAGGTCATGTGACACTGACAATGTGCAATCATGGTCTCCAAGGTTTGTGGCTTATGTTAAGTTCATGGAGCAGTTCCGAGTCCCCATTTGTCTTTTGGAAATGTATCAAAGTGATCTTTCAGGATGGACAGTTGGCATGAAATCACCAAAGGGAAGGCCAGCAAGTCCAGGGGTGTGAGTGTAGACGCCTCACTAACACATCTGCTATAGAAATTTACAGCGTCTGTAATGTTATGTTTATGTATTCTTAAATTTGTATTAACTACTTTGTGCGCGTGTGCGTATTTATGTGCGTGTGTGTTAGAGGGCACTGTGTGTCCCTGTGGAGGATTTCCCAGGCTCCACCCACCAGGACTGGAAGTACAGGCCGCTGCCATTTCTGCGTGGAGTTTTTACATGAGACCTGGGTTTCAAACTCAGGACCTTCTGCTTGCAAGACAGAGTCTTTTTTTTTTTTAATTTTTTAAATTATTATTTATTCAATTGTGCGTGTGTGTGTATGTATGTGCCCGTGTGTGTGTGTGTGTGTGTGTGTGTGTGTGTGTGTGTGTGTGTGTGTGTGTGTTTGTAGAACCACAGATGAATTCGGGAACCACCATGGACGCCTCCACCTCCTTCTGCCCCGGGATTCATCTGTAATGTTATGTTTATATATTTTAAAATTTTTATTAACTACTTTGTGTGTGTGTGTGTGTGCGCGCGCGTGTGCGTATGTATGTGCGTGTGTGTTAGAGGGCACTGTGTGTGTCCCTGTGGAGGATTTCCCAGGCTCCACCCACCAGGACCAGAAGCGCAGGCCGCCCCCGCTTCTGCGTCTATACGTGGGATCTGGGATCCGAACTCAAGACCTTCCGCCTGCAAGGCAGAGGCTTAACCCCTGAGCCACCTCTCCAGCCCCAAAGACAGAGTCTTAACCCCTGAACCATTTCTCCAGCTCAATATCTGTAACTTTAATAACCAAAGCCAAACCATTCGGTGCTATCACTAGCAGAGGATAACTGCATTCTGAGTTAGGCAAATATTTTTAATTTTAAGATGGAGCAGACATTGCAAGACATGGTAGCATAAATGAAAAAAATTTAAACATAATTTTTTGAACCCCCCCCCCAGAACCACTGTTGGTTTTACTTAAAGAGGAGTACAGGTTAGAAAACAACATGAACTTTGGAAGTTTAAGATAAGAGGAAGCTGGATGTCCCAGGCTCACACAAAAACATATTTTGCTTTATAAAACCAAATCCAGTCTGGCATTTCCCGAGCCCAGATGGTAAAGGTTTACATCTCTGAGATTATGGGAAGATCCGTTACTAAGCGCCACGACCTAGCTATGGCGTTACTGCCGGCCTTGGCAGAGACTCTGATATTCAGGTGGAAGGTGTGCACTGTCTGTATCTGCCATGCTTCTGCCCCAAGGTCTTGTGGGAGGAAGCATGGTTTCTTGGAGGTCTTCAGGGAGGCCCCGTTTGACATGGAGACATGAGGGCGAGGTCTGTGCCAGCTTCCTGAGGGCAGGCAAGGCGCCGAGGGTCAGGACTGGAGGGTCACTCCCAGGACATGCTAGCTACACAAGAAGAGCAGGACAGTCTCTGCTGAGGACTGAGGACCAGGTGCCAGACCCACAGAAAGGAATCCCACATACAGCATCAATGTTGCCCGTGGCATCTCCATCCAGTTCCTTTCTGACTCCTAGATCGTGGTCGGAGATAAAGTTGTCCTGATGCCTGTGAACGCGGGACAGCCGCTGCACGCCAGCAACGTCGAACTCCTGGACAACCCGGGCTGCAAAGAGGTGTGTTCTGGAAAGGACAGGCTTTGATCTTTTCCAGAGGGAGGGAGAGAGGGCAGGGAAGGAGAGATCAAGAAAGAGAGTGGAAGCGAGAGAGGCTGGGAGAAGGGGAGTGGGGGGAGAGAGCGAGAGGATAGAGGAGGGAGATGGAGATCCTATAGAGTCTTCATTCTCATAATCCAGTTATGCCAGCTAATATTCCAAAGGCATATGTAGACACTCATGTCCTTCTGTTGAGGTCACACTTCATTGTCTAGAGTTGTCTCGTTTTATTATTTTTTTTCTAGTTGACTAATTTCTGGCCCAGAATGGAATCTGTGACTCTGGAATCTTGTATCTTTTAACATCTCTTCATTAACAGGTGAATGCTGTTAACTGTAACACCAGCTGGAAGATCACTTTGTTCATGAAATTTAGCTCCTACCGAGAGGACGTGTTGAAAGGAGTAAGTATGGGCTACATTGAATATTTGCTAGAAGACATAAAGGGAGTCTTAGGAAAATTCTAGATGTGAACCCCAAAGTGTCCCAGTATTTCTAAGCTACCATGTGGCGCTCCCCCATGTGGCCCCCTGGCTTGCTGTGTTCTGACTGCAGTCACTCAGAGCCAGGCAGCTGGAGGGGAGCCCCTGCCAAAGTGTGGGCTGCTGGTGGGGAGCCCCCTGCCAAAGCACGCTCTGATGCGAGTCTCTTCACCCGTTCCTCAGGGTGACGTGGTCAGATTGTTTCACGCAGAGCAGGAAAAGTTTCTCACCTGTGACGAGTACCAGAAGAAGCAATACATTTTCCTTCGCACCACCCTGCGCCAATCTGCAACCTCGGCGACAAGCTCCAAAGCACTCTGGGAAATAGAGGTGTGTAAAGAGTTTAGGGGGTTCCTCATAAATATTTAGCTCAAAACCACAAGATCCATCCGGCTGTTCTTGTCCTTCGGGGCATCGCTTATGACATGCCCATAACACAGAGTGGTTCTTGGGATCTTACTTGACCCTTCAGGGCGTAGCAGTTTCTGAAGGGTGCCACTTCCTCTGCTTTGCTTTTCAGGGTGCACTTGTCTCTCTGTCTGTCTCCTCTCCCATATATGCACACACAGGGATATACGTGATTTTACTCTAAAAACAAATCTATTATGTACACAAAAAGATCGAAGCAGATGTGGTATTTATATGCAGTGGAGTGTTATTTGGCCATAAACAAGAATGAAATCATGTTGTTTGTGGGAAAATGGGTAAAACTGGAGTTCACTACACTGTGAGTGTCACACTTTCTCTTCATGGGTTAAAGAGAGACATGAAAGGGACAATGCCCAACTGCTTCAGCCCACTGCACCCACTTTTCCTTTATCGCTGTTGTTTTGCTTGCTTTCCTGAGGCAGCCTCACCCTCTGTACCCCAGGCTGGTCCTGATGTTTCAGAGAACCCTCAGTCTGAGCTTTCCCGGCGCTGGGGTTCCAGACATGAGTCAGCACCTGGCTTTAAAGCGTGTATTCTGAACACTTCCCACAATGCCTCACGATGAAATCTATAGTCTCCTGGCTTTGGAAAATGAACGTAATGCCCAGTATTCGTAGAAGAACCACAAGGAAACACGTCAGCATTAAATAGTGTGTGTTTCCACATTGCTTATCTGTCTTGGCTAAATCCATTCACACAGTCTGCTGAGGGAGAGAAATGAGGAGTTGTACCAGGTCTGCTCGGCCTTAGGATGCACCAGCAGAATTGACCTCAATTTGAACACAAGAAGCAGGCTTTGAATTTACTTGGCGAGATCCCAGTAATTGGTGGGGCTGGTTCCCCACAGTCAGGGGAGTTTAAACCCTGAACTTTCTAAACCATCCCTGTCACCCCAATGGTACATGTCTGTACTGTGCACATACACGCAGTCACATACCTGTATGTGTACTGCGTGCACATGCAAGCACACATATGCACACCTCATACAGGTACACATGTACAAGTATGCATGCATAGTATACGTGTGCACACAAATGGAAACATACTACATACAGGTCCACACACAGGTGCAGACACAAGTACACATGCACACACTACACAGTGGTGCATTCATGACACACACATGTGTATACATGCGTACATGTTTGGACACCACACATGTGCTCATGTGAGTAGCATGCTTATGTATGTGTATCATGCACACATGTAAACACACACCTATATGTGTGCCCCCCACATGCCTACACATGCAAGCACACACGTGCAAGAAATGACTTCTGTTCGTCTCACACGCTGAACTACTCATTAGACATTGCAGGCTTGTGCCAGCTATTGGCATTTTCAGGTAGTGGATGTGCTTGTCACTGCTGTCTCTGTGCAGGTGGTGCACCATGACCCTTGCCGAGGTGGCGCAGGACAGTGGAACAGCTTGTTCAGGTTGAAGCACCTTGCAACCGGGAACTACTTAGCCGCAGAGGTGAGACTCTCATGCATGTGCTGCGACATCTCTCATCTTTTGCAGAAAGACGCTGGGCTGGCAAGGACTGTTGTTATGCAAATTTGATTTTCACCTCTAATGTTCTGAGCTGGCGTATGAATTATTTTTAAGATATAGTAAACATTGGTCAAAATCTTAACAATTCCAGCCCCTCCCCAGGACGGGGGTTGTAGCTCAATGGTAGACTGTGTACCTGGCTAATGCGCGCAGTGCCCTGGATTCTGTCTCCAGCACCAGACAAGCACAACAGCAGTAAATCCAGAGCAAGGCTGTCCCGAGGTGGGTGAGACATTTCACATGGAAAGAGATACATGTTCGTATGCATCGTAGTGACCTTTCTCATTGTCGTGACAAGAAACCTTTCATTTTGCGTTGATTTTAGCTCACAGTTGGAAGGCATAGCTGTCATGGCAGGGAAGGCATGGTGGCAGGAGCTTGAGGCCCCGGTCATGTGACATCCACACTCAGGAAGCACTGGGTCTGCACCCCATCCCGAGGGAGGGTGCTTCCCATAGTCAGGGATATCCTGGAAACTTCTGCTAGAGATTTATCTCCAGATAAATTTATCTCTAGATCCCATCAAATTGATGGGATCACAAACCATCACAGTATGTGGTGTGTGATTTAGTCTGGAATATTCTCTGACTTCTGGATTTGAGTGTGAGGAAAGAGTAAGGAAGGAATGGGGCTGAGGACCCTCGAGGGTGTAGGGGGCAGGTGGGTCTTGCAGGTGTGATGAGGGGCCAACCCTGGGCACCTCATCCTCCTGCTGTCACCCTCATGGCACCCAGCATCTGGACCACCGCGCATTGTACTTACCGTGGGACTCCTCTTGTAGACCACACTTTCTGAAATCAGGGATTTCCCCCTATTTTTGAGGTGGGATTCCCCAGCTCATTGTGGGTGGGGCCTAGGCAGGGGTCCAGAAGTTAAAAGAGCGAGGAAGACTGAGCACCAGCGTTTGCCCTGTCCATGTTCGTCCTCTGCTCTGTGTTCATGGCTGTGGCCGTGACATGACCAGTTCCCTCGGCCGCTGCTGCCGGGGCGGATCACCATCTGCAGCCATCCGCAGCTGTCGTCATGTATCTTGACCTGCAACTGAGAGCCGCTTCAGTCTTTTCAGGTTCCCTTGTATTTTGTTCACCATTTGGAAGCAGGGTGGGTGATATCCTGCAGTATCAGGCAGCTGAGGAGGTGACCTAGAGGATTCTTCTCTGCGTAGGAGCCCTCCCTCTAGGCTTCAGATCGACAATACTGACCACCCCAGCTCCTTGGCACCTACAGGAGCTGCTGCACCCACAGATCTTTAGATGGTTGTGGTTTGAACTAGTGAACGGGAGTGAGAAGATTCTCACGAGTGAGCTTCTATAAGGTGGGACGAATTGTGCGTGTGTCTCATTTCAAGTCTCGTTTGGGCAGTTAGTCTCTCCAAGTTCCACTTTCTGCTCTGCCAAATGGAGGATATCTAAGGGATTAATTTTCTTAATTGAGCATGAGACTTAAATGAGTCCAGGGCTTGGCCTGGTACGTGACTGATGTGAGCACCCAGAAAGTGATGTTGGCAAGAGGGGTTCTCAGAACAGACAAGCAGGGACTGCTCGTTCATTGCCTATTGTCCAAGGAAATGAAAAATGTCTTTGCAGTTTGTCCTTTTTTAAATTGTAAATGTGAGGAATGAAAGAAGATAAGAGGATAGAGACTTTTTAGCTAAAGTAAGAGTTAGAAAAATCTAATAGGTGTCCTATGAGACACAGGACATTATGGAGCTGAGGAGATGGGTCAGCCTGATCATCTGAGTTTTACCCCAGAGACATTCAAGGCTGCAGTAGTTCAAATGTCTGTGATCCCAGTGGCCTATGGGAATGGGAGGTAGAGCCTTAAGATGCTCACAGGCCTGAGAACCTAGCTTATGGAAAGGTGGAAAGATGAAGAAGAATACACCTGTCCTCTCTGTGCACATGCACACCCCCCACAGACACCACACACACACACCACACATACATACCACATACACACTACACACACCACACACACACACACCACACATACATACCACATACACACTACACACACACACACCACACAACACACAACACATACACACATACACCACATACACACTACACACACTACACACACACACACCACACATACATACCACATACACACTACACACACTACACACACACACACCACACAACACATACACACATACACCACATACACATACCACACCCCCACACACCACACACCACGCACCATACACACACCACACACATACCATACACACCACACACACACACACACACACACACACACACACACACACACACAGAAAATAGGATTAACATCCCATCTTGGGTCTTGCATTAGTACCTCTTTTCCTTAGTTCACTTTTCAGTTGTTGTAGCTAGGGCTGTTACCTATGAAACCGACAGGACATATCCATTCTTGTTAATTTTTGCAATCAAAGCTGGCATCCATTCCAATGTTTAGATTATTAAGAATTTGGGGTGGAGGTTTAGCTTAGGGGTACAGCATTTGCCTCACAAGCACAAGACCCTGGGTTCCTTCTCAGCGCAGAAAAATGAAAAGATATTACGTGGTCCACCAACTTTCATGATGACTCAAGATCTAGCCACTTTAATTTTGTCACTAGTTGTCCATGTGGGGCAGTGCAGATTTGGGGTATCTGTGTATTAGAAGAGGAGGGGTGCAGGACATGCTGGAGGTGGATGGTGCAGGACATGCTGGAGTGGATGGTGCAGGACATGCTGGAGTGGATGGTGCAGGGCGTGCTGGAGACATGCTGGAGTGGATGGTGCAGGGCGTGCTGGAGACATGCTGGAGTGGATGGTGCAGGGCGTGCTGGAGACATGCTGGAGTGGATGGTGCAGGGCGTGCTGGAGACATGCTGGAGTGGATGGTGCAGGGCGTGCTGGAGTGGATGGTGCAGGGCGTGCTGGAGTGGATGGTGCAGGACATGCTGGAGTGGATGGTCAGGACGTGCTGGAGTGGATGGTGCAGGGCATGCTGGAGACATGCTGGAGTGGGTGGTGCAGGACATGCTGGAGACATGCTGGAGTGGGTGGTGCAGGGCATGCTGGAGACATGCTGGAGTGGATGGTGCAGGGCGTGCTGGAGACATGCTGGAGTGGATGGTACAGGGCGTGCTGGAGTGGATGGTGCAGGACATGCTGGAGTGGATGGTGCAGGGCGTGCTGGAGACATGCTGGAGTGGGTGGTGCAGGACATGCTAGAGGGAGTTGCTGTTTCCCTGCAGTCTTTGCAGTCAGTGGAAGAGATTGTAGTAGGCAGAGGGACAGAGGAAACAGAGGGGTGACTATCTGGAAATTCTAGGACAGGGGTTGGTGGGGGTGTAGTCTTGGTCATAGCAATGAGGGGGGAACTTGAAGAGATTTCTCCGGAGGAGGGAATCACTGTCGTGGGAGCCTACCACATAGGTGCAGACCAGGGGGCGGAAGGATTTTGACTTGGGGAAGCCATTGATGAGGGGCATCAGGTCAGTGAGGGGAGTCACTCCATTTACTTGTTTGGTTGGCGGTGCTCGTAACACGTCCGGGCGACATCTGCTGTCAATACAGGCTTCAGAGCATCTCGGAGTCTGAGTATGAGCATGGCTGAGGGAGGGGGTCTGGGTTATCAGCACAGGTTAGACCACCAGGGGGCAGAAAGGGCTATATGATGTGTGGATGCGGGACCTTGAGCAGCACCATCTTTTAAGGAGACAGAAGCCAGGGAGCCTGAGATCCTGGACAAGTAACTAGATACCCAAATGGGCTGAATCACAGGCGCCCAGCAAGAGGGGACATTTTACAATGGAGGGGGCATGATAGAGACTGTCAGGAGCCAAGTCCACCTGGAGCACCCGGTGGGACTTGTGATCACCTCCTTGGTGGGATTGCAGCACGTGGATCTGGAGGAGGGGTGAGGACTGGAGAAGGGAAGGGCGCATGCACTGAGAGCTCACAGCTGTAAGATGGGAAGTGACAGAGGGAAATGTAGACTCCAGTCAACTGGTGTGTGTGATACTCAAAAATTCAGGTCTCCGTGTTTTCTGCATTGGAGGGAGATGCTGATCCCCGGAGTCTGAGACACTAGGGCCCAAGTTTCTCCACCTTAGCAGGCATTTGTAATTTAAAACATTTTAATGTGTGTGTGGTTTTTTATTTTTTTTTTGCATTCCTGATCAAATTAGACGACATCATTCTTGGATTGCTTTTGAGTGTACAGTTATTTAACTTGGCCACTGGGGCAAAGAGTCTAGAACACCAGAAAGGAAAAAAAAATCATCCTTTATAAACTGTTTCTAGTTTATCTGACTTTAAGCAAATATTTAACCTTTCTGGGTGTGAGTCTCTTGTGTATCAACAAGGTGATAATCTATGTTATAAGGATTACAGAGGGATTAGGAAGTAGGTACACATAGCACCTTGTATACAAAAGGTGTTTAGTAAGTACTGCAGCCCTTGGCTTTGTAGACAAGGAAAAGAGACTGAAAAGCAGTGTTTGCTGAAAACATCATCATCATCATCATCATCATCATCATCATCATCATCTTCAACACCTGTTGTGTTTTTTCGAATAACTTTGCTTTCAGTGATACCGAAGTGATACCCACGAGCTGTGCTCCTAGGCAGGTGCTGTACTACTGAGCTATATCCCCGGAATAACTTTTCCTTTAAAAAAAAGCTTTATTTTTTAAGTCAGCATATAAGGTATCAGATATCTGGGATCCCACCAGGTTCAGCATCTGATGGGTGACTTGAGAGGAAGTGGAAAGGGTTTTCATCTGTACGCCTGGAAACAATTGCACGCTTTGCTGTGCGTGTGAAGCCGCTGTCTCTAGAAGATGTCCCACATCCCCTGATCAAAGCCTGTGTGCAGTCACACTCAGACGATGCACTCGGCCAGCCAGTCACACGGATGATAAGCCCTATCTAGAGGTGAGGCTGAAAGACCAGTCAGGGCGTGGGCCTTTGGAATATTTTAGTATTCATTACTTAATTTTTCTCAGGTCTTTAAACATTTTTTTCTTTAAACATACTAACTTTATGGATATAATCAATATCATATATTAATATATAAAAATATATGTATATACTTTTCGTGATACCTCAAGAATATATGTGATTATGTATCTTGGGAGATAAAGTATTTTCATAGAAACGAAGGTTCTTTTGAATAATGTGAAATCCCGCCTGTGGCCTTAAATCTCAGGTAACACAAGCTCCGTTGGCTCTGTTGCAGGATAACTTCATTTGTGGTATTTCAGTGTACTGCAGCTAGGATTTATGTAGCATTCTAGAATTCTAAAAGGTTTGATTCTGAGTAATGGCCCATTATTCTCCATAAGTCTGTTGAGGTGTTGCAGAAACGCCCCAGTTAGGGACGGGGCTGGCGTTGCTTTGGGGATTTATTGCAGCTTGCAGTTATTTGTGTGTGTAGTTTTCCACGTGTGTGCTGTGCATGTCTGCCCAGTGTCTGTGCTCCTCAGGGGGAAAGGCCTTGCTCACCAGTGGGTGCCTACGCCAGGAAAGTGTCTGACTGTTAAATTCACTGACTTCAGGATGATTGAATAGACGGAGTTTAGAAACCGTAGTCACTGCAAATCTGATAGTTTCCTTTCATAGAAAAGAAAATCCAGTTCCAGAGAGGTTATTTGCTTAAAGTTAAAAGACCAAACCAGGATGGAGTGGCAATCTGGCATGGTTTCGTGGCTTGCAGTCCTAGGTAGTTTGGGCAATTCCTAGAGACATTCTGTTGCAAGAGCCAGAGAGAGTGCCTGGAATTGAGGGTTAGAAATTAAGGGAGCTTAATGTGAAGGGAAGCGCCTCGTAGCAGAGAATTACATGCGCCCCTATGTTAAGTGTGCAGAGGTTGAAAATCTTGACCTCCATGATTCTGAGTCCTTCCTCAGTTCCTTTCACAAGGAAACTGTGACTGCTGAAGAGAAGGTTAGCTTGCGGGTCCTGCTGCCTAGGAGTGCAGCCTAGAGGGATGTGACCTCGCCCGAGCACTCAGCTCTGAGCGCTTCTTGTTGCACATCTTAGACCACTGGTTTTATTGACGCTTAAATTATTAGCCGCAGCTCACAGCAAGCTTGAAGGACTTCCACCTTGAATCTGAGAACACAAAAGAAAACTCTAAAATCTGATTTATATATGCAGTGCCTAAACATGATGCTGTTTTTTTATTTTATTTTTTTAAATTTATTATTATTATTATTATTTATTCAACTGTGCGTATGTGCGCGCGCGCGTGTATCTGTGTGTGTGTGTGTGTGTGTGTGTGTCTGTGTGTGTGTAGAACCACGGACGAATTCGTGAACCACCATGGACGCCTCCACCTCCTTCTGCCCCGGGATTCACAGGCTCCGCCCTACCAGGACCAGAAGCGCAGGCCGCCCCCGCTTCTGCCTGGCGTCTATACGTGGGATCTGGGATCCGAACTCAGGACCTTCCGCCTGCAAGGCGGAGGCTTAACCCCTGAGCCATCTCTCCAGCCCATGATGCTGTTTTAACTGTAGTTAAGTTGTTCAGAAAAATATAACGAGGTTGTTGTTGGTGTGTAATGGAAGGGCCCTGCACCAAGTAGACCATTTCATACATGGAAGAACTGCAGCTTAATTCTAATTCAGAATGTGTAAGTACAAGCTATTTAAGAATAACAATCCTTTTGGTGAGCTATGGAAACATTGAGGAATTAGGGTAATGACGAGGTATGTAACCCTGTTTAGACCTTGTTTTAAGTTTTTTTTTATTGGGAGGGGGCACATATGTCGAGGCCAGAAGACGATTTTCAGAAGACAATTTTCTCCTTCCACCATGTCAGCTTCAGGGATCGAACTCAGGTCACCAGGACAGCGAGTAGGTACCTTAACCACTGCACGATCTCGCTGGCTCCATCACGGTCTATATTTTATCTCACAAGCTAAAGAGTTGGGGTTTAGAAGTGGACTCTTCCTCAAAGTAGAGATCATCCAGCAGTATTTAGCAGTGTAGTCTCAGGGTGCAGATCAATGCTTAGGAAATCTAAGACTTGTAGAAACCCACGGGCATAATGTGAAATGAAGTGCTTTCATTATGAATCAGAAACAAAGACATCTTGGCTTCCTGAGATAATGCAGACTGGGCCTCTCAATTCTCCACCTGTGATGTCTCTATCCTTTTCACATGCCTGGTGTTAGGTGGCCCACGACAAGGTAAATAGAAGTACATATTTTTGAGTGTTTATGTGACACAGCTGTGGGCATTTTGAATTAGCTCCTCTATTCCTGTAACAGTGGGGGTTCCCCTGAGTTCGTAGCTATGTCCATGGGAGAGAAAGTGAGATCATATCAAGTAAGTTCTCATGAGAACCTCAAAAGCACAGCTTTGGGGAGAACCACCACTCAGGTTCTGCAAGCTTCCAGCCTGCTTTCTACTTTCACTCACGTTGGTGATTTCTAGTGCAACTCTGGATGCTTCTTTACAAAGAAAGGCAGATCCAAGAATGCATAATATCTTCATCTGTTTAAGGTTTCATGTCACCCTTTTGGTTTTGTGAGATCTGACTCGTTAGCCCAGGCTGGCCTCCATTCACGTGTTGTGAAGGCTGGTCATGTTCCTCCTGCTTCTACCTCGCCAAGTTCTGGGATCGGTCGGATGTCCACCATGTCTGGTTTGTATCACCCTTTTGATGATCACAAAGATGGATGAAGTGCCTGCCCAGGGACCGAGCGTGACCCCCAGGCCTGCCTCCCAAAGCCACCTGGTGACTTGTGCTTATTGTCTCAGTGCTGGGGAAGCCAGCGGGCTGCCCAGCCTCGCCTACAAGGCCAGTTCCAGGCTTGTGGGACTGTCTCAAAAACCAAACAAAAAAGATGGGCCATGTCTGAGAAACATCATGTGAGGTTGTCCTCTGACCCCTCCCGTGCATATGCTTGCACGTGCACACGCCTGCATTGCACATATGTGAGTATACGTATGTAAGCACATGCATGTAAGCACACATACACATGCATACAAAATAAGATCTCAAGAGGCACCATGCCTCCCCAAGGCCATGGAGTGTGAGTACTGGGTGCGAGAGAAGCCTACAACACAGCAGAGTGTCGGTGAGCACTCGGGCACACGCTGTCAAAGCAACCCGGAAGACAGTGGCCGCTTGGGCAAGAAGACGTGAAAGTAGCAGGGAGACTGGCAGGGAAAAGAAGGATGATGGGAAAGGAGGGGGGTGGGCTGGGATTAAGGTGTGAAAATATTATAAATTCATGATATTCATGTATGAAACTCTAAAAGGAGAAACATTTTAAAGTTAAGATTAACTTATTTGTTTGTAGTTTGGCTGAACTTCCACCAGATGGTACCAAACACTTATTTCCTGACTATTCAATCTCTTAGGTATAATCAACTTGATAAAACTGAACCATCAAAGAGCCCGTAAGAAGATGAGCGTGCATGCTGTGACCCTAGCACTTGGTTAAGGCAGTGGGGTGAGGACTTCAAGGCTATTCTCAGCAACCATCAGCCTGGGCTACATGACACCTTATCAAACACCAAGACTCCGTGTGTTTACGTGCGGTTTTGAATATAAGGGCTCAGCTTTAAAAAGTCTTATGTCGAGTTCTTTATGGAGTGTACTGCCACAGTATATGAAAATGGACTGGCTTGTATGTTCACAGATATATAATAAGTAGGTTAATACATCAGAACCCAAATACATATTTTCTCCCTATATAAATATTCTACATCAACACACAATTGTGCTTCAAATACATAAATTTGTAGCTAAAGTTATTTTCTCTCCTTCTCCTCTTTTCCACACATGTTAATTAGAACAATAGATTGGCCCCAGAATGCCATTCACTAGAAAGAGGAACACACACCTATTTTTTAAAAATAGACTTGTGATGACTGTAAAAACTAAATGTTACATGTAATAAGATGGATTGAAATATATTTCAATGGGAAGTGAGTCTGAGCTCAGTTGTGTGTAAAGACGGATTGTTTGGTAAAGCTGGGAGCATAGGGTAGTGACCTGAGGCTGGGCAGTGTGGATGTGATTCGTGTGCAAAGTTAGTTTTGCAAGAATCTGTGTTGTGGATGCAGGTCAGCAGGCGACTGTGCACAGTCAGCCCTGGGTAGACTTCAAGGAGCAAGAAGGAGGGATAGAAAGCTTTTGCTGCAAAGAAATGAGTCATCTAAAGCTAGAAGTGTGCTGGAAAGGGGCTGACTCTGCCTCTCAAACAGGGACCAGAGTTTGGATTTCTGGGTCTCACATAAAAACTTCGGCTGGAAATGGTGGTGGCTTGTATGCTGACTCTGGAAGGCAGAAGCTGGGAAATTTCAGAACAAAAGAAAAAGGAGATAAGCAATCCAGGATGATTCCCTCCGCAGGACACATCCAACACACACACACACACACACACACACACACACACACACACACACACACACACCCAAAAAAAAATCTAGTAGTTTGCATCTGTGATCTCAGCCCTCCTACCATGAGGTAGGAGGCGGATGGAGGAAGATGGGAGCTTTCTTGGTTAAGCCTGCTGTTCAGAGTGATGAGCATCCCTGTCTCTAGCAAAGTGCAAAGTGAGGGCAGACACATGAGGCAACCTTTGACCTCTACAGGCTCATGTGTGCTCTGTCACACACAACATGCATGCGCGTCACACATGAGGAATCCTTTCTTACATGTTTGGAAGGTGGCCCAATGGCCCTTAGAAACATTTTTTACAGAGTGTTGCTCAGGCATCTTCCCTTTCTCCCTAGGGGGGCTTTCACGTCTGTCTTCTCCTTCCCACCCTTTTCTGCCCGTCCTGCAAGGCTTAGCCAAACACTACTTTACTTTCTATGAATAATTCTTGAATAAATTTGCCTACTGCAGATCTCCCTTCCTCTGACCTATATTGTTTGTAAATTATTCATTTCGGTCTTCTATCTTTGGTCACATTCTATTTTGTATTATAGCTAGCTGCATTTATGTCTTCTCTTTCCTCCTGGATCACAGGCTCAGAGGCCAGGTCGTTACTGCAGTACCATGTGTCCCACTGCTTTGCCTGTTACAGAGGCTCTGTTAATATTTACTGAATATTACTGTTCTTTATTCAGTCCCAGAGTCATAATTTATTTACTTACATTATATTATTTATGTCTTTGTTTCTGTGTGGGAGGGAAGGTGTGTATGCAATCAACTTCAGTGAGTCTGTTCTCTCCTTCCACTGTTAAAGTCTGTCTCAGGGATTGAACTCAGGTGGTCAGTTTGCACTGCAAGAACTTTACCTGCTGAGCCATTCTGCTGGCTCTGTAATTTATTTTTAACATAACGTGCCATGGTTAGGCACAGGTGTCAGTTAAGGTTTGAGTTCTAGGCACATATGTAGAGAATTAGAGGCTGAGTTAAGCCCAGAGCAAACCTGCAGGAGATTGTCTAGCTGATGGAGAGGGCTCAGCCCATGGTGGGTGGGACTAGGCCCTGGAGTAAAATACAGAGAGCTGGTTGAGGAAGTTGGCATCCTTGTGTACACTTGGCTAGACATGCTGGTCTGGTAAGTGAGGATCATCCCTCTCTCCGTTGTTATGTAGATGGTGTGGCCAGTTCCCTCGGCCCTGATGTGGGTGTGAGCGCCTGCCAAGCTGGACCGAGAACTGTAACTGGACAATCATAAGAGAATAAACCTCTTGTTTCCTTAAGCCGTTGGGTGGTCATTTATCAGCAGCCGTACAGGTGAACTGCTACAGAATTTGGTACCTGGAAAGTGTTGCTGATAAATCTGGCTATTTGGCTTTTGTGGATTTCGAATTTTTTTTGGAGAGATTTGAAAGTGTTTGAAGATTTTTGTGGATGCAAAAACGTTTGAGTAGAGTTTAATGGACCATTTGAATGATGGCAGGGTTGAGACAGTCTTAAATTGTTTGAACCCAGTTTCTGATGAAGAGAACAAGGACTTTGGTGAAGTTGAATTGGAAGACGATAGAGTGGTTTGCTTGATAAGAGGAGAGCTGTGTTGATGGTATGAAGCGTTGGATATGAAAAGGGCAGGCAGCAGAACAGCTGCTGCTGTTGGAGAAATGAACATTAATGAAGGAAAACCTTGTGCTTTGCACTGGGACGGTGGAAGATTTAAATACCACCACATCACGATTCTGAGGTTTGAAAACCCGGATTCCTTCAGGGGTTGAAGGCTCAAACTGAAGCCGTTTCTTGCCCTTTGGAAGTTTTGGCTGCCTAGAAAAGGTCTTTTCCAGAGTCAACATGCTTAAGTTGGTACAGCCGTGGTTCAAGTGAACCAAGCTACATTCAACCTTGCTGTGAAATCTGGAAGCACCTCCAGGTGGTACTGGTTTTGGTGTATGACCGAGGAGTTCATAGAGAACAGCAAAAGTTTGGCACCAAGTGGCAGGTGTAGAGTTTCTGCAAGGGAAGATGAAACTTACAGCTGCAGAGGTGAACCCAGAGTGTTGTTTGAGGTGTTGGAACCATGGGATGTATGCTGAGGACGGTATGAGTGGAGATTCAGCCTGGTTCAGAGGAACTCTGCTTCTACAACTTTGAGCTGCAAACAGGGACTGGGAATGCCTAGAATCTTTGAGCCACCTTGACTACGTGATGAGCAACAGAAGATGGACACTGAAGTACAGGATGTGGTATTTGTTTTGTTGAACTTGATTCTAATTTGATATTTTCTTATTGTGTCAAGATACTTCTGTTTTAACATTTTATTTGTGTTAAAGTATTTAATTCTCGTTTAATAGATTCTTAAGGTTAAGAAACTTTGAACTTTTAAAATGTTGGAATTGAACTTTTAGAAAGTTGGAACTGAAATTTTAATGAGAGAACATTTTAAATTTGTCTATAAAATGTATTTATATTTTTAAGATAAATTTAACACCTGTTGGGACAAGGCGAAGGTTACAGATTAAAAGTGCTATGTTTCTGTGTCAAGTTGACAAGGGGTGGAGTGTGATAGTTAGGCACAGGTGTCAGTTTGACAGTTGAGGGTTTGACCTCTGGGTACATGTATAGAGAATTAGTGGTTGAATTAAGCCCAGAGCAAACCTGCTGGAGATTGTCTAGCTGATGGGGAAGACCCAGCTCATGGTGGGTGGGATTAGGCCCTGGACAAGTGAATAAAATACAGACAGCTAGTTGAGAGAGTCGGCATCCTTGCCAGACATGCTGGTCTGGCAAGTAAGGGTCGTCCCTCTCAGTCATTATGTAGAGATGGTGTGACCAGTTCCCTCAGTCCTGGAGTTGGTATGAGTTCTCCTGTCAAGTTGGACTGAGAACTGTATTCAGGAATCATAAGAGAAAATAAATCCCTTGTTTCTTAAGTCATTTGATGGTGATTTATAAGGAACCATGCAGGTAAACTGCTACATAATGAAATATTATTCTTCAAAGTGCTAAGAGATTTAGCAGCTGCCATAGGTCTAAATGTTTTTCTCCCTCTTAAAGTAATTATTGATGGGGACTGGGTCAGTTACAGCACAGATGTCCTGAGTTCAAACCTCAGCACTGCCAACCGGTGGTGCTGGTGGCTCATAGACCTGGGACTCCATAAGTAGAGAGGAAGTGTTGGGGATCAGGGGCTCAAGCTCATGTCCCTGTTAGGGACCCCTCACCTACTGGGCCCTCAGACCTTGTCTGAAAACCCAGCACACAAAAGCAAACCATTATGTAAAAGTAAAATTTTTTTTCTACGCATCCTTCATTTAATCTCTCTAGTAATCAGGGCTGTTTCTATATCAGAGAAGGAAAACACCATAATTTGAGGTGTATATGTATTTGATGTTTAGTAGTTTTGCTGTGGGCGTCTTTGAACTCTTCTGCCAAGGTAGACTGTGAACTGTAACTAGTGTAGTACACAAGAATAAACCCCTTGTTCCCTAAGTTATTTGATTGTATACTTACCAGAAACATGAAGATGAGCTGGGAAAGGTATGTGTGTGTGTGCGTGTGTGCATGTGTGTGTATGTGGACAGGTCTGATGTACCCCCAAGCAAGCAGGGAGCCCTCTGTGTGGGTTGTTCAGGGGCCTGACGGAGGAGTGTTATTTCCTGATTCTTCACACATTTTACTCACTTGTAGATGTCTCCCAGTTTTCCTAGAACCTAGAACTAAGCATTTTACATCATATTAAATGAAGGCTCTCACCCCAATATATCTTTAAATGCATCATGAATTTTTTGATTATAATGTGATTTTAATATTCTGTTAGTCAAATTTCAAAAATGACATGGATACTTGATCAAAGTAGGGAAATAAATCTCTTCTGGACACTGTGTTAGACTTGCCTTTTGTACCAAGTAAGTGTGAGTTTTGGGAGTTAAGTACACAGGAGGCCAGTGCCCCCATGTCTGCTCCTCTGCCTTTCACGCTCAGGCTCGGCCTGCAGCTGCTAATCCTGCTTTGGAATGAATTCCGTGACTCAGAACCCAAGGGAATTTAGGGAGTCTGAGTTCGGTCTGTGGGTTTAAAGGAAGGTCAGCCACAGCATGCCCGAGTCACAGTGCTCAGCCTGCCCGCTCTCCTGGGCATGAGCCCTGCTCCTCTGCAGAGCCCCCAGGCATGCCCGTCTGTTGTGGTGGTCCCCATCCGCATGCCCATCTCTTGGTTTTGGTGACCCTCATCACCAAGATGCAAGCTCCTCCTCTTGCAGCTTCCTCTTCTGTGATAACGTGTCAGGCATGTTCTCGTTGTTGAAATTTAACTTTGCTCTATTTAAAAGAGTTTATTTTTTGTGACAGACCAATGGAAAACTCTTACTCAATTGATGAGTAAGAAAAGCTGAGATGGGTATCTCTCGCTGTTTAAAGATTGTAGTAGTTATTCTGCATGGTTGCTGATAAATTTACAATCAAACAACTTAAGGGAACAAAGAGTTTTGTTCTGGTTTATGGTTCTTGGTTACAAGACTCTCCAGCTTGGTAGGAGAGTCCATGCCAACAGAGGACCAAGGGAACTGCCCACACATATCACATGACTGCCGAGAGGGACAATCCTCACTTGTCAGACCAGTGTGTCTGGCCAAGTGTACACAAGGACGCCAACCTCCTCCACCAGCTCCCTCCATTTTGTTCACCTGGCCAGGCCTAGTCCCACTCACCATGGGCTGGGCCCATCAACCAGAATCTCCTGCAGGCTCACTCAGGGCTCAACTGCCACAGCAAAGGGCTTGAGCTGTCAGAGTGGCACCAGTATCATGGCAAAGGTGTCAACAGTTTTGAAGGACCCAGGTCAGAAACTTGGTTTTAGCTCTTGCCTCCTGAACTAGGGTCTGATGGAATAGTTTAAGTTGTTATATTCCCTAATGCTTTCTTCCAGCTTTTTGAATATTGAACTTTGGTTAACAGTAGGCCAGGGAACTGAATGAACGATACGGTTAATTATCAGTGTTTTCTTTCTTTCTTTTCTACTGGAGAATGTGTCTCATGTCACGCAGGCTGGCCTCCAACACGCTATGCATCCCATCTCCCTGCCACCTCTTTCCTGGCTCTGGGGCCATAGTCTTGTACCACCTGGCCTGGCTGGATATGTTCTTAGTTGACAAAACTAATATTGCTTTTTTTTTTTTTAGCTTAATCCTGATTACCGAGATGCCCAAAATGATGGGAAAAATGTGGTGAGTATGAACACCCCAATGGAAACCCTGACGTTTAGGGACCCTGACCTTCTCTCAGCGGAAGTCGTGGGTTCAAGAAGAGAAGGAAGGAGGGGACAGTTAAGAGCTGGGTACCCAGGAGACCTGATGCTATTGAGCACAGTGTGTGTCCCGTGGGCAGGTGGCTTCGGGAGCCTGGGTACAGAGAGTCCAGGGTTACTTTCAAGAAGAGCCGAGAAAGGAGGAGGAGACATGGAACTATGTCATGCCTTGGAAATAGAACTGAACATACTCTTTTTGAATTTAAAATAATTTGGGCTCTGCTTGGGGGGAGAGATAGGCACATAATGCAACAAGATGGATGTGTTTCTGGTATTCTCAAGTGTCGAGTGACACACTCGTCAGTGGGTGTGCGTTGTGACCCTGTGTCCCTGAGACTACAGCATGGCGGCCCGCGTCATGGCGGTCAGCTGCACCTGCTGTGTGTGCTTGCATAAACATAGGGCCGACTTCATGGCAGCAAGCAACTGAGCTCAGAGACCAGGGGAACTTGATGTGATGGACATGACTGGGCGAAGTCTGGATTTCTTTTGTATTAGAGTCATTATCTTATGAGTGAAGCAATCCCTTTTGAAGTTTACGGGTAGCACAATGCTGTCATTCTACCGTTCAGATGACAAGTTGTGGTTAGACATGCTGAGTATTGACCAGAATGGATGTGTCACCTACTCAATTCAATTATTCCAGTCTATTTACATGTGACACCACGTGTCCTGTAATTAATTACACATGACCTACCACGTGTCCTGTAATTATGTATGACCATAATTTGTTAAAGACATGAACTAAAACACAAGAGAAAATTAACAATAAAAACAACAAAAAGGGCCTCCTCTATTTCCCATATTCCTTTTTAAAGGTATGTTTTTTAAACTTTATTTACTTTCTGTGTGTATCAGAGGGCACTGTGTGTCCCTGTGGAGGTCCAAGAGTGACTTTGTGAATCATCCTGGATTGCTTCTACCTCCTTTTTGCTTCGCTCTGGGATTTCCCAGGCTCTGTCCGCCAGTACTGAAAGTGCAGCCCACTGCTGTTTCCACCAAACATAGAACCTTTTATTTACCAGCCAGAGTCTTGATCCCTGAGCCATCTCTCCAGCCTCCCATATTCCTTTTAGTTTGTATGTCTTTCTTTTTTTCTTTTTGGTAAAACTTTATTATTATTTGGTGTGTGTGTGTGTGTGTACACATGTGTACACATGTGTCATAGTGCAAGTGTGAACATCAGAAGACAACTTTTGGGGTTGATATTCTCCTCCCTTTGTGTGGGGTGTGGGGTTCCCACTCAGCTCATCAGATCTGCACAGCAAGCCCCTGTGCCCACTGCGCCATCTTGCCAGCCTGAGAAGCGATGATTTAGGTCTTTAACTCCTTCTTCAGATTCCTCATTCTTTTTTTCTTGCACTGTATCTTTATGTAAATCTCGAATACTAACCCTTGCCAGATACGCAGCTTGCCGGGCTTCTCTCCTGTGTCTTCACTCTGCTTGTTGTTTTGCTCGCTGCGCTGAAGATCCGCGTGATCTCAATGTCTGCTTGTGCTTCTGTCCACATAGTCCTAGCTCAGACCAACGCTGTGTTCCCCCTTTTTATGCATGTGTATATGGGGTACATGCCTCTGTGTGCGCGTGTGTGTGCATACATATGCATACATGTGGGTGGGTGCGCATGAGTGGGTCTGTGTACATGACTACACTTAAGTGCACGTGCCTGCGGAGGCCCAAGGGCGGATCAAGAATTGCCCTCAAGTGCTCATTCTTATGTTATGAGCCTGGCTCTCTAAGTGGACCCAGAGCGGTCATTAGGGACAGTCTGGCCAGTCGGCTTGCTCTGGGGATTCTCAGGCTCCACCTTTCAGGGCCAGAATTACAGGTGGGTCACCACACTTGCCTGACGTTTTCGTGTGTCCTGGGGAATCTGAACTCGGGTCCCTTTGCTTGCAAGGCAAAGACTTTAGCCCCTGAGCATCTCCCCAGCCCAGCCCGTTTCTTTTACCATCATGAAAACGAAAGTCAAAACCACGATGAGTGTTGTTTAGGCAGATGATTCTCGAAAGACAAAAAGATAAGTTCTGGAGAGGATGTGGAGAAGGGGGACCTCGTGCTCACTGCTGGTGGGGCACAGATCAATCATCATGTGAGGAGATTCCTTGAGCTAAATATAGAGCTACAGCACAATCTGTCAGCCAGTTGGGTATAAATTCAAAGGAAATGTGTCAACAAACATACTTGCACTTCTGTCTTATCGCAGTAGCATTAATAACAGCCAAGATGTGGAATGTTAAGTGTTCTAAATATCCATCCTTGGATGAATGGATAAAGTGAACACCACACACGTATGATTCAGCCATAAATGGTGGAATCTTGCCATTTGTGCTACTATGATGGGTCGGAGGGCAGCATGTCAAACGTCAAGGCTCAGAAAGAGTTCAGCACAATCTCTCTGAGGTAGAATCTAAAGATGCCGATACAGGGATTGAGAATACAATGGAAATTGTGTTGAGGCTGTGGGAAGCAGACGTGGTTTTGGGGAGAATATAAAGAAGTGGGGCTTTGCTATGAGTAGGAATCCATTAGACAAAGGAAACTATCCCCTCCCTCTTCTTCATCTTCCTCCTCCCCTCTTCTCCTTCCTTCCTCTTCCCCTTCTTCCTCCCTCCTCCTCCTGTGTAGTTGCTGGGGATTGGCGGCCTTGCCACGTGCATGAGAGGCAGGCTCTGCCCCCGAGCCTCCACCGAGTGCAAGAGGAGGTGCTCCGTGTTCATCACCTCCAGGCACAGAGAGGCAGGCGGAAGCAGCTGCAATCCTTTCACTGTGACCAGGATCCTTTGCGGACACCTGGCAGGAGAGGCCGTGCTCTAGAGAGATCCCTGTGCAATGCTTATACAGTGACCCCCAAAGCCCTAACACTTCCCCAGGATCCCATGCTGGGTGCCAGCCCGTGGCAGGAAGAGATCTCCTCTGGTGCTGACGGCTTAGCTCACAGTTGGATTAGCGCATGGTCCCTGGATCCTGCCGAATCCTTCTGCAAAATGTGTTCATTGCCCCCGTGGTCATGAGAAGGCCGCTCCTTGCTTAGTGCCGACTATGCTTGACTTACACTCAGACAGGTGGGTCTATATTCATGGTAGACGTCTAGGGCCTGATTGTACCTGTTGCCCCCAGGTGCCACCCACCAGCAGGTATTTGATGGTAGTTTTCTTCCTCTTTAGAATTCTTAGCTTGTGTGTAACCAAGCCCGAGACCTTGGAAGTGATGCGAGTAGCGCAGCCTCCCATTTCACAGATGATTGCCCATGCAGGGGCCGTGATACTCTGTCTGAGGAAGCTAAGGCTGTTAGTGCTTCTCTGCGTCTGTGACATCACAAATCCATTTCCACAGACCAAGTGGTGGCGACTTAATGAGCCTCTAATACTTCTTCCTGCAATTCAGGAATCTTTATCAAAGCGCTGCTTTTCATTTCTGAAGTTTCAGAGGTTAATGTGCCAATGCAGAATCAAGGCGCTGTGTGTCAGAGAGCCCGTTCAGACTCAAATCACTGCATTCACTTTACAAAGGAGTCTGTTATTCTGATCATACAAATGTGCAGCATCTGAGGATGCTGGATGTATACTGTCAAGCCCAGCTGGAGTCTGACGGCCATTCTGTCTTTTTAAAAACTTTCAAACTTATTTACTCTGTGTGTGTGTGTGTGTCTGTGCCTGTCTATCAGATGCACTGTGTATTCCTATGGAGGACCAACGGTGACTTCAGGAATCATCCTGGGATTGCTTCTACTTCATTTTTGCTTCTCTCTGGGATTTCCCAGGCTCTGCCAACTAGGGGAAACCAGAAGGGCCAGAAGTGCAGGCCACCACCATTTCCTTACATGGGACCAGAGGTCCGAACTCAGGACCTTCTATTTGCGAGGCAGAGTCTTACCCCTGAGTCATCTCTCCAGCCCATTCTGTCTTCTTGGTTCTAGGAAGGGGAACTGTATTGAATCTTCTGCAATGTCATTCACCATGTGTATGTGCAATACAACCTTATCTCTTGTGAAGAGTAATCTTAGTGGGTGCAAGTTGGATGCATTGGGCTAGACACTTCAGTGGAGTTGTGCTGGGGTGTCAGGAGTCTCCATGATCTTTACTCACTGGGTATCAGCACCTGCCCTGCCATTAAAACTGTGTCTGGGAATTGCCAATGTTCCCCAACTCCCACCGAGGGCCAGAATCTCCCTGCATCTCCAAGCTCAGGTCAGCGTGCCTTTGTGTCCGCAGATAGTGCTGTCTAAGCAGTGAGAGTCTGATAAAATATGTATTTGGTAACTGGAGTTTTGGGAAAAAAGGCCCTGATCAGGTCAGCCCCAGCAGGCTGGGCCCCCATCTCGACCACACCAGTGAAAAATGAATACTAGTAAGAAGTAGAGGAGTTGAAGGGTTCCATGGCAGGCAGGTGTGTGGCCAGGGGTCCAAGGTGGCCTGGGCTTAATTCGAGGAAGATGGGAGGACAGTTCTGATTCAACAATCCCTGGCAAAGTGTTTGTTCTGTGCAGTGCTGGAAGAAGCCTTCGCTGGAAGAGGTCAGTCTGGTTCCTCTGAGACGCTCACTTCTGCCCAGCGTGAAGCTTCTCGGCTCATCTGGGCAGTAGGCTGTCCTCGCAGACATGCTGTTTTGAAACCCAAGGCCCTTGCAGACTGCCAACAGTGTCTCTGGGCCTGCAGCCTGAGCAGGGCGTGGGACGGCGGGCGATTCATGTGTCTGGTGCAGAATCCAGCAGGGACCTGAGCACCAGGGGACAGGGGCTGAGGAAAAGAGGCTGGGCTCTTGCCCTCCCTGCACTCTCGTGGGCCCAAACGAGGAGTCAGTGCTGAATAGCAAAGGCAGCTTCTAAGGGTGAGTTAGTTACACCTAAGCTTCTGTCACATCGCATTGCTCAAATATTCTGTGGTGTTGGCTTGATGTTCATGAACAAGCTGTTGATGAGGCAGAGTTGAAGGAAATTAATCAGAGTGCGGGAGAGCCACAGCAGAACGTTGAGGACATCCACACGTCTTGGAAGCTCTAGCCACACAGAAACAATTGTTATATGGTCCTGAGTGAGACTTTGTGTTCATTAAAGCTGTTTTCCAAGGGTCTAGGGGAAACACAGAAGGTAGAATGAGCGCATTCAGTTTATTCTATGTAATGAAACGAAAAGTACAGTTCTTATGACACTAGGAACAGCTGTTTTATTTTTTTCATTTTTGTTTAATTTTGTGTGTGTGTGTGTGTGTGTGTGTAGAACCAGGGTGAATTCGGGAACCACCATGGACCGCCTCCACCTCCTCCTCGTTTACTCTGTCCCGGGATTCACAGGCTCCGCCCTACCAGGACCAGAAACGCAGGCTGCCCCCGCTTCTGCCTAGCATCTATACTTCGGGTCTAGGATCCGAACTCAGGACCTTCCGCCTGCAAGGCAGAGGCTTAACCCCTGAGCCACCTCTCCAGCCCCCAGAGTGCTGTTTTAATTAACCCTATTAGTGATTTTTATGTCTGTCAAAGATCCTCAAGTGTCACCATAGAGAAAGAGGTTCCTGCCTTCTGGTCCACCTCACGTGGCGTCTCTGAAGACTGGACTGGAAAGGCTGTCTGTAGCCAGGGTCTGAGCTCTTCTGGCAAGTTCAGAAAGTGGAGGCACGAGCATCTCAAACAGGTCAACCTCACGCAATGAACTCAGAAAGGTCTGATGTACAGACCACAGTGCCAACTTCCAGCTTCAAGACAGATCCAAGCAGCCGACAGCCATACCACCCTGAGTGCACCCGATGTCGTCTCCATGGCCCTGAGCAGCTGCATTAGTCAGTTCATTTGCTCTGAGGGACTATCCATACCTTCAAATGCTAAATTACAGTAACAATGATGTACAGGAAATGTATTCCCTTGAAGGACAGCGTTCTCTGAGAGGACAGGCTTATTCTTCCATTATATCTGGGCCAGGCAATCAAGAGAGGCACTATTAGGTACTTGTTCATTGATCCTCCATTTATTTAGTTATTTGCCCATCTTCTGTTAAAAAAGCTTTGCAGTAGGTTTGCTGATAAGGCTTTCTTTTTCTGGGCCAAAGTCTATGTAATTGGTTTTTTTTTTTTAATTTGAGAGAGAGAGAGAGAGAGAGAGAGAGAGAGAGAGAGAGAGAGAAAGATGCCATGATGCATATATAAAGGTCAAAGGACAACTTTCCCTCTCCTTCCCCCATGTCATCTCTGGGGATTGAATTCAGGTCTCCAAGTTTGGACACATGCCCTCTAACTGCTGAGCCATCTCTGTGACCCTATGTTCATATTTTCTTTGTATTTTTCTGGTAGCCTACTTTAAGCCATTCATGCTCTGCTGTGGTGTGGATGTGCTCAGACTCCCAGTACACCCTAGTTAGCCACAGCCCTCATCATGTGGTACAGTGCAGGAGTGACTCATGCCAGGTGCAGGAGACATCGTATCCTCCCCCCATGTTGTTTCTCATATTCAAGTTTTAAGTTTTTTAAAAAATATTTTATTTACTTTTTTTTAATGTGTGTGTCAGTTTGTGTGTCAGAAGGCGCTATATGTCCCTGTGAAGGACTAAGGTGCTTCTGTCTCATTCTTGCTTTGCTCTGGGATTTCCCAGGCTCTGCCCACTAGGGCCAGAAGTGCAGGTTGCTGCTATTTCTGCCTGGTGTTTATTACATGGGACCTGGAATCTGAACTCAGGACCTTCTGCTTGCAAGGTGGAGTCTTAACTTCTGGAGCCATCTCTCCAGCCTGAGTTTTAAGTTTTTTATAGGCCGCATATTACTGGGGTTTTTCCTCCTGTGTCTGGCTTATTCCATGTAGTAAAATGGCCTCTAGTCTCCTTTGTGTTGCTGTAAGGCACGACTTCCCTCTTTTTAAAGGAAAAGTGGTGTCCATTGTACACATGCTCCTTGGCTTGTATCCTGATAAACCCATGCTAACTTGGAGATTCACCAAGCTGAAATACTTTCGATGCTCCTAGTCTACTGCACGTCGTCGGTCGCAGCACAGCACACTGAGTGATAGCTGCCTGTCGCCGCTGTGCTGACTCTGAGCCGAGGCCCTCGCCACTCAGCATGCGGACATCAAGATTCAAGTCTAAGCAAAGTTTCTGATCTATCATCTATGTATCTGTCAATCGTCTGTGTATATATCAATGTAGCTATGTGTGTATGTACACATCTATATCATCCGTGTATATATCAGTATAGCTATGTGTGTATGGACACATCTATATCATCCGTGTATATATCAGTATAGCTATGTGTGTATGATGTACACATCTATATCATCTGTGTACATATCAATGTAGCTATGTGTGTATGTGCACATCTATATTATCTGTCCTCTGTCTATAACCCATCTTCTCTCTCTATATCATCTCTCTAGTATATATCTATCATATGTCAGCTGTCTCTATTGTTAATATATCTACACACTTATATATGTATATATGCATGTGTCTGTCACCTACCTCCCTACCTGCCTACCTACATACATGCCTATATCTGTCATCTGTCTCTATGATCTATCTATTCATCATCTGTTGTCATCTGTCTATCTCTTATCTGTTTACTTGACCATGTGTCTGTCTTAGATCCTTACCTATCCCTTCCGGATGGACACCTGGGCCATTTGCATGTGACCTGTATCGTGATAACCAGTGGGACAATGGTCATGGATTACAGATCTCTACACAGAGCAGGGTTTCTTCCAGGTGTCTGTGCACGAAGGTGTATTGTCTTTGTGCCGTGGTGTCCACAGGAGGAGTTCTTGGCCACAGGAAGTTCTGTGTGTCCTCTTTCAGGGGTCTCAAAGGTTTTGCTAAAGAAGCATTGCAGTCTGTGTTCCCACCCGCAACCCCCTGGGTTTTTTTCTGCTCCACACCCGTCCAGTCTCGGGACATTTGCGTGGGAGGCGTCTCCAGCGCCAGGAAGGACTCCCTCCTCAGGGTTCTGGCATGCATTTCTTGATGATTTGCGTATGTGGACTTCCCAATGATGGTTTGCATGCGCGCGCCTTCTGAGGACGTGCCTATGTTGGTGCTCATTTGCATTTGTGCTCTTTCCAGTTCATGAAATTCAGCCTTTTCTGCCCACTGTTTCCTGTACTTGGTGCAAACGTGGAGAATCAGAATGAGCACTTTGCAAACAGACTCAGAGCTACCAGAGAAGGGGCCGTGACTCCTGTGATCACGCCAGGAGCTGGAGCCCACCACTGCTGATAGTCATTGACTTCCTCATCGTGTGATTCTGGGTGCCATAAAACACACCTCTATCGAATACCTGAACCTCGTCTCCTGCTTTACCTGAGTGTGAGTAAGAAATCTGAAGACAGGGAATAACTTTGGATCTCTTCAACAGAGGGATGGAGAGCTTCCGACCTCAAAGAAGAAGCGCCAGGCAGGAGAGAAGATCATGTACACGTTGGTCTCCGTCCCACACGGAAATGACATCGCGTCTCTCTTTGAGCTCGATGCCACAACTCTTCAGAGAGCTGACTGCCTGGTTCCCAGGTAAAATAAAGAAAAAGCAAAGATCAGTAAACAAATAAGAATTACGACAAACAGATGTTTTTGTGACTAATTTTCCCAGCACTGAAGGAATGAAAGCGGTGGTGTTCACATGGTTTTTACAGTTCAAGCACTCACAGGAAACAGTATGAAAGACTTGTGACTGTTTCATGAGCACATTAGCATATCTTATTTCATTCTTATAAATAATTAACATGTGTAGGACCAGAGAAGCTCTGAAAAATTCATAAGAATATTCTTGTTGCTTGCATGACCTTTGGTTGAGAAAATGAAGAATGACAGAATAGCACGTTTAGTAATATTTAGAATTCATATATTCATCTTGCGCATGCAGTTTGTTTATATGGCATGTGCTATGGCACAGGTGAAGAAGTCAAAGGGCAGCTCTTGAGAGTTGCTCTCCTGACACCTCGTGGGCTGGTCATCCATCAGACTTGCATGCTTATCAGCTGAGCAGGTCCCTCTTCTTTTCTTGTAAATCCTTTACCTTTATTATGTCAGATTCCCTACTTCATTCATTCATGTTCACTGGTTTAATGAGTCAGCCAACAACTTTGTTCAAAGTCGGCTCCAGGGCAGATGCGGCCCTGACTGTGGGAGGACGGATGGTGAGACTGGACGGAATGGTGGGCCCCTGAAAGGGAGATGGGGGGCTGCGCAGACCAGTGAGCAGGACGGAGAAGTTCAGAGACCACGAGGGCCCGTCAGGCCCGAGTGTGCAGAACGACCTCTGTTAGGCTTTGGATCTGGGGTCACAGCCTATACCCCAACAAGCCAGGACTGGACACCTGTCCAACAATTCAGTTAAAGGATCCAGGCTAGTAGTGGGAAGGACAAAAGAGTCGAGTCAGTGCGGCCACACAAAGAGATCCAGTGACACCCTCCAGCTCCATCTTGCTCAGTGCACACATGAAGCGAGGTTTAAGAGGATGGTGGCACACAAACCACCAGGCAGTCCTTGGGGGCCTGGGCCTGCCTGTCACCGACCCATCCTTGTCTTGGCTCCAGTCTCTCCTGCAAGGTGATATGATAAGCATCCAGCACTTTGTGAAATCCCTTCCTCTTTCAGGAGACATGTTCTGTGTTCTGTGTCTGCCTGGCCCCAGCTTGTCCTCCTCCAGCACAAGATCCCTGGGGGAAATTCCAACTCTCTGGGGCACCGTGTCTCAAAAGTCCCGTTAGCAGAGCGAGGAATACAAGTATGTCATTGCAGTATTTTCATCTTGGATGGGGAAATGGCTCAGTAGTTAGAACTTTTGCCTTGTAAGCAAAAGGTCCTGAGTTTGGATGCCAGATCCCAGGTAAAAGTGCCAGATGGATATGGTGGTGGCCTGGAATTTTAGCCCTGGAAGACAGAGCCTTGGAATTCCTACAGCAAGCTAGTTGGCCAGACCAACCCTGATGACTACTCTGCGTTTAACTAGAGACCCAGACAGAACAGTGCAGTGGACGAGTGACCAAAGATGTTCCTAGTATCACTCTTGGACCTCCACATGCAAGTGCGCTCATGTACATACATCTGCACACACATATGCCCATTCACATGGCTAATCCACATATACATCATACATGCATGCATCCCATATACATAAGCATGAAAAAGGAAAAAAAAATTCATCCCTATCAGTTTAGTTACAGTAGGACATTTGAGAAAAGAACAGAAGTCGTCGGGTCAGTTGTACTTGAAGCTTTTGGGAGCAGGGAGTGGAACCATCTTGAAATGTAGCAGGTGGTCTAGGGCCGGTGCAGGGGCCCGAGCGAGACGGAGGTGAGTGGATGAGCATGTCTTGGGTCCTTGTGACTCTCTTGTCTGACTCCTGTGCATGCTTTGGACATGTGGGGGTTTGGCCGCATCATCCCTCCTCGTGGGATGGGGTAATTAATGTCCCTCGGAGGACTGTGCTGCTCTGGGACTCGGCAGCGAGCAGCTGAAGGAATCTGTGCAGAAATGCAGGCCTGATTCTGCTGTTTCCCGGGAGAGCTTCCTCACTTCCTCAGGCCATTCCCAAGGAGTGTTGTGGAATCCTGACCTTGTGGGGTCCAGCTCTCACTCTTCCCTGTTCACCCGCCTGCACCCCAACGAGCCAGGACTGGCCACAGGACAGGGATCTTTTCTTTCCCTCTCTTTTCCTTTCATGTATGTGCGTATGGGGTGTGGGCGCCTGTTTGCATGCGAGTAGGGCTTACGTACACCAGCGCACTTGAGCATGTGCCTGTGGAGGCCCAATGTTCGTACTGGGAGTAATTTTCAATCTGTCTTCTTCCTTACCGTAGTGAGCCTAGGTCTCTAATTAATCCCAGAGTTCACCATTAGGGCTAGTCTGGCAGCTAGCTTGCTCTGGGCGTATCCAGTCTGCTTTCCAGGACTGGAATTACAGGTGAGCTACCACGCATGCCAGCATGTGGCATGTGTGAATTCGACTCAGGTCCTTTTGCTTGTGAGGCAAAGATGTCCACGCTGAGCCTTCTGTGCTGCTCCCGTGCTGCGTTACATCGGGGAAATGAAAGTCAAGACCTTGCTGGCACCAGGCATCGTCTCCTGACTGCTCTCAGACAACAGACAGCAAACGTGGCGAGAGTGGGAGAGGGCAATCTTGTTTCTGATCTTGCTTCGCTTTTAGGAACTCCTACGTTCGGTTGAGGCACCTGTGCACGAACACGTGGGTCACCAGCACGAGCATCCCCATAGACACCGAGGAGGAGAGACCTGTGATGCTGAAGGTGCGTAGCCTGCCAAGCTGGGGGTGGTGCGAGTGTGTGCGTGTCTGTCTGTCTTTGTGTCTGTGTTGACTGACACGGTCATTACTGTCCATCTTCACCAACGCTAGAGATTATTTGTTGAAACAAGTGTTGAAACGAGATTATTATTGAAATAAAGGAATTATTATAGAGATTATTGTAGATTGTTGTAGAGAGTGTCATGAAGCATGCCTGCCTGCCGGTTGCTTAGAAATCTGATATTTGAGGGTTGGTATAGCAGAGCTGTGAGTCAGGAAGATGCGAGACAGATATAAAAAAAATTAAAGAAAAAAGAAAGAGAAACTTCCAGAAATATCTCTACCTATCGACAGTGAAGCAAGGAGAAACCTGCAAGGCACTCTGGGAGTAGTTAGGGAATGGGCCTGAGCAGCCGCTGTGCCCCACAGCCTGACACTCAGAGACCCCTGGGCTCGGCTCTCCTTGCCTGGGCCTCTTTAGCAGGACGATATGAGTCAGGCCCTGGGGAAGCCGCAGCTGCCTAACACAATGGACCTTGCAGATCGGAACCTGCCAGACAAAGGAAGATAAAGAAGCCTTTGCCATCGTGTGTGTCCCGCTGTCCGAGGTCCGAGACTTGGACTTCGCCAATGATGCCAATAAAGTGTTGGCGACCACGGTGAAGAAGCTGGAAGCTGGCTCCATAACCCAGAATGAAAGGAGGTCGGTGGCTTGCTTGCTATTTGTCTGTGTGATGTATGTGTGTGGGGGTCATGTGCCCATGCACATGTGGAGGCTGGAGGAAGACCTCCCTCATTCCGTTCTCTATGCCTTAGTCCCTGGAGACAGAGTCTCATGCAACTGGAAGCTCACCGTCTTGGCAGGGCGGGCAATCTCCTGGGATCCTCTGTGTTCACCCCCCCCCAATCCCTTTTAAGAGATTTTCAGTCCTTAAGAGCCCAGTATGATGCTCAGCATTTGAGAAGTAGAAGCTGGAGGTTCAGGAATTCAAAGCGTGTGAAACTGGAGGCCAGCCTGGGGTATGCAAGACCCAGTTAAAAACCAGATCAAAGCAAAATAAAATATAGCTCCCTAAATAACCCCCCCACACACACACACTCACTGTCAGTTTTTACAGTAAATTTCAAGTGACCAAATGGCTCTAGAGAGGACATTTAGAGTATTTCCACAGTAGCACACCTACCTCTGGATGAGGCGTGACGTCAGCCCCTTGTGACAACAGTGTGTGGATGGAAATGGAGAAATGAAAATCTGGTGCAGTATTTACCTTCCCAGTGAACTTGGCTTGAAAATACCTGCTTTTGGTTCCTCTCCGATCTTTGCTTTTCACATGCTTTTAAAAGTTTCACAGTGCCCGTTGGTTTCGGTTACACTTGATTTGGATTGAGACTTCTTCGCTGGTCATTTTTATTCATGACATATTTGGAAACTTAGGTTCTAACTCAGCAAATACATAATACTAGCAACAAAAAAGGGCAGTTCATAGCTTTCTATCCTTATTACTCATTTAGAGAAATGAAAATGACTCATGATTCCTGAACTTTTTTTTTTAAACAAGTCAAGAAGAAAATAACATCAGTAACTAGAAGTTATCCCAGCCCCACTTTATGCCAGGCACTGTTGGCATCATAAAAAGATTTTTATCTAACCCTTTAAATAGCCCTTAGATAAACATCAACCTGTTTATACATGAAGCAACATGTAGAGGCAAGTCGTCATGTAAGACATATACAGAGTAAGCGGGAGACTCACGGAGGTGTGGTTTGCAGTCACGTGTTTTCCAGCACCTCGTCATAAGCATCCTTACTTCTCGTCATGTTGGGACACTTGACTTTTAATCCGAACGAGAAGCTCTCAGTCAGCCTCAGCATCACCATTAACTTCTCTCTCTGCTGATGGCATAACAGATTTAAGAAGCAGGCAAAATAGTTCAGCAAATAATGGGTAAAGTCAGAGACACACTAGTGCCACCCCTCAGTCGATCATTCTTGAATGCCCGCCCAAAGGAAGCTTCAGGATATGGGGGCAAGAATGTCCAGCCTCGTTTTAAACATCTGCAAAACTCAAAGTCATCCATTTGTCCATCCAGGTCAAAGACATGATGTAAATATGCTGTGTTCATACACTGCAGGAAGGTGGATGAACTGTATCTCTGTGTTTGTATGGGCAAATCTGTTGAGTGGAAAGAGACTAGAACAGATATATCACTGGGACACTATTGGTCACACAATTTGTAAATTCTATTTCTCTGTGTGTGTGTGTGTGTGTGTGTTTCAAGAGGGTGCCTGAATGTGTGTGCCCATGGAGGCCAAGGAGATATCAGGAAACATCTTCTGTTATCTCACTGCTTTGCTCTGGGGTTTTCCAGGCTCCACCTTCCAAGGCCTGAATTGCAGGCTGCTACCATATCCATCTGGGATTTTTAAGTAAGATCTGGGGATCTGAACTCAGATCCTTTTGCTTATGAAGCAAAGACTTTAGCCTCTGAGCCATTTCTCCAGCCTACAATTTGTAAATTCTGAAGCAAGTAGAAACAAACTCTTTCTTTGGGTTGCTTTAGCAGTGAGATCATTGCGTCGTGCATCTGGGCAGCACCTGCTCTCAAAGGTCAGGGAGGAGTCATGACCGCCCAGAGTTTGAAGGGTCCCTGCCAGGGCGAGGGTCCACTCCCGTGGCACCTCCTTGGGGCTCACAATGAGTATTCTGTATCTAGATTCAGAAGCCTTCAGACAGGTGTCTTACAATATAAGGGGTCAGGAAACGGTTGCGTCCTCTCACCCTGGTCAGTACAAATCTTGGGTATGCAGCAGACTGTGTAGTGTCCGGCCTCTGCTTGGGCCTGCACACCGCTGCACCCGACAGCTGTCTTGCATTGAGTTACGCCTCCTCTCTGGTGCAGCAAGTGAATGGGTGACTGTCATGGTTAGGCACAGGTGTTACCTTGAGAGTTGAGGGTTTGAGCGCTGGACACATTTGTAGAGAATTAGTGGTTGAATTAGTCCCAGAGCAGATCTGCAGGTGATTGTCTAGTTGATGGGGAAGGCCCAGCCCATGGTGGGTGGGATTAGGCCCTGGATAAATCACAGAGAGCTGGTTGAGAGAGTCGGCATCCTTCTTACACTTGGCCAGATGTGCTGGTCTGACAAGTAAGGATCGACCCTCTTTTAGCTGTTGTGTAGAAATGGTGTGGCCAGTTCCCTCGGCCCTGGTGTTGGTTTGTGCTCTCCCGTCAAGCTGGACTGAGAATTGTAACCGGACTGTCGTGAGGAAATAAACCCATTGTTCCCTTAAGCCGTTTGATGGTCATTTACCAGGAACCGTGCAGGCTGACTGCAACAGTGACAGACAGGAGCAGCAGTGCCTACTACTGCTCCAGATGGTTAAGGACCAGAGCTAAGCTATGGCAGGGACTGATTCCAGCACACAGGCAGCAAGATAGGAATGGTTATTGCCTGTTTCTTACCTGGCTCTTCATGAATCTGTTTGTCGCCACCCCTCTTGCACATGCTCAGACACTTACTGAATTTCTCTAGAGTGTCCTCTGCTGAACGTGGAGGTATGTGCTGAAGAGACAAAGATTTTGATTGAGTGACTCCACCCCTAGCTCCCTCTTCCACGAGTCACTTCCCCAGTTCCTGCTGGAGGAAGCCTGACCTCTCAAGATGTCTCCGAGGGCAGTGGTGGACTGGGCCGCTGTGAGATCTTGGTCCTGTCTTTCTCCGACTGCTGGGAGTGAATACCTTGGGAAGTTATAATTAGTAATTTTTTTGTGTGTGCATCTTCTTGTGTGCATGCATGTGTGCATGTGGGTCCACATGTGTGTACATACATGTGGAGGCCACAGTCAACGTTAACCATTTTAACCACTCTGGCGCTCACTGAATCTGGAGCTCACTGACTGGCCAGATGGACTGGCCAGTGTGCCCAGCGCTCCTGCCGTCTTCCTCCCACGCGCTGGTGTAGACATTGCTACCATGCTGAGCTTTTTCTGCGGATACAGGTGATCTGAACTCAGGTCCTCGTGCTCACACGCCAAGCACTGTGCCAGCTGAGCCAACTCCCCAGTCCCCAAAAGTGAAATTACTGATATTAATTAATCTCTCCAAAGCCAGCTCTCCTCCAGTTGAGCTCCATGAGTTGAATCAATGAACTATTATTTTCTGAAGCTTAGGATTCGATACAAAATTCTTTCTGAGAATAACTGGCAACTCCGACTTTTCCCCCTATGGAGTGAAGTTATTAGACATTGTTTTCACTCCAAGCCAAGAAGAACGATCCAAGGTCAGAGGGGAGTCTGGGAATATTGCGACTCTGAAGATTCCCGGGCTGCTGAATCCCTTCTTCTCCACTCTCATGGACTCAAGCTGGGAAGCAGCTGGGGGCTCAGCTCCTGCATCACGCCCTGGAACTGCAGCCTAGATATTTCCATTTGAATGTCAGGTCCCCACTCTTCACAGCAGCCCATCACGGCCGAGCGGGTGGGAGCACAAGGGTGGGAGGAGGGAGGACGAGGCAGATGCCTGCTCTTAGCAATGTCTGCACATGTTGTGCTCCCGACGGTCTCCTGTTCCCTGCAGCACTTGCCGCACTCACAGTCTCAGAGGCCTGGAGTGACCCCCGAGCCAGCTTCCAGCCCCATCTTACTTCTTGAGCCAGGGAGCCTCAAAATGAAGCTCGCCCATTAGGCCAGACTGGCTGCTCAGCAGCCCTGGAAATTGCCTGTCTCTGCTTCCATAGTGCACCCTCATACCCGACTCCCAGGGGTCCTGGGCATCGGAATTCAGGCCTCAGGCTGTGCACCAAGCTTTCCTGGCCGAGCCATGTCCATACTCTGCGCTTTCTGTAGAGGGCAGATTTCTTTTGTCTGCCCTCTAGTCTGTTCACAACTGCTATTTTAAGTTACGCTGTCGTCTTGTAGGTAATTGCTTGATCTCTGTGAAGACCAACAGTATGCTCATTTATGCATCATTTTCGGAGCTGCTTTGTTACTTGTGTTTTAGCGGCAGTGAATTAGCTCCTGACTTCTTAGGACGCAGTTGCCTTTCTAAGTGTCACTTGCTTCGGATGCTCACATTAAACACACAGGCCCCCTCTCTGTCCTCCTCCCCATCTGTGGTGTGGGTTTCTCCATCAGACCCCTCATCTAATCCAGAGACAGACATGATGTTGGGGCAAGAATCACATCTCTGCTAAGTGAGGTGTCAGTCATTGTAGTCCCAGGTGGTTAGGTCAGCCCTGTCTCTGTGCCCCCCCCTTGATTCTCCATCCTTCCTATGCCCCTCCCCCAACACACACATTGTCCCCCATTGTCCAGCAGAGCCAGGGCTCTGGATTTCTCTGAAGAGGTAGACAAACTACCTTCACAGCCTCATTTTTTCAGATCTGTTACATTGTCTCTTTTTGCTCCCTATTCTTGTCTTGTCTTGACCTGTGTAGTTTTTTGTTATATTTTCAGGTACGTGTGTCTTTAAGTGCAAAGTATATATTGTAGCTGCTTTTGCATTTTATAGTTACACACTGAGAGACCATTTCTTTTTCTCCCTCCCTCCCTCTCTCTCTTCCTGCCTTCCTCCCTTCCTCCTTTCCTTCCCCTCTTTCCCTCTGTTTCATTCTCTCTTTCGGCTGGGTCTCAGTAGCCCAGTCTGACCTTGCACTTACAATGCAGCTGACCTTGAACTTCTGACCCTTCTCCCTCTGCCGCCTCATTGTGTGGCAGGATTACTGCAGGCGTTACCAGACAGCCTTCCAGGTGCTGGGGATGAACGCAGGGCCCTGTGCATGCGAGGCTGCGGCGTGCGAGGCTGCGGCGTGCGAGGCTGCGGCGTGCGAGGCTGCGGCGTGCGAGGCTGCGGCGTGCGAGGCTGCGGCGTGCGAGGCTGCGGCGTGCGAGGCTGCGGCGTGTGAGGCTGTGCATGTGTATCTGGCCCTGTGCTGGCTGCTCCGTGCTCCCAGCTCTAGGCAAAGGGTTGATTGCAGGACATGGGTGGGCTGGAGACATGGCTCAGTGGGGGAAGCGGTTGCCGTGAATCCCCAGAACCCTCCTAATGCTGGTCTCAGACCTGATGCCCTTACTTTGAAATGAGAAGTGCAAACAGGAGAACCCTCACAAATGCATGGACCAGTTAGTCTGATGCATGTAGTGACAAATGACAGAAGGGAGACCCTGTCTCAGGCAAGAGCTGAGGACTGACATCCAAGCTGTCCTCTGACCTTCACATACATGCTGTGGTATGCGCGCGTGGCCCACTGGGTTCCATCTGGATTCCTGTCCTGGCAGGTGCCTGAGCATTTGCTGGGGTGAGGATGACTCGTCAATGGGTAAGTCTCTGAGGAAAGCAGCTCCTTCTGCCTGCCATTAGCCTTAAGTGACCTTTCGGGGAACTGCAGTGTCTCTTGCGATCCTCTTTCTTCCATGGTGACCATGGATAGGTCAGTAACTGTGCAGGTCCTGTGGAGGTGGACATCGCTGCAGTGGGCTACTGGGTGTGGCAGCCCTGTGTGCCAACTAGAGGCTGCCGCCTGGCAGGTTCCCCCCACCCTCAGGCAGTTACATTCTTACAGCCCCTCTTCCACATCCCTGGTTGCTTTCTGAGATAGGTTAGTGAATCCTATCAACTAGATGCATTTTTTCAAAAAAATTGGGTTATATTTAAAATAAGCACCCTAAAGAGTCTAGGGCTCCCTGAGATGTCCTGGTGAAGTCCATGTGCTCAGTTCTATCAGGGTGCTTGACGTCCTGGTTGGTGGTGTCTCTGTCTCCGTGGACTCCGTCCTTTCCTAGCACGTAGCGGATCAGCAGGAGGCCGTATTTCATGCTGCCTTGAATAGACGAGGCTCATCAATTGCACCTGCATCGTTGCTCTTCTCGTGATCAGTCATGTGCATACCTGCCACTGTGTTCCAGTTCTTAGAGTTAGTTTGTAGGTTTTGAAATGCCAAACTTAAGACATAGGGAAAACTTTGTTTTTTTTTTTTTTAACTTTCTGGAAGGTTTGTCACTAAGCTGTTGGAGGACCTCATCTTCTTTGTTGCCGATGTGCCTAACAATGGACAGGATGTTCTGGATGTGGTCATCACCAAACCCAATCGGGAGCGCCAGAAGCTGATGCGAGAGCAAAACATACTGGCACAGGTGAACTTTTTCATGGGCTGAATTGTTGATGATGTTTTGAGCTATAGTAGCAGCAACTTCTTTTGTCAATTCCCTGTGGAGGTCAGTTGCTGTGTTAAAAACCTAAGAGTGGCTTGGGGATAGCAACAAGACTGTCAAGTTGACAATGGGGTTGCCGTCCTCATCATGAGGTTGGCCCAGAAGGGGCTCCTCTTCCTAGGTCACTTAGTTCAGTCCAGGACCTCAAGGCAAGGCTCTTGGCTTCCCTTACCAGTGGGGGTTCAAGGGCTGGTTGTTGGCTCACTTGCTGAGCAAACCTGATGACGTAAGGCGCCTGCTCACCAACCAGACGACCTGAGTCTGAGTCCCAGAAACCTACGTGGTGGAAGAAGAGAACTGATTTCTGAACGCTGTCCCCTGACCTCTACCTATAAGCCCTGGCATGCATGCATGTGCTTCCTGGCATGCATGCATGTGCTCCCTGGCATGCATGCATGTGCTCCCTGGCATGCATGCATGTGCTCCCTGGCATGCATGCATGTGCTCCCTGGCATGCATGCATGTGCTCCCTGGCATGCATGCATGTGCTCCTGGGTGGGCTGATGCTGAGGACCACGTGTCATTCAGAACGTTCCCTCCATAGTACCCAGTGCCTTTGAGTGAGTGTTGTCACCTGTGAAAAATATAAAGTAAAATTATGCAGACAGGTTGCAAAATGTGCCCCTTCACTTTTTTATTCCTGGCAGGTGTTTGGGATTCTTAAGGCACCTTTCAAGGAGAAAGCGGGAGAGGGCGCCATGCTGAGGCTCGAAGACCTGGGCGACCAGCGCTATGCCCCCTATAAGTACATGCTGCGACTCTGCTACCGGGTACTGCGCCACTCGCAGCAAGACTACCGCAAGAACCAGGTGCGTCTGGCCAAGGCCCAGGCGGGAGTCAGCCTTGGGCGTGATAGATGTTCTGTGCGGGCACGACAAGGACGACATGGGAAGTTAGACTTGTTCGCAAGGGTGCTGTGATCACTGCGTGTGCAGCAGGCAAATCCCGTCTGCCACGGGGGGGGGGGGGGGTGAGGGGATGGGGGTAAGGTAGAGGAACAGTCCTGGCTGGACACACCTGAGACTCATGGTCCTGCCACGTGCACCCATGAGTGTGTCGTCTATTGGAGAAGAACAACAGGTACATCAGGATGGAGTCAGGGGCAGGACAGGAGGTGGGGCCCATGACAGACCCTGTTAGTGTTTATTTTCATCTTAGTGTCTCTGATGTGTTTGAACCCAGGAAGGGTCTGTGTGCTAGTCAAGCGCTCTCCCCGTGAAGCTAAGCTTATAGGACAAAGCCGTGCTTTTGGACATGCACGAGAGAGGCTTTCCCTGAGGCTCAGTGGACCGGCTGCCCCGAGGCTGCGTCTCCAGTGCCCAGTGGCAGGCACCTGCTGATGGTCTGTCCTCCTACAGGAGTACATTGCTAAGAACTTCTGCGTCATGCAGTCCCAGATCGGCTATGATATTCTGGCGGAAGACACCATCACAGCCCTGCTGCACAACAACCGGAAGCTGCTGGAGAAGCACATCACGGCCAAGGAGATTGAGACCTTCGTCAGCCTGCTCAGGCGTAACCGGGAACCCAGGTCTGTGGTTCCGCCCCGCCGGTCCCTGGCCAGGTGGAGGGTGTGTGACTGTCTCAGAAGTTCAGACAGCTGGGGTCACTGTGGAGTAGCAGCTTCCACCGACAGACAGTTTTCTGCTTATTGCTACGGTTGTTGTATATTAACACTTACTGCTTGGTAGGCTTTTTTGGTAGACTTTTCTTTGCTTTTTAATTTTATACTCAGGATCAGACCTAAAGTTCACACAAACTTACCCCAAAATCCATTCCCCAGAGCTATGCTAATGTTTAAATGGACCGATTTTCCCTTATATGTGGCTTTTCAAAAATCACGTATTCCCACATTTATAGTCCCAGCTGTTGTGGAAGCTGAAGTAGGGTTTCAAGTTCAAGGCCAGTCTGGGCTAAGAGTGAGTTCAAGTCTACCTTGGCAACCTTAGAAACGCTGTCTCAAGATAAAGTCAAGACAAGATTGGGGAGGGGCTCAGTGGTGAACCATGAAGTCCTAGGTCATCCCCAGTACACCCCTGCCAATGCCACCAAATCTTAACTGTATTCATGTAGAGCAGCTCATCTAAATACTGCATATTTTATGAAGTCAGCTGTTTTCTGACTGTACATCATTATGTCCATTACATTTTAATGATGTAAATATTTATTTATTGTTGATGCTGGGAACTGTATCTAGGGCTTCACACTCCTCTTTTCTTTGAGACAAGGTCTTAGCACTATAGCCCAGGCTGGCCTCAGCCTTTGGTAATCCTCTTGCCTCCGCCTCCCAAGTGCTGGAATGACACCTGTGGGCCACCATGCTGGCTACCGCTGACTTTCAGCTATATTTTAGAAGGGAGAAAGCAGAACTGTACACAGCGACCTGCTTGAGATTCCTCTACCAGCTAGGGACGGAATGGGAGGTGAGATCCCCGCCAGCTAGGGACGGAATGGGAGGTGAGATCCCCGCCAGCTAGGGACGGAATGGGAGGTGAGATCCCCGCCAGCTAGGGACGGAATGGGAGGTGAGATCCCCGCCAGCTAGGGACGGAATGGGAGGTCAGCGTAGATTCTCCTCTGTTGCACCCGATGCCTTTCCCGGGGAAGTGTGTTGGAAAAGCCAGGGCACCATGACATTTCTCGGCCAAGGTGTGTGGCAAGTACAGTGACTGCCAGCAAGCAGAGGGACCTTTCGCCCCAGGACAAGCCTTGCTCACTCTCCTGTTTCGTTTGTTCTTGTCTGATGATTCACTTCAGGGGTGAAACATGATTCTCAGCAAATGAGTGATTATGTTGAGAGATCGATCAGTGCCACCAAATAAATAGCAGCAAACACACCCTTGTCAAAACAAGGCTCATGTTCCATAAAGAATTCTTTAGCATGCTCTCCCACAATGTAGCAGATGGACCACACGTAACAAGGTGCGTTGAGACATCAAAAGCATATGAAAGTAAGTTTGTCTTGTTATATTCCACATTGCGGCTTAAAGCCTTTGCTTCCCAAGCAAAGGACCTGAAGTTAGGATCCCCAGATCCACAGAAAAATGATGTGGCTTGTAACCCCAGCCCTGGAAGGTGGAGCCTAGGAACCCCCAGAGCAAGGCAGTAAGGAGATAGAGCAATCCAGAGAGATTCCTGATGTCACCCTTGGGCCTCCACAGGCACACACACACATGCACACACACACACATGCACACACATGCACACACACGCACACGTGCACACACACGCACACATGCACACACACGCACACGTGCACGCGCACCTACACATGCCCTGTCTGAATGTTGTCTTTTCCCATGGCAGGTTTCTGGATTACCTGTCTGACCTGTGTGTGTCCAACACCACTGCCATCCCGGTCACCCAGGAGCTCATCTGTAAATTCATGTTGAGTCCCGGCAACGCGGACATTCTCATTCAAACCAAGTAAGCCGCCGCTGAGCCGCCTTTGCTCCCATCTTCCCGTGTACTTCTGCAGCCTCTTGAAGGCTGAGCTGTAGTGAGCCTCTTCAAAGAGATTTGCACGCGTGTGGTTGATTTCCAGGCTGGTCTCTATGCAAGTGGAGAACCCCCTGGAGAGTGCTGTCCTCCCGGAGGATGTGGATGATGAGGAGGTCTGGCTCTACTGGATCGATAGTAACAAGGAACCGCACGGGAAAGCCATCAGGCATCTTGCCCAGGAGGCCAAGGAGGGCACCAGAGCCGACCTGGAAGTCCTCACCTACTACAGGTTGGCAGACGGGCATACCTCGCCATCTCGTGTCTTCTCGGGGAGCCCGTTCTTAGCGGAATCTGAACTTAGGAAGAGGAGTTGAACAGCCGTGTCAGAATAAGAGCAGCCAGCATGCTTCGGAGCACTTGAGATCTGTAGAATAGAGCTTGTGTCGTAGGTGTGTGACACCTGCGTTTCTGATTTCCACCAGTTTGGAATTTTGGCGTAGGGCTCTCCCTAGTTGTTCGTGGAAGGCAGAGACAGACTAGAAGCTGGTCAGACCGTGGCCATGGATAGAGGCGAGGAGGACCTTGGGGGAGATGTGGCTGTAGGAGGGATCTGAAGGAAGCCCTGGATAGCCTAGGAGAGCGGGCTGCTGAACCCGTGAGCACTGGGGCGTGGGAGACAATGGTATCTGTAGTTCTGAAAACTCATGGACATGTAGCAGTGGATGTGTTGGGAGGTAGATCCCAGGGGTCAGTACATTGGATCAAGAACTATTGACCCTCCAAGTGCAACAACTCAGGCAGAAGCCTTTGGCCCATGTTGGTGGCGATCAGAGAAAGCTGGTGGTGCCACGTGCTCCCCAGTTGCTAGGGCTCAGCCCCAGACCCAAGGGCTGATCGAGTTGGTTCAGGCACTGGGTCCAGATAAAGTGAGAGTATAGAGGGGAAGACCCAGCCGAAGGCGGCTGGGGAAGGCGGAGAGACATGGCTTCACGTGGCCTGTTCTCTGTGGCCCGCCAGCTGAGTGTCCTTGCGAGCTTAGGCCTGAAAACCTGCTAGTCAGGGACTGTCAGGAAAGGCCCAGGGTCAGTTTCATGCCAGCGTCGCCATCCAGTCGCCAGTACCCAGAGAGTGTGTCAGAGCATCGCAGCCACGTCTACACAGGGCCGGGTGGGCGTCTGAGCTCCTCAGGGAAGATGAACGATAGCGTGCTCCTGGTCTGCAGGTACCAGCTGAACCTCTTTGCCAGGATGTGCTTGGATCGCCAGTATCTGGCTATCAACCAGATTTCTACACAGCTGTCTGTGGATCTCATCCTGCGGTGCGTGTCCGACGAGAGCCTGCCCTTTGACCTCCGCGCTTCTTTCTGCCGCCTCATGCTCCACATGCACGTGGACAGAGACCCCCAGGAATCTGTGGTGCCTGTTCGCTATGCCCGGCTCTGGACAGAAATCCCCACAAAGATCACGATTCACGAGTACGTCTGACAATTTCTGCTCGTTACTTTGCTTGATTCCATGACTACGTGTCTGACAAAAAGCAACTTAAAGGGAGGGTTTGTTTTGGTTCAGGGGTTGAGGGTACAGTTTATCGAGGTGGAGAAGGGTTGGTGGCAGGAGCACAAGGCACCGGTCACATTGAATCCACCGCCAAGGAGGGAGAGAGAGACAAGCTGTGTTCAGCTCTGTCTCCTTCTCCCCTTTTATTCAGGCCAAGGTCTAGCATGCTGCTTCCCACACTCAGGGTGGGGTGTCTCCACTCAGTTCATCTTTGCTGGGAATGCCCCCACAGATGTGCCCAGGGGCTCTTTTCCTTTCCTAGGTATTTCTAAATCTTTTCAGGGAAAGATGGACCATCACAAAAAGATTTTAAATACATAAACTCAAAAGTCAAATGTCTTTGAATTTGAAATGAAACACACAGAATGGCACTGGGCATTCTCTGCAACTCTCCTTACTGTCCAAGGGCAAAGGGCCCTTCTTTGGAGGACAAATGGTCAGTGATCACAAGAAGCATCTTTCTGAAAGCCGTGACTGCAGACAGCAATGACAGTAACGATAACTCTGGTTCGCTAAGTGCTTCAGGCTTTGGCTGCAGCCTGCATCTCACTTTCCGATGGCCGCGCTGCAGAGAAGGGCGCAACTAGAGGAGTAATGGGGCACCCAGGAAGTCAGCGAGAGTCCCATTGCTTACACCCGCTTTGCCTTCTGTCTTTTCAGATATGATTCTATAACAGACTCTTCTAGAAACGATATGAAGAGGAAGTTTGCACTGACGATGGAATTCGTAGAAGAGTATTTGAAAGAAGTTGTCAATCAGCCTTTTCCTTTTGGGGATAAAGAAAAGAACAAACTGACATTTGAGGTAAGTGGTTATTCATGGGGGTGATTAGGTGTTCCTGGGCAGAAATTAGATTCATTGAGCATAAGAGATTTTCTTCTGATCTGGGGTTCAGAGTGTTGGGTCCTTGAATTGTCAGAATCATGAAGGTTTGATACCTTCTGCCACTGATAAAATATAGTTTAATGTGTGTGGAGAGAGAGAATGAGAAAGAGAGAGAGACAGACACAGAGAAACAGATACACAGAAAAACAGACCCAGAGAGGGAGACACACACACACACACACACACACACACACACACACACACACACACACACACACACACACACACACACCCTGCAGTGAAAGCTCTGGAAGTCTCCTGTTGTCTAGTCTTGGAACTGACTTGCCGTTTCTGCTGTATTGTGTCGATCACATGCCAACCCTGACAGAGTGTGGGAGGGCAGCACACATTTGGGACACATCTCAGAGGCTGTAAATCTTGTTTTGTCCTGTGTTACGTCTTCAGTACTGAGAAGACCACAGGACAGTGTGGGGACACGTAAGGTCACAGAAAAGCGTGGGGATATGTAAGGTCACAGGATAGCGTGGGGACACATGAGGTCATGGGACACGTGGAGACACATATAGTCGAGGGATAGCGTGGGGACACATGAGGTCACGGGACAGCATGGGGACATGTAAGGTCACGGGACAGCGTGGGGACACGTGAGGTCACTGGACAGCGTGGGAACTCGTAAGGTCACGGGACAGCGTGGGGACACGCGAGGTCACTGGACAGCATGGGGACATGCGAGGTCACTGGACAGCGTGGGGACACGTGAGGTCACTGGACAGCGTGGGGACACGCGAGGTCACTGGACAGCGTGGGGACATGTATTTCTGGGCCTATTTCATGGCTAACACTTACTAAAGTGATGTAACTGCTTGTGAAGACAAGTCCTCCTGCCTTACAGGCGCTCGTGCTTACACGTCCTGAGCGCCTTTAGAGCTCTGCTCTAGTCTTGAGTCGTCCCCATCTGAGTCTCGCATTGCAGGGACTCGGCATTCCCAGAGTTAAAGAATTAGGAAACAGAAATTCGCACACTAATGTAGACCCGGGAAATGCACACGTTGATTTTGTCTCGTGGTGTCCTCTCCTCGGCACACAGGTGGTTCACCTGGCTCGGAACCTCACCTACTTTGGATTTTACAGCTTCAGCGAGCTGCTGAGGCTGACCAGGACTCTGCTGGCCATCCTGGACCTGGTCCAGGCACCTGTATCTTCACATTTTGGAAGGTTAAGCAAATTTCAAGATGGAGGTAAGAGCCTTTGGGCGCCGTGGCGATCCTTTTGGTTATCACGGTAGCATGTCCACACAGATGTGGTTATGAACATGTGCCCTTGCACACACACGTGCCATCCACACACACACACTGAGGTGCTGGGCAGGCCTACAAGTGTGCATCTCGTGCCAGTGTTTAAAAGACAAATTCATATGACCAGGTTCCATTTTCAGGAACAATATTGTGTATTAAGAGAATAACAAGCTGCTGTCTGGGTGATCTCAGTGACACAGGCTGTCTTAATGACTCAGGGGGAGCGAGAGAAGGACTGATGAGGTCCCACTGGAGAGGCGAAGACTAGGAAGCCAGTGTGGGAAGGTGGAGGAGAGGACGGGTGTATTAGGGTTCTCTAGAGTCACAGAACATATATTTCCTATATATAGGAAATTTATTGAGTTGGCTTACAGATATGGCCAGCGAAGGCTGCCAGTAGCCGAGGTAGTCCAGCGATGGCTGCCAATAGCTAGCTGCTCAGTTCAGTAGTCAAGTAGGTGATGGCTGAAGGCTGGAGAACTCCTAGAGTCTCAGTCTAGTTGAAGGCTAGAAGGTCGAAGAAACCAGGCGGCCGGAAGGAAGAACGATTCCTAACACAGCGGCAAGAAGGCATCTGTTCTCCTTGGTGGCTCCTTTTTATATGATGTAGTATTGGGAGAATCCTTTGAGAGCTTTGGAGTTCTGATAGGATCTGGGGCAGGTATATCCTTTCAAGTAGTCTCAGTTGATCCTTTCCAGAGGTGGTCTCAGCCCAGCTTAGTTATACTGGGTGTGTCAAGTTGACATCCAGGCTTAACTATCACAACAAGCCTTTGAGCCCCAGTGTTGTGAGTTCAAGTGCTGCCTGTCATATTTAGGCACAGGTATCAACTTGACAGTTGAGGGTTTGAGCTCTGGGCACATTGTAGAGAATTAGTGGTTGAGTTGAGTAAGCTCAGAGCAAGCCAGCAGGGATTTCTAGCTGATAGGGAAGGCGTGGCACAAGGTGGACGGGACTAGGCCCTGGAATAAAACACCAAGAGCTGGTAGAGAGAGTTGGCATCCTTGTATATACTTGGCCAGACATGCTAGTCTGGCTAGCAAGCATCATCCCTCTTACAGCCATTACGTAGAGATAGGTGTGGCCAGTTCCCTGGGCCTGGTGTTGGTGCGTGCTTTCCCTTTAAGCCGGAAGACTATAACCGGACTATCAGTAAGAAAATAAACGCCTTGTTCCCTTAAGCCATTTGATGGTCATTTATCAGCAGCAATGCAGGCTGACTCCACCACTGCCTCTCCAAGTGAGAGCAATTTAGGGGAGAAAGGCAGCTTCACACTCCTGCGGCTGCAGGTGGGACCTGCCTGTATCCTCTTGCCTTCTCCGCCATGGACTGTGCCCTCAAAACAGCAGCCGAAACAAATCTTCTCTCCTAAGCTGCCTTCTGTTGGCTGTTAGGTTGCAGTGGTGAGGAACGTAAGTGTGCAGTGAGTTGTAAAGGCTCACAGTATGTGCAAGGAGCTGAACAGGATGCTACTGTTACCTGGGAAAAGAAAGCTATTCATTTAAGCATCTGGCATGAATCAGAAACCAGAGAGGCAGTGTTTGAGACCGTAGAGGGAAAGAAATTGATGCAAGATGCAAATTGTTCCAGTACTCCCAGGTAAGACCAGACACTTGAAGGGACAGAACTTCTGCCTTTGCTAAGAAAACTGCACTTTATGGCTCCGTCAGCACAGGGTGTGTGCAGACCAGAGATGCTGAGGACCAGGGGATGGGGAGATGGGGGGTGGGGCATCCCTAGCCTTGCTCTGGGGTGCGTAGACTTCACCTCTACCCATACATGTGAAGTTGCCAAAGGATGAAACAGAAAATGAGGACATTTCAGTCAATTGAGTCTTTCCTGGAAGAACATGTTTGGAGCAGAAATATTCTTACACGGCACCCTGGGCTGAGTGAAATGTTTCTAAGAAGCATCGTGCTATTTAAAACACCTGGGAAGCATATAAACAGGGAAAAAGGAGGCTGGTGTGGATTCAATTCAGGAAAGAACAAAGATGGCCGAGTTTCATTTTAGCAATGCGGACTAAGTTTGGAGGTGTCTAAGGAAGAACAGAATTAACAGAATCTAATAGGGGGCATCGAAGAGAGGCAGAGAGCAGTGGGCAGTTATGGTCACAGCACCAGCGGCATGCGCCAGAGGGGAGGAGGAGGCAGAGGGAGGCAAAGGAGAGAGTTTTCGAGCAGCAGGAGCCCCCTAGAGGCTCCGAAGCAGCCTTCAGTGGACGGTTAAATTACAGGTGTCAGCCTGCATCTCCACAGCACTCCACACCCACGCAGAGGTCTCTGACACAGAAAACGGTCCCATATAGAGACTGTGAGATGGAGTTAAAAGGGACAGGGTGATCTTTACTATTCTCACAGCTTTCAGGTGGGTTCAAAACTGTACAAAAATGAAAGCCCTTGGGCAATCTATGAACGAGAGCAAAGCCCAAGCCAGGAATCTGTGTAGAGATCAAAGAGCCAGACCTGAAGGTCATGTGGCCCCATTTTACTATCCCAGACTCAGCGATCCCAGAGGGCATCTGCTCCATCTTGAGGTGCTTCCTATCACGGTTAAACCCTTTCCCCAGGCCTTTCCCCAAGGCTGGGACGAGGTGCTTCCTATTACAGTGTGTGACAGGTTAAGCCTTTCCCCAAAGCTGGAAATGGGGTCCGACTCTGGTCTCAAGCATCACAGGTTGCTTCTGGGGTTTAGTTCTAAAGAAAAGTAGCTTTTCTCCCCTGTGAAGATGTTCTGACATTTTGTTTGTATTGTCCACTGTGCTGTGCCAGACAGTGTGTATACCGTCCTCTGTCTACCCTCAGACAGTGTGTGCACCGTCCTCTATCTCCCTCTCAGACAGTGTGTGTACCGTCCTCTGTCTCCCTCTCAGACAGTGTGTATACCGTCCTCTGTCCTTGAGATAACGTCCTCTGTCCCCCCTCAGACATTCTAACCTCCCTGTCCCCCTTGTTTTTTTTATTAATGAAATTTATTATTGTTAGCCAATTAATGTAGTCTTTAATTTAAAAATATTTTTTCTACTTTTACGAGCATGTTGAGTACTTTCTGCCTCTCTCCATCCCCCTCCTATCCCCCTTCCTTCCCTTCATCAATCCATCCTACTTCTTCCCATTCTCCTGCCTGTCTGCTTCTATGGACCCCAGGTTCCCTCTGGCTTGTCTACCTTGGGGGGGTTCAGACCGCTTATGGCATACCCCACTGTTAGAGGCATTTGTCTTTACTCATCCAGCTTCAGTCTCCAAGGTTTCCACTGTATGTTCTTATCTTTCTTGAGTTCCTAGTTAGTCTATGGTGACATGTTGGCATGTCATCATTATGCAGATCCGGTAAGTACAAGTCTCACTGCAGTGAGTTCTTAGATGCAGCAGTCTTGCCTTGAATGGAATGTCTTATCCAAAGGTGAACCTTCCCATCTTTAGGTTCTTACAATCTCATCGCCCCCTCTTCTTTGAGGTTCCCTAAGCCTGAGGATGGGGAGAGATTAGGATGGCCTGATGATGGGGAGAGATTAGGATGGCCTGATGATGGGTGAGCCTTGCCAGGTTGCCAGTATTTTAGCAGCCATTGTTGTCCACTTTACTGCTCTTCTACTGGCTCAGGCTCCGTCCTGTCAGGGTGTTGAGGTCCTCTGCCTCTGTTGTAGAAGAGACTTCCATGCTGAGTGCTAAGTGCTCTTCAAATCTATGGGTACAATAGCAGCTCTTTACAGAGCAGTTTGAAATATTGTCTTCCTATCTATAGGTTCATTGATTGCTTTTCCCTATTGATGAATTTCCTTCCGTGGTTTTAGGTTCTTGTTCTAGTTAATAGCAGGAGTGTTCCATTCTGACAAGTGGGTCTTGAGTTCAATCAGAAAGCTGTTGGTTGTCTCCTTGATGCTCCTGCCACTATTACACTGGTGGTCACCTGTGTGTTTCTGTAGCTTGGTACTGAGGCCTGGCCATTGGTCTTTGTCCATCAGTGACTAAATTTCCTCCATTGCTGATATGTGAGGCTGCACACAGGAAATCAGAAGGCAGAATGTGAGGTCCATCCTTGTAGGATGTTCCTTCCTTGTGGGGCGTCCTCTCCCTTGAGGCTTCAGGTTCAGAAATGGGCTGCTGTTGGTCCCAGAAAGTACAATATATGCACCCCCTGTGCCCTGAAGTTGCCCACCTCCCCGGAAATCCTGGTGCTGCACAGGGCGGTTCATAGCAGTACGGGGGAGCCACCAGGAGGAGGGTAGTAAGGGGCGCTTTGGATTTACAGGGTCCAGGAGTACCACTTGTCCGGAGGTTGGGTCAGAGGACACTCCAGCTGGGATACTTGCTGCCATGGCAGGGTGTCACTTTGACAGGCTTTTTCTGACAGTGCATGTGCTGTTGGGGAAGAGAAAGGTAGGCTGGGGCTTAGGTGTTAACAAACTCGCTGTGTAAGCCACGGGACTGCAGTTCAGATCCCCAGAGGCCACATAAAATGCGGGTGGGTGTAATTATGCTTGTAATTATGGCCTCGAAGGGTGCAGATTGGGAATTCTCAAAGCAAGTGGGCTAGCCACACTAGCCCTAGCCACACTAGCTCTATCATTGAGCTCTGGGTTTGATTAAAGGCCTGTCCAAAAACTGTAAGGTAGAAGAGTGATCCAGGGTGATTTCCCTGTATCTACTTCAGGCCTCCACACTGCACACACACCACATATGTGCCCGATACATTCTGCCATGCGCATACTGTGCACGCACTCCCTCTTTGTACCCAGTACATTCTGATATGCACATACCATGCATGTACCCTCTTGTGTCCGGTACATTCTGACATGCTTATAGTGTGCATGCACCCTCCTGCATATATATGAAAATGGGAAAGACTAAAAAGGAGAGGTGATCGTCAGATTGGAGAGGTGCAAAACTTTTTTAATTCTTATTTATTCAAGTGTGTGTGTGTGTGTGTGTGTGTGTGTGTGTGTGTGTGTGCGCGCGCGCGCGCGGTGTGGTGTGTGTATGTGTGTGTGTGTGTGTATGTAGAACCACGGACGAATTCGGGAACCACCATGGACCGCCTCCACCTCCTTGTTTACTCTGTCCCGGGATTCACAGGTTCCGCCCTACCAGGACCAGAAGCGCAGGCCGCCCCCACTTCTGCCTGGCGTCTATACGTGGGGTCTAGGATCCGAACTCAGGACCTTCTGCCTGCGAGGCAGAGGCTTAACCCCTGAGCCACCTCTCCAGCCCCGCAAAACATTTTTAATAGTGTTGTATGTGTGGGAAAGAGAGAAAATATTTGAAAAAAAAATAAACCCAGTAACCTGTCAGAAAAGGGTTTCCTTCTTTGCAAATTTACCAAGTGAGTATAAACATGGTCTTTGTGTCGCTTTCAGTTCAAAACTGACTCTTTAGTGATTTGTGTGGAAATCTCTTCTGTTGGTTGAGTGGCATTCTGTTTGATATGTGCCAAAGTTAAAGGCCAACTCGTGGAAGTTGTTTCTCTCCTTCCACCAGGTAGGCTCTGGGGGTGGAAGTCTGGTTGCCAGGTTTTTGCTCTAATGCCTTTATGAACCATCTCGCCGATCCCTCCCCTCTCCTTCCCACTGTCTTTCCTTTATTCCTTTCCCTCTTTTTCTTCCTTCCTTCCTTCTTTCTTTCCTTTTTGGCAGTACAGAGTCTCCCTATGCCACTCAGTCTGGCTTCATACTTGGGTCCCTCCTGCGTCAGCCGCCCAAGTGTTAGGTTGTGCGCCCACCACCATGCCTGGCATAGGTCCATCTCCCTTTTCCCCTATCTCCCAAGAGAGCTTAGTACCAACCAGTTTGCATTAAGTCAGAGTTTTAATTTCACTTGCCATGATTTTAACAGTTGGATCAAAAAGAATTTTTTAAAAAAGGAATCTTTTTATATGTGAGTGGTTGTTTGGTTTGTCTCAGAAACAGACTTTTAATCGTGGTGTTGAAAGTTTTACCACTTTTAACTGTGCCTGGAAGCCAATGTTCCCTTCTCTTCCCACAACTAAGTTCAGATTGTTCCTCTAAAGCTGTTTTGGCTCTTTCCACGTTCCAGCAAGGGATCCTTCTAACCCCTCCAGCCCTTGAGTTCTCATAGTCTGAGTTCTGTCTCTTGTTTCAAGTCCACGGCGCATATCAAGTGTCCATTTCACAAAAGAAACTCCCTTAGCCCAAAACCAGTGAGCATTTGTGGAATGTCCACCTGAAATCTACCCATCAGGAAAATTCTAACGATCTTTTTGGTTCTCGTGCATTCATAAGAGAAAAGCATTAGGTCCAGTCCAGCGGGCTTTATGTAATTTTCAGCTGAGATACTGCTTAGTCTAGTCCTTTCTGTAAGCCTATGTGGCTGTTGCTCACTGATGAACCCATCCTCTATTCAGCATGAGATAAACCTGACTTATTAAAACAAGATTCCCCAAAGCAGTAACCCTGAACCACTCTTAACTCACCTTCCTAATCTTTAAATTCTTTCTCCTCAGGAATCCAGATCCACCTTTCTTTCTAAGCAAACACTTTTTCACAATTTTGACTGAAGAAAAGTGATTTTCTCAGATCATATTAGCACACTTGCTCTATAAATCCGGAATCTGTCTGCTAAGTTAATGTAACAAATGAAAAAACTGAGCCTTTAGGGAATCATTATCTAGTGTTTTATAAAATAATACAGTACAGCCTTTTTGATTGAGAGTTTCCGAGCAGCATGACCCAATCAGGTCGAGAAGCCTCTTCTACAGTAGGCGACGGGTCACTTTGGCCTTGTCTCCTCTGAATCACACTTTTTTTTTTCATGTGGAAAAACAGGCACCAGAAGCCCACTGTGTGACACGTCAGTGAGTGTTGGGTTCATTTCTCTGAGCTGACAGTAGTTCACAGTTTCGAACCTTCTCCTTGCATCAAGAACTCCAGAAAATACAGCATCTATTCATTGGAGGGCCCTGAGCTCTCCACGCATGTCCCTGCATGTCAGAAGAATGTTCTGCTGACCACGTGTAACGTGTCGTAGGAGGATGGGGTACAACTGGAGCGACAGCATGTGCTACATGTGCTACGTGTTAGCTCTCTTCTGGCCTTCGGGTTTTAATTTCTTGGTGACAGGGTCTATATTTGGGGAAAGAATTTTCTGGGCTGACTTTCTTTTCAGTAATCACATGGATTAAATGATTATTTTCCATGCAAATCTAAATAGGGTGCAGACACTGTGAGTGCCAGGAAAGTTTTCTCTGCAAACCTAAGGTCAGAGTAACAAAGGGGCTCTGCCTTGGTGGGGAAAAGGCGTCTGGCTGGAGGCAGCGCACACGCTGGCGGGAGCTTGGAGGTGGTGGTTCAGTAGTGGTGACTGGATAGCCTTGCTGATTGCCACAGCACAATCCTCACGGTCCACGCGGTGTGTGTGTGTGTGTGCGCACATGTGTGTGGTGACAGGAAATACCCAACTTACAGCCCTGGGGGCATTCTTCCTATAGGTCATGCTGATAAAAAAAAAATGGAGGACAGTCACCATAACCGTTACCATAACTTTGTACCACCTTGAAATGACATTTACGCATTATTTCTTCCTGCCCATTAAAAATATTGTATTTGTTTTACGTGGGTATGTGTACATGTGTATGTACGTGCGTATCAGAGGGCATTGTGTGTCCCTGTGGAAAACCACGGGTGACTTCAGGAGTCATTCTGGATTGCTTCTATCTCCTCCTTGCTTCCCTCTGAGATTTTCTAAGCTCTGCCCACCAAGGTCAGAAGACAGGCTACCACCAGTTCCCCCTGGCGTTTTTATATGGGACCTGGGACCTGAACTCAAGACCTTCTGCTTTTGAGGCAGAGTCTTAACCCCTGAGCCATCTTTCCAGTTCCCTCCTGCCCATTTTTGGTTTTGCAAGTTGCAATGCAATAGAGCTTCCCAAGCATTCAAGATGAAAACCCTTGGAACTTTCTGCCTGGACTATGCCCTGTTAGACAAATGGCCACCAATGGAATACTTCCCTTCTTAATTCAACCAGTTTCACATATAGATATGATAATGTGGGAGCTGCCAGTGTAATTACAATCCGGAGCATGTTCTTTTTAGTCTTGTCTTTTTATTTATGGCCTGCCTTCCCATCCTGTAGGTCTCCTACAGTTTACATTCTTCTTAATCTCTCTGCATCTAATTTTGGCTTCTTGCTCCTGGTTTGCATCGCTCCACGGAGGGAAGTGAACATTCTGCCTGATTCTTTGGCCTTTGCCTCTGATTCAGTTCCATGGACACCCACAAAGCCCAGGCCACTGCTTAGAGAGAGAAGTAGACAGTCTTGCTTTAGAATCCTTGCAGCTTCTGGAAGCCGGGAAGACATAAGTCCCCAGGGTGACAGGTGGCCCCCTTGGCCAAGCCGTCTATGGTCGGAGTGTGGAAGGGGTCCTGGGTCACACTCAGAAAGGTGTCGACAGTGACTCCGCACAGGCCAGAGCAGCGCTGTCCCCCTTCCAAAGTGCACACTTACTTCTGCAATGACCTCACATAAGATGGATTTTTGTGGGTTCCCCATGATGGTTTTCTATATGCATTAGACAGAAGAATGGGCTTAAAGCCTACTTCTGGCTCATCCTGTGTCACAGAAGTGAAGCTGAAAAGCCCTGGGCTGGGTACTCTTGACGCCAGTGAAAGTCTTTCCACAGGCAGTGTGGGGAGTTACTAGCGCTGCGAGTTTATTCGCCAAATGGCAAGGCTCTGATCTCCTCACCCCCAAGGATAGAGTTTAGAGGTGTTGATCAGATGGCGGTGAAGGTGAGAAGAAAGCTGATTGGAGGTAAGGAAGTGATGTCATAGTGGCCCAAGGACGCGCAAACCTGCCTCGTAGCCTCAGTGGAGGTCTGGTCAACGATGCCTTGGCTGGATCTGTGGTGCCCTTGTATCCAAAGGTCTCATGCAGCCAACCTGCCAAGGGGCAGAGGCTTTAACAATTTGAGCCAATCAAGACCATCTCTCCACATCCCTTTGAAAGGCTCTCACTGGGTGACCCAGCAGCAGAGATGTCTGCAGTGTAGCCCTGTGAGTCTTTTTCTTCACTGCTTAGTCAAGCCACTTCTAACATCAGCCATGAACACCAGGAGCTAAAGCCTAAATTTAGCTAAAGCTAAATTCAGTAGATTTTCCGAGTTTCCCAGAGAATGCACTCTTTGGTTTTTGTTTGTCGTTTTTAATTTCCTTTAATTTTTCCTTTCCTTTGAGATAGTTTCTCAATATCTTGCCCAGGCCAGCTTAGCTCTCCTGGGCTCTGTTCATCTTTCTGTTCTGGCTTCCTGGTGACTGGCCTGTCTGGCACTGGCTGCCCTGGATTCAAACATTTCCTCGAGAGAGCGAGAGAAAAGAATCTTACTGATTTTGTCTGTGGACTTGGTCAGAGTCTTCATATGTCTACTTGTAGTTCACTGCACCTTAGAGATTTAAATCTTTTTTTTTTTTTATTACTATGTAAAAAGTTCAGACAGATTGGGTGGGACAGGCTGTAGGACTTACCGTGTTGCAGAAGGGCCTGAGTTGGTTGTTGGTGACAGAAATCAACTGCTCATCCTTGCTGCATACTCGAAAGGGTTTGTGTGGGAAAGTCCAATTCTTTTAATAATCTGCTGTTTTGGAGCAGATCTGCTGTGTTCCTGCCCCAGAGCTGCAGTGGGAATGAACTCCACAGCTGCACACACGGTGCAACTGAGCCGCACACACCCTCTTTCCCCTTTCACACCTGGTTCCCAGCCTGCAGTCGGACTGTCCACTGTGGATCTGCAAATGCTGCCTGCTATCGGTACCTTCCACATTAGGACAGGACAGAGTGGACTCAGAGCCAGGATATAAAAGTCCGACTCTGTCCCTGTGACAAAACGAGCTGGCGCTGTGCGGTCAGGCGCTGACTGAGGCCTCTCTCCACAGGCAACAACGTCATGCGGACCATCCATGGTGTGGGGGAGATGGTGACGCACATGGTGCTCAGCAGGGGCTCCATCTTCCCAGGGAGCGTGCCCGACGCGCAGCCCAGCGTCCACCCCAACAAGCAGGCGATTCCCTGCGACCACGAGGACGTGATTGTCATGGACACCAAGCTGAAGATCATCGAGATTCTACAGGTGCGTTGCACGCTGGCTGCTGCAGCAGAGGCGCAGTCCGCTGACTAACCTCACTTATGTTTCACTACACATCGCTGTGTGTGTGTGGTGTGTACGTGTGTGTGTGTGTCTGTCTGTGCTCTTGTGTGTCTGTGCTCCTGTATGTGTGTGCGTGCGTGCGTATGCTTTTGAAATAGGGTCTCATTCTCTACTCATGACTCCTGGCAGTTCTCTTACCTTATCCTCCTGAGTGCTGGGATGTAGATGAGCTACCGTACCCGATTTCATTTTGTAAGTATGCTCTTAGTTTAATTTTTTTTTTTTGAATGAAGGACAAAGGCCCTAAGAATTCTTAAACAGATACTATTTAGCATATTAACCCCATTGATTTATTCTCAGGAAATACAATAACGATATTATCTTGTGATTTGTAGAGTCTTTGAAATTGTTGAATCTGTTTTCCCATGTATTTGTTTTTCAGTTAGCGTTGTCTCTGATTAGATTTCCTCTTCATTTAAGGGGTGTGTGTGTGTGTGCTCATGTGTGCCTGTTTGTGTGCCTGTTTGTGTGTGTGCCGGTGAGGCCCAATTTTAACTTTGGGAATCATCCTGGATTGCTCTACCTCCTTTTAGCCTTGCTCTGGGGTTTCCCAGGCTCTGCCTTCCAGGGCTGGCATTGCAGGCTGCAGCCATATCTATATACCTGGCATTTTGCGTGGAAATCCAAACTCAGGTCTTTTGGTTTGTGATACAAAGACTCCTGAGCTGTCTCCCAGCTCTCATTTATAAAGATTTTAAGGCAGTAAAGTTAGCGATTGAATTAATTTTTTTCCCATTTTAATTGAATAAAACACATTCATACATTTCATGTATTCAGATTTCTTACTGTTACACAAAACTAAAAAATCTGTCCTGCATGGTGGCTCATGCCTAGAGTCCTAATACTTAGGAAATTGAGGCAAGAGGATTGCTACAAGTTCAAGGTCAACCAGAGCTACACAGTGAGTGAGTGCCAGCCCGTCAGGCTATGTAGCAAGATTCTACCTTAGCACCCCTCTCTCCGGGTCCCCAGTTTATTGTTAATCATTGCTTTTGTTGTGTTATAGAAATAACTATTTTCCTTGATATTTATATTTCGAAGCCTCTAGGAATATGTTTTTTTAAAAATTTTTTTATTTATTATTTATTCAACTGTGCGTGTGTTCGTGTGTGCATGTGTGTGTGTGTGTGTGTGTGTGTGTGTGTGTGTGTGTGTATAGAACCATAGACGAATTCGGGAACCACCATGAACGCCTCCACCTCCTCCTTGTTTACTCTGCCCCTGGATTCGCAGGCTCCGCCCTGGGATTCACAGGCTCTGCCCTACCAGGACTAGAAACGCAGGCCACCCCCACTTCTGCCCGGCGTCTATACGTGGGGTCTAGGATCTGAACTCAGGACCTTCTGCCTGCAAGGCAGAGGCTTAACCCCTGACCTACTTCTCCAGCCCCGGAATATGTTTTTTATGAGTTAGCAAAGTGTAATACTTAGCTTTATGAATTAAATCAGATAAGTGATTGCTTCATGCACTTGTCTTGGTGAACACCCTCTTACAGTGCTGTGTTTCTTGGTGCGTTTGGGAAGTAGGCTTCATAATACCTTCATCGTGGTGTTCCTTCCCATCAGAGGACAGAGCCCGGAGCTTCAAGAGCCTCTTAGCTTTCTGGATCCAGTTCACCTTCCCTCACAGCTCATGCAGAGTGAGCTGTTAGAAGTGGGTCAACCATCCTGGAAGGGTCTGCGCGCTTCTCATTCAGAGAATGCAATGTCTACTCACAAAAAGCGCTTTGCAGCAGCTCCTCCAGGGGCTCTGAGCCGCATCTTAAGCCTCATCCTGTCTTCCCAGCCCCGAGTTTGTGACACAGCAAACGTACTACTACCCACTGTTCCCCTGTCCCGAGGTAGCTGCTCGTCAGGGCCCTCAGGCTCAGCCTCACCCCTCCCACGGGGAACGGTGAACACAGTTATTCTAAGCTTGGGGTTACCACATTGCTTGTCATTCTAAAGAGACCCTTCAAGAACACAGGGGGCTCTTGATAATAACTGTGCCTAGGAAAGTGGCCTTATCTCGGGCTAGCTGGGCTGAAAGTGACTGAGACCCTCTGCTAGTCCACAGCACATACCATGGCCTTCTCCCACCTCAGTGTCTGTACCACGTGGGCCAGCCTCTAGGTACTTTGCACATCAAGTTGCGATGCTGTCATTGCTTCTGAGACCTTCCAGAGATCCCAAGCAGAGTGGGGGCCTTATTGGTTATGTAGCTTCTGTCCACACATCAGCCAGTAAGACAATCACAGTAGTAACCTGAAGGGTCACAGACACCAATGGGGAGACGGTAACACATGGAACCCGGGCCTCAGCTGCCCCTCGCAGCCTGGCTCTGGCTCCTAGCCCAACCATTGTATTGTCAGTGGAATCTCAGTCTTTCCATGTGAGAAAGAAGCTGCAGCATGTGGCCCTCAGAGCCTGGGTCACCCAGCATCACCTCTCCGTCCAGACCTGTGAGGTGCCCTTACCTGGCGAGTTTTGAAAAGTGATTGCAGGAGTCAGATTTGCTTGTTCTGAAATCGTGCTGTGGGCCAGATGTTCTAACACACTTATCCTGGCACTTGGGAGGTGGAGGCAGGAGGATGAGGAGTCGAGCATCATCCTCAAGGCCAGCCGGGGCTACAGATGCTGCTTCAAAGCAGCAAACAAATAACCAACAAAAACGAAACCCAGTAGCTGAAATAAGGCAGTGCCGTGGGCTTTCAGTCACCCCGCGTCCTCCCAGCTGCCCTAGGCAGGCAGACCGCACAACATAGAGTGCAGAGTGAGTCTCTGACCCATTTGGAAGACCCACCGCTGGGGCCTGGTGTGTGCCATGACTCTCGTGGGTGAACACTGGGCTAATCAGCGCATTGTCCTAAAGTCCCCATTTTGAACGTTCCCTGCAGTTCATCCTGAGCGTCAGGCTGGACTACAGAATCTCCTACATGCTGTCCATCTACAAGAAGGAGTTCGGGGAAGGCAGCGACAGCGCCGAGCCCTCTGCCAGCGGCTCCCCAGACGCCCTGCTGCCTGCAGGTATCTTCTCCGCAGGGGTGTTTACTCTTTGCGGGTATTTCTTGGGACCCGGACACCTCTCCCGTCTTAAACTTCACGAGTTTGTCAGTGAGAGGAGGCAGCGTGGGTCTTCTCCGGAGCAGCGGTTAGAGATGCAGGAGAGCTTGCTGCTGTGAGGGGCGTGGACACCTGCACTCATGTCTCTCTGCGAGCCAAGAGTACCGCAGAAGAGAGAAACCAGAGGGAGGAAGTGACTCTGCAAGGTCCTTGTGCTGGTGGCGAGCTCCTGTCCCTGACACAGTATGCGATGCCCTCGGCTTCAGGAAGGAAGGAGAGCTGGCCGTGCCTCCTGTCACGCGGGGTGGGGCCAGAGGCAGCGGCCCGCATGGCATCTGCAGTCGGGAAGCAGAAGGAGATAAATGCTGAGGCTCAGGATGGGCTCCCCTCCTGAGGTACACAGCTGGAAACACTCTCATTGCACATCTAGAGATGCGTTTCCATGGTGATTCTCACCCAGTCCAATCCGCAAGGCCCACACGTCACCATGGTCCTCACAGCCCTAGACCCCTGAAGTCTCTTTAACCAATGTTAGGCTTTGGGGGAGAGGCCAAGAGACATTTTTCTGTGTGGATCAAAGGGCAGTGTGAGAACAGGCAGGGCAGGAGAGGCATCTTCCAGGGAAGCCATTGTCTGACCCCAGAGTAGAGATGAGTCACTCCAAGGCTGTGTTCCTGGGGTCCCTTTAGTTCCAGGTTTTTCATTTGGGAATTATATCTTTAGGTGTCACATTTAAAAAGTGGAAGAACTCTCTCTCTCTCTCTCTCTTTCTTTCTCAGCCTTGTAATAAAAGTCTCAAAATTGATAAAAAATGACTATAAAATTTTTGTGACTGTAGAAAGGACTTTATGAAAACTAAGAAATATATTTTTATGTATGAACACAGTGATTTGTGTGTTTCACTTCTACCCAATCACATCCCCTTCCTCTCCCACTTCATACTGTCTCCTTTCCAGCCAGTCTCCCTCCTACTTGCGTCTCTTTGCTGGTGTCCCACTGGGTCCATCTGGACGCCTGTCCTGGCAGGTGCCCGAGCGCTTGCTGGGGCGAGGATGACTCAGTGGGTAGATCTCCGAGGAAAGCAGGCCCTTCTCCTCCTCTCCAGGAGTGCACTGTCTCCTCAGAGTTTCCCTCTTCCTTGGCGAGCTGCTGATAGGCCAGCTATTTTGGCAGTCTTGGGAAGTGGATGTTGCTGAGTGAGTTGGTGGCGCAGCAGCTCCTGCTGACTAGGGTACTTCCTGGGGTACTCCCTGGCAGCCCCCCTCCCCACTGGCTCTTACATTTTTGTAAAGGACGTTGTAGGAAATACTTAGTCAATAAATAAATCCTTTTTTTTTTCTTGAGATACTGGGATTGTACCTAGGGCCTCACATATGCTAACAACTATTCCAACCCCCCCCCAGCTCTTTTCGGCCCCTTTTGACTCTCAATCTTGAGACAGGCTGTGCCTGAGTTTCCCAGGGTGCTCTTGAATCCCGAGCTTAACAAAACTCTCCTCTGAGGATTGCATTTGGCCACAGAGAGTAATGGTCCAGGGCGAGGGTTAGGATCCATCTTCTAGAGAGTTTGGTGATTGCTAGGGTGGAATGTGAGGACCAGCCGCCCAGAGGGCTGCTCAGAGGCCGAGAGTGTGAAGTCTGGTGCACTGCCAGGCAGCTGCTCTGCTTCCCAGAAGTACAGAAGCCACAGGCCTTCCAGGAATGAAAGGCAGAGCCAGAAAGTTGTCCCAGTGAGGCCCTGACGCAGTGGATCAGCCTCTGGCTCTCAGAAGGCAGATTCTGTCCCCAGAGAGTAGGTGGGGGACCTGATTGCTTTCGTGTGTCTAAGGCAGGTGTTTCTGGGAGAATTGTGTTCTGTTTCCTTGTCTCTTTCTCTTCCATTCCCCCCCACCCGTGAAAAGAAAGGAATTATCTACTTACCGTTTAAACTTGCTAGCTCATTAAAGGTGTCTTTAAAACCTTGTAAGGTATTGCCCCAGAAATGCACCACACCATGGACTAGATGAAAGTTTTCATGAAGTTCTAGAACCACCTGTCCAATAGTAGGGAGAAAAAGGCCTGGGTGAGGGGGCAGGTGGATTTTATAGCCTCAGGGTTGGCAGGTGGGCTGATGGGCAGGGTCTGGGTGGAGTCCTTCCCTCTTGTAAGGTGATAACCCATCATCTGCTAGTCCAGGAAGAGTGGTGAGCCCCGCTTTGACCCCCCTACTGAGGACCAGGTGAGCACTGGCTTTTGCAAGCGCCAGCTGGCCGCTAGGAGGTAGTGACCCCAAGGCAGAAGCTCTGCTGAGGGTGGAGGACGGGGAATTCTGACACTGGTCACGGTCAGGGGTCGTGATCAGGTTTCACACAGGAAAATGACCCTGTTCCACAAAGCAAAGAGATGAGACGCAGACGTAGACAGCAGTCTAAGTAATAGGACCATGACGATGTTCGGAAGTCCAGGACCAGGTTCTTTAAGTGTTTGTTGAGAGTCTTTAGAAATAATTTTCCCATGTCATCGCCAATTTAAATAACACTTGTGTGTATTTTATGCATCTATAAGCACATTTAATGTAAATATGTATGCATACACATTATAAAGACACGAATAAATGATTTTTTGAGCTTTTAATGCACGTTTGATTATACTAATAGAGTAGTTTAAATCATAGTTTATATTAAAAATGGAAACAGTATGTTTGAAGCCCTAGGTTCAATCTCCAGCACTTCAACAAATGAATAAGTAAATAGAAAAATATTATGTCTGCTTGAAATTTTATTTTTCACTGGAATTATACCACAGTTCTCTAAACTGTTACTTAATACTTGGTGGCACAAAGAAATTTTAAAGCCAAACCATTTTCAGGTAGGCTCATGTGACCTGAGTGCTGTGACGCTCTCCTCCTGTCTCTGCAGTTGCCGTTCCCGACATCGACGAGATCGCAGCTCAGGCGGAGTCGATGTTTGCTGGCAGGTATTGTACCCTCCTGAAAGCATTACCCGGAATGCTGTTGGCAGCTTGCTGCCAGCCACCCTTTAACCCTCATGGTTGCTAGAGTAATTTCCATGGGAAGTGAAACTTCTCATTGAGAGAGCTTCTCTTTTCTTCTGGTCAGGTAAGGAAAGCAAAGCAGAGGAGAGAAATGATTCATATCCTGGGACTTTCCCTCAATTCTTTGCTTTTCTTTCCTTAAGCGAGTAGCACCCCACCAGCTGTCATCCCCCGGTGTCAGCATCATAGCATCTTGGAAAGCTTTGCTTTCCCAAGTCTGAGGTGTTTGAGGCAAGAAAGTAATTTCTTTAGATGTTATTGGTTATTCTGCCTTCTGTGAGTTGGAACCATCACTGGTTAAAGAAAATCAGCTGCTTCTGGAACCAGAACCTAATCGCTTTTGGGTCTGGGTCCTATATTGTTGTAAAGTTGTTTCTTTTTCAGAAATGAAACAATAGTAACCAAAATGAAAAATAAAATATTTCAGCAGAATTACCGAGATTCTAGCTTTCACTTTTGTTATACTTTGACAGGAGAAGCTGAGAAAAGTCTACAACCAAAATTTTTTCCTGACCACCACATTTTTTTTTTTTTAAAGAAGATCAAACAAGAATTGAGAATAGAACCATAAGATGAAGAGTTCAGGCCAGTTTGGGCTATGGCACCCTGTTCAGGGGAGGAGGGAAGGAAGAAAGGAAGGAAGGAAGGAAGGAAGGAAAGAAAGGAAGGAGGAAAGCAAAGAGGGAAGGAGACAGGGAGGGATTGATTAAGGGAACCCCTAAAAGATTTTTCATCCAGTGAACATTTGGTGTAGCTTTGGTCTTCTACTGAGATGTGAATTTTGAGGTGTTTTCCTGTTGAAGTGCTTCACTCTTCCTAGGTAGAACCTACAAACTGGTTAGTGATACGACAGACATCAGGCGTGGGCTGCACACTGACATTGGGCAAGTACAGTAGCATCCCACAGACGCGTAGGAACTGAAAGATGCCTACAGATGGGAGCACAGCCCTTGGTGTGTGCTGTGAAAATGACGGGAGAAACCCACCTACGTGGCCACCGCCGTACTGAACACAGCGCACTTCACGGGACACAGCACATGCACTTGATGACGATAATAAGCAAACCCTTCTGCTGCATGGATTCGCCGCACTTCTTACCAATACTTTAGCTGCTTAAAGCAGTTTACTGCAAAAAGCAGCTGTGCTGCACCAGCAGCAGCCGGAGCTTCTTGTCTCCTGCTAGTGTTTTTTCTTTTGGATTGGTCTGTTCATAAAGACCCTGGAGCAATAGACCATACTGTCCATCCGTCTGTCTGCCTGTCCATCCATCCATCCATCCCTCTCTCTCTCTCTCTATCTATGATCTGTTATTTATATCTTCCATCATCTATTATCTCTCATTTATCAATCTATCATTTTTCAATAATCTGTCTATATCTATCATTTATTCATCATTTACCTACTTAACATCATATATCTGTCATAATCTTTCTACTTATCTATCGTCTGTCAAACTGACATCTATCATATATCATCTATGCATTTATCATATATATAAAACACATGTATGTTTGTTTGCATCTGTCTACCATGTCATCCATCTATCTATCTATCTATCTATCTATCTATCTATCTATCTATCATCATCATCTATCATTTTTTATTTATCCCTTATCTGTAGATACTGGCTAATCATCGATCTTTCCTCTCTCTCTCTCTCCTTCCCTTCCCTTCCCTCCTTCTGCCCATTTCATTTCCACTTCTGCATAGCACAGCATGTAACAGTTCATGCAGGACTGTGTAATACTCTATAATGTTTTCACAGTGCTAAAATTACCAAGGATACACTTTTCAGACTACAACCTCATCATTACCAGCTCATGCCTGTAGCTAGAGCTTTTATTCCCTTAGGATCTTGCTTGGACATGGGCGTGCAAGGGTCACACAGTGATCTCTCAGGCTGTGGGAGAAGCAGCCATTGACTGATATGCTCAGTAAATGCTTTTGCAGAAGTGAGAGTATGTGGGAAGCAAAGGAACAAATGAGAGGAGGGAGAGAAAGCACAGTGAGCAGCGGAGCCTCAGCATGTGTATAAGAACGAGTCAGATGAAGCTCGTTGCTTTAATGCCCACTAGGTTACTGACAAGTGCTGGTGTTGGCCCTGCGTACCACGATCAGTTCCCCTGGCTGCCCTGGGATCCGGGGTCTCTGCGGTTACTTTCTTGTAGGTCTCAGAAGGAGCAGAGGTTCTTGCCCTCTCATCTCCTGGCAGGAAAAGCAAGTGTTGTTGCTCCAACGCCACGATGTGGTAGAGGGAGCACCTTGTGCTGTCCTGTACAGGTGACACGTAGCTTTGCTTTGATTCTGCAGGAAGGAGAAGACGCCAGTTCAGCTGGATGATGAGGGCGGCCGCACGTTCCTGCGGGTCCTCATCCACCTGATTATGCACGACTACGCCCCACTGCTGTCGGGGGCCCTGCAGCTGCTCTTCAAGCACTTCAGCCAGAGAGCGGAGGTGCTGCAGGCCTTCAAGCAGGTGAGGCTGGGTGGGTGCTGCTGCGGGGGGTGTGGGGGGGGGGCTGGCATGTGCATGGCTGCGTTCAGGCCCAGCCTGCATAGAACTGAATGGTCCTCCAGCCTGAATGTGTGTGTGTGTGGCAGAGTTGATGAGGAGCCTGCATTCCTGCCTTGTCCCTCCCGCCTTCCCCTCTTCCTCGTCTCTTCCTATTCCTCTTACCTCCCTTTCCCCTTCCTCTCCTCCTCCTCTCCCTTCTCTGTTCCTCTTTCTCTTCCTCTCATCCTCTCCTCTTCCTCCACTTCTCCTTCTTCTCTTATTTCTCCTCGTCCTCCTCTTCCTCTCCCTCCCTGTCTTCTTCCTCTCCTCTTTCCATCACAGGGCTCACTATGTGGCACAAGCTGTCCTTGAACCCTTGGTAATTCTCTAGTCTCAGCCACTTGAGTGCTGGAATTACAGGTGTGTGCCCCCATGTCTAGCTTGATACTTTCTGTTTTTATTTTCTTTTATGTATATGTTTCTGTGTGTGTTTCCATATGGGTGAGTGTATATGTGTGTGCGGCTGTCTGTGCACAAGTGCACTTGAGTGTGTACAGCCTGTGGAGGCTCAAGGTGGTACTGGGAACTACCGTCCATCTCTCTTCCACCTTATTGCTGTAAGCCTGGGTGTCTAATGAAACCCGGAGCAGCCATTAGGCTATCTTGGCCAGCCAATTTACTCTGTGGATACCCAAGCTCTACCTTCAGGGCTAGAATGACAGGCTGTCACAGCCTCCTGGCATATTTGTGGGATCTGGGGGTCTGAACTTAGGTCTTTTTTTTTTTCCTTGCAGGGCTTTTTAGCCACTGAGCTATATGTCCAGCTCCAATGCTTCTGTTTTTAAAGACAGATGTGGTCCTATCTTTTAAAACATAATGTATTTTTCAAAGGCTCTCCCATAAATGACTTTCAGTTAATATTTTTCTAATTTTTTATTATTATTTATTTAATTGTGCGTATGTGCATATGTATGTGTGTGCGCGTGCGTGTGTGTATGTCTGTGTTTGTGTAGAACCACCATGGACGCCTCCACCTCCTTATTGTTTACTCTGCCCCGGGATTCACAGGCTCCGCCCTACCAGGACCAGAAACGCAGGCCGTCCCCGCTTCCGCCTGGCATCTATACGTGGGATCTGGGATCTGGGATCTGAACTCAGGACCTTCCGCCTGCAAGGCAGAGGCTTAACCCCTGAGCCACCTCTCCAGCCCTCAGTTACTATTTTTAACAGAATGTTAGGTGGCAAAATTTACAAAGGTACTAGAGGATGATGCCACATTAGGAATATTGTGGCCATTTGATACTATTTTGGCTCCAAGATTTACTAGATGCATGTGGGCATGACAAGCAGTAGTTCTAAAATAAATACTTGGTGACTAAAAATGCACAAATCAAGAAGGAACTATTGAGAGTCCTGACTTCTTTGTGATCTTTGAGTAGTGTGCTACTCTTGCCATTAATAGCTGTGCTTATATGTAGCGCACTGATATTTACTTTATGCAGTGAGCTTTGTAGGTGTATTCACACACTTGAAACAATGAAGCAAAAGCCATGTAAGTACATATATTTCATATGTTCGTGTGTATACTATATACTATACACAGATACAAATTGAATGGTCCTTGGACTTTGGACAGTGTTGTTCATGTGAAATTTATATTGCACCCACTAATACTTTCTGTCAGTTACTTTAATGTTTCTGACTCTTAAAATTAATTCATAGAGTCTAAGGTTAATGTGAGCCAGGAATTTAGTTAGGTTGCCTTTTGGGTTAAGTTTCTCTGTAGCACTTTGAGAAGTTTTGCAGGACAGACATTTAAAAACACTTCAGCATGCCTTCTCATATGTTAATATACTGGTTGAAGTTCACAGATACTTCTAGGCAAGTTTCCATGCATATAAATATTCATGAATGTTTTTGACATGTTGAACTTCAACTATAGACTGTTTAAAGTGGGATTTGTGGAATCTGGGGAGATAATCAGATCAGAGGTTAAAGCTTTGCCTCAAAAGCAAAAGGACCTGAGTTTGCATCCCCAGATCCTCCTTAAAAACCCCAGGTGAAAATAGCAGCGACCCGCACCTCTGCTTGGGAAGGGAGCCTGGGAAACCCCAGAGCACAGCGGTGAGGCCGCGGAGCAATTCAGGATGATTCACAAGGCCACCTTTGGGCCTCATGGCACAGGCCCTCTTCTACACTCACCCCCCTCCGAGAAAAAAAAAAAAGAGAGGTGGGGTTTGTGGGTCTGCAGGACAATGCCCGTCAGGATGAAGGCCGCAATTCTCTCCTCAGGTGCAGTTACTGGTGTCGAACCAAGACGTGGACAACTACAAGCAAATTAAGGCGGATCTCGATCAGCTGCGGCTGACGGTGGAGAAGTCTGAGCTATGGGTGGAGAAGAGCAGTTTCGAGAATGGAGACCTGGGTGACAACCAGGTGAAGGGTGGCGAGGAGCCAAACGAGGTTGGTCTCTGACCGGGTGGTGCTCTGAAATCGAGCGGAGGGGGTCCACAGCCGACACAGAACACAGATGTGCCTTGGCTGAGCCGAGGACGTCTCCCGACATGCCCCGTGCTGGATTCCAGCCCATTGGCGCTGCCTCTGACTGCAGCTGTGTTCCTTTGCACCTCTCGTTTCCATGGTGAACCCTTGGGAATCAGGACGGCAGAGGGGAGAACACGGGGACCAGCCTTCATCTGTGGAGATGGAGGATTTTTCTTTTTATGTGGATGTGTGTGTGGATGCATGCATGTGTGCATGCATGTTCTGCATGTGGGCGGGTACATGTGCATGTAAGCACACACGCCCACGAGTGAGCATACATTTGGAGGCGCAAGGGTGGTATCAGGAATCATTCTCGACCACTTTTCCACCTTATTATTGTGAGCCTGGGTCTCCAAATCTACAACATCCGCTGGAAGGGAGTGTGGCTAATCAGTTTGCTCTGAGGCTTCCCGGGCTCCGCATTCCAGGGCTGGCATTACACTGGGCCACCACACCTACCTGTCATTTTCATGTGGGATGTGGGGATTCAGTCTCAAGTCCTTCTTTCTACATCCACATCACAGGACACACGTTTCATATAGGAATCTCTTTCCAATGTCACAACAAACTTTGGAGGGAGGTGTGACGTCCAAGGCTGAGGGAGCTTGAAGCTCGGAGAAACCAAAGGTTCCTTAGTGAGCTCTAGGCAGCGATATCCAGGCTGTGTGATGTGGCTGGACTTGTTGCTATAACAGTGACATTTCGGTACAAGTTGTGCTTTTGCCAATTATAGTGCCTCTGCCCTTTGAAAATGAGTATTTCACATGTATTCTAGGGCATGCAACATTACTTCTCTTTTCCAAAGTCTGTTCATTTAAAGTATATATAGATATATATATTTCAATATTATATATATATATCCCATAGCCTTGGTACATTGTGCTTTTGGAAAACATTCATGAAAGAGACACTGTCCATTCAGAATGCAGATGAGATGGTCCACGAGGGGCGTGACTCCATGGTCTGCTTTTCCTGCCCACTGATGGAAGGTAGAGCCTGCTGTGGTGTGTGCCCAGGACTCCTCTCAGAAGCTTCCCACACACTTTGATTCTTTTTTTAAAGATGTACTAATTTATTCATTCACTCACACATTGAGTGTATATGATGCATGTGTGAGAGCAGTGTGCTCCTGCCATGCTGTGTGTGCAGTGAGAGACAGCCTGCAGGGGTCAGCTCTCTCCTTCCACCATGTGGTTCTGGGGATCGAACTCAGTGCATCAGACTTTTCGACAAGCCCCTTTACTCTTTCGGCCATCTTGCTGGCTCATCTATGGTTCATTGTTTATTTTCCACAAAATGGACATTGTGACGACACCAAGCTCAAATTGCTCAGAGGACCACCCCTTTGTGGGGAGTGCCTGTCAGTGCTGCTGAGTGAGCAAGTGTAAATGGTCTAGTAATGCAAACGGTACGGCGATTGCATTCACCAGCAGACTCAAGCAGTGATACTCCCTTAACCTGACTGCTCCAGGGTGGTCATCATGCGCTGTGGACTTAATTCTAAGGCTGATTTTTCTCATGATTGTATCCTAGCAACAGCATTCTTATGCTTCTAGCTGTGTATCCCACACCTGGAAAGTGCATGGATTTCTGCGCTTGCTTCTGAGGGCCAAGGAGTTTTGTGCCAGGAGTTGCTCATATCTCCTTGGCTGAAATCTGGACCATGTCAAAAAACAGTGGGCTGTGGGTTAGTTTAGACAAAGATACCCCCACCCCCAGCTGGACGAGCAGTTGTGTGGACACTTCTCCTGCAGAGATTGCTCACAAGCGTCTGTGTACCACATAGGAATTCCAGCGCAGACCAGAGTGAAGATACGCCAGGATCTAATCTGAGAAACCAACGAGTTTATTGGGGTTACTTACAGGGTAGGGGCGGCTCAAGGGCACATGAATCACCAGGAATCCCACAGCAGCAAGGCTGATGTTTCCCCAGGGCTTCATAGAGGGATCCCCTCCAATCAGCCTTCCTCAGACCTCAGGTTTGAGGGCACATGCAAGGGCTCATGGGTGGGCTCATGCATTTGAGCCCCTCTACCCACACTGTCTCTAAAGAAACATCAACAGTCAACAGGTCCAATCATAATGGTCTCAAACAAAGATCCCCGTTTCTGGCTCTGTCGGTTCTTTTCTTCTCTCTGTTGTGCCCGTGTTGGTCTAGGCATTGCAGGGAGGGCTCACCCGCCATCTTTCCATGTCTGTTGCTCCGTAGCGTCCACAGATTTCTCTTCTTAGTGTTGTTCGCCAGCATCTTTCTCCATCTTGCTTAGGCCTGTCGGTGTTTTATGTGTCTTTGGCCTTGTGATAACTGTGAATTTATTTGCTATTGAATTCAATTGTACTATTTATTCCCTAGCCTTTTATGTTGACCAACTTTTCAAAATTCTGAAAAAAATTAATGGAATGGTTTTTTTTTCTAAGGATTTGCAGTCCATCAGTATTGACAGTTGATTTTTCAATATTGGGCATTTATGTTGTTCCGCCATGACGTCTCTTTGGCTTAGACTTACTGGAAGCCCTGTAGGCAAGTTGACCTTACAATTAAAACCGCAGTGAGCGGCTTGTTAGGTGCCAGGGTTTGTCTAGATTGTTGACGTCTTGTTGGCCAGAATAATTTCTCCACTCATTCATGCCTCTTCCTTCCTTCTTAACGTATCTGGCTTGACTTCACCAGTTAATTTTTAACTTCAGCTATTTATTCTTTTCATAACAGATGTTTGATTTTTTTCACTTTTATTTGGTCATTTTTTGATCATATTACTTTTGAATTTTTGGATTCCATATGTCTGTTAATTGCCTGTATGTAAAACTTGTGGTTCCCTAAGAGTCTCACCCCTGTGGTTCAGTCCATTATGTTTTGATCATCCATGATCATAAGCTCTTACAGTTTTGTGAACACATTTCATTTTCCAGGAAGCATTGGGTCTAGAGAATTCACATAAGTGCAGGTTCTCGTGCACCTCCTTTCTGCTCTCCTGTTCCTCTTCCTGTCATGCCCTGGGCTAGCATGGCAAGTATGGGTGCTGTTGACGTGTCTTAGGGACCAAAGCTCCAGCTTGGTCTGGGGCTTTTTACTGGGCCTTTCTGGGTCCCACCCGGTGAATTACGTCACATACACCACGTGGCCATCGAGACTCTTGCTGTCCTTGCAGTCCCCAACCACACATAGCATCACATAGCAGTCTCTTCACACTCCTTTGATTTAGCAACATGAATTCCAGCTTCTCCCACAATCTTACGCAGGTGGGTGGCTTTGTATGTCAGGGTAATAGACCGCTGTGTGAACACTCCACAGTTTACTTCTTGCTCACCCATGGCGGGACATCCTGCTCATTCCCAGTTTCGAGCCATTGTAAATAAAGTCACCATCCTTCTTTGCCTGCAGATTCTGAGTCTGGGTTCTAAAAGCTGAGATTGTTTTCTCCCTTGGGGGAGTTGTGATGGCTTCTGCCTGACACTAGGAGGCACTGTGGCCTAGAATACATCTTTCCCTTCTGCCCTTAGCTTCCTGAACACCTGCTCAGGGTTAGCTCCTAACTGTAAGCCATTGTGGGCACCTGCCTTTTGGGACACTTATTCTGTGGCCTTGTGGAGGGGGCATCTCTGATCTGGCTTTTGCTTACAATTTTTTCTTCCTAGAGAAAGAGGGCAGATCTCTGGGAGTCTTCATTTCTTTTCTGCAAACCTGCCAAATGTCCTCAACACTGGTCCATGTCTAGATCTAGTTGTTTCCCGATGGGAAGATATTTTGCAGTTGTGAGCAATTCCAAGCAGAGGTTCTCAAGATATGCGCTCACTTGGGCACTTAGTGGGGTTATTGGTAGTTAAGAACTTACAGCCTTTGGAACTTTCTATATGAAATGTTTCACTGTGCTGAATCTAGAGATTTCATTTGTTCCTGCAGGCACTTTGAAATACTATATTCTTTGGCCACATTTGAATACATGTTTTGTTTTGGGACTTTGGGGTGCTACTTTATTAGTGGAAATTCTGGTTCCAGATTTTGAGAGTAGGCTTGTCTTCGTGTATTGGAATTCAGGAGTACCCCCCTTCTACTATAGCTGGAGTCAAGGCCACAGCATGTACCCCTTTTCTCTGCAGTGGGCTGTGTCCCTCCATCTTCCTCTCTGTCCCTTCTGCCCCTCCCCCTCATACTGACATTTAGAATGTAGATTGCTCTGCCCTCAGTGAGCCCACAGCTTGTTATCGCTTAGACATTTTTGCATATTCTCCTGGTTTTTGATTTCCCTACTGCTAAGAGGTATCTGCCTTATTTTACCTGTCATCTTTGGCTATCAAAAGTGAAAGTTTGAGCTCTGGGCACATCTATAAAGAATTAATAGTTGACTTAGGCCCCAGGCCTGCAGGAGATTGTCTAATTGGTGGGGAAGGCCCAGCCCCTGGTGGTGGGACTAGGCCCTGGGCAAGTGGATGCGATGGAGGGAGCTGCTTAAAGAAGTCGGCACTGTGGATACGGTGTGGCCAGTTTCCTCGGGTCCTGCTCAGCTCTCCTGCTGAGCTGCACTGAGAACTGTCACCCAACAGTCATTAGCCAAAATAAAGTGCCTGCTGCATAAGCTGTGATGATTTTATCAGCAGCATGCAGAGAACTGTGACGTGGGGCACGGTGACAATGCATAGCTGTCATCCCGGCTGCCAAGGAGACGGAGCGACGGCTTTGCTTGAGGCCAGCAACTCAGGGACACTCTGGCAGCATAGTAGTACCTCATTTCTCAAAAAGAAGGAAAGGGAACTTTCCCATGTGGTAATGGGCTTCTGTTGCATTCTTTCTTTCATGTGTGTGCACGGGACATGTATGAGGTGTGTGCACACAAGCGCATGTGTCTGCGGAGGCCTAAGGGCAATATCAAGAATCACCCTCAGTTGCTCACTCCATCTTGATGTAAGCCTGGGTCTCTAATTAAACCCAGAACAGCCATAGAACTAGTCTGGCAGCCAGTTTGCCATGGGGAATTTTCAGGCTCCACCTTCCAGGGCTGGAATTATAGGTGGACTTTTACATCTGCCTGGCATTTTTATGTGGGATCTGGGGATCTGAACTAAGGTCCTTTTGCTTGCGAGGCAGAGGACTTTAACCCCTGAGCTATCTCTCCAACCCTCCTGTTACATCCTCATGAAGACAGTTACTAGTTGACATTGACCCTATCAGTTCAATCCCAGTGCTTCCTGAAGTCTAAGCACACAGGGATTCCCTCAGCACATACTTTTTGTTTCTTCATCAGTGATGTAAGTAGAAAAGGAAACTGAGGTGTTTTTTGGGTGTCAGCTTAAGCATCATCAAATTCTCTCAAAACTTGGTCTATTTGTCTCAGGACCAAGGAGGGTAGACACGGGTAAGACTGCTGGACAGGGGGTGAGGGGAATTGTATTCTCTCAGAAGGAGGGGGTGTGGATCTGAATGGAGGGCGACTGGAAGGAGGTTGTGAAGTTCTGTACTAGTGATGGGGTAAAAGCTGGTCACCTCATCAACCCGCTTTCAACAGCCTTCCAGCCTGTCAGGGAGTAGAAGCCGTAACCGTAACTGCATCCATGATGATTGAAATAAGCTTTGTCTGCAGGATAGACACATAGATCGAGTGGTTTTAGACCTTCTGTAACGTTGGAGATCTTAGTATGAAACGGGTACGTGGTGTTATTCTTTGTTTTTCACTTCAAGGGTGTGGTGTACATGAGCACATGTATAGCATGTGAGTGAGTGTACATGCATATGTCTCGTGTGTGCGTGTGTGTGCATGTATGTCTTGTATATGGGTAGGTGGGTGCATGTGTGTATGTCTTGTGTGTGTGTGAGCGCATGTGTGTATGTCTTCCATGTGAGTGGGTACAGATGTGTATGCATACAGGTGGATATCTGAGATCAATGTTGGGAATCATCTGTCAATTACTTTTCTATCTTACTCTTTTGAGACTGGGTCTCTGATTAGACCCAAGACTTGCTGATAGACTGGTGAGGCGAGCCACCTTGCTCTGGGGAGTTTTGGGCTTTGCCTCCACAGGTGGAATTCCAGGAGGGCCTCTACACCTGCCTAATACTTTAAGTAGGATCTGGGAATCTGAACTCGAGTCCTTTTACTTGGGCAGCAAGTGCTTTGACCACTGCACCAGCCCTCCAGCCCTGGTGTTGCTCTTCATGGAGAGGGAGGAAAAGTACCCCATTGTGCCACAGGAGTTTCTGTCCTCTCTGAAGGGGGAACAGTTTATTCTGAGAAGTGGCAAGCTAACTGTCATCCAGTGGATCAGCCAAGTCTGAGACTGGCCACTGGATCTCATCTGCATGTTGCTAGGGAAAGTGGGAGGAGGGAGGAAAGGCATTTGGTACCTGAAGCGCGGGGCAAGCCTGGGTGCTAATGCAGCTGCTGGCTGGGTTAGGAGTGGGCTTGGCTGCAGCTGGTGTGCAGAATGTTCTGACTGGGCACAGGGTACAGGCACCTCCTGAAACTGTGGTGGGGGGGTAAGGGAAGGCCTGCACCAGGCTATTTGAATCCCACAGCTGTTGCTGCCTCTCGGCTCTGCATGGTAGGATTTGGAAAGTGCTATTTTTAAAAGCTTGATGTCTCCTGCTTAAGAACAAGTGCCAGTTGAGTTTGTCACATAGACCATGCAATACTGTCTTCTCACATTATTCTTGCTATACATGTAAGCATTTGCTCTCCACATGTGTGTATGTATACACATATACATATGCACATACATCCATCCTTGCATAGACACATGCACGCACACACACACACACACACACACGCACACACACACATGCATATACACACTTTTTTGAAAAAAAGGAAATTAGGGAGGCAGCTCTCTCGAAGCCGGTTCACTGTGCTTTTGCAACACCTTTGCCCCGTTCGGGTTCTAGGCTCCTTCTGTCTTGTTTCCAAATCGCTGGTTTATGTTATAGCACAGAGTACACAACTAGAGATGCAGTTGCCTCTGTGTGTGTGTGTGTGTGTGTGTGTGTGTGTGAGACTGTGTATCAGAGGTCACTGTGTGCATGTGGAGGCCCAAGGATGACTTCAGGAATCATCCTGAACTACTTTCTCTTCTTGTGGCTTTGCTCTGAGGTTTCCTAGCTTCTGCCTTCCAGAACTTGTAGTTGTGGCCACTGCCATTTCCACCTGGGATCTGAACTAAGGTCCTTCCGCTTATGAGGAGGAGTCTTAACCCCTGAACCATCTCCTCACCCCTATGGTTGCCTTTCTAAAGCCACTTGCTTAAGCTTGTTCCTTGGTCCCACTGGAAGTGAGTTCAGATTGTGCCGATGATGAACAGTTTCAAGAAGGCATAGGTGCCATGTCCAGGTGTCATTGCGACATGCACAAGAGTGGGCCACCCTCGACGTTAACACATTTGATTTTCTGAGTTCACTGAGCTCTGGGACCTTCCCAGCAAAATGTCTACACTTCACGAAGAACCCTATACTTCATGCCGCATCCTACACTTCATGGCATCCTACCCTTCATACCACATCCTACACTTCACGAAGAACCCTACACTTCATGCCGCATCCTACACTTCATGCCGCATCCTACACTTCATGCCGCATCCTACCCTTCATGGCATCCTACCCTTCATGCCACATCCTACACTTCATGCCGCATCCTACACTTCATGCCGCATCCTACACTTCATGCCGCATCCTACACTTCATGCCACATCCTACACTTCACAAAGAACCCTACCCTTCATGCCGCATCCTACACTTCATGGCATCCTACCCTTCATGCCACATCCTACACTTCACGAAGAACCCTACACTTCATGCCGCATCCTACACTTCATGCCGCATCCTACACTTCATGCTACATCCTACACTTCATGCTACATCCTACACTTCACGAAGAACCCTACACTTCATGCCGCATCCTACACTTCATGCCGCATCCTACACTTCATGCCGCATCATACACTTCATGCTACATCCTACCCTTCATGCCACATCCTACACTTCATGCCGCATCCTACACTTCATGCCGCATCCTACACTTCATGCCGCATCCTACACTTCATGGCATCCTACCCTTCATGCCACATCCTACACTTCATGAAGAACCCTACACTTCATGCCAATCCTACACTTCATGCCGCATCCTACACTTCATGCTGCATGCCTACATTTCATGCTTTTCTGATATTTTATCATTAGAATGAATCTGGGGCTTTGTGAGCCACTGGCCTAGGGATAAAGTTGTGAGAATCTGCTGATATATTGAATTTCTGCCCCTTTTTTGGGGGAAAAAACTCTCAAAATACCTTTATTTAAAGCATTTTCAGAGCAAGGAGACAAAACTTAGTGGTCCTTACCTAGTCTGCATATTATTCCCAAGTTCCCCTGATGTTTGCTGTGGAATCTTCCAGATGTTCTGTGGGCTGGTGTTTTTCTCGGCTTAGTTACAGTGTTATTTTTTGAAATTAAAAAAGGATCATTTATAGAATCCCCCAGGACCTGTTCCTTTTATTGACTGCTGGCAATTTAAAATTAAAATCATCATCCTTCATAATTTCTTATTTAAGAGAAATTTTCTGTATCTTCCTCTGGGTCAAATCAAAGAGCATGAATTTTGTAATGTGATACATTTTTGTCCAATATTACTTTGCTTCTTTCCTCTTTTTTCCCACGTGATGTTGGGATTTGAACCCAGGGTTTCGTGCATGCTAGACGAGTGTTCTGCTACTGACTGACAGCCCAGGCTGAGGTTACTTTTCTTAAAAAACTGAATGTTCTCTATGAAACTGTTGGAATTGGTAGATTTTTTTAAAGATGGCGATTCAACAGGAACTAGTTAAAATATACCCATAACTTATTTGCTTTTTATTGTCCATGTTAGACAGTGATTATAATAGAACATCTCTCTATTAGGAATTCTCTATAAATCCTTGTAGTGATTCGAGATACTACTTTTTTGTGTGTTGGGGGTGGGGGGAGTGGATGAATGTGTACGTGCACTTTGATTTGTGTAGAGGAGGTACTACATGTGCCTATGGAGGTTCAAGAGCGACTTTTAGGAAGCGCCCTTCATTGTTCTATCTTCTTATTGCTTTGCTCTGGGAAATGCAAACTAATACCATTTCTGCCTGGCATTTTTATGTGGGATCTGGGGATTTGAACTCAGGTCCTTTGACTTTGGAGGCAGAGACTTCAACACTGAGCCTTCTCTCTAGCCCCAGAAAAACTACTCTTAAGTTTTTCCATTTTTCTTGCTTCTTTTTCTGCACTTACTTGTGGTCCCTCCTTGTAACTCTTAAGAATGTCTTGGTGACCTGGAGGACCACGTGGGGCTAAGTCATCCTTCCCTCTTTCTTGTGACACACTGCTGCATTCCTTATTTCCCTAGGTATATCACTGATAAGAGAATTACAAATCAGGTATCCTTGATTCTACTGTCCTTCTCACACAATATGAAACCATGGTATGTCTCAAACACACACACACACACACACATTCACACTCATACGCAGTATATATAAGAGCTTTTGATTTTAATTTTTCTTCATGACCAGTGATGTCACTTATCTTGTGACTGGGTTTTTAGTAGGGAGCTGTAATTTACATGTCTCCTTCAAGCTGAGGAACTAAAGTGAACATTTAGGTTGAATAGCAGTTTATTAGAAAATAACTGCAAGCCCTGATTGTGAATGCATCGAAGTCATATAAATGTGCCCGCTACCTACCTGTGTGTTATTTTAGGAATCTAACATTCTGAGTCCAGTGCAAGATGGAGCCAAGACCCCTCAGATCGACAGCAACAGAGGCAACAACTACCGGATCGTGAAGGAGGTAAGCAGTGGGCGGGCAGGTTTCTCTCCAGCCTGCGCTGGGGACAGGGACTTTGTCTCTGCGCTCCTCCATGTTAAACATTTTCCCTCCTTTTTTCAAAGATCTTGATCAGACTGAGCAAGCTCTGCGTGCAGAACAAAAAGTGCCGGAATCAGCACCAGCGGCTGCTGAAGAACATGGGTGCCCATTCGGTGGTCCTGGACCTCCTGCAGATTCCGTATGAAAAGGTCGGTCCCCACACTCCTTCCTTTAGATTACGACCATTTTAAATGATAATGAGGCCATAAAGAATGTTTTCTGGTGCTGGAGAACTGGCTCAGGAGTTAAAACAGAGGGACCTGAGTTCAGATCTAGATCCTAGGTAAAAAAGTTGCATGTAAACAGCGGTGGCAGCACGCACTTTGGGCTTTGGTAAACAGAGCCCGGAAACTCCAGAGTAAAGCAAAAAGGAGAAGCAACCCAAGATGATTCCCAGCATCTCCCTTGGGCCTACACACACAATCACGCCTGCTGTCCTCTGGTCATTAGCGGGTGCGCCAGGAGAGCAAGGCATGCATTTACATGACCACCCCTCACGTGGCCCTTCTCTGTCATTGATCCCCGACCCCACATCTTCTTGTTCCTGTCACTTCCAGTTAGACGCAAGGACCCCTTTAGAATCTGCATGCGGGTACTGGTCATCAAGGCTGCATACCTTTCCTCTGGATGCTCATGTATGGACACAGTTGCAGATCGCCACGATTCTGCTTTGTGGTAAACTTTGGTGTTACATGGCGACAGGGCGAAAGGAGCCGAAGTTTTCCCTGGGCTTCCCAGCAAGTGGTGTGGGCCTGGGATTTGTCACATTTCTGACGGGTCCACTTCCATCAGTTACCTGTGGAGTCGGCCACTCATCTCCACCTGCAAGTCCTTGCTCTCCCTCTTTGAGTACGTGTTCTATGGGCAGGTGCTGTGAATTGCCATCTGTTCTTCCAGCTTTAAATTCACTTTTTGTTCTCTTCAGCTTGGGCATGCCGGTGCTTGTTTTATGCAATACATTATGATTGGTGAATTTCGATCTCATGTTTACCGGTATTTGGCCAGTGCAGCCCCTGCCAGGCCGCAGTCTCCGCTTTCTCAGTCCCCGCCTTCTCAGTCCCCGTCTCTCTTTGAACTCTGATGGTCTAGGGCAGTCACGTGTTGCAGATTCTTCTTTCCTTGTTGCTCCGACCCTGGAACCAGCCAGTTCTTCAAGAAGCAAATTTGTTGGAGGGTGGTGTTTAGAAGTCAAGCTTCGAGTCCTGAGGGTGCTTATTGCTGGTGGGATGTTGCCTTCCAGACCCTTGATGTAGAAGGGAAAGCGAGAAGCAAGAGGTAGAATATTCTTCAGAGGGATCAAGAGAAGGGACAGCGAGAAGAGCCAAGGAAGGAATTCACATACAGAAGCCAATCCAGCTTGGGGACTAGAGGAAGAAGTCGGAGAAGGCTCTAGAGGGACGGGACAGAATGGACCAGGGAGGGGGAGGCAGAGATGTGGGACCAACGGGAAGTACAAGGATGGCTGCAGAAAGTACAGTGAGAGGAGGGAGAAAGGGAACCCCAAGGAAGAGGCAGGTGTGAGACACGCTGGCAGAGCTGAACGAGAGGGCGCCGTGGAGAAGAGGGGAGAGGGAGCCATGGCCGGGCCGCCCCTTCAGATGGCTTTTGTTCACTGACACGTTGCTCCCGCCAGAACGATGAGAAGATGAACGAGGTGATGCACCTGGCCCACAGCTTCCTGCAGAACTTCTGCCGCGGAAACCCCCAGAACCAGGTTCTCCTTCACAAGCACCTGCACCTGTTTTTGACTCCCGGAGTGAGTATCTGTCTCAGTGCCTTCTGACACAGTGGGCAGGTGCGCGTGCGCGTGCGTATTTGCACACCTGTGCATGCCCATCAAGCTTGCTTTAGCAGCACAGGTGGGTTGACTTTTATTAACCCTGCCTCTTTTATTTCCTGGCAGAGATTCTCTTTGTGAAGTTAATTCTTCTTCTGTTTCCATTAAGGAGACTTAAGATAATTTTAAGAACTACACAAATCTATTTCTAATCTTATTTTTATTTATATAGCTTAATGATAGAATGTAGATGCAATCGAACCAAGAACTACCTTAGCAATATTACAATAGAGATAAACACGCAGGGGCTGGGCGTGCTCAGCAATAGGGCGCTTGCCTGGCCGCTTTAGGGCCCTAGGTTTGAAACCCAGCACAGAAACAGAGCAACAGCAGATACACAAACCCCCAGGACATAAAGACAAAAATTTATGTAAAGAGTTAATTATAGTCTGTAGAGAATGTGTAGTCAGACCTTGGGTCAGTGAGGGGGCTCAGCAGGCAAAGCTGCTCGCTGCCAAGCTTGACAATCTGAGTTTGATCCCCAGAACCCACATGTTGGAAGGTAGACACTCTCTCCCCAACCAGTGTCCTCTGACCGCCACAGGCACACTGTGGCATGCACTACCCCCATCATAATTCAATGTATGTAATGAAAACATATTAAAAAGGGAAAGCAGATCTTAAGAAAGAGCTAGCTTTGAACAAGAGACGGTTAATCTCAAGAGCCCAGAGCCCACACACTGAACTTCATGGCAGGAAGTTTCTGTCTCCATCTGGGCTCCTCTGTCAGGCTTGTGTTCATGGCTGACGGTCTCGCTGCCTTTAGGGCAGTCGACGTGCACCGACAGTCTGTCGTGGCTTCCTGTGGCCATGTGGAGGGCAGCTGCTGCCCTGCAGAAAGGACTAAGCATTGTCACTCACGAGGGCCCCCTCTGTTCAGCTCCTCGAGGCCGAGACCATGAGGCACATCTTCATGAACAACTACCGCCTGTGCAACGAGATCAGCGAGCGGGTGGTGCAGCACTTCGTGCACTGCGTGGAGACGCACGGCCGCCACGTGGAGTACCTGAGGTTCCTTCAGACCATCGTGAAAGCAGACGGCAAATACGTGAAGAAATGCCAGGACATGGTGATGACCGAGGTGCATCTTTTGAGGATGGGCACGTCAAGCACAAACGTGTTTTCCGGCAATTCAGACCAGGGGGTGGTGGGGGGAATAGAGCCAATGGGATTGGAAGCTCTTTAAATGGATGAAGGCTACTCAAGCACAGTGTAACCTAACATGTGACAGGTTGGGTGGTGCACGTTGTGAGAGATGTTTTTCCTTTTGATCCAAGATGAACGTGGGTCTGTCACATGATGGGCGCCATCTCCTGAGATCACAAGGTTATTAGAGTGACAGTTTTACACATTTGAGCTTTCGGCAACACAAGGGAGAGCTGGAGCTCCTCGGGTGCCCGTCTCTGTGAGCCATGAGGATGTTCTCGGTGCTCGTGGACCTGGAAGAATGCCAAAGAATTCAGACGTGTTGGTCGGTGCTTTTTTAGAGCGTGGGAAGCTGGCCATTTAAAGTACAATGAAGGACCTAATGAATGGCGTGAAATACCTGACTTTCGTTTGATATCCAAAGAGGCTGATGTCATGGGGAAGTTGCTCCCTAGGAACCAGGGTGCTAACTGGAAAGCTGGAACCCCAAGGCTGATGCATCAAGGCAAACCCCTCCCTACATGGCTGCCAAGCAGTTGCATGGTAGCTTATGTTAAATTGGAGAAATTTCCAGAGTCATTGCCCTCAATTTGGAAATAGGAGATATTTTCATATTGAATCATTGTGCCACCAGAAATCTTAAAAATTAATTCAGCTTAGGGCTTTGAATTATTAACTATGAACTATTGTCATTAAACAGTGAAAAAATTCTAACAAATATTCACCCCTTGAAAAAAACTGCATTGGGTCTGGATTATAGTTGGGGTTAAAAAATTGATACTAATAATAGATAAACTTAATTGTATTTGAGCAATAGGATTTGCCACCTGCTGGAATTCTTCCATAAGCCAAGCAAAATACAGAGAAGCCAAGTCCTGAAAGTACTTTTTAAAAAAATATTTGTAGTTATTTATTGACTTAGTGCATACATGTGTGTATGTGTGCACAAGCGTGTATGTGAACATGTGGAGGTCAAAGGACAGCTCTCCTTTCTGTTCTTTATGGATACCTTCCCATTAAACATGGAATTTTCCAGATTTTTTTTAATTTATTCTGTTGTGCATGTGTGCGTGTGTGTATGTATGTATTCAGTTGTGCATATGTGCACATGTATGTATGTGTGTGTGTGTAGAACCACAGGCGAATTCAGGAAGCACCATGGATGCCTCTACCTCCTCCTTGTTTACTCTGCCCCAGGATTCACAGGCTCCGCCCTACCAGGACCAGAAATGCAGGCCGCCCCCGCTTCTGCCTGGTGTCTATACGTGGGGTCTAGGATCCAAACTCAGGACCTTCCGCCTTCAAGGCAGAGGCTTTAACCCCTGAGCTACCTCTCTAGCCCCAGAATTTTCCAGATTTTTATAGTGGCATAGGTGGCTTAGCATACTAGCTTACTTAGTCACTGGGAGGTAGAAAAATCAGTGCTACCTTGCCCACTTGTATTCTAGTTTAGTAAAGAGCAGATTTAGGAAGTTTCTTGTGCTTTGGTTGTGATGCCCTTTACTTAAAGCAGAAGGAAATATTCTTTCCCAGATTTGATCTCAGTTGCATGAGACATAGTTCCTTATTTATACAAAAAAGCATCTTTTATTTTTTCCATTTATTAATCAATTTCTGCATTTATATATGTACATATGCGTGCATGTATTTATGTATGTATGCAAGCACAGTATACACATGCACATACATGTGTATACATGTATTCATGTGTATTTGTATATGTGCATGCACAGGTGTAGGCATACATGCATGTGAATGTGCACGTACGTGTGTAGGTATCCATGCATGTACATATGCACACGTTTGTACATGTGCATGTGTTTAGGCACATATTCATGTTTGCATGTACATATGCACGTACACAATATTTATGTATGTGCATGTGTATTTATGTATCCATGCAGGTACATATGTATGTATACGTGCATCTGTGTACATATGATATGTATGTATTTGAGACAGGCCTCATTGTGTAGTCCAGGCTAGCCTCAGGCTCCTGATCCTCCTGCCTCAGGTGTGCACCTGCCACGAAGCCCTGCTCAACATTCTCTCCCCCTTGCCCGGCTGCTGTCTTGCCTTCCTCCCCAGAAGCATTGGTAGATCTTCATAGCTTCTCAGGCCGCACATGATTTTAATCTTTCCCCCACCCTTCCTCATTGAAGTTCTGTGTTTGCATATATTTTTTTTATTCTAAAGAGGTCAGGTCTTTAGAACTAATTGTACAAATGTTTGGGATGGTGTGTAGATCTCTTCTTTTCCTTTCAGTTGATCAATGGGGGTGAAGACGTGCTGATATTCTACAACGACAGAGCGTCATTCCCCATCCTCCTCAATATGATGTGTTCGGAGAGAGCCCGTGGGGATGAGAGTGGCCCCTTGGCCTACCACATCACCCTGGTGGAACTGCTGGCCGCGTGCACGGAAGGCAAGAACGTGTACACAGAAATCAAGTGCAATTCCCTTCTGCCTCTGGATGACATAGTGCGGGTGGTGACCCATGACGACTGTATCCCTGAGGTGAGCCGCAGCCTCAGCCGCTCTCCTTCATCTTTGGAGCTCATCTGGGGTCAGAAATCTTCCACATTAATATTTTATGATGAGATCATATATTTGGTAGAGGAATTAAGTGCATTTAGTTTCAGTATGGGCAGGAGCATGAAAAGCATCTACTTTTTATTACTTCCATGAGAAGTTATGAAGGAAGACGGTGTTCTCTAATGAAAGCTGCTCCCAGAGTGCCTTACATTCTGGACAAGGTAAATAGGCTTACATGGAAAGCTTTACTGAGAGTTTCTAATATATTCTAATATATTAAGTGATTCATAATTAAATCATAGTCTCTGATGGGGGAAGCTAGGATGGTGCTGAAGTATCATGTATTAAATGCCACGTGTTTATCTGGCCTTCTTGAAAACACCTTTCCTTCAGTGACACGTCCTTTTTCTGTCCATTCTAGTCTGGATTTGATGACTGACAACTTCACCAGAAGCTGGCTGTCAATAGGGTGCTATTAATGGGACTTCTAGGAAACATGGCGTGTAACAACTCTTTTTTTCTAGACTATTATGATACATGGCAGCCAAGTTCATGAACACATGATGCACTAAAACTGACATAAAACCAAGAAAGTATCAGGAAGTTCAGTTCCCTGCTGCAAAATAGTCTGGTGTATTCGGCACTTGGCCAGAACATGCTTTGCGGCTTCTGGCATCCTGGTGCGAGATACTCATGCCTAGGTAGGGCGGAGCTAAGGTGGTAGAGCATCTGGGGACCCCATGGCTCTGTCCAGACACGAGGTCCTGGTCTCAGCTGCGCCGTCCTGCATGCAGACCCCTCCCATGCACTGCTGTTCCCTTGCCCACCCTGCACCTCTTCACCCAAGCTTTGCTGCCTCAGAGGGAAACCGGCCATGTAAATATTGATAGTTACAACCTCTCTCACCTTCTGCCATCATCGTAAGACCTGGGGGGCAATATCTCAGTCTGGCTTCTGCTCATCATTCCCCCCTCAGTGGGGGACAGGAATGTGATTCCATCCAGCCAGGGCGAGCGAGGGTGAGTCGGGACACTACGTTTACTGTTTGTTAAGGTCCGACTGATTCCAAGTTAACTTTTCCAGCATGCAGTTCCCACAATTTCGAAGGTAAATAGTTGCAGAATTGATCGATGAGATTATTGGAGAGTTAACGCAAGGAAGAGTAGTGTCTGGTAAACACTGAGTTAGCACCGCGAGCTGCCAAGACTGTGAGGCTATCTGAATGGCTGCTACCCTGCGCCGTGGCCAACCTGGGCCCAGGCACCTGCCACAGAGGATGCCTGGTGGGCAGAGAGAAGCCCCGGCAGCAGAAAGATCTGTCCTCTGTGCCTTAGTTCCAGCACCTGTTCGATGATGTATGTGGTTTGTCTATGCACGCGTGTCTGTCTGGGACACATTCCCCCCATCTTCCTCGTGTCTCGAAAATGATAGGCTTGCTTTGAGTAAAGTGCTCTTCTCACAGTCACTGGGCCATGTGTTCACCCCGAGTCAGGGTAAAATACTTTCACCCCAGAATGGAACAGAGAATACTTCCTGCGTAGGCCCCAAATAAGCTGTAATGTGCAATAGTAACTACCATAGATTTTATCTGATGTTTCAAAATGGATATTTTGAAAGTGGTCAATAAAAGTAAAACTTTTCTTTTTTGCTTTGGAAATTCACACAGGTCAAGATTGCATACGTGAACTTTGTTAATCACTGTTACGTTGACACCGAAGTGGAGATGAAGGAAATCTACACCAGTAACCACATTTGGAAACTATTTGAGAACTTCCTGGTGGACATGGCGAGGGTGAGTTATGTTCCTGCTGTTCTTTGCTCTTCAGGCTGGAGGTTATCAGCAGGTGTGTTGATTTGACAGTGAGCATCCAGGTAAAGCTGTTCCCTTGAGCTGATTCCCTTTCCGTCCAGTCTGTCTTGTTCATGTTGTGAGAGTAGAGAATTTCTAGGAACAGCCTAATGGGGCGGGTATAGCAATGGATGAAGCACCTCCATCTTTATAAACCACTATGCTAGTCTGTTAGGAAAGGGAATGTTGCATTCAACCTTTTGCCTGGAACATATTTCAGACCTCGGGGTGGGGGAGGCCTTGGTGGTCTAGGAACTTGACTACCCAGCACTTAGCACTGGCTTGCTCTGATCATCCCACCATTCGTGTGTTTTCACCAATGTCAGCAGAAGGCTCTGCCTCACTTTGGGTTGGCTGGTGGTCGTGTTGTGTGGGTGGGGGGATGTGGTACTGGATGGCCTTTTCCAGGCCCTGCTAGAACAGGTGTTTGCTCTGTGAAGATTGGATAATGAATGAGGACAGATGGAGTGATCTTTTAAAGAGGTAACACTTAATCTTCTTATTTAAAAACATATTGATGTAGCTTTTGTTGTGCATGTGTTCATATGTGCATGTGTGTGCATGCCTGTACATGTGTGCACATGGGTCATTACACATGTGTGGCGCTCAGAACACAAAGTGTGGGCGTTGGTTGTCCTGGCAATGGGACTCTGGCCATCAGGCTTCGCAGCAAGTGCTTCACTCGCTGAATTGCCGCACGGCTTGACGCTTACTTACTTTTCTGCAGGGCGTTGCCTTTTCTTTTTCATGGTGAACTGTAATGTCCAGGAGCTTGTTATTTTTATTTTATAATTTGTTTTTTTTTAACTTTATTTACTCACTCTGTGTGTGTGTGTGTGTGTGTGTGTGTGTGTGTTAGAGGGCACTGTGTGACCTGTGGAGGACCAAGGATGACTTCAGGAATCATCCTGGATTGCTTCTACCTCCTTTTTCTTTCACTCTGGGATTTCCCAGGCTCCGCCCACCAGAACTGAAAGTGTAGGCCATCTTCATTTCTACCTGGTGTTTTTACATGGGACCTGGGACCCTAACTCAGAACCTTCTGCTTATGAGGCTGTTGCTGTATCCTCTGCCAGGCCAGCCATGGGGAGGAGAGGGTCTTGAGGCGAATGGGCGAGCCAGCGACGGGGTCGGGGTCACCGCCAGACCCCAGGAATCAGGTGAGAAGCAGCAGTGGACGAGATGCCGCTGATTCAATATAACGGAGCCTGGGCTCTGAGTTCTGAGGGGACCAATTTCTCACGTGAACTCGCGGGAGGAAAGCCTTGTTTTAGAGGGGCTCTTTGATGATGGGGAAATCAAGCGAGCGATTGGGGCTCCTTGATTATTGGCAAATCAAGCAAACGATTGTTTTCCTAACCTAAAGTGGGGCTCCTTGATCATCAGCAAATCAAGCAAGTGACCGTGTTCCTAAGGACAAACAGGGAAAAGGGAAGAGGAGGGGCCACCTGCTCACCTTCAGGCGCCGTAAGCACAGGAACACAAAACCAGAGGGCCACTCACCGAACTTTACCGGAGTGGATGTCTCGTCTACACCGAAGGTGGCCCCACGTTGGAGTGCCAATCGCTCACTTGATTTCCCCATCATCAAAGAGCCCCTCTAAAACAAGGCTTTCCTCCCGCGAGTTCACGTGAGAAATTGGTCCCCTCAGAACTCAGAGCCCAGGCTCCGTCATATTGAATCAGCGGCATCTCGTCCACTGCTGCTTCTCACCTGATTCCCGGGGTCTGGTGGTGACCCCGACCCCGTCGCTGGCTCGCCCATTCGCCTCGAGGCCCCCCCCACGGCTGGCCCGTCAGGGGATACAGCAACATGAGGCAAAGTCTTAACTCCTCAGCCATCTCTCCAGCCCAATTTGGGTTTTTTGAGACAGGTTTCACTTGTAGCCCAGGTTGGCATGGAACTCACAGCAATCCTTCTCTCCTGGTCTCCCAACTGTTGGATGAATGGTGCGAGGCACCACATCCAGCTCTGTCGTGCTAGTTTTTGAACAATTTTCTCTATTTTTCATTGAATCAGTAGAATATGAAATTCAAATGAGGGTTTTGTTAGAAAAGGAAGTATATGGAAAACTCCTTAGACCTTACATGAATGACAGTGGCCTGTGCAGCCTTTCAGCCTTCCACATCTCTGTGTTCTGGCAGCTTATGGAGGCCCATCTAGATGTGTTTGGAGGCAAAGGATTAGGGAGACCCAGACCCACAACAGTAAGGTGGAAGGATGGTTTCTGATATAGGCATACACATTTAAGTGCATTCACGTGATACCCCCCCACACACGTACACCGCCCCACATGTAAACACATGCACGTGAGTACCCACATAAGCACCCCATGCACATGTACATGAAGAAAAAAATGCCATTTATGTTTCTCCCCACTATCTTGCAAAATACCTCCTATCTGCCGGCAGCTCGCTTCTCCCCAAGTCCTTGAAGCAGCAGATGACTTTTGTCGCATGACATGAACTTTAAAATCACACGTGCAGGAGACACTAAATAGCTGGAGGACTGATCTGCAGTTGTACATGCTACTGACCAAAGATACATTTGAGGAAGATCAAGGTCACATTCTCGGAGGCACAGGTTTAGAAAGCTAAAAACACAGTGTCATGTTTTTTTTTTAAAACCAAAGAAAGCCAGCAATGACTGTTCGTGATTGTAGCTCTTTGTATACATACTCTATTGATCTGTTCAGTGGGCAAAGGCCGTCGATTTGGTTTTTAATTTTTTAAAATTTTTTATTATTATTTATTATTTATTCAATTGTGTGTATATGTGTGTGTGCATGTGTATGTGTGTGTGTGTGTGTGTGTGTGTGTAGAACCACGCACAAATTTGGGAACCACCATGGACCACCTCCACCTCCTCGTTTACTCTGCCCTGGGATTCACAGGCTCCGCCCTATCAGGGCCAGAAGCGCAGGCCGCCCCCTGCTTCCGTCTGGTGTCTATACGTGGGATCTGGGATCCGAACTCAGGACCTTCTGCCTGCAAGGCAGAGGCTTAACCCCTGAGCCACCTCTCCAGCCCCGTAGATTTGATTTTTAAAGCTCTACACATAGGACAGTTTATTTCATACAATTTGATTAAGCAGGTGATGCATGTTACTTACAGTATAGAGGCTCCAGGAGGCTCCAGGATCCAAGTGTCCACCATTCAGCTTGGTTGTGCTGCCCAAGTATTTTCCCTTCCTGAGGTCCGCGTCCTGCATCTCTGTGTCCTGCATCTAGGCAGCCCTCTGATCCCCGCACCAGGGTTGACAGGATGTCACCTGCTGTGTTTCAGGGAGAAAAAGGAAGCCCAGTAAAGGTTTCTACATCTGCGTTTTCTCTTTTTCTCTCTGGAAGACATGAAGGAGATACTGTAGATGTTCACATTCCAGTGAACCAAACGAAGCATCGTAAGTGAGATGCGGGACGACCTTCCGGGGCGTCTTCCATTCAGGCCTCTGGGTCTGGTACCGAGTCTCTGACTCAGCGCCTGAGAAGTGGAGCATTTCAGGAAGGTCACAGCTGAGACCGAAGCATCTGGATCTGTGTCCACACTGAAGCCACAGTAGTAGAACATGTGCTGAGGCAGGGGGCCCAGAGCAGGGGGGCCCAGAGCAGGGGGGGCCCAGAGCAGGGGGGGCCCAGAGCAGGGGGGCTCAGAGCAGGGGGGCTCAGAGCAGGGGGGCTCAGAGCAGGGGGAAGGGGGGGCCTAGAGCAGGGGGAAGGGGGGGCTCAGAGCAGGGGGAAGGGGGGGCTCAGAGCAGGGGGAAAGGGGGGCTCAGAGCAGGGGGAAGGGGGGGCTCAGAGCAGGGGGGCCCAGAGCAGGGGGGCCCAGAGCAGGGGGCAGGCTCAGAAGGGGGGGCTCAGAGCGGGGGGGCTCAGAGCAGGGGGGCTCAGAGCAGGGGGAAGGGGGGGGCCCAGAGCAGGGGGAAGGGGGGGCTCAGAGCAGGGGAAGGGGGGGCTCAGAGCAGGGGGAAGGGGGGGGGACTCAGAGCAGGGGGGCCCAGAGCAGGGGGGCCCAGAGCAGGGGGGCCCAGACCGGGGGGGGGGCTCAGAGTGGGGAGGCTCAGAACGGGGGGGCTCAGAGCAGGGGTGGGGGCTCAGAGCAGGGGTGGGGGCTCAGAGCAGGGGGGCTCAGAGCAGGGGGAGGGCTCAGAGCAGGGGAGGCTCAGAGCAAGGTGTGCTTGCAGGTAGCCTGTATAGTGGGGCTTGGGGGTTTGTTTTGTCTTGTTTGCAAGGAACTTTGCATCTTTGTTCTTTGCCAGCACCTTTCCTTCAGTGCCGCCTCACATACAACTCTTAGGCTAGATTATAGTGCTGGTGCGCAGCTGCGCTGGAGACCCGTCTGGCCTCTCGATGGTCTGTCTTCAATCATGCTCTCTGAGCTTCACGTCCTCAACGGAAGTTATTATGTGTATTTCCTGTGTTTTCTCTCTCTCTTTCTCTCTCTCTATCTCTCTCTCTCTCTTTGTCTCTCTCTGTCTCTCTCTCTCTCTGTACCAGCAGAAGTCAGAATGTTGCTTGGGTATCGTTCGCCAGGATTGACATCTACCTTGTTTCTCTTCAGCCATGCTCTCTTAATGAGCCTGGAGGTCCCTGATTGGCTGGAACGGTTGGCTAGAGGAGTCCAGGGATCCATTTCTTTCTGTCCCCGCAGAGCTGGGATTGCAAGTGCCACCACACCCACCACTTTCTGTTAGTGTGGATTCTGTGGCTTGAACTCAGATCCTCAGACTAGTAAGACAAGCACCCCGCTGACTGAGACCCCTCCTTTTCCCCCTCTACCCCCCCACTCCTTTCGTGAACCCTTTTTTATCCCTTAGGGCCAATCTCCCCCACCCCCACCACCTCACAGGCCTTCCTCAGCCATATGGCTGTTCCTACGCATCTTCATAACTCTAAATGTCGGGCAGGTCACGCTTAAGCCTTGGACCTGATTCCTTCCCTGTCTACAGTCACTTCTGAGCTCAGCAACTGTGGTCCCAGGTTGACTGAAGGCTCAGCCCTTCCTTGGAGTCTAATCTTGATCCAGCTGTTTCAAGACATACCCTTTCAGCTATCTGATGTCAAACCCTTTATCCATGGTCCGCTGCAAAAGAAAAATGTCTTTGGGATTTTACAGAGGGCAACTCACTTTATGCCTTCAGGCACCACATCTTGGGGCCATCTCTGGATGTTACTCTTGAACACCCTAAATCCAGTCCTTCAGCAAATTCTTCAAGTTCCAGAATGTCTCAGATTTTACTACTTCTGCATATTACATCTTGTCTCCCTGCTTCAGAGTGCCATTATCTCTCATGTGGAGAGAGAGAATGGGAAATTGGGTCCGGTCAGTCCATGAACTTCCTGTCTTGCCCAGAGTGAAAGTCTCATCTTCACTCTGCTATATGCCCTTCATGTCTTCATAATCTTCGCATGTTTGAGAATCTAACATGCAAGTGCATTAACACATCATAGAAACATCCAGAAGCATCTAGGTGGAGTCACTAGACACTCAAAAAGGGCACTGTCACATGAAGAACTCACGCACATTGGTGAGAGAAACGGAGTAGTTTAACAAAACATGAAGTAAATCGGGCAATTTTATAGCTGAGGAGATTGGGGAATTAATGGGTCTTGAAACATGTCAGCTGTTAGTATCAAAGACGATACATACATAAGCTCTGATTTTTAACATTGGGGTTGAAGGGGAGAAGATGTCAGGTGCAGAGATGAATAGAATCATTGACCGATTTCTGAAAAACAAATTAGTGATGACTTATAAAAACCAAAACCAAAACTCTCTTACCTTTTCACTGTGACCCAAGAACCTGTCCTTGGGAAATAATTAGAAATGCTATCAAGAATTAATGGCCAAAGAAGCTCAGCATAGTTCTATGCTGCACAGGGGCAAACACTTTAAATATTTAATGCTAGTTGTGACACAAGATGTGAGTGTAGCTGAGATTAGTTCTGAGAGTTTTCAGCATAGGAAGTGTCAAGAGATGCTAAGCGGGCAAAGGAGGTTGCGATGTGGCTGAGCAGAATGACGTCATGGGTGACGCCTGTGTCCCCGCCAAGAGGGGGGCACGCTCTTCTGTTTCCTGTAGTTTTATCTCGACCGTAAGATTAAGGATGACTTTTTTTTAAATTATTATTATTTATTCAACTGTGGGCATGTGCGTGTGTATGTGCGTGCGCGTGTATGTGTGTGTGTGTGTCTGTGTGTGTGTGTGTCTGTGTAGAACCGCGGACGAATCGGGAACCACCGTGGCTGCCTCCACCTCCTTCAGCCCCGGGATTCACAGGCTCCACCCTACCAGGACCAGAAGCACAGGCCGCCCCCGCTTCCGCCTGGCGTATATATACGCGGGATCTGGGAACCGAACTCAGGACCTTCCGCCTGCAAGGCGGAGGCTTAACCCCTGAGCCACCTCTCCAGCCCAAGGATGACTTTTTTAAAAAATGCGTTTCATTTATTTCTTTGAGGAGAGCCTGTACACGCAGGCCATGGCACGTGGGTAGAGGTCAGAGGACAGCTTTCAGAAGTCAGTTCTTTCCTTCCACCATGTGGGATTCTAGGGATTGAACTCAGGTCGCCAGGTTTGCACACAGGTGCCTTAACTTCTGAGCTATCGCATCAGAGCCCAGATTCTGGATAACTTTTGACCTCCTTTTATATTGTCTGGTTTTTTTTTTTTAGAGTTCCTAAGGAAAAGTTCTTTTTTATATAAGAACTTAGAATTACAGGAGAGCAAGCTGAGTATATGAGCAGATGCATCACAGAAAAAGATACATGAAAAAAATAAAAGAAAAACAGCCAAAGGCTGGACAGGTTTTAAGCGCACCGAGGAGTGCGGTGGAGTGAGATGTGACTCGCTGTGCTCGTGGATGTTGGTGCTCTCTGGGGAGGAAGGCCACACAGTTCTTAGGGTTTGGATTCTGCGTCCTGCGACCCCCAAAGTAGCTGTGGCTCTGGTGCTTCTGTGTGTGTAGTCAGAAAGACACGCTGGCAGGTCTTACAGAACAGCATTTATGAGACAAAAGAAATTGTCCTTTCTCAGTCACATGACACGGGCCTCAGTGTTGTTGGGTTCTCGCAGACCTGCGGCCGCTCTGCTGGCCGTCACGGACACAGAGGAAGGCTCCATCGTCCATGTCCGAGAGCTCTGCTTTGGGGGTGATATGCTGAGCTCACACTGTCTGTCATCCCTGTCACTGGAGGTAAAGGTCACTCACTGCTCCAGAGGAAGAGGGGGGGAACATCGTATATGTCGGTGGGGGAGGAATTAGATGTGATCCCGTCTGAAGATTTCACTCGATCTTTCTTTGCCCAGCAGTGATTTTAGAATTTCTGACGCTGAGCCGATGTCCTGCGTGCGCTGGTAGCAGAGCCCAGTTCTGATGCCGGAAACAGATGCTAGCAGTGGAGAAGCTTGGGGTGTTGCTGCTATGTGAGAGAGGTTCCCCAGCAGCATAAGTGGGCAAACCCTGGACTTCTTCTGTCCCCTACATCTGTCATTCTATCTGTTCTACTACTTAGGCTTTATGTGTGGATTTGTCTGTCCACAGTGTCTCTCTCAACAAGAAAAAAAAATGCTTTAGTAGTGTACGACCTCTGTTTGGGTTACAGCTCCAATCTCACACCACCACAGTGACCATAGACCCTGGGAAGGATTTTAGAAGGCATTGGTGGCCTTAAGCGGGAGGCATGAAATTTTTACTTCATGATATTTGGAGAAAGTAAAAAATCAATCTGAAAAAGTTGGTCGGAGTCTACAAATCAGTTTGCCTACCATTTCAAATTCCAGCTAGTTTAAAGAGTTACAAATTAGAATAAAAATATAGACTATCCTTCTTTTATAGAAAGGAAATTTTATGCTATTCAAATAATAGAAAATTAGCTCTTCCATGAAAGGCCATGAAATAATTATTCTGAATGAGAGTCAGGGTGGCAGCCGAATGCAGCTGTGAAAAGCACATTTGGCTGATTCGTAGTGTGTGTTCCCGTTGGGTATCTAGATTCTCAGAGGTGATTTTGTGGGTTTCAGTTGCTGGTACATGACAGAAAACAGGAACGAGATGATTTCAGAGCCTCATTAACTGTGTGAGAAAGATGAAATGGAATAGTGGACAGAAATAATTGTCACGTACAGACACAGCAGTCCGACCCAGTTGGGACAGGAGGCTCAGTGCAAGAGGTGTGGGTGGGGTTAATGAATACGGAAATGGGGAGGCAGCATCCAGGGGCTGGGGATCAGGCACGGGTGTTAGCACCTGGAGGCCAGAGAGGAGGAGGCAATCCCAAGAGAGCCTGGGAGAGGCAGAGACACCGAAGCAGGACTGTGGGAGGAAGCGGATCCAGAGCGCGGCTATCCCCACAGCCGGCCCAAGAAGAGGCCGAGGCGCAGTGGTCTCCGTCTTCACCTCTTCTCTCTGCAAGAGGCCAGCATTCAGGTGCCGGGGCGGGATGGCAAGAGCCAGCTGCCAGCGGTGAGCAGCAGCCTGTGTCCGTGGGGACTTGGTGGAAAAAGCACACATGCATTTCAATCAGCGCAGCAAGCGGGTGGAGCTCTGTCCACGCCCCATCTGGTGATACTTCCTTTTGCAAAACATGGCTCCCAAACCTGAACCCAAAATCATTAATTGTGCACAGTTTTTATAAAGATAAGTGAGCGAATGAATATTGTGAATAAAGGAAATCACTTAAAAAGACTAGCAAGAAGATATGGAAATCATCTCACATCATTGATTCATGGAGACGTAGCAGACTTTCAAGGTGGGTTTGCATTGCTGTTACATGGCAGAAAACAGGATGGAGACGATTACATGAAAAATGAGAGCCTCATTAACCGTGGTAGAAAGATAAAATGACTTTAGGTGTCGAACTCCAAGAACATATGTATGACGCATGGAAAGATCATTCACTGTGATGTAATTCCTTTGATATGTGTCCAGTTTTTGTAAAGAGGCAAGGAAAGTAAATTCAAAAGCAGGGTAAAGATAGGATGCTGTTTTTACCCCATTTTATGTGTGGGGTGTGCATGTGTGTTTGCCCGTGTGCGGGCACATGTAAACACATGAATGTATGTGTGCATGTGAGGTTCAAGGTTGAGATCAAGAATCATTCTCTGTCGGTCTTGCACCTCATTCCTTGAGGCTGGGTATCAGGTTAAATTAGCCAGAGTTCACTGCAGGGCAGTGCCCAGCATGCTGCTCTGCCTTCCAGGCTCTTCCTTTCAGGGCTAGGTTCACAGGAAAGCCACCTCACCCGCGCAGCACTTTCTTGGGGTCCAGGGATCTGAACTGCAGTCTTTCACGTGTGTGGCAAGCCTTTGGCCGCTGAGCTATCTCCTCAGCCCTGAAATACATGGTTCTTTATTTAGTAGGGTTTTTGTTCCTGATAAGTTTTTCTAGGTTTTTGCAAGGAACAGTAGCTTCCCACAGCCCCGGTGGCACCGGGTGGCACAGCTCGGACTGCAAGTAAAAGTGTTGTCCTTGGTCCCAAAGAAGGACTCCGAAGCCTCTCATGGCCTGGGCCTTTTGCTAATCCACAAACTTACAAGGACATCCTGCAGTGGAGCCATGGCTTCTGCCTGGTTCAGGTCCACAGCAGGGCGCCACGCGGGGAGCCCCTTGAGCTGCTGCTGGATGCGAGGGTCCCAGGGCTGGTTGCCCACGCTGCTCACCTCAAGGACATTTCATCCTCCACGTCTAACACCAACAAGGAAAAAAAAAACCCTAAATTTTAATTGATACCCATCATGGGAAAATTGATTTTCTTTTAGTTCTGGGACTGTATTGAACTTGAGTCTTCAACTATAAATGCAGCTGTAACCGTGTTAACGGCCACACAGACTCACAGAGGCTCCAGCCCTGTGGGCGGGACTCGGGGCTTGCTGCTGTGCAGAGCAGGTCGAGTGTCGTTAGGCTTTTTGCTGGTTGGTGTGGGTGCGACCGGAACAGTCCCCAAGGCTCTGTGCAGGACGGGCTGTGTGGGACTAAATTGCTCGGCTCAGGTGGTTCACTGCGGTAGCGGCGGCAGCGGCAGCAGCAGCAGCGACCCTGAAGCTGCAGCCCTGCTTAACGCTCAAAGGAAGCAAAAGTAGCCAAATCAGTGGCTTTGTAAACACCTGCAGCAGCTCCTCAGTCCCCTCGTGCCAGTGGTTTCACTCTGCATAGTGTCAGTTATCTCAACATGTTGGATGTTCAGAACCATGAAATAGAAAATTCTAGAAACAAGCAGTCCCATTCTGTAAAATTCTGAGGCATAAAATCTCATGCTGTCTTGGACCCTCCCGTCCCCTCTGATCCAGGATGTGCTGCACCTCTGGGCCACCTGACCAAAGTGCCTGTGCTTCCCCCACTGGTGGTTAATAGGATCAACTGTGGCGTGGTGGTTGTGACCGTGACCAAGGAATCTTTATTTTGCTTCATCATGGCTTCCGTGTGCAAGGGTAGCAGGGCGAGAAGCTCTGATGTGCCAAGGGGAAGCTGAAAATACTTCAAGTAGAAAGGAGCATGGGAAGGGAGAGGGAGGAGGAAAAGAGGCAAAAAAAGGAGGGAAGAAGAGGAGGGAAGGAGGAAGACAAGGGAGAAGGAAGAAGGGAGGAAGAAGAAAAGAAGGGAGGAGGGAGAGAGGAAGAAAGGGAGGGAGGAAAGAGGAGGAGGGGAGAATGAAGAAGGGGAGAGGGGAACGAAAAGGGAAAGAGAAGGAAGAGAGGGAGGAAGGAGGAGGAGGGAGAGGGAGAATACATAACCTAAACAATTTATAAATGGTATTACAGTATATCGTTGGAGTTGTTTCCTCCTACGTTATTGTTATTGTCTCACTGTGACAAACTTCATAGCTGTGTAGACACTAGATAAAACACATTGTGTGCAGCTTTGATCTCTTCACTGGGATCTTGGAATGGCTCCCTGTGGATGGGGTGTCAGCTGCTTTGGATTCCTTGTGTTTGCAAACACTGTTATATACTGGGTCCATTGATTGCATAATTTGATGTAAGTTATTCCCTTAATTATATGACTCCTGACAATATTCTTACCATATCAATTAATCTAGACTATTTCAGTTCTAGGAAGGTCAGTTAAGTGTGGTTTGCACAGGAGAAAATGAGTGGCCCGGATGGGAATGGCTCGGGCACTAGATGACCCCCCAACCCCTAATTCTGGTGTTAACACTCCTGCTTTCCAAGCCAGAAGCACATGGTGTGAGAAGGGGATTTTTTTTTAATGAATCTGTGTAAAATGTTCAAAAGCAGCATCACATTAAATGACATTCCCTTGTTCTTTTGATGAAGCACCTTATTGAAAAGTCAAATTATGTAAAAATCTGGGTTGCGTAAGAACATCTGGAGCATGTGGCCACCACGCCTCACCCTGTGAACACGGCTTTGTGTCTCTGCCGGCCTCAGGCGTGTCTCCCTCACTCCGACCTCCCCTCTCTGCCTTTGGTCTCCACGCTGCCTTCTAATCGTGTCTCTCAGCTCACACAGTTTCTCTCCTCTGACGTTTTGGGATCAGCAGTTGAGCAAAAGTACCGGCCACATTGAGTCGAGATGGAAAGATGAGAGCAGAGTGCGGGGCTGTTCCCTGACGTGCCCCAGCAGATCTGTTCCCCCATCGCAGCTGCTCCCCCCAGCAGATGTGCTCCCCCCTTCCAGATGAGGAAGCCCTAGCTCTGGAAGCTGCGTGAATCTTGCTCTCTTTTCTACGTCCTGCACTTACTCCTCTTGTTGCTGAGACTTATACCTGGCAGGAAGCAATCTGAGCAAGGGAGGGTTTGGTTCGGTCTCCAGTTTAAGGGTCCAGTCCACCACGGGGGGAAGACGGTGGCCAGTCACTCCATCTTATGGAACACAAAGCTAGTGGCGCCGCGGGGTCAACACCCATGACCACCCCACTTCCGGCGAGGTTTCACCTGGCAGCTGCGCCCAGTCCGTGCTGAAATCATGGGTGTAAATGCAGCCAGCACACCAAGTCATGACTTCACAGCATAGTGGGACCGTGTGTGTGTGTGTGTGCGTGCATGCGCGTGTGTGTGAGTGGGGATGTGTGTATGATTGTGTATGTGCGCGTGTGTGTGAGTGGGGATGTGTGTATGATTGTGTATGTGTGCATGTGTGACTGTAACTGTGTTGTATGTGCGTGTCTTTGTGTGATTCTGTGTATGTGACTTTGCGTGACTGTGTGTGACTCTGCATATGTCTGTATGTGTGTGTGTTTGTGATTATGTGTATGTGACTGCGTGACTGTGTGTGATTTTGTGTGTGTGTATGTATGTGTGTCTGTGTGTTATTCTGTGAATGTCACTGTTTGTGTGACTGCGTGTGACTGTGTTTCTTTGTGTAATTTTGTGTATGTGACTGCGTGTGATTCTGTGTGTGTGTCTGTGTTTGCGTGACTGCCTGTGACTCTGTGTGTATCTTTGTATGATTCTGTGTGTGTGACTGCTTGTGTGACTGCGTGTGTGTGTGTGTGTGTGTGTGCATGCATGTGTCTGTGTGTGACTCCGTGTGCATGACTATGTTTGCATGACTCTGGTGTATGGTGCAGTACCATAGTTTCTCATCATAAACTTTGTGAATGACATCATCCTGTCATGCTGGGAAAGGTTGGACATGCTCAGCATCCCTCTAAAGCAGACCACCCATCACTCACTGGAGACCAAGTATTTGAACAGAAGCCTTCAGGGGACGTTTTCTTTAACCCACAGGACCTCCCAGAGCTTCTGTGTTTGCCAGACTCTCCAGTTTGGTCCAGGTATTCAAGGGAAACATGCGGATGTGAGTCCCTGGATTCCGCGTGCCCTCGTGTCCTCAAAACCACTCTTTTCCTTTTTGACTCCTCCCCTCAGTAGTGAAGGGTCGCCACCGAAGCCAGGCTGTGGACCAAGGGTGTGGACACGGAGGAGAACAGAGCTTAAAGTAGCAAGGGTTGGGATACTGCCACGCAGCCATGGGCCCTGTGGCTGGAACAATGCTAATGTATCTGAACAGAACTCTTTGTATCAGAGCAACTTTTCAAAGCGCATAAGGAATGCACGCAGGGATTGCACGTCAAATTTCAGAAGGTTCCAGGGCTGGGTGGTACTGCAACTGATCGTCTTTCTAATGTATTCCTTGGTGGTGGTGGTGGTGGTATGTTTGTGATGTGTGTGCACACAGGCTCTCGTATGCCAGAATGCATGTGTGGAGGTCAGTGGGCAGCTTCGTGGATCGACTTCTCTTCTTGCACCTTCCTGTGGGTTCCGGGGATGGCGTCGACTCATAAGGCAAGCGCGTTTGCCCGCTGAGCCTTCTCGCCACAATGCAGAGAGATGTTGAAGCGCGCTGCTTACTTCTTCCCAGGTGTGCAACACGACCACGGACAGGAAGCACGCGGACACCTTCCTGGAGAGATGTGTCACCGAGTCGGTCATGAACATCGTCAGCGGCTTCTTCAACTCCCCCTTTTCCGACAACAGCACTGGCCTGCAGGTAACTCAGCTGCCACCTCCAGAGGTGCCCAGCTACCAGGAATTCCTCTGCTCTGGGAAGCGAAAGCTGCTTTCTTCTCGGAAAGTCCTTTTCTGTCCTCCAGTTGACCACAGAACTCTACTGTTTACCACCGTTTCCCTTCTGACTTTCTACATTCACGTCATTATTCACTTGTTCATAGTAACCCGAAGACATGGTCCCACTGTGACACGGTCCTGCATGTATATCACCGCATGTCCTCGCGCCCTGTCCTTTCTGTCTCTGCATTTTCTGTGTGTTTTTGATAAAAAAAAAACTTTTGCAGTTGGCGTAGCGGTTACTCTTCTGTGGGACAAACTGAAACACAGCTTAAGGGAGCTTTGTTCAGCTTTGGTCCCAGAGGGGAGATGTAACACACAATGGCAGAAAGGGCCTGGCTGCGGCAGGACTGGAGGTCGCTTGGCTCGGTCTCATTCATCAGGAACCGAGAGCTGCAAGCTCAAGAGCAGACCCACCCACTCAAGCAGGGCGGGGCTAACCAACCTCCAGGCCCACCCCGTGACTGCTTCCTCCAGCACAGTTCTACCTTCTAAGGTGCCATGACCTTCCCAAACAACTGAAGATTCAAACATGAGCCCGAGCGGGACAACTCATATTTCAGACTGTGACAATTAGCTTCTGCAGTTGAGTATCCTGACTCACTTGGAAATTCACCGTTGAACAGACTGGCCAGTGTATAGCTCATTTAATCACACACAACAACCAGACTCTCTCTCCCCCATTTCTGCTCTCTCCTACTGCCCACCTCCTGCTAATCCTTTTCCTCCCAACTTTTTTTTACATGAAAGCCTCTTCCTAACATTAAATTATCGTTTCTCTCTTTCTTAGCAGAACAAAACATCATATCTCTAAGTTGGGTCCTAAGTATTAAATAACGACAGGAACCTTCATAAGGATGGGTGTCTGACAAGCTGATTCATGCCTGTAATCTATTTTGAAAGATTCACATATTTATATTATATAGAAAATTTCTGGTAAATATAATTTTCCACCAACAGGAAAACTGCTAAACAATTTTTTTTTTTTGCTAAACAAATTTTGACACATCTGTGGAGTGACTTTTTTTTAAAAGTTATGTTTTAAAAGGAAAAATGAGAAAAATGATTTTAAAATAGTGTAACACCACAGAATTGCATTATAGTATCATCCAATTTTGTCTAATAAAGAATATAAGACATATGCATGCAGAGATGCTCAGAAAATACATTTAGGAAACTCCATGCATCTGGAGAGTCAACCAACTTTGAATGGGCAATATTCAGAGCAAAAATTGTACTGAACATGTACAGACTATTTTTTGTTGTTAGTCCCTAAATGATATAGTGTAACAACTGTCAACCTAGTATTTGTATTTTATTAGGAATCACAAGTAGTAGGCAGATATCCGAAGCACAGAGAAGGATGTTTATGGATTTCATGCAAATGCTACCAATTTATGAAGTACTTTACATACCTCAACATCTATGGACTTGGTGTTTTCTTTGGTATCTGTTGGTGTGAGTTAACCTTATCCTCCAGGGTTGATATTGATTATCTCCACATTGAAAACTATTTTTCTTGCTTCTATAGATTCCAAATATTCTAGAGTGGTTATAAATTACTTTTTATAAAAGTATCACTTTATTTTTTTATTATTACTTTTTGCTTTAGCATATGGCCTCACTCTGTAGTACAGGCTGATCTTGAACTCACAGCAATTCTTTGGTCTTTGTCTCCCTGTTTTGGGATTGTGGACATGAGACACTGTGCCTGGCTAATTAGAATTCCTTGTAAATTCCTGGGTAGCGATATGATATTGACTTTGTGTTTTGACTTAGGAGTCCCCCTACTTGACCATCCTACAACCCAGTCAACCTTAAGCTCAGAGATACACACTGAATGTACTTGGAAACAAAGTAGGAACTGCAAAGCCATATTGAATCCATAGACTTGATTTCCGAGAAACATTTTTTTTTAAATTGAGTTAAGGGGCTGGAGAGGTGGCGAGGTGGGAAGGTACTTGCAGTGCTAGCATGAGAGCCTGCATGTGGGTCCCAGCCCCTCTGTGCAAGCCAGGCGTGGCAGTGTAGGCCTGCAATCCAGCACTAGAGGAGCAGGAGCAAGTAGATGCCCAGAACCTGCTAGCTAGCCAGCCTCCCTGAACTGCATCAGGGAGCGACCTCGTCCCAAAGCACAAGATAGAGAACGATGGAGGAGGATGGAGGAGTACACCTGGAGCCTCCCCATGCACACACACAGGCTGGCGTACCCACATGAGCATGTCCACATATACAAATAAGTGCACACGCAGGAACATGTTCATGTACACGTACAGGTGAGTATATTCACACGAACATATCCATGCACACAGACAGGCTAGTGTACACACACGAACACATGCACATGCCAGTGTACATACATGAACATGTAATGCACACAGGCGAGTGTACACACATGAACACGTGCACGCACACACACAGGCGAGTGTACACATGAGTACCCCCCCATGCAAATAATTCACTCTTCTATGTTGCCTTGCACAGTTCCTCTCATGAAGTTGGTGTCTAATAGATTTGGGTCCAATGAGATACTTATAAGTAGTGTTGACCTGTATAAGGCCACCTTGCACATTACATTTATTTTATGGTCTATGACATCACTTGGCTCTCTCCTGAGGCACATCTGTGACTCAGTGGCACTGTCTGCCCCGTTTGTCTGTTTTCAGACCCACCAGCCGGTCTTCATTCAGCTGCTGCAGTCTGCCTTCAGAATATATAACTGTACCTGGCCCAACCCCGCCCAGAAAGCCTCGGTGGAGTCCTGCATCAGAACGCTGGCAGAAGTAGGTGAGTTGAGGCCATCAGTTTGATTTGGTTACACATTTCCTGAAAAAAACTGGTCTTTTGGCTAATATCAGCACAAGCAGAACCCTATCTTACAGCTTCATAAGAGAACAGGTGTAACTTGTTAAGTCGAAGAATAATGTTTGGCAAATGATTAAACATTGCAGATGTTTTGGGAAGAGAATGTATATTTCCAAACTTTGAGGAAATAGCCTTGCATATAATACTTAAATGTGACTCGCTGAGATTTTTTTTTACAGGAATGATTTAGTAAATTATTTTACATTTAATTGTGGAATTATCTTGTTTACTCATAACATGAAGTATTAATATTATCTGATGTCATTAAGAGTGTTTGAGGGGTTTTTAGTATTCTGGTTTTGCTTAAAATCCATGAGTAATTTTTGAAGTTTTATTATATGCAGTCAGCTGTTAGGCTGTACCCCTAAGATACACAGTCAGGTGTTGTACCCCAGACATGCAAAGTCAGCTGTGAAAATACAGAGAGGCTCTAAAATTTCACACAATTCACATAGGCAAAAATTTACAATACTTGAGAAAACAAAGGTTATATGTATGTAAATTTTGAAAAAATTAGGAAAATACCTTGTGTTTATAAAGCTAATTTTCATTATATTTGTCATAGTTAGGCATAGGTGTCACCTTGACAGTTGAGGGTTTGAGCTCTGGGCACATTTGTAGAGAATTAGTTGTTGAGTTAAGCCCAGAGCAAACCTGCAGGAGATTGTCTAACTGACAGGGAAGGCCCAGCCCGTGGAATAAAATACAGAGAGCTGATTGAGAAAGTTGGCATCCTTGTGTACTAGGCCCTGATGCTGGTGAGCTCTCCTGCTAAGATGGACAAACAACGGCAACCAGGAATCATAAGAGAAAATAAAACCCTTGTTCCCTTAAGCTGTTTGATGGTGATTTATCATCAACCATGCAGGTGGACTGCAACAGCATTTAAAAGTTGCAAGCACATCTGTAAGTGCAAGTATCAATGTAGTTAAAGTAGGAACACGTTCTGGAGATGCATATATCAATGCAGGTAGACATGCATTGTGTACCTGCAGCTATCAGTGCAGTTACATATGTATAAACTGTGACTTTTACAGCACTCCAAACATATCAGCTGAACTTACCTAAAATTACCAAGAATGCTTTGTCCCTTTCCCCTCCTCTACACTGAGCAGTGCACACTAAGTCAGTGCTGGTTGGGGAGTGATGTTGTAGTGTAGACATAATTCTTAGCCATACTTTCTAAATGGGGATGTTTGGCTGCTTGCCTAAGATTTCCCAGAGAGGCCTGCACTGAGCCAGGAGCTGACATACAGACATACAGACAAGCAGGCGTGAGTTCCTACAAGGCAGCTTAACAGGCGCTTCCCGCCTCTCAACTGCAGGTACAAAGTATGCGTCAGGATGGCTGCATAAGCTGTTCACAAAGCAAAAACTTGAAAATCAGCAAATTAAGTTATTGTCATTAATGGGTTTGGGGGAGTCATCAAGAAGAGGGGAATTTGTGTCAACTATTGCTTTTCCTCTTTTGTGGTGTGAAAGTACTGAGGCCCAGGAGGCTCAAGTTGCTGTGGGTGGAATGGGGTGGAGGCGTCAGTGCAGGCCATGGCGAGCTGTGACAGCCACAAGCAGAGGCCACAGGAAACTTTCAGATGAACTTGTTCAGTGCTGACCCTCAGTTTCCCCACATAAAACACCAGAAGATGCAGTGGGTGTTCTTTGGGCACAGAGTCCGACAGTCCATCCATGTTTTTTCACTTAAAAAATTTTTTTTTCCCAATGTGTTCTGCAGTCTTCAAATAATCTGGGGATTAGTGTTGGGTACTTGGTTTGCAATATGATCTGTCTTCCAAATAGAAATTGCATAAAATATCCTTTACAAATGCTTTGATAATGAATGTAAAACTTCACGCCAGTCATTCTCAAAGAGAAAAAATAAATGAACATGCACAAAAATTAACTCTTTGAAAAACTCATTTCTCCCTTAACTAAACTTGTATGATGACCTATCTGGTGTACTGTAGCTAACTGTATAAAAAGTTTGATATAATGCACTTCTGTGCTTCTAGTTTTCAAAAACTGAGCATGGCAGTGCACACTGTAACCCAGCCCGGAGGTGGCACAGGAAGATTAGGTGCTCAAGGTGGGCTTCAGGATTAGGGAGCTCAAGAGGCCAGCCTGGGGTACACAGCATCCTGTTTCAAAAAACAAGTGAGCCAAAACTCCAAACGAAACCAAATCCCCCCAAAATGAAATATCACTTTTGACTCCTGACACAGAAGATGTGACTGGCTTCCCTCCTGACACCGACACAGCAAACCCAAAAGCTCCACAGTGAAATCTGAACAAGTTAGAATGCATGATCGTATAATACGTCACTTTGTTTTTATTAACTCAACCCATAGTTCAGCTTTGGTTCAATGAATCCTCAACATCTGAAAGAAATTATTTTAGCCGAGTTCACAGTCTTCTCTCAAGCCGTCTTACCGGCTCCCAGTGAGCTTCCAGTGTGACCCCCAGTGAGTTTCCAGAGTGTGAAAGGAAGATGTGATGTGCAAAGAAACTGAGACGTAGAACAGAGCTGACACCTTGTCTGGCCTGGAATCCAGAGCGACTCAGTATGGGGTCCATGCGGTCTGATTTTATTCTAGAGGAACTGATGCAAAGAAGTGAACAGATGTACTAGTTACCAACTGCACGCTGTCCCACTGCAAGACTGTTACTGACCTAACCCTAGAATATTCCATCTTTCCAGTCATCTTAAACATGCAGCAAATCAATACCTAGAAACAGAATTTTGCATCATTAAAAATTGCCGTGCCCTGTTGACACGGTCACCGCACTAGCATTGTAGGACTGCTTTTCCATGAAGATACTGAGCAAGATTTTTGCCAATATATCTGAAAAGATAGGGAGGGATGGAGTGAGGGAGGGAGGAAGGGAGGGAGGAAGGGAGGGAGTGAGGGAAGGAGGGAGGGAGCAAGACTGCAGGAAGATGGGAGAGGCAAGCAGGCAATGTTCTAGAGTTTCATCAGAGAACAGCAATATGATTATTTAATCCCATTTAACAAACAGTAGGCCCTTAATTAAAAGAGACTTATATTCAGCTTAAGAAATTTCATAATCAATTTTTCCTGCCATGTGTCATTTCTTTCTGGAATTTGCAATTTTGATACATTTGAGCTGTCTTTATTTCGTTGTCTCTTTGGATTGCTGGGTTGTTTTCTCTTTCGTTAGCTTGTGCTTTATGTTCTGAAGAGTCCTTGGCTTCCTTTTCTAAATTCCAGCTCTCTTGTGCCTCAATATTTTCAACCAGTGTATGTGTTAGTATATGTGTGTGAGTGTATATGGTGTGTGTGGACATGTGTATGTATTCCCATCCCTGATTAACCCTTATTTTTTAAATGATGCATACAACCTCTTATATATTATGAATATCAGCTCTTTGCTAATCAGCATTATTTTTTTCTTGATTTGTTACTTGAATTTTTATTTTATTTTTTAATTTTTTTATTATTATTTATTCAATTGTGCATGTGTACGTATGTATGTGCGTGCATGTGTGTGTGTGTGTGTCTCTGTGTGTGTGTAGAACCACGGATGAATTCGGGAACCACCATGGATGCCTCCACCTCCTTCTGCCCCGGGATTCACAGGCTCCGCCCTACCGGGACCAGAAGCGCAGGCCGCCCCCGCTTCCGTTTGGCGTCTATACGTGGGATCTAGGATCCGAACTCAGGACCTTCCTGCTGCAAGGCAGAGGCTTAACCCCTGAGCCACCTCTCCAGTCCTTTTATTTTATTTTTGACATACATAATTTTAAAAACATCTCTCTTGGCCTTTTCGTTTTCCCTTCTATCCTCAAAATAGCCACGGTGAGTTTAAGATGCAATCCCTGTAGAAAATTTTCATGTGTTCTCTTTGTGCTTTGGGTGTGGCTGTTTAGCACTTGGAGCTCTCTGGAGCTGAGCGTGGTATTGCCTGGTACTTCAGGCCAAGGCCAAGAGGTTTGCTGCTTCAAGGCCAGACTGGGCTGCAAAGTTCCAGGTCAGCCCTGGGCTACACAGGGAGACTGTGTCTCTAAAAACAAACAAGCAGAAAGGAGTGGGAAGAGGTTTTGAGTGATGAAACATCTGGACTATTATCTTCAATGCAAATGGTAGGGAAGCAACTTTTTTACAACAGCGTTGTGATGTTATGCTTCACCTTTTAAAAACATCTATTTGAGGAGAGGGGAGGATGCCTTGCCGCTTCTGTGGAGGTCAGAGACAACTTTTGGAACTCAGCTCTTTCCTTCCACCATGTGGGTTCTGGGGATTGAACTCAGGTCTCCAGGTTTTCACATGGGTGCTTTACCCACTGAGCTATCTCACGGGCTCAGAGCTTTACTCTTTCCAGGTGTCTGATCATGTGTTTGACTAATGTATCTAATACTTAGATAAGCACAGAGATGTTTCTTCAGTTGAGTGTAGCGGAGGAGTCTGAGGGCCAAGCAGGATGCATACATCCTCAATGCCCCTCTGTGGAAACACGTCGGACCGCACGCAGATTCCTCCTCAGTTCTCTGACAAGCAGAGGAGAGGCGCCTCTTTGCCCACGAGTTAATCCTTCCATGTGTTCCAGTGTTCTGGCTCTTGTGGCCTGATAACTGCCCCGCTTTTTAATTAATGCTTCCCGTCTCCTTCTCCCAATCTATCGGTTTATCCATCCAAGCATCTTTCTGGCACACCTATTATGCCCTGATGCTCTTGAAGGGTCTGGCCTGGTAGATAACATTCGTGATTCTGGCTAATTAGAAAATTTCCCATAACATGCAATCCCTAATAAATAATAATTAGAGATAAGTTTTGATTACTTCTTAAAACCTCTGCAAAGACTTGTCATATCCAGAGAATCTTTAGGATGCATGTGCCCTGTAATAAAATTACCCATGACTAAAGATAGCGCATGTTCTCTGTACTACGGGGAATCCCTGCAAAGCGACTCCAAGGCCGCAGTCCGTCCCCTCGCCCTCTGCCGTCAGGGGCTCTGGGCGTTTGTTCTCTGATAATGTGTCTCAACAGGTGGTGTCACTGACTTGGAAGCAAAGAGACTAATTCTTGTCAGAGAAGGTTTGAAACCTTGGCTTGACCCTTTCTTTCTTTGAAATGCGCCAGGAGAATGGCTGGGCGGTGAAGTCAGGAGCTGTTGGTCCCACTGTTGGTCGCATGATTCTTCCTTAGTGAATATTTCCACCACCCAGGCTCTACGTCCCGAAGGTGTCTAGCTTAAGGGGACTTAGCTCAGTTTCCAGCATGCTTTTGATTACAAAGAACACTGTTTGTTTTTATAAAGAATGTTCTTATAAATGAGATAAGGCGGATTCTTTTCCTAATTATAATGTTCTTTTCTGTTTATTATTTTCTTTGCTGAAACAGCATCAATTCTGGCTTCAGATTAATATTTATACTGTTTGAACAGTGCAGAAAACATTTCAGACCACGTCTATAGAGATATTTGTATTTTTTAATTAACTGAAGTTATGTGTTTGTGCATGCATATGTGTGTGCATATTCGTGTGTGTATGTATACGGGTATACATATATACGTGTCTACATGTACATGTGCACGCATGAACGTGCAGGTTGCTGGAAATCAAACCTACTCTACATGTGTGCCTGGCAAGCAGTCTACCACTGAGCTCTAGTCTCAGGCCTGGAAAAAATATATCATTGCGAGTTTATTCGACGTGGTTAATTTTCTTTCATCGCCAAGGAGGTGCGAGCAGCCGAGGCCATGGCCTGCTCTGAGGCACAAGAGCTGTGGTGTTTCAGCCGGCATTCATGTTGTGCTCTCAGGCCAACAGGGAATCGCACAGATGGAAACGGAGAAGCTGAGCAGAGACTCCTCAGTCTCTGGGGACTGCGAGGCCAGAGACTTCCAGGAAAATGCTGGGTAGGGACCCACTGCCGGGTGAGCCGCTCATCAGGAACTCTTGGTCCGGGAGCTAAACCCCCAGAGGACTGGCAGAGCGCTTCCTCGTGTGGCTACCCTTACTTGGTGGTGGGTCTCTGGTGATGTATTTGATGTGAAAAAGGAGAGAGAAACATCCTGTTAGTGGAAACTTAGTCGTAGTGTGTTTGAGGACATTAAGTTTTATGACTTTTTTGTCATTGTTGTTTTGGTTGTTTGGGTAGAAACCCCACAGCAGTATCTTCCTCTGCTTGATTATTTGTCTGTCCAGAGCAAATGCTGCGCAAGCATGAAGCAGGCAAGAAAGAATGAAATCCAGGGCGGGCTTGACTCCTGGCTGTGTCCCTTGGCCTCCTGTCCTTCAGAGTAGAGCGCTCCCCTTCCGTCCCCTCCCTTCGCCCCTTCACCCTCCTGGCCCTTCCCTTCTTCCCTCCTCACCCCTCCCCCTTTCTTCCTGTCTCTTCTCACCATCCTCTCTCCTGTCTCTCCTTCCCTGTCTCCTCTTTCTTTCTCCCCTCTGGCCTCCCTCTCCTTCCTTTTCATTGCTTCCTTCGCGTCCCCATGGAGGCCACATGTGTTTCTGGACCAGACAGCTGCAGATCCTGTCTGCCTGCCTCAGGGGAGCCAGTGAGCGAGCGGAAGCCACGTGTTGTGGCTTTTGGTTGTCATGATTTGTGATACTTGTTATTCTATTTGGAAATATAATTAAATCTCCTACAGGTTGATAAACATTACAAATCAATTGTTATCACATAAATCATGACACATTAACCATTTTTCAATCTATTGCCATTTTCGAGAAAACCTAAGTCTTATAATATGAAAAGTTTTTTTCAGCTGGAGGAGTCGTTTCCCAGCCATTCTCCTTTGCTTTGTCTCTGGCTTTGTTCTTTATTCTGGCTCATGCTGAGTTACCATAGGTTTTTTTTCTATTCATTTTGACATTTTCTTGTATTCCTTTCTCATTTATTTTGGTATAATTTTGTTCATAGGTTCAGAGAAAACTTTCTCAGTGATATATTCTGGAATGCTTTTATTGCAGAATTATTTTGACTTTTGACTTATTTGTGCAGGGATTCCTGCTTTCTGCGAAGGCGCGGCCCTGGCTTCCAGCACAGGGCTAGTTGAGAGTTCTCCCCGAGAGTCCTCTTGCCTTCCTTCAAATTCTTGCACCTTTTCTTCTAATGTGACATTTGCATTCATTCACTTCTATAGCTGGCCACTGTGTCCAGAGACTTCAAAGGACAGGTTTGCAGGCCCCTCTGAGCAAGGCCTGCGGGGCTTCAGAGCAGAGTGGGCTGCAGGCCTTCTCGGGGCACCGCCTGCTGGCAGCTGTTGGCTCTCCTGCGCTCCCAGCTGCACCAACCAATTCTCCAGCTTCCCTGGGGATCGTGTGTGTGTGCGAGTGTGTGTGTGTGCATGTGCGCCTGTCTGCCTCCTGCCTGCTGTTTTCCCCATCTCCTTGTGGCAGTACTTCTGTCTCTTTTTCTCTCTTGTTGTGTGTGTCTCTTCTTACAAGGATTGATCACATTGAATCAGGACAGACACTTGCCTTGGGATGTGTGTGTGTGTGTCTATCTGACTGTCTGCCCCATCTTCTTGTGGTACTTCTCTCTCTCTCTGCCTCTCTGTGTCTGTCTCTCTCTCTCTGTGTATATGTTTGCTTGTCTGCCTGCCTGTCTCCTCCATCTTCTTGCAGTATCTCTCTGTCTCTGTCTCTTTGTCTGTGTGTGTGTGTTTCACACGGATTGGTCACATTGGACCAGGACACACCATTGCCTTGATGCTATTCGTGAGACCCTGTTTTCTAATCAGGTCACAATCTCAGGAGCTGAGGATTTAGACTTGAGCTGCGCTTTGGAGATGGCAGTTCTATTTCTGACAATGTCTGGAGTTTCATCAGAGAACAGCAATATGATTATTTAATTCTGTTTAACACGCAGTGGGCCCCTTAATTAAAAGAGACATAAGACTTATATTTAGCTTAAGAAGTTTCATAATCATTTTTCCTGTCTGTTGTGTGTTATTTCTTTTTGGAATTTGCATTTTTGATACATAACTCTCATTGCCTGTCCTAATTTCATAATCTGTCTGGATTGTTTCCCTTTTGTGTTTTTTGTTCTTGAAGATTCCTTGGCTTCCTTTTCTAAATTTCCAGCTTTCTTTGTGCTGTAATCTTTTCAGCTAATGTGTGTGTGTGTGTGTGTGTATGTGTGCATGCCTGTCTGAGTGCACATGTGTTCATGCATGTGGAGGCCCCAGGTAGTCAACCTTTGAGTGTGTCTGTGTCTACCTGCATGTGTCTACATGCAGATGGAAGTAGTCAACCTTTGAGCGTGTCTGTGTCTACCTGCATGTGTCTACATGCAGATGGAAGTAGTCAACCTTTGAGCGTGTCTGTGTCTACCTGCATGTGTCTACATGCAGATGGAAGTAGTCAACCTTTGAGCGTGTCTGTGTCTACCTGCATGTGTCTACATGCAGATGGAAGTAGTCAACCTTTGAGCTCTTGCATTTGTGCGTGTCTGTCTATTGGGTGCACATATGTATTTAGATGTGGAGGCCAAAGGCAGTCAACTTTTAAGCATGTGTCTGTGTCTATCTGGGTGCACCTACGTACATGCATGTGGAAGCGGTCAACTTTTGAGCTCCTGTGTGTGTGTTTCTGTGTGTCTGGGTGCACCTATGTACATGGGTGTGGAGACCCCAGGTGGTCAACCTTTTAGCATACGTGAAGGTGTGTGCACGTGTGTGCACGTGCTTCGTGCCTGTGGAGGGTCAACTTGGAGTGCTGTTTCAGGTGCCATTCATTTCATTTTCTGAGTCAGGGTCTCTGATGTGCCGAGGTCAGACTGGCCAGCAGTGACCCAAGTCCTGCCTCTGTCTCCCCGGCTCTGGGGTTACAAGTGTGCACCGTGCCTGCTTATCCACGTGGCTTCTGGGGATCTAACTCAAGATTCGTGCTTTTAAAGCAAGCACTTTACTGACTGAGCTATTTCACTAGGGTCTTCTTGGCTAATCTTTGAAAGGGATGCTTGTGGGATTGTATTTTAATTTCTAGGCTGTCTTTTCCCCCCTGACTTTCTGACTTTTTAGTATCTACTCAGATTCCCTAAGGACAATACCTAGGATTGTGTAGCTGTTACTCGCTTTTCCTCTGAGCACCTGTCTTCACACGGTTGGCTCCTCTTGGTGCTGCTGGTCTCCTGTGAGCCTTGGTGCTGTGGTCATGGCTGTGAGGTCTGGGATGACTGGCATGGACTGGCACAAGTGTCCGTTGAATTTCGGACGGTTTATTTCTCTGTATGGTCTTTGCATAAACGACAGAGCTGTCCTGAAGTTCTTTGGGAAGAGTTAAATACGTGGCACATAGTCTTTTGTGTGTATGTGTGTGCTTATTCATGAGTGCAGGTGTGTGCATATAAGCATGCAAACGTGTGCATACTTGTGTGTGCACATCTGTGTTAGTGTATGAAGATGGGCTGTAAGTACCAGTGACAGTTAAAATGAGGGGACTTTGCTCAGTAGTCGGAGTCTTAAGCACATGTTCTCTGCTGGAGCCGCCTCTCTCCCACTTTCTTCCTCTTCTAGATGATCTTTGGAGTGCACTTCTGCCAAGTGCAGTTGCCTTCACTTGGCATTCTCTGTAGTCAGACATTCTGTTTTCCTGTGTTTCTCAGCTTTATCCTCTGGGTACAAACTGTTGCTGCCAACCTCTCTGGTCACTAGTCAGAGGGCGGAGGCCTCCCCTTGCCGTGACGCAGGTGAGGTTCTTCAGGGAGTCAGGCCACGCCATCTGCTGGTTGGTTGTGTTTGTAGAAAGAGTCTATTTGGAGGCTGTGCTTCTCATTACAGTCTTCCATAAATGATGTGGGAGGGACTAAATAAATGACTCATGCACTTTTCATTACTGTGCATGTGATTGTGAGAAGCTGCATGCACATTTACAGACAAGCACACATGCATGTTTGAGCTATGCTTGTGTGTACATATGTGGATTCATGTGCATGTGTGGGTTTGTGTAGATATGTGCACTTGCAAACATGCATGCATTTATGCATTTCCATATGTGCATATGCAAATATGTACACATGTGTGCATATCTGTGGGCACGTGAGCATGTACTCGTGTGTGCACATGCACATGTGCATCTAGGTTGTACCTTGTCCAATCCCTGCTGGGCTGTTGCTTTGCTTCCTCTTCCAGTGGCCAGCTCCCCGTCTGGCAGGGACGTCTCCCCACACGTTTGCTTTCCTGGGGCAAACACGCTCATGCTCCAGTGTTGTGTGACAGAAGCTCAGTAAGACCGAAATGCCAGTGGTCTTAGTACCTTCCGGGCAGTTATTCTTTGGCTTAATCGTTTGTGTCTCTTTTCCCAGCTATTTCATCATGCAGTTTTGTGGGCACACATGCGCCCGTGTGAAGACATACATGCGCCCGTGTAAAGACACACACTTGCTCTAATTGAGTTAATGACCAGGTTGGCAGGATTGCGCCATGTGCTTTCTGTCCGCTTTCTTACTTAAAGTAAAGCGTTTGTGCTTGTTGAAGTGTTTTCCTTTATGGATGGCAAATGAATACATTTCGAACACATTTAGGTCACTAGGAGCCAAATGAGCTCTTGAACATTTAATGATTCCACTTTCTTAATGGGGCTGAAGAACTGAAATACTTTCAGGTTGGAAGTTCTGGAAGTTACTTGAGACTGATTTCAGGGTAATATTTGATTTTTTTCTTTTTAAATTGTTCTGTATTCAAAGAGGGTTTGGATATTATGTAACATGTTTTAGTAAAGCTGAGAGAGAAAAATTGTAAATCTTCCCTTTTTTTCAGCAAAAAATCGTGGCATTGCTATTCCGGTGGATCTGGATAGCCAAGTCAATACTCTATTCATGAAGAGTCATTCGAACGTGGTCCAGAGAGCAGCCATGGGCTGGAGGCTCTCAGCCCGCTCCGGACCTCGCTTCAAAGAAGCTCTTGGAGGGCCCGCGTGGGATTACCGAAATATTATCGAAAAGTTGCAGGTACGATGACATTGTGACATGACATAAATATCTCCTAAACTGCATTTCTAAAAATACGTGATACAAATACATTATGCTTGACAATACCAATTCTTCTAGGGTACAAACCTTTATAATTCTCGACCACCACTATCTTTTTTTTGTATTATATATTATACTTTAGTGTATTTTTTTATTATTTCTGCTCATACAAACTTAACAGGTACACCGGTCCCCTCCCTCCCTCCACCTTCATCCCCACTGTTCCCTCTCCCCTCCCCCATCCCTCAGTTCCCCCCTCCCCATCCCTCAGTTCCCCCCAGTGGCTCCCCCCCAATCCCCAGAGCATCCTTTAATGTGCATGCCAAACTCTCCTCTGGGTCCTCCTCTCTGATGAGGTGCAAGGACCCAGGGGTATTTCCCAGAATCCTTTCCTGTGTTCCCCTTAAGCTTAGGAACACTACTGTGACTGTCAGTCCCTAGCCTCCAAGGATCCTAGTGCCTTTAGTCCATGCTAGACTTTGTGGGGTCAATAATGTGTTGGACATAGCACAGGTCATGCAAAGTCCTACTATGATTGCTTTGGCCCTAACTTGTGTGGAGTATCTTACATATCATCACTCTTCCCATCCTTGTGCTCTTACACTCTTACCGCCCCCTCTTCTGCAAATTTCCCTGAGCTTCAGGATGGAGAGAGATTAGGCTGCCTTAGTTCCTGGTTCGACCACCACTATTTTTTAAGTGACTAGTTTCCATGTAAAAGTTACTTTGAGGGCTAGAGAGATGGCTTAACCGGTGTACCTGGTTAAGACTCTGCCTTGCAAGAAGAAGGTTCCGAGTTTGGATCCCAAGTCCCACATAAAAATGCCAGGTGGAAAATGGCAGCGGCTTATACTTCCTGTGGGCAGAGCCTGGAAAATCCCAAAGCAAAATAAAAAAGAGGTAGAATCAATCCAGGATGATTCCTGAAGTCACCTTTAGTCCTCCACAGGGACACAGAGTACCCTCTGATACACACACACATGTTGCTGTAAGCTACAATTTTTTTGTGTGTGAGGAAAGCATGGAATTATTTCAATCCCTGAAAGTAAAAAGTTGACAAGTGTGCTGTAGTCAGTAAAGATATTAAGAGTGGTAGAGAAATAAGGACATTTCAACAGAAGCAAAAACTAAGCAGTTCATGACCACCAAGCCAACAGTGCAGAAAATACTAAAAGAAATAATATACACAGCGGAGAGAGGTCTCACTAAAAAAACAAAATGAAGAATACATTTCATGAGAGAAAAGACTGTTCAAAGGATATCTAGGAAATAATTCACCATGCACACAACAAATCTCTAACATCAGTAAGGGGGAAAGTAAAGAACAAACAAAAACAAGAAAAACTATCTACATAACTACAGGAATTAACCAGCATTTGTCTACAATAACTTTAAATGAAGTGGCCTCAACTCATCCATAGACACAGTTTCATTAACTAGATTGAAAAATTCAGTCCAACTCTCTGTTGTCTCCAAGAAATACACAATACTAATAAAGATATACATGGATTGGGAATCAAAGACTGGAGAAAAGAAAAGGAAAGAAATTGAAAACAAGCATTATTCATGAGAGGTAAATAAAGTCACTACATATTAATGAAGGGAAATTTTACAAAGAAGATATAATTATTTTAATTAAATACCTGTGTGTGAATGTTTCACCATGTGAGCTACATTTTTAAAGAGCATTTACTTCTCAATGTGTTCTGATAGTTCCTTAGTGAATAATGAGTCTTAACACTAAAATAATTATGCCAATTATAAAATTAGTAAACCAATGTAAAAAAATTTTTTTTTGCATCAGTCAACCTTTAATGTCTGAAAGAGGCATGGATGCAGAACATAACGTAAAGCTTTGTATAAGTGAGATATCATGTCATACTTCAGTTTTACATTCCTTTCAGTCAGAATGTTCCAATCACCTTTCCCCATTGGTTGCGTGCCAGGATCTCAGCTGTGGTTTGGACTGGACATTTAGGTACAAGGAGTGAAAGAGACAGTCTTTCAGTTTGCTACTCTTGCCACAGCAACATGCCACCGACAGGGGTTTGCATGAGATTGTCTTGCAGTTCTGGAGGCAGAAGTCCAAGGTCACAGTATGAGCAGGCTGGACTTCTTCTGAGATCTTCTTCCTCCGCACATGCCTGTGTCCACGAGCTGCTTCTTTTACATTGACACTGGTTGCACTGGGCTAAAGATGACTTGTGAAAACTCTTATTTCATCTTAATTGTATTCTAGTAGAGATTTCCTCCAAATGAGGCCACACTCTGGCTATATTCTGGACCCTAAGTGGGTGCATCCACGGTTCAGTTGGGTGTATGAGTCTGGAGTTGTGTGGAAAGATGTCCAAGCCAGAACTATGAATTCAGAATGTTCTAGATGGGATTGGATGAGGTCTCTCAGTGGAAAGTGTAGATAATAGAAGAGAGAAGGAACTGGTGCTACCAGGGCTTAGTAAAGGATTGGTCAGTACCAAAAGCAGGCAGCCACTGAAGAAGTAGAGATCAGGCCAGCTAGATAGCTGAGAGTCTAAAAGTGGTGCTTGCTACCAAGCCTGATGACCTGAATTCTGGAACTGTCAAAGGGTGACTATATCTCACACATCAGAACCTCATGGGCCATAAGAGAATAAAAAACACATCCATTCAGATATTCCAGCATCAGTTGTCACTGTGTTCCAAGTCAACCAAGCACATGGAGAAGTGTATTGATGCATATGTAAGAAGCTGGCTTCCTGGCTGCCCTTAGGTTCACTGACTCAGCAGCTCCGTGGACGATGTCCCAGAGCCCAAAGTCACCTGGCCGTCCCCTGGAGTCAGGTCTCCCAAGACCACACGAGGGTCGCCTCTAGTTTTGGACTCACACCTTCCAAGCTGCCCTGATAATCACGGTGGTTTTGAATGACCTCCACCTACCCTGGCCTCCACCTGACACACTCAACAAACTCCACCCACTGTCATGGGTGAGCTGGGTGACATCATCATGCCAAGGGAGAAAGAGATTAACTGTTAAACCATCATCCTGGATGCTAAGGAAGAGGCTCATCTCCCTAAAATTGTTATAGTAAGATAGCATGGTGATTCTTTTAGCAAGGGGCAGGGTGAAAAGAGGGAGTTGCGTAGGTTGCCAATTACACCCATCAAAAAATGTAACCTGGAATACCACGGAGTTTCTGGTATTTGCTCACTAGTTCCCTTTAATGAAAAATGCTTAGTTCTGGATGATCAATGGTGTGTATGGAGTGGCTTTTTAGCTCTTGCCCAAGATTGTCTCATTTTACTACAAGGCATCATGTGTTCATTGTAAGCCTAGACTCTTCATGGCCTGGACAGTGCCTTTACTGAATGTCCCCACAACACACACATCCTTAGATACCTTACGGTTCTTCACCCTTCCTCTTACAAATCGAAAGACTGTAGAAATGCACACATCTGCTGTCGTAAGCAGCCAGGGCCCCTCCTCTCTGGAATCCACGTCTCAGTCTGGCGTCATACCTGATCTGACTTGAGTCTTCACGGCATCCTCTGCTTGGTCTCAGGATGTGGTGGCGTCCCTGGAGCAGCAGTTCAGCCCGATGATGCAGGCCGAGTTCTCCGTGTTGGTCGACGTCCTCTACAGTCCTGAGTTGTTGTTCCCCGAAGGAAGTGATGCGAGAATCAGATGTGGCGCCTTCATGTCAAAGTAAGTGGCTCAGTGTGAGGCTGGGGGAGGGGGTACTTCTGAACAGAGATGGCTTCCTGCGAGGCCTCTTTCCAATGCTGACCCCCCACACAGTCTGCAAGGCACATGCAAGGGCTGAAATGTGATAAATGCGCCTCCCAGATAATTGAGTCTTAAGAGGTTTTATGCTGTCAGAGGTGAAACTGTCCCATTTTACTGGAGTTTACAGAAAATGAAGCATGCCGCTCACTTTAGCCACAAACATTGCATAATAACATTACAGTTCAGATTCTTTCCGACAATAGCATGATGATCCTTTGAAGACTATTGTTTTGAGGGCTGGGAAGATGGATCCAGGGTAAAAACCTTTGTCTCCCAAGTGAAGGAACTCAGGCCATATCTCCAGATCCCATGTAAGGTTGCAGAAGGCGGAGCCTGGGAAACCCAGAGCAAAGCAATAAGGAGGAGCCATCCAGGATGACCATCACAGTCACCTTGGGACAGAGACACATATATGTGCACATGCCAAAAAAATTAAAGATGAAGGATTCTTGTTTTGAGACCCTAGTTTTCAGTGACACCCAGAGGGAAGGTCCGCATTGGCTGAGGTCTTCTGCCGTGCAGCCATCCCCTGCACAGAGCCAAGAGTTTCATCAGCAAGGACAGTTCAGGGAGCTGGAATTGGATTTTCCTCAAACCTGCGCAGGGCTCTTGTGCCCCGAGCACAGCCCTGGCGAAGCTTGGCTGGAGAGTGGTGTCGGGGCCAAGCTGAAGTGGTCTTCCTGCATCCAGTGCCCTCCATGACCTGAATCATTGGCACCAGCTGACGCCCATAGGTCTGGGCAGTGTGGAAAGGACGGGGCCTCCACCTGGCCACCGAGTAAGAGAGCAGCTGATTTTGGTCCGTGGGAATCAGCACCCACTCAGCTCATGCAGAGGAATCTGCAACTTGCAAACGGTGGATGGTGCCCACTTTGGGAGCTTCCGGTTGACTGAGGCAGAGGGAACCAGATGAAAACGTGAGTTGGAAAAACAACCAGTGCCAGGCTGGACAGATGGGTTGGTGGGTGAAGGTGACTGTGCTCATACCTCTCATCTGGAGTTCAGTCCCCAGAGCCGCATGGTGGAAGGAAAATCCTGATGTTAACGTCTGCCCTCTACACGTTCACCTTCTCAATAAAAAAAATAATAGTAATCACACAGGAAGGGGAACTTTTGGGACTATATTTGTGCATCTTCACATAGGTGTAACTCACATGCTGGGTGGTTTTGAAGGATGTATTTATTTCTTTGATCATAGAAACAATATTTTAAAGTCACTGATTTTGACCTGTTGAAACACAATTCCTTTCATGAATCATTAGTGTTCACTCAGCCTCATGGTTGATATTTTCAATATTATTGGTGAACTAAATGCTTTTTCCAAGGAAGAAGGTGGCAATACCTGGCCTCAGGGGGGAAAATAGAAATTTACGTTGCCTGACAAAACTCCTTTGATGCACCCAAGTTGGTCGTGTGAGATAAAGAACCAAGCAGTGCATGCTCAGTCAGGTTTGCCTTTCTTACAGCAGGATGTCTCCGATGTTTATTCTTCAGCCTGCTGGCCCGGGCCTCATGGGGTGTAACCGTGGTGCAGACACAGTGTTTGTGCACGCGGGTCGCCATCCTGCCCCCCACTCCCCTTCTCGGGAAGCAGGGCTCACAGCCAGGCCCTGCCACGCTGAGCACTCAGGGCCGAGTCTGCCTTTCACCTTTGGCCCACCACGTGCAGGCTCTGGGCCCGCTTGGGTCTCACTCCTCTGTGTCATTTCCCCCTGTCCTCTGCGTGTCTGTCTCACGAGCGGGGTGGCGCCCAAGCCCTTTGCAAGCTGCTTCCTGCTTCCTCCACAGGATATTCAAATCTCCCTCTCTCTCTCCCTTCCTCTTCTCTCCTTCTTCCCATCTCCTCCTGTCTTCCTTCCCTTCCTCTCTCCCGCCTCCTTCCCTCCCAACTCCTTCCTCTCTCCCTTACCTCTCTTCTTCCTCCCTCCCTCCCTTCCTTTCCCTCCTTCACTCCACCCACCTTAGCCTCCAAGTGCCAGGATCACAGATGTCCCAGGAGATATTCAGTATTTCTTGGCCTGTATTCCCTTCCCTTCTTCCCTGCTTGTCTACTTGAACAGGGTATCAGCCGTTTGCCTTCTGTTCCCTGTCCCCTCCATCATCCTCTCCCCGAAACATCGTCAGAGGGACGAGCTGTCTCTTCATCACAGCCCCTGGGGGAGTTCCTGCAGCAGAAGGAAGAGATGCCTTCCTTCAGTGGATACTTTTGCCAGCTGCTCTGTTACAGCGTTGCTGGATCTGATGGTCGCTGCGCCTGGTGCACGCTGGGACTCTGTTCTGAAACTCCAGAGACTGGAAAATTATGTCATGCTGGTGCCGTGCACAGCTTTGGTTTTGGCTCTGAAGTCTATTTCCAGGTCCCCGGAGGGTTATGTAACTGGAGGCACATCGCCTCATCTGTCTGAGCCTGTTTCCTCTTTTACCAGTTTAGCCTCATCTCAAACCAGCAGTCTGTGGCTTGTGGTGAGGATGAACTGCGAGAGCTCATGGGGGGCCTTTATTCTTGACCTCAGTCCATGCGAAGCCCCCGCTGGCCACGGGCTGGAGAAAGCTGCTGCTCCTCACAGTTACCACCCATGTAGTGAACTGTCACTCTTCTTTGCTCTGGGAAGACACAGCCACACGGGTCAACGTTGACAGCACCAGCTGCGAATGCTAAGTTACATATCCTGCTTGCAAACATCCTGCTCTATCTTGAATCTTGGGTGGTTTGTAAGCACAGTCCTCAAAGTCTCCAATAGATGAGCCCCAGTGCGTGGTTTATCGCTACGAACTGAAGAGTTCCTGTCTAATTATGGCAAAAGTAGCAACTGGATGAGCTAAGACACAGCACATGAAGTATCTCGATGTCCCTTTTATTTCAAAAGAGAAATCACAGAAGTTGTGCGTTTGTGCCAAGTCCTAGCACAGACAAGCAGTGTGTCATGTAAATGCACCGGGGAAGCAGCCGTGATGCTGGCGAGTCACGTTATCTGCTTCCCTTGCTGCTATATTGTTAATGTCACGTGATGTACAGAAAATAATATTGTATCCACCTATAAGATGTAAAATGCCAGTAGTAGTCATCTTTTTCTACTGGAAAGTAGGTGGGCAGGGGATGGTCTAGTTTCGTTCTCAGAGTGTGTGGTGCCCACTGGCAGTGTCTGTCTGCCAAGTCGGCTTGGGCGGCCCAGAGCAGGCTGCCTGGGAAATGCTCAGCAGAGTTTATAAGCTGAAGTATACTTTAGAATCTTTGGAGGATGCACATCTTCTCGGCCATGGTTCCCCTGTGGCCCAGTGTCCTTGTATGTGGCTGACAAACGTTGAGTGTCCTTCTTAAAGTTCCCTGGTTCTCCTTAGGCTGATCAATCACACGAAGAAGCTAATGGAGAAGGAAGAAAAATTGTGCATCAAAATCCTGCAGACGCTACGAGAAATGCTAGAGAAGAAAGACAGCTTCGTGGAAGAGGTATTCTTTTTTTTTTTTTTTTTAGTTTTTCATGCTTGAAAATGAATTAGTTATTTTTTGTGTTGAAAATGAAGCGGTATTTCCAGAAAGTCGTAATTAAAATTGTAGTAGACTATTACACGATGGCTTTGTAATGTTAGTGCTGATTTCAGTTTTTGTGGTATTTATCTCTCATACCTTTTTTTTTGAATTGAGAAATATTTGGTTTATTGTATTAAATTCTTTCTTGAGTGTGTTTGTTATCTTCTTTAGGGTTCTAATGGCTCAATGGACTGAAAGTTTTTTGTTGTTGTTCCCTGTGGTAGAGGGTCTTGAACCCAGGGCCCTGTGTGCGTTCAGCAACCTCTTGTTCCCAAGCTTCATGTCCGACTCCCCAAATGACTGTCAAACTGAGTGGCAGAAGTGCAGGGGCTTAGATTTTGCATAAAGCATAACTGTGCATGGTATATTTCTGTTTGTCACCATCGTTGTTTAAAATATTATATTTATATCATCTTGGATAGTACCATGCCAAATATTGTAAGATAAGTGAAATTGTCAGGGGTTTTTTTTTTGGTGGCATGTATAGGTGTGTGTGTGTGTGTATGTGTGTGTGTGTGCTTATGTGTGTGTGTGTGGAGAAGGACACTGTAATTGTGTGTAGAGGCCCAAGTGTGATGGGTAACTCTGGGAATCACCTTGGATCGCTCTACCTCCTTATTGCTTTGCTCTGGAGTTTCTCAGGCTTCGCCTTCCAGGGCCAGATGTACAAGCCAGTGCCAGCACTGCCAGCGTTTTTACGTGGGATCTGGGGGTCTGATTCAGGTCCTTTTGCTTTTGAGGCAAAAGCACAATCCGTGAGCCATCTCTCTAGCCCAAATTGTAGTTTCTGTTCCTAATTATATTAATGACTGTGCAGTTGATTTTAGTGATGCATCAGCTTACAGATAATACCTGACAGTCTGTTGTTAGAGAAGACGTCTTGGCTGTTCATTAAGCAGAGCTTCAGGTGACGTGCGTTGGGTAAGATGTAAACCTGGAGAGCCGTAGGGCTTCCTTGGCACATTCCCGCAGGACGGAAGTGCAGTGGATGCTGGTCATTGCAGCCATGACGCCTCTTCTGCTTCGCTAGAGGCGGGGCAGATGGCTGGGTCTGTAAAGCTCTGGGTATGCAGTGAGGACCTGCCAGCAACCTCGGGTGCCACACAGAAAGCAGGCGTGGATGCACACGCTTGTCACCCCAGGCTGAGCAGCCAGAGGCAGCGGATCCCTGGGGCTTGCAGGCCAGTCAGCGGCTCAGGGTCCAGACCAGTGAGAGACCTGTGTCCGGAAACAAAAAGATGGGCAGTGCCTGAAGAACGATTCCTGAGGTTGTCTTCTGCCTCTACAAGCACCTGACATGTGCACCACGCCTGCACACCTGCACGCACCTGCACATGCACTGCATACAAACACACACCTGTAACCAAGTGTGCATGCATACACACGCACCTTCACCCACACGCACTTACACCTGCACATGCACCTGCATACAAATACACACCTGTAATCAAGTGTGCATGCATACACACGCACCTTCACCCACACGCACTTACACCTGCACATGCACCTGCATACAAATACACACCTGTAATCAAGTGTGCATGCATACACACGCACCTTCACCCACACGCACTTACACCTGCACATGCACCTGCATACAAATACACACCTGTAATCAAGTGTGCATGCATACACATGCACCTTCACCCACACGCACTTACACCTGCACATGCACCTGCACACACATGCATGCAAACATGTACCTGCGTCTGCACATACGCATACCTGTGCACATGCACACATGCCTCATCGGAGTTAATGGTCCTGCTGGTAATCAAAATGCCTTCTGCTAGTGCAGTTTTAGCGAGTGTTTTCTGCTTAAGATTCAAGAAACTGTTGATACATTGGTGTGTATATTACTCTTTTCCTTGTTTTTATGTAACTCCTTAAAGTATTGCTGGAGGTTAGTGTGATTCTGCAGAGGTTTTTAGCTCTCAAATGTAGAAGAATTAGGTCAGTTTAAGTTTTATGACGGCCTTGCCTCTCGGTGGGGCCTTGCCTCTTGGTGCGACAGACAGCTGTTGAGCTGCTGGGGGGGGGGTCAGTGCTTCACCTGGGAGGGTCCAGAGCCTTCTGGTGCAGCTCTCCAGCTGCTCTGAGCCGTCGCTGAGCTTCGTTTAGCTTTTCATTTTCTGTCTAGAAAACCCCAATGCTTCATTCCTGAGACCTTCCTTGCGGGGCTGAGGATGTGACCATGGCGGGAGGGCTGATGTAGGACAATTATTCAGTCGCACAATACACAATCGTGAGCAGCTATGATACCTGGTATTGTGCCTGGGCCCTGGGGAGATAGAGATAATTGTCCTGCCAGGGGTCACAAGCGAGGTGGTGGGGCAACAAGTCACATGCCAGACAAGAGATACGGGGGAGATCATGGGAGGAGGTCATGAGGGGTCTTTCAGAAACCTGCCTCAACGTGCACTTGGTTGGGAAGTGTGTGTGTGTGTCTGGTATGTGGCATAAGTGTAGTGTGTGTGGTGTGGTGTGAGTGTGGATGTACATGTGCATGTACTCACATACATGTAAGTATCCATGGGCCAGCAGACATTTTAGAAATTGCTGAGAAGCATAAGTCTTCTCTTTGGGTGACCTTGTGCTTCTTTAACACAATTTCTGGCTCTGGGATTTTAAGAGTTCTGGTCTGTTAGCCTTCTTCATATGAGAGTTTAAGGAACTATATCAGGGATATATGCTCTAGCATCACCTTTAATTAGATTTGTAATGATTTGTAATGTCTTGAACACACATCCCGAGTTGTATTGGGGGTGCTCCTCCTTGTCTCGGGACTCTTGTTTTCATCTGAAAGTCTGAGAGATGGGGTATAAGTGGACAGCATCTTGCAGATACTCAAAAAAGTAAGAAAAGAATAGAAACCATAATTTCCTCTTAAGTGTGTCTGTGCATGCAATTACCACATAGGATGTATGCCAGGCTCTGTTTTCATTTAAAGAAGACGTATAGATTGTTAATAGAGACTCTGTTTTGATTGACACCTATGCACACAGAGTGAGTTCATCCCTTCCCCTTCCCCTCCCTCCCACTCCTTTCTCTCTCATCCTCTCTTCCCTTCTCCCCTCCAGTCCTGTCCCTCCTGCTTACCCGTCCCTCTGTACATGTGGGTCATGGGGCTCCCTTTGGGGTGCCTGGCTAGTAGGGGTCAGCTCTCTGTGGTAGGATATGTGACCTTCAGTGGGCAAAATCACAAGTGGGGGGAGGTGCTCCCCTTCTTTCGTCCTGCCCTAGAGGTTCTTTCTGGATGCAGTTGCTTCTCCTGAGATCCTCACTGGACTGTGGGCGAGTGTTGACGTGTCAGTCATCATGCAGATCTGGTGGTCGTGGGTCTCCTCGCAGCTCCGGATGCAGCAGCCCTGTTGTGGCAGGAGTGACCTACCAGTACCCCTTCCAGCTTCAGGCTCTCACCCCCTCCTCCTCATGGTTCCCTGCGCCCCGGGATGGGGGAGATTCTGATGCTCTGGCAAGGGATGCGCTTCCAGTCGCCAGTACTCTGTACTCTGGCCAGATGTGGTTTTCTGGCTCCCTTGTCTTCCGTGTAGTAGGTGCTGAGAGCTTTTCTAGCTGAGAGTGTTTAGATGGTTGTTTACCATGAAGTTATCTATTGCTAACACCAAGGCTCTCTAAAGGGAGAATTGCAAGTTTTATAAAAACTGTACAAGAGTACTGATTTGTGGGTTGGACAGGTTGAGAAGAAACGCTCAGGACTGCCAAGTGGGCGGTTTGGTTTTAAGAATTTTTGGTGGGTGGTTTGCTTCATTTTTTACTACTTAGGTTACATTTTCCTTATGATTTGTAGAGTGCTACAAAGCACCTTTCTCATAGAAAGGGAAAATTTATGAGTCACGAAAAAGTAAGGATAAAGGTAAGCACTATTCCTAAATGCATACAATTCCTATCCTGTGAATTTTATAGTTGGGAAGCTAGTGGACTCTGAAAATATCCACAGATAATGTAAATCAAAGTGATTTGCATTGACGTCAAAACAGCTGATGTACATAGACAGAATGCCCGTCACGGTGTCCCCAGCGAGTGTATTCTGTCTTCTTATGCTATACAGGCCCGTACTTATCTCTAGAACAACAGACATTTAGTGAAGTCAGTACCCTCTAACTACTCACATGTGTAGTACCACATATCTTCGGAATGTTATTTTAGAGATTTCTAGAAGCTTCGGTGCAGGGTTCAGCACTGATTCCTAAAAGTAAAGTGGTAACCGGCCTTAGGCACCTTCCCTTCGTGTTCTCCATTCAATCTCTGCCCAGAGGTAGCATTTTCTGCTTTGTGCTGATGCAGAAACAGGCTTGGGAAGGTCACAGTCCGTCTAGTCCTGAGAGAGGCTGGGATTCCAGTCTAACTATCTCAGCACCTCGCTGTTACTAACACATCAGAGCTGATCACGTGCAGGATCTGCACCTTCAACCAGCCAGTGAAGTAAAATGAAGCATCTTGACTCACTCTTGAGAAAACGCACCCAAGTGTGTGTTGGGAGGTCCCTGAATTTATTCAGCAGAATGTTAAAGTGAAGTTTGAAGATTTTAGTCGGCGTGGATCAGGAGCGAGGTGGATTGGGAGCAAGGCAAAGCAAGCACTGGACATTTCCAAGATTTAATTCTGGCAGGTCTATGCTTAAGATCAGATGTGCTCCACCCCCTCCGTGTGACCACAGGCTAGAGGTAGAAGTTGCGAGCCGCGCTGTGTTTCACGGTGGTCGTCCACAACTCCTTGTGGAATCGTGGCAATCAGCGAACAGTCGCCATCTGACTGACCACCTGATCTTCACAAAGGAACAGTGGGCCAGGTGGTTTTACACTACCAGGTGTTGACAGCTGTCATAGGCTTCTGGATTTGGAAGCTACAGTCTATCTGGAGTGATTTGGGGTAAAGATCTTTAATAAAGGGTGCCTCAAATCCTTCTAAAGAGGATTTTTTTTTAAACTCTCAAATTTATGGTCACCTGAGTTAACAATTTATTCTTTTCCGCAACATGGGAAAAAGTCATTGTTAGTAATCTTTCATTTCTGATTGGGAGAAGCAGCAAAAAGACGGTGAGGATTATGCTGGCGGCTTAGCTGCTCCGCGAAGCGTGCATTCTGTCGGCCTCCACAATAATCACATGACTGCAAATGTATAAGCTGCACCGAGATCCGCTCTTGTGAGAATGTGGGAACTTCATCTAGTGCCTGTGCTCGTAGTTTTGTAGCAGGCAGATGCAGGTGGACATACAAGGCGGCTGCAGGATTTTATTTTAAGCTGTTCGGTAAGGAAATAAATGCCATTGTTAGTCCCAGCCACGTTCTGTGGTGTTTCTTAATAAGTATGTTTAAGACGATGAATGCAAACTTGTTTGCATGTAGGTGTTCTAGGTTTTAAACTAGAACAGGTAGTGGTGGTGCGAGCATATACATTTCATTGTTGGTACGTAAGCATGTATGCGTGTGCATGTGCACGTGCACCCGCTGGGCTTTCACTCGGCACCTAGGCATTGCAAGTACGACGACGCGCTGTTCTCTTTAGATGAGAGATCTGTTCAGAAGTGTAACTCGGATGCCCTCTCACATTTAGGAATTGCTCCTTTACATTTCCCTAGTCAAAAAACAACTTAGTCAAAATGGGCACATAAGCATGAACCAGTTTTTATAACTTCTTTTCATCACGAGGCAGCCTGGCCACTTATTAGACTAAGAGGTGCTGAGTCTCGCAGACTGTTAGACTGTTAGACCCGCAGCAACCTTGCTGAGAACATGCCAGATCTGAGCAACGCCTCAAAATCTGAATCAGTAGCATGCGAAGTTGTGCCTGGACACAGTCTGTTGTGCAACAAGTGGGGATGGACTGACGGACTTAGCCAGAGGTCAGCAAGGCACGGGCAACGCATCAGTCTTTCCTCATTCTGGCCCTGAAATGCCACGGAGGTGCTGATCCTGGAGGATCCCCCTACCCCCTCCCCCGAAATCAGAGGGTCTTGGGTCTGTGCAGAGCAGGATGCTGGGGTGTTCTAGAGGAACTAGCTGTGACACCCCCTGACCACTGACCTAGGGTGCCTCAGGACAGGGTGGAGCAGTTGCAAGGAGACAGAGTGGCTACCGAGAGCCCTGGGTGGGATGCTTCTCTCGTTTTCTGTCACATCATCAATTTTGGGAGCTCTTTGATCAGGTCTTGAAAGGAAGGGAGAAGTGCAGAGTGTATGAGGCGCCCAAACCATGTCACAGCCTCCTTGATACTGAGCTGACTCACAGTACGCGGCTAGCGATGCCGTCAGCCAGGTCCCCGGGTGTCGCCCTAAGAGCTCCCAGAAGTAGCAAAATCCCATTGCATTCTTCATTTTATAGCTGACGAGAAAGGCACCAGGGAGACACGCGCCGGGCAGAGACAAGAGCGTGAGCAAGTCAATTTCCTCACCTACTCGAGAGGCTCCTTTCAGTCAATGCCCTTGAAAGTAAATAATTCGCATTTAGTCTCACGTTTCTGAGCTATAGCGGTAGGCCTACTCATTTTTGCTGTCTCCAGAAACCTGAAAGTTCAAGCAGAAAGAATTTTTTCTTTTTCAAAATAGGTCTCGAGCTGGAGAGATGGCTCAGTAGTTAGAACCTTTGCCTGGCAAACAACGGGGTACGAGTTTGGTTCCCCAGATTCCCATGTAAAAATGCCAGGTGGATGTGGCAGTCTGCCTGTAATTCCAGCCCTGGAAGGTGGAGCCTGGGAATCCCCAGAGCAAGCTGGCTGGGCAGATGAGCCCTGGCTGCCCTGGCTTATTAAAGGCCAGAGTCACAGCGATAAGGTGGAAGAGTAATCGAAGATGACTCACGATGTCACAGGTGCACACGTTCAAGTGTGTTCCTTGAATGTCAGTATACACACTTGTGTATATATTCCCACATACAGAACATGTGCATCTGCCTGCATGCACACACACACACACACACACACACACACACACACACACATATCACACACACATACCATAGGCCATACAAGAAAGAAAGTAAAAAGAAAAAGAAGCTAAGAAGAAAAGAAAGGAAAATAGATAGACAGACAGACAGATAGATAGAAAGATAGATAGATAGACAGACAGACAGACAGACAGACAGATAGACAGACAGACAGACCGACAGACAGACAGACAGACAGATAGAAAGAAGTCCAGGTCTTGCTCCATAGCCCAGGCTAGCCTCAAACTTGTGATCCTCAGGCGGGTCTCTCACTGCTGGGATCGCAAGTGTTTGTCACCACACCCGGCCAAACGCATCCAAGAACAGAATTCAGGAGAAATACATTCTTACCCCACGTCAGGTATGTGCTTGAACAGTAGCAGCAGCTAAAACTTTTAGGATATTCATTCAAATGACATTTGCTCTGTGAGCAAAGCACAGAGCGGTTAAGGAACTCGCCCAGGTGTGCACAGCACTACATCGTAGAGCCAGGATGAACCCGGCCTTGTGCGGCGCTTCTGGGTCCACGTTCTGATCCCAGCCTGTCGACCCAGTCCCATCTGTTGAGAGACCCAGGGAGCTGTCGGAACGGACGCCTCGCGTGGCTGCGCAGAGAAGGCATCTTCTTGCTTAAACCAGCGCAGAGCACCTCGCAGCGTTTGTTCGCGTGGTTCGTACTGACTCTTCAGAGCTGGCTTGCTTCCCGCCCGCTCCATCTGGTCCCTGCGGATCTTAGGTCTCTGTCGATACTTCTTCCTTGCTACGCAGTGCAACACATGCCATTCTGAATATTTGCAGGTTGTCCAGGAAGTCCCTAGGTTTGCCTTTTCGCAGTTGCCCTTAGCTTTCGTTGATGTTTTTCATGAAAATTCAGACCACAGACTCCACTGCTTATACGATCACACAATAGGGGAAGAAAGCACCTGTGTGGTGGAAACAAATACGACATGGTGCCCTGGTGTGCTCCTGGCTTCCCAGGGAACCCCCAGACTGATTCCTTGCCTTCTGAAACCCTGAGCTCCTTTGGGGGACCTCATCGTCCTGACCGGCCTGCAGCATCCTGTCGCTCCGTCTCATCCACCCCGACTGTGCAGCCCATGCCCTTCCCCGTCCGTGCCCTTCCTGGGTCTCAGACAAGCTGTGACCAGGGTGTTCCGGTCCACGTGGACTCTGCAGCCAGTGCCTGTCTCTCACCCTTGGCCTTTGCACTGCTAGCCCTTTCCTCCTGTGGTCCACCGTGTGCTTCTTTGATAAAACTTGGCAGTTTTCAAGCCAGGAACTGCACGTTGAAACTTCTCTCCTCAGCCACTCAATATGCTTTTTGAGCTGCACTTGCTGTGATTGTCCATAGACCTTATCAGGGCTGCTTCTCCTAATCTTAAATATCCTAAAAGTTTAGCTTCTCCTCCCGGTTTCCACTTCTCAGCTAGCTCCCCTGCTGCACATTAGCCGTAGCTTCGGTAGCCACAGGCTCTGTGGTCAGCCGTTTGTGGCGGGCCACTAAGCACGCTTTCCACTCAAACGGCCCTGTCCCCGGTGTCCTCTTCAGAGATGGGCCTGGTTAAGTGGCAGATCTTCTCTGCATGTTCCCCTCAAATGTGCACGCAGCCTCTCGTTCACAAAAGCTGTCTCCCTGCACACACAGGCTCCCCACATTAGCACCCCGTCTTTGCCAGAGCTGGAAGGGCCGAGGATGTCAGGGAAGGCTGAGCAGGCAAATGGGGGAGGGCTCCGCTTCCCCCAGTCTGTGGCCTCTTGGCAAAACATCTGCCACAGCGCTCTGTCTTCCGGGAACATAAGCTGTTGTTTCCAATTGTTTTCATAAATACTCATCTTTGAGATCTCGACTGACATATGGGCTGTTCTTTTTGGATTTCTGCTTGGATTTTTTTTATTTACACACATTATCTTTAAATACTTGTCCCACATGCAACTAAGATGCATCTTTCAAACATGAAAAGGTCCCATTTTAAAAATGGGATGGGATAGAGAACATGTAATACAAAACACATGTGTCTCTTGTCTTTACATCGGACTTCCTTTCCTGCTTCCCTTCTTAGCCATGTTTGTATCCCTGCGTTTGTTTTGTGAAAGAGGCGTGTCACTCTGACCTTGGGAAGTACCTCGGAAGACATTTATGTCCAGCTTCTCTGTATGCTTGATTGGTCCAGTCTCAAAGTACTCAAAATTAAAAAAATCTAATTTAAATTTATTACATCATGATTTTGGAGTATGAAGGACTCAGATGTTCTATCACAACGTTTTGTGGTGGTTTGGGTGCAGAATGCCACCACAAGGCACGTGTGTGGACACTTGGCCTCCAGCAGGTAGACTCGTTCTGGATGGTTGCAGAACCTTTAGGAGATGGGGCCTCTCTGCAGAACTGAGTCACTCGGGGTGCGCCTTGAGGCCTCGTGATCTGGACCAGCTTCTTGAATGTGATTGGCTGCTCATGCACCTGTCCCCATACCTTCCCTGATGATGGACTATATCTCTGCGAACTGTGAGCCAGAGAAAACCCTCCACAGTGTGGCTGTTGCCTGACAGGAAACACTATGAGCACGCTGTGAGCACTCTGTGAGCACTCTGAGAGCACTCTGGCACACGCTGTCAGCACTCTGTAGCACTCTGTAGCACTCTGTCAGCACTCTGTCAGCACTCTGGTAGCACTCTGTCAGACTCTGTCGCACTCTGTAGCAATCTGTAGGCACTCTGTGAGCACTCTGTCAGCACTCTGTCCGCACTCTGTCAGGACGATGTCAGCACTCTGTAGCACTCTGTAGCACTCTGTGAGCACTCTGTGAGCACTCTGTAGCACTCTGTAGCACTCTGTCAGCACTCTGTAGCACTCTGTAGCACTCTGTAGCACTCTGTCAGCACTCTGTAGCACTCTGTCAGCACTCTGTAGCACCTGTAGCACTCTGTCAGCACTCTGTAGAGCACTCTGTCAGCACTCTGTAGAGTCAACTCTAGTCAGTACTCTGAAAAAAAGCACTCTGTCAGCACGCTGTAGCACTCTGTAGTACTCTGTCAGCACTCTGCAGCACTATGTGCTTAGCACTCTGTCAGCACTCTGTCAGTACTTGTAGCACTCTGTCGCACTCTGTCGCACTCTGTCAGCACTCTGTCAGTACTCTGTCAGCACTCTGTAGCACTCTGTCAGCACTCTGTCAGCACTCTGTAGCACTCTGTAGTACTCTGTCAGCACTCTGTAGCACTCTGTCAGCACTCTGTCAGCACTCTGTCAGCACTCTGTAGCACTCTGTCAGCACTCTGTAGCACTCTGTAGCACTCTGTAGCACTCTGTCAGCACTATGTCAGCACTCTGTAGCACTCTGTCAGCACTCTGTAGCACTCTGTCAGCACTCTGTAGCACTCTGTAGCACTCTGTCAGCACTCTGTAGCACTCTGTCAGCACTATGTCAGCACTCTGTAGCACTCTGTCAGCACTCTGTAGCACTCTGTCAGCACTATGTCAGCACTCTGTAGCACTCTGTAGCACTCTGTCAGCACTTGTAGCACTCTGTGAGTACTCTGTGAGCACTCTGAGAGCACTCTGTCAGCACTCTGTCAGCACTCTGTAGCACTCTGTAGCACTCTGTCAGCACTCTGTCAGCACTCTGTAGCACTCTGTCAGCACTCTGTCAGCACTCTGTAGCACTCTGTAGCACTCTGTGAGCACTCTGTCAGCACTCTGTCAGCACTCTGTCAGCACTATGTCAGCACTCTGTAGCACTCTGTGAGTACTCTGTCAGCACTCTGTCAGCACTCTGTAGCACTCTGTAGCACTCTGTAGCACTCTGTCAGCACTTGTAGCACTCTGTCAGCACTCTGTCAGCACTCTGTCAGCACTCTGTAGCACTCTGTAGCACTCTGTAGCACTCTGTCAGCACTTGTAGCACTCTGTCAGCACTCTGTGAGTACTCTGTCAGCACTCTGTCAGCACTCTGTAGCACTCTGTCAGCACTCTGTCAGTACTCTGTCAGTACTCTGTCAGCACTCTGTCAGTACTTGTAGCACTCTGTCGCACTCTGTCGCACTCTGTCAGCACTCTGTCAGTACTCTGTCAGCACTCTGTAGCACTCTGTCAGCACTCTGTCAGCACTCTGTAGCACTCTGTAGTACTCTGTCAGCACTCTGTAGCACTCTGTCAGCACTCTGTCAGCACTCTGTCAGCACTCTGTAGCACTCTGTCAGCACTCTGTAGCACTCTGTAGCACTCTGTAGCACTCTGTCAGCACTATGTCAGCACTCTGTAGCACTCTGTCAGCACTCTGTAGCACTCTGTCAGCACTCTGTAGCACTCTGTAGCACTCTGTCAGCACTCTGTAGCACTCTGTCAGCACTATGTCAGCACTCTGTAGCACTCTGTCAGCACTCTGTAGCACTCTGTCAGCACTATGTCAGCACTCTGTAGCACTCTGTAGCACTCTGTCAGCACTTGTAGCACTCTGTGAGTACTCTGTGAGTACTCTGTCAGCACTCTGTCAGCACTCTGTCAGCACTCTGTAGCACTCTGTAGCACTCTGTCAGCACTCTGTCAGCACTCTGTAGCACTCTGTCAGCACTCTGTAGTACTCTGTCAGCACTCTGTAGCACTCTGTCAGCACTCTGTCAGCACTCTGTAGCACTCTGTCAGCACTCTGTAGCACTCTGTCAGCACTATGTCAGCACTCTGTAGCACTCTGTCAGCACTCTGTAGCACTCTGTCAGCACTATGTCAGCACTCTGTAGCACTCTGTAGCACTCTGTCAGCACTTGTAGCACTCTGTGAGTACTCTGTGAGTACTCTGTCAGCACTCTGTCAGCACTCTGTCAGCACTCTGTAGCACTCTGTCAGCACTCTGTAGCACTCTGTCAGCACTCTGTCAGTACTTGTAGCACTCTGTAGCACTCTGTAGCACTCTGTCAGCACTCTGTAGTACTCTGTCAGCACTCTGTAGCACTCTGTCAGCACTCTGTCAGTACTCTGTAGCACTCTGTCAGCACTCTGTCAGCACTCTGTCAGCACTCTGTAGCACTCTGTCAGTACTCTGTCAGCACTCTGTAGCACTCTGTAGCAATCTGTCAGCACTCTGTAGCACTCTGTCAGCACTCTGTAGCACTCTGTAGCACTCTGTCAGCACTCTGTAGCACTCTGTCAGTACTCTGTCAGCACTCTGTAGCACTCTGTCAGCACTCTGTCAGCACTCTGTAGCACTCTGTCAGCACTCTGTAGCACTCTGTCAGCACTCTGTCAGCACTCTGTAGCACTCTGTCAGCACTCTGTCAGCACTCTGTAGCACTCTGTAGCACTCTGTCAGCACTCTGTGAGTACTCTGTCAGCACTCTGTCAGCACTCTGTAGCACTCTGTCAGCACTCTGTAGCACTCTGTAGCACCCTGTAGCACTCTGTAGCACTCTGTCAGCACTATGTCAGCACTCTGTAGCACTCTGTCAGCACTCTGTAGCACTCTGTCAGCACTATGTCAGCACTCTGTCAGCACTCTGTGAGTACTCTGTCAGCACTCTGTCAGCACTCTGTAGCACTCTGTAGCACTCTGTCAGCACTCTGTCAGCACTCTGTAGCACTCTGTCAGCACTCTGTCCGCACTTCTGTAGCACTCTTGTAGCACTCTGTCAGCACTCTGTAGCACTCCTGTCAGCACTATGTCAGCACTCTGTTGTAGCACGCTTGTCAGCACTCGTAGAGCTACTCTGTAGCACTCTGTCAGCACTCTGTCAGCACTCTGTCAGTCACTGTGAGAACTCTGTAGCACTCTGTAGCACTCTGTCAGCAATCTGTCAGTACTCTGTAAGCACTCTGTAGCACTCTGTCAGCACTCTGCTAGCACTCTGTCAGTACTCTGTCAGCACTCTGTCAGCACTCTGTCAGCACTCTTGTAGCACTCTGTCAGAACTCGTCCAGCACTCTGTCAGCACTCTGTCAGCCACTCTGTAAGCACTCTGTGCACTCTGTCAGCACTCTGTCAGCACTCTGTCAGCACTCTGTAGCACTCTGTCCGCACCTCTTGTCAGCACTCTGTCAGCACTCTGTAGCACTCTGTCAGCACTCTGTCAGCACTCTGTAGCACTCTGTCAGCACTCTGTCAGCACTCTGTAGCACTCTGTCAGCACTCTGTCAGCACTCTGTAGCACTCTGTCAGCACTCTGTCAGCACTCTGTCAGCACTCTGTAGCACTCTGTCAGCACTCTGTAGTACTCTGTCAGCACTCTGTAGCACTCTGTCAGCACTCTGTAGCACTCTGTCAGCACTCTGTAGCACTCTGTAGCACTCTGTAGCACTCTGTCAGTACTCTGTCAGCACTCTGTAGCACTCTGTCAGCACTCTGTAGCACTCTGTAGCACTCTGTAGCACTCTGTCAGTACTCTGTCAGCACTCTGTAGCACTCTGTAGCACTCTGTCAGCACTCTGTCAGCACTCTGTAGCACTCTGTAGCACTCTGTAGCACTCTGTCAGCACTCTGTAGCACTCTGTAGCACTCTGTCAGCACTCTGTAGCACTCTGTAGCACTCTGTCAGCACTATGTCAGCACGCTGTAGCACTCTGTCAGCACTCTGTAGCACTCTGTCAGCACTATGTCAGCACTCTGTAGCACTCTGTCAGCACTCTGTCAGCACTCTGTCAGCACTCTGTAGCACTCTGTCAGCACTCTGTAGTACTCTGTCAGCACTCTGTAGCACTCTGTCAGCACTCTGTGAGCACTCTGTAGCACTCTGTCAGCACTCTGTCAGCACTCTGTAGCACTCTGTAGCAATCTGTCAGCACTCTGTCAGCACTCTGTAGCACTCTGTAGCACTCTGTAGCACTCTGTCAGTACTCTGTCAGCACTCTGTAGCACTCTGTAGCACTCTGTAGCACTCTGTAGCACTCTGTCAGTACTCTGTCAGCACTCTGTAGCACTCTGTAGCACTCTGTAGCACTCTGTCAGCACTCTGTCAGCACTCTGTAGCACTCTGTAGCACTCTGTCAGCACTCTGTAGCACTCTGTAGCACTCTGTCAGCACTCTGTAGCACTCTGTAGCACTCTGTCAGCACTATGTCAGTACGCTGTAGCACTCTGTCAGCACTCTGTCAGCACTCTGTAGCACTCTGTCAGCACTCTGTAGCACTCTGTCAGCACTCTGTCAGCACTCTGTCAGCACTCTGTAGTACTCTGACAGTGTCTGTCAGCACTTTGTGAGCACTCTGAGCTCCCTGTCAGCACCCTGTCAGCACTTTGTAGCACTCTGTCCACCAAAGGATGCTTTTGAATGATAGCTGGTAGATAGCTTGTTCTCTTTTTTATTTTTTTTAATATTTCATGATGATAGTGAAGTTATGATGTCTTCACACCTTGGTTCCCAATCCCATTACCCTCCTCTTCCCATGTCAGCCCTTCTTCTTCCCTTGCCAGTCTCCCTCCTACACTTCCGTCTTTTCATAGGTGTGAACCATTGGGTTTCATGTGGCTTGGCCTTCATGCCTGCCATATTCTCACTAGCACATATAAAAGAATCTTATATGCGGCATCATGCACCTTTGGGTTTCTTTTTCTTTTTTTAAAATTGTGTGTGATACTCCTGATTTATTTTACTGTTACCTCTAGAGGCCAATAATTTGGAATATTTTAAATGTTTTTGATTATTAGGCAATTGTTGAACTAATTTATAACCTCAACAATGGAAAATGGTTCACACAGATCCTTGATCTTAAGTTGGGCTCTCAGGCAGCCAGTGACTATGATATGCGATGAACTGATTGTTTCTTGCGCTCTGTGTGGATTCATAAGCTCGGAGCAGATGGGACCGTGTCTTGCCGTCTTTACTGGTGGGGTCAGGAGCCGTGTGCTGCGGAGACGAAGCACCACGTGTCCGTGGTCCTCTGATGAGTGGCAGCTCTTCTCCATCTTCTGTTTTCCGGGATTCCAGTGTCGCTTGCTGATTCTTGCCACGTCCCGAGCGTGGAGCCTCTATCTCAGGGAGGAGAGGAAGAGAGCCGGCACCGTGCTAGCTGTGGCTGTGCGTGCTGGGGGGATGGCTGGGCGTGTGGTCGGTATCCTGTGGGGCGTCCCTAGGTGCTAAGTCGAGGATGTTCAGGGAAGGGCCGGCTTGCTGGGATGCTGCGCTCTGCTCTGGAAGGAGCGAGTTGACCCTGTCAGTACGTTTGTAACGTCTGCCACACGATGTTCCATGGGACGAGTGATGGGCAGGACAGGAATTTACTTCCTCACGTTTTAGAGGCCCGGGGTGAAGGCAGTGGCGAGCCCAGCTCCCCATGTGCCCCGGGAAGGGCCTCTCTTGAGGGGTCAGTGGCTGCCAGTGTGTGTCTTTATGTGTGACCCATCCATGTGTCTATGGTCAAGATTCTTCTTATTGTCTTACTGTATTGGGACCTCTAATGGTCTCATTTTAGCTTTCTTGTGTGCATGCGTGCGTGCTTGTGTGCATGTGGAGTGTGTGTGTGTGTGTGTGTGTGTGTATGCATGTGCGTGTGTGTGTGCACCTGTAGAGCCCAAGGATGACGCTGGGGGTCATCCTAGATTGCTTTCCTTCCTTATTGCTGTTTGCGCTGGAGTTTCCCAGGCTCCACCTCCTGGACTGGAATCGTGATACCCACCTGGCATTTGTATGTGAGTCCTTCTGCTGTGAGGCAAAGGCTTTACCCCGAGCCTCTCCGCAGCCCAAAGCTTCATTGCCCGTTAGAGACGCTGTCTCCAGGGCTGAGCCCGCGGATGTCAGGACTTCAGCGTGAGGTTTTGAGCGGAAGTCCTTCGGCACCGATACCATCTTCAGTCTGCTCCAGATGTGGTCTGTCTGGATGGCTTGAGTTCCAACCTCCTCTTGTCCACTGTGTTGGGTGATACAGACTGTATGGAGCAGGGCTGACATCCACAAGCAGGATGTCGATTCTAAACATGGTTATTTAAATCAGTTAAACCAACAGAAGAAGCACGGAATGGTTGGTTTCCTCTTGTTCCACATCTCCATGTTCAAACACAGCAGCTGGCTGCAGTGAAAACTCCAGACAAAACTCCATGCATAGATGTCTGAGCATAAAGTTGGAGCGTATGTGGGGAGACTGGGCAGTTCTCAGAGAACGACTTGGCAGAGCCTGATACCAGTGGCACCGTTGAGTTCCTGGTGGTTTTCAGCCCTGCAGTGATCCTGCCACACTGTCCTTTCCTGTCACCGAGCACTTTTTGAGGGTTCTGTCTGGTCCTGGCTACGTACGGGTTTCAAATTAATTCTTCTTTTCCTGTTTACTGGAAGTCAATTTAAATAATTCTTTCAGAATATTGCTCGTACTAGTCTGGACCCTTTGCTAGCAAAATAGACACTTACAGTGGCTGATTGAGAGAGCAGATTGAGTCAGTGGTAGATGTGCGCCTGGGGTGCATGCGGCCCTGGCTTTGATTCCCAATGTGCTAAACAGATAAACAAGTTATTACCAAAAAAAAAAAATCCTTTGTCAAATAATGTGCTTTGGAAAAGCTTGCTTCGTACTTTGAGAGTCTTTGTAGCCACAGATGCAGTTTTGCTATTTATTTTCCAAGTGGCCCTTCTTACTGTGCTGGTGGTCACATGATACGAGCCTTGGAAACATGATGCAGGCATAGCTGACCGCATGTCTCAGCCCTTCGTCCTGTCTCTGTCACTGCTACTGCTTTCCTGGCCGTCGATGACCCTGTCTCGCACCGTTTCCGTTGTCTGTGGCTGTCAGCCCACTCTTCCCACCAGGCTGTGCAGCAGCTCAGCCAGCGCTAGGCTCCTGCCCCTGCCAGTACCCGCGAAGCGGCCCTGCTGCTGTCCAGAGGGGGATTCTCACTTCTTCCAGTGCCAGCAGCCGTGTGCAGAACCAGCCTCCACCCTTGCTGGGCTGCGCTGAGTCACGCTGCAGAGCTCTCAAGCACAGGACTCTCTCTTCCTCACCGGCTCTTCTTGCCGGCTGTCCCTCCGCGTGGCGTGCTGTTCCTCTTGCTGTACATGTGGCCGATTTGTTTTCTCTTCTGGTCGAAGCTGAATGTCACCGTGTGAGCTGCATGCCTCTCTGGACAGGTCCATCCAGAGTGATGTCGCTGCCCCTTCTCGTTAGAGGTTGTCATGGCAATGCACAGCAGTGCTCTGATTTCCATGTGGGTGAGGAGCTTGTGTTGCTTTAACCGCAGTACACACAAAGTGTCTTGGACTGACCAGAATGCATGGAGAGCATGGTCATATGATGAGGGGGGAAAGGGAACATTCCAGGCTGTCTGCGAGTGTGAGCAAAGGAGCTAGTGTACGTTAGACACTCCTGCCCCCGGAAGGAGAGACCTCAGCAGGGTGCTGGCACGGTGGCCTGGATTGTAGGTTGGGGCCGGAGCTGGGTTTACGTTGGTCTAAGTGGAAAGTATGAATCGTGTGTTAAGAAGGGTTTGGGGAGCAAAGCGGATGTTCCTTTTATGCAGTGGGTTTAGCAGGTCCGAGGTTATGGAGAGGAAAGAGCACTGCGTAGATGGAGTTCAAGGCCAAATTCAAAATACGCAGTGTTCAGGGTGTGATCCAGGAACAAAGCACTGAGAGCCTCGTCTATCTGCGAGTATACTGGTCTTACCACGGAAAGTTTCTTTCTGTGGCCTTGGAATAGAAATTAGGGAAGTCCAAACTCTCTTTCAGAGGGTCCGATGGTCAAAGCAGAAAGAATGGAATCTCTCAAGCAGTGAGCTTGGACTTAGGGGAACAGAATTCCTGACTCCTAGAGGCTGTCCCGCTGCGATGCAGTGCTGAGAGATGCCCAGGCAGACAGGCGAGTAGGAAAGCATTGCGGCCATCCAGCCTGGCACTTCTGAAGTGCGCTTCCAAGTCTGGTTCACTGATCAAGGGTGGCCTTTGTGTATCTGCTTTAAATCCAGACTCAGAAATATCAGACAAAATTGGTTATAGGAGGAAGAGTATGAAACTTGGGAAACTTCAGGAATACAAAGGTCACAGGTCATAAGTCAGCTTCGCCTTGACCGGTCCCTGTCTTCTAAGCTCAGTCATTTGTCGTGAAACTCACATTTTTGCTGAAATATTTTCAAGCATGTATTAGGTGTGCAAAAGAAGGGCTTTCATTGTGACTTTTCAGGCATATTTTAACATAATATATCTCTCTCATATCCAAACTCCCCACTGACAATCTCCTGCTTTACTGAATCTTTAAAAGATTTTCCCTGCCACTTCCCCAGATCATGGTAGAGCCTGTAGAGCTGGGCTGCAAAACTACAGATCACCAGCAGGTGTCGCTGTCTCTCAAGTAATTTATCCCACTTAAGCGTTTCTTCAGGTTGAACCTTTAAGTTATGTAGTTTTCTTTTCTCTCATTTGTATTTTGAATTTTTACCAAATAGCTATAAATATTCAAATCAGATTAGATCACGATCATCTTTTTCTAGGACTAGTTATAACAACATGCAGACTTCTGTTCACTGTGTCATTTCATGAAACTAATAGTAACCTGTTCAATGTCAGTTACTGTAATATTTATTTTGGCAATATTTTAATATTTGTTAGAGACATAGACACACTTATGAGCCTTAAAAGTCATGGTTTCTTAACTTAGTTTTCCTTTATTTTGTGTAGGTCATTTTCATGTTTCCTCTGTGACATTCTACTATTACAGAAAGTTCTACAAAGCATCCTCGTATAGATTACAATGGTCTTTCTTATTTTTGAACTTACTACGCAGACATTACCATGTACTCAGATTAAGGATTTTTGTATATATATGTATTACAATATTTTTTTAACATTTTTTATTATTTCCGCTCATACAAACTTAATAGGTAGATCAGTTCCCTCCCCCCTCGTATTACGATATTTTTAAGTTTGGAGAAGGGTGGATCCTTTGGCACATATTGTATCTCATTACAATTTTGGAGGGTTTTTTCCCATTAGGACACACCAATGGCATGGGATGAAAATAGGATAGATGTTTTGGTACCTACAGAATAGCTTAATATTTGCAAACCTAATAGCTTTGCTCAAAAAGCAGATTTTCCTAATATTTCATAGTTGTGCATCGTCTGATTGGCCCCTAGATATAAAATAATGACTACTGGGGGCTTTGAGTTTGGGGTATCCTTGGGGCTCATGTCTGGCAGCCAGATCCACTCAGTGTGAGGTTTTAACATTTTATTCCCACATAGTTCTGACTTCAAAGCTGATTGAAAGGGCCTGGATAGGACTGTACAGTGTCTGTTTGAAATGTTCTTGCTCCGGGCTTAAGTCCCAGTGTGAGCTTCATCTTCTGCCCCCCCCCCCAGCTGATCTTGGTGCTGTGTGATTGGCTGTATGAACTGTTTCTTCCTGTTGGGAAATGGAGCCTTGTTCACTTGCTGCCGTGAAAGTCTCCAGACACACAAACGGCACATGTGGACACACTACAACACATGTGCACAGGTTAGAGCGCGTGTGGACACCCTAAGGCACATGTGAACACACTGCAGGATATGTGAGCATGCTACAGCACATGTGAGCACGCTACGGCACATGTGGACATGCTACGGCATATGTGGACATGCTATGGGACATGTGGATAACACTATAACATACGTGGACATTCTATAACACGTGTGGACATGCTATGGCACATGTGCACACATGCAACGAGGGCAGCAGGCTGCAGCTGCAGGAGACGCGGCCGGGCGTGGCAGCCGGGCCTGCAGTGCGTGTGGTGATGTACGTCCTGTGGCGCTGTGCTGTGCACCGCTGCAGATAGAGCGTGTGGCGTGCAATGCTCTGAAATTCAGTTCGGTCGCTCCGGCATCCCCAGGCCCCGATGAGCTCCCGTGTGCCCCACTGACAGATTGTCACTGTGATGGCAGCGTGGGAAGGCTGCGTCTGTCTGTCTGTCTGTCTGTCTATCTATCTATCTCATCTATCTATATCATCTATCTATCTATCTGTCATCTATCTGTATCATCTATATCTATCATCTATCTATCATCTATCTATCTATATATATCATCTGTCTGTATCATCTATCTATCTATCTATCTATCTATCTATCTATCATCTATCTTTATCATTCTCTCTCTCTCTCTCTCTATCTATCTATCTACCTATCTATCATCTATCTATCTATCTACCTATCTATCATCTATCTGCCTATGGTCTATTTTATCTATCATTTATATATTATCTATTGTTATCATCTATCATCTATTTACCACCTATTATCTGTCTATTTATCTATCTATCTATATTCTATTTATAAGTCCTTGTCTATTTATCTATCTATCTATATTTTATTTATAAGTCATAGTAACCCCAAAGGACAGAATTTAAGCATTCAACTTGGAAAATGCAATTGAAGGAAAAGCTCAACTCCTGTCACTATAGAGAAATATTTTTTTTACAGTTCTTGACAATAGAGTTTTAATATATTTCTCCACTTTTTTTTGGAGACACTTTCCTCCGAGGCCTGTCAGTATGTTTCCCCAATGCTGTGACCTGGGAATGAGAATGGATGCAGTTTACAGTTTGGAAGGGACATTGGTGGAAAGTATTTTGAATCGTGAGTGCAAGTGGGCTATTAGTGTTCGGCAGATTCACCGTCTGTGCAAGCTGACAAGGACTCTGGCCTGTGAGACGTCAGTCACGTCCTGTTGGGCTGAGATCCTGGGTCCTTCCACAGCAGGACATGGCTGGGGGAGTAGTAGGTGCAGAGAGATCGGGGTCTGGGAAGAAAGTCAGAGGTATTTTGTCCTTGGAAGGGAGAGACGACGCGCGTTGGCATTGTTGGGCACAGGATGGAGATCAACGGCCTGCGTTGCTGTCAGGGACCAGGCGGTGAGTTCCATGGTTTTGGGTGAATCCCCTCAGCTGTAGCAATACCTGTGTGGTCACAGCGTTGTCCCGATCAATCTTCTATCCTTTAAAAACTGTCCTGGGGCAGGATGCGCTCGCTCTGTCCTTGTGTCCCTCTCAGGACTGCACTGGGTCCTGCGCGCTTCAGGGTGGGTGTGACCCGTTTGTCGGATGCTGGCTTGGTCGAGCCCTGGCTCTGTGGGCAGCACATAAGGCAGGAGCGGCCTCACCCACCAGCCCGCATGAGGCGGGAGCGGCACTTGGGGATGGAGGCAGGAGGAGGGCTCCCCTCCCAGAGCGCTGGGGTCACAGCGGGATGCCGTGCCCAGCGTCTGTGTTGGTGCCGGGACCCAACCTTGACCTTCATCTTTGCTGCCTGCACTTCACCTGCTGCGCTGTCTCTTCAACCTATTTCTAAGGACACGGTCACCTTGGTGCATCCAACACAACTTAGTATATGAATATATGACTGGTAGCCATTAAGGTTTTTTAACTTGAATTTTAGTATTTAAGCTACATGGTAAGTAGACTCTTTCTATTTTGTGATTGCATTTGCACAATTGGCTGTCTGCTTTGTCCGAGTCTTGATTCTGAGCAGGTCAGCATTCAGGTGAACCAGGTATTGTTAGCTTTGCATGAATATCGGACATGCTCAGACCACATGCAGGGCGCCTGTGGGAACAGAACAAACAAGTGGGCTTTATAAAGCTGTCTCAGGGTTTCCTTTTGGGTAGTTGTGCCATAGCGTGGAAGTTGCCCGAGGGCCGGATGTGCTCTGTACTCTGTCTGCGTGGCTCCTCGCTGCTGCGCCAAGATGGCATCCCATCCAAGGAAGCTCAAATGAAAGATGCTTCATCCTCATGTAAACTGCCTCTCCCAGCTCCCAAGCGGCTCTGTTACACATTTCCAAGGTATTTCTCACAGAAGACCTACCCCTGACATACCTGATCAAAGCATGAATAATGTATGTTTAGAAATTAAATAAAATCAGGTTTCAACAGGAGACAGTAAAAGCAAGTTATAGAAAACATAATGCAAACACTTAATACCTAGAAATTGAAGCAATGAGTTGAGCAGAAATATTAATGGAAACACTCATTGACTAAGAATCGAAGCAGGACTCTGAAATGTCACACAGCAGCTTTACAAGGCGGCTGTTACTGCTAGGGCAAGAGCAGAAGAACAGATAGAAATAGGATTTTTCTCGTTTTCATTTTATCCCCCTTGTTTTTGTTGACTTCCTCAAGAGCAGTTGGTTAGTGGTGCTCGTGCTGGCGGCTTCTGGACATTAGCGCATTGGTCACATCCACGGGCAGCAGAGGCTCTTCAACTATGGAGACAAATGTTCAGATTTCCCCAAAAGAGCAGTGTAGAAAATGAGAACTACTGTGTTGCAGTCTGCCTCCATGGTTGCTGATAAATGACCATCACACAGCTTAAGGGAACAAGGAGTTTACTTTCTTACGATTCCTGGTTACAGTTCTCAGTCCAGCTTGACAGGAGAGCACACACCAACACCAGGGCCGAGGGAACTGGCCACACCATCACTGCATAGTGGCTGAGAGATGGACAATCCTTACTTGCCAGACCAGCATGCCTGGCCAAGTGAACAGAAGGATGCCCACTCTCTCAACCAGCTCTCTGTGATTTATCCAGGGCCTAATCCCACCCACCATGGGCTGGGTCTTCCCCAGCAGCTAGACAATCTCCTTCAGGTTTGCTCTGGGCTTAACTCAACCATCAACTCTCTACAACTGTGCCCAGAGCCCAAACCCTTAACAGTCAAGTTGACACCTGTGCTTAACTATGATATACTGCCTTTCTCTTTTGGCCTTTTAGGTCCTTTTTAAAAGTTTGGTGTTACATAGAACTAGGACAGCCTAATCTCTCCCCATCCTGGAGCTCAGGGACATTTGCGGAAGAGGGGGCGGTAAGATTGTAAGAGCAAAAGGATGGGAGGAGCAACGATTTGCAAGATTCTCAACAATAGTTGGGGCCAAAGCAATCATAATGGAACTTTGCATGCCCTGCGCAATGTCCAGCGCACTGTTGCCCTCATAAAGTCTAGCATCTGTTAAGGGCACCGAGACCCCTGGAGGCAAGGGATTGACAGCCATAGTAGTAATATTATGCTTAAGGGGAACAAGAGGAAGGGCTTATGGAAATGCCACTGGGTCCTTATATGTCATCGGAGAGGAGGACCCAGTGGAGAGTTAGGCGCACACAATAAAGGACTCTCTGGGAATTGGGGGGGAGACACTGGGGGAAGGGGAGGGGGGAGGGAGGGAACTGGTAAAAAATTTTAAAATATATAATTAAATTTTTAATAAAAAAAAAAAAAGAGAGAGAAAAAAAAAAGTTTGGTGTTAAAATTTAGGGTAGTATTTGGCTATTCCCAGAAAAATTTTTTTTTTTTTAAAAGTGATACAAAGGTCTATTTTTCTTGTGCCCCTAAAGTTTCCTCTTTTTAACCTACAGGTGGATTTTCCTTACTCTCTTCTTGGTACTGGAGCAAACTAGTTCAATCTGAGTCCAAGTTCAAAGTCTTACTAGAGTAAAATACATTAACACTGAGATAAAAATTCACGTCGTGGATTTGTTCAATTGCCCAGAGTTTAGGAGAAAAGAGCTATACTTTCCCTGAAGAATTAACCAATGCTTTAATAAGATGAGACATGATGTTAATTGATGATTAAATCTTACCCTTTTTGTTTATTGCTAGTAGCCGTTGAAAGGTGGTTAGAGATTATGCTTTGAAATTAGTTTTCTTGGCAGCCATCAGAAAACCGTAAAGTCCGCATGTGACCTCGCACATGTGACAAGTTCCTGGGGCGGACAGTTAGGGAGGTTGTAGAATCACCTCGATGACCCAGGGACCCTTTGGCAGGCAGCTTGCGTCAGGGGCCGCAAGCAAGACACGTTCACAATTCTCTTTCCTAATCATCAGCAGTTCCAGCCGGGCCGGGTGTAACTGAGCAGTGCAGAGAAGCGTCTTCTCGTGTGCCGTGCATTCTCCTGCAGCGTCTGGACGTGGTTCCAAGAAGCAGTCATCACTCTGCTGCTTCTGTGACTCGGTTGCTACAGGTCCCAGCCGAGACCATCCACCGATTCGTGGCCTTTGTTTCTTTGCCTTCCCTCTTACATCTTTCTCTTTTAAAAAATGGCAGCAATTAGAAGCTTTTCCCAATCGATGTTACGAAGAATCAAGGCTAATATTATTTGCTGGCTGATAAAACAGTAATGATCACGAACAGAAGGTCACCCCAGTTCTTAGGATGCTCAGGGACCTCGCGGGGCCTCGGGAGGTGTCATGCTCAGCCGTCATCGAGGGTCAGCGGAGACCTAGTGGGCAGATGAGGAGGCTGATGGAGAGCACGTCACGTGTCAGCCGGGGGGACGCTGCTCCGTGGGGAGAACCGTGACTGCTCAGAGGCTTTGGGGCTCGGGTCCTCCTCCAGGCTGACCACCAGCAGGGCAGGCCAAGCCAGGCCAGGCCAGCGCTGTTCTGCCGAGGAGCCGGGAGGCAGCCAGAGGCTGTTCCAGGGGACAGAGCTTAGCACCCAGGGCTTCAGTGCTGGGAATGCTGCTGTCCCGTGCAAAGGCCCTGGGAAACAGAGTCTGCAGAAAGGGGTGGGGGGGCCCGGGCCAGGGAGCAGGAGGCAGAGGTGGCCCAGGCTCAAGACGGGGAAAGTCCCCCACCTGCCCCCGTCCAGTGTCACCTGCAGGTCTGTGCAGCAATCTAGGGGAGTTAAGAGGGATTATTTCAACTCCTCAGAGGCCAGAAGTGAAGTCAGAAAACATGCATGAGAGACATGAAAATGACAGGCTTGAGAGGAGTTTGGGGAGAGAAAATAATGGACGAGACAGTGTGCAGCCCATGTGGACAGGGCCATGCGTGTCCGTGTCTGGGAGAAGCACGCAGTGCACCTTCGCAGCATGTGAGACCTGCGTCAGCTGGCGCCTGGGAGGAACATGCCGCCTTCTCTAGTTGCCGCGGAGAAAAGTTAGGAGAGCCGGCAGAGTGACCATGGGTGGAATGGGGGGAGGGAGGGGAGACAGCCAAGTTGAGATGTGAAGACAGGGAAGCCGGGATGTGGCTTGTGGGTATTGAGGTCCTCGTCACCCCGAGATCAGGGTGCTGGTCCTGTCTTTGAGACGGGACCCCAGGAACACTAAGGGCTGTGTAGGGAAAGGAAGCGTACTGTTACCATCATGCCGGAGTCACACCAGCATGGACCAATGTGGACCAGTGTGGACCAGTGTGGACCAGTGTGGACCAGTGTGGACCACCGTGGACCAGCATGGACTAACGTGGGACCAGTGTAGACCAGTGTGGACTGGAGTGGACCAGCATGGACCAGCGTGGGACAAGTACAGACCAGTGTGGACCAGCATGGACAGCTTCGGCACAGTTCTGTTAGGAGAATCTTTCTAAGTCAGTTTCTCTTCAGGACCCTTTACCACCTCTTGCTCTCAACTCTTCAAAGATGTGTCTTTTTTATGAAATGGAAACAAAGATGTTTGGGCAGAGCGCAGCGTGTGGCCGAGGAGGCGGCGCAGTGGAAAGGGCTTGCTGCACGAGCATGGGGGCCTGAGTTTGAGTCCCTGGACCCTGTGAGCGCAGCATGAGGGAGGTAGAAATAGGAGGGTCCTTCAGCTGGCCAGCTGATCTAGAGGAGTCGGTGAGCGGCTCCATGTTCAGCGAGATACTCTTGTCCCAATCGATTGATCAGTTAATCAATGAAGTGGAGAAGGAAGCAACGAAGTAGCTGTCACTGCCCTTTGGTTCATGTGTGCATTTTCTCTCACAGGCACGCACACGCTCACACACATGCACACGCGCACGCACACACACAAATACAGTTGGGTCCTGTTGCTAAGCAAGATGTTAGCTTTCTGTAGACATCACACGAGATGATATTCGGGAATTGTCTCTATAGAGCGTCCAGGGTGAGTTTGCTGGTTTGTTCCTCTCCTTGTGACCACAGTGTGCGTCCTTCTCTTGCTCTTGCTGTGTCTCGTCTGGGGCTCAGACCGAGGTGTCAGGAGTACATCTGCCAGCGTGTGTGCTGTCTGTCTGCAGGGCCGTCGGTAAGCGCCCGGGCTGGTTGTGCAACGGTGGATCTGGGATGGCAAGAGCCAGTGCCAGGAGCTTTCTCATTCCTCCTGCTCTAAACTCATTGGTATCAAGACAAATCTCACTACGTAGCTCAGGCTGGACTCTGATTCATGGTGATCCTCCTGCCTCAGCCTTCCAAGCGCTGGAATGAAAGGCTTCTAATTGCTCAAGGAGAAGCAGGTGTGTGGCCAGGACTTCTGAGCACAGCAGTGTGGGAAGTGTCTCTTCTGTAATGGGAGCCACATGTGTTCGTGTCATGCTGTTTAATTCCGAAATTCTTGGCAGGGAGCACTGTGGGTTTTGGGCCACATCTGGAAGACATGCAGCCATATTTCATGGGAAGGAGCAAACGGATAGTGGGTGGAGTCGCCTGGTTGTAATTACAGTGTACGTTTATTTGGAAAAACCAGACTTATTAGTATGCAGTGGTCAGATTAATTTAGCACAGCTGGAAAAACTTGTTGTAGCTGGTCTCTATAAAAGTAGAATCTCTTTAAACTCTTAGCTTGCCATAAAGCTGCTGATGAAAGACATTTTAAACATCTCTCCCTCTAATAGGATTTCTAAAATTGATCCTCCTAAAATCACACCCATCCTGCCACCTCCAAATTTCTACTTATCAGTAAAGCGAATTCAGGCTTCTTTCTTCAGGGAGACAAGGAGTTTTTTTTTTTTAAACACTGTAACAAAATTATTCTGCAGTCTAATTTCCATGAAGTTGTGTATCATTGTGAGTGTCTCAAGCCTGGAGTTGTGTGCGGTTTCCATGGAAACCACCCAGCCTGGTGTTCAGAGCCCTCCCACACAGGTCAAGATGGAGCCAGGGCCAGATCCTTGCTCAGTTTATTGTGCTTTAAACGTTAAGCAATTTTAGCAAGAAGTTGGTTCCTAATTGCCACATAGAATTCCATGTTTAATTAGCAGTTTGAGCCTCGCTGCGCTTTACTAACAGATACAACGTTGTCGAGAGCATGAGCCTTCTCAGACAGCTGCTGCCCAGATGTGCCTCCACGTGGGCACTTGGTGGTTAGCTAGCACTTCAGATGCTCAGAGAAAAGCTGGACAGAACCAGCATTATTCTCTGTAAGACACATAGTTTAAAATCATTTAAGGGATGGCTTTCCTTTTTTAAGCTACCAGATTTATTTTCTATTTAACAACAGCTTTATTGAGATGTTCACATATAAAACCTGCTAGAACATACGAGTCAGTAGTGTTCTGTTTTTTCACACTCCCCTCCCTCCCAGAATAGAAACCTCGTGTCTGTTAGCGGCCACCACCCAGACTTTGCATCTCAGCTCTCGGAGGCTGAAGTGTACTTTCATGAATTGCTAAGCACCCTCCCACGCTGGACGTCCTGTGTAAGGAGGGTCTCGTGGTGCGCAGTCTTCTGTGGCTTGTCCTTGCTTGTGGCTCTCTTTGTCTCATCCACAGGGAGGCTTTAGACCTCGCATCAGAGGCTGTGTTTCATGTCAGCACTATTCCATCCCATGCACGTGCTACATTTTGCCGTTGGGTGGGCGTCATGCCATTTCTGCCTTTGGATTAGTGTGAGTGACACTGTTTCGTTGCCATGCAAGTTTTCATGGAACTTTTCTTTCAGACAAGATGTCATTATGCAGTCCAGGCTGGGCTCAGACTCAGATCCTCCCCTGAGTCCTAGGGAGTGCTGGGTCACAGATGTGTGCCACCCGCCCAGCTGTGAGGGCAGGTGGGACTGGTGATTCTTGATTCAATCTGGGGTGCTACCACTCAGTTTCCCAGCTTAGCCAATGCTTTTGTTTGTGATCCACAAGGACTGAGGGTTCTGTTTTTCTTTTTACATCTTTCATGTTGTGTCTTATTTGCCTTGCTAAGTCTTAGCCAACCAGAGTCTAGGGGGAGTTGTCAAAGGGATTTTTCTTAAAGAAGAGAAATATAATAGGCAGGATTCACACATTAGTTGAATGCATCTCTCTTACTTATTTACTTCTCAGTTAGTCTTGAGTTGCAAGATAACTGCACCTTGAGTTGCAAGAGAACTGCACCTTGAGTTGCAAGATAAACACATCTTGAGTTGCAAGATAAATGCCCTTCTCGCATCCACCAATAGCATCGTTTTCTTTCTAATTTTAATTCAAACTCTGTGGCAAATCTTGGGGACTTGAGCTACTTTACAGACATGTAACACAGAAAGAACACACTTAATAATACTTGCCTGTAAGGATCAAATGCCCCCAAAGCTAGTGACACAGGGCTCAAAGCCATCCATAAGCTGGGGTGGAGCTCACGGTAGAGTGGGGCTCTGCTCAGTCCGGCACCGCAAAATGGAAATAGATATTTAGCTTTGCACTGACCATAATACAGTGCATCTGTTTTAATACCCCATAACTCTAAGACATGCTCCAATTTCACATGGCACTAAAAAGAAAAAGAAAGCTGCCAGTTCCTCTGTGATGCGCCGCCGAGGGGGACGGAGAGGACCTGTAATGCAGACACGTGAGCAGCAGCTGTGTCTGAGATGAGCGGCGTGAGAACAGGCAGAGGGCCTGTCCTCATGTTCAGAGGTTGCGCGCTCAGGCAACCACGCACTGAGAGAGAAGCGCATTCCTTTAGCCGTTACAGGAGATGTACAGAACTTCTCATGACTCAGAACACAGTGCTTTTGTATGTAATTTCTAATCCTCCCATAGCCTGCGGCTGGCCACCACCACCATCCACAGGCATTTGTAATGGAATCTCAGGACAGCGACTCAAAGTCTTGCCATCAGAAAGGGCAGCAGACACGCGGCTCTCTAGTGTTTTCTTAAAGAGTGTCTGAGCCCAGATCTGAGTCCTGTCAGCCTGATCATTTCGTGACCACGCACAACCTTCCAGTGCGGGAAGCATTTCTCAATCAAGCTTGGCACGCTCGAAACCATGTCAGTGTTGCTCTTTAATTTCAAGATCTTCCCTTGGAGATCTTGGAGAATTCTCTTCACATAATAGACTCCACAATTATTTCCTCCCACCTGAAGATGTTCTACATTTATTTCTGGATCTATTAAAATCTACCTTCCTGTTTGTCAAATATTTGCATTGATTGATAGATTGTACAGGTACTACTTTTCTCCTGGCTTTCAAAGTGCAATTTATTCCTAATTTCATGCACTGACTCTGTGTGTGTGTGTGTGTGTGTGTGTGTGTGTGTGTGTGTGTGGTGTGTTTTGTGCATGTGTGTGATGGTATGTGCTGATGGGGGTGTGTGTGATGCTGTATGTGGTAGTGTTTACATGTGTGTGGTGGTGTGGTGTGTGTGGTGGTTGTGGTGTTTGTGGCTGTGGTGTGTGTGTTTGTGGTGTGTGGTGGTGGTGATGTGCGTGTGTGTGTGAGCGCATGCGCATGCGTGTGGATCCCAGCATGGAAGCCAGTGCAGGATGTCTGCTGTCTCTGTCCTGGTTCTGGTGATTCAGGGTCCCCTCTGTGCCTGGCAGAGGCTGAGACCTCAGCTACCCACCTTCTCTGACCCCCTGTCTCCCATGCTGGGCTTGCAGATGTGTTTTACATGGTGCTGGGGTTTGAATGCGGGTCCCCAGCATCTCTGAAGGATTCTGTGATGACTCTATTTGACTTAAAAGTATTTTGGGGCTTGTCTCCCGTTTAAGCCCCTGCTCCCCGCAGCAGCAGGGAAGAGCACCGTGAAGCCCCAAAGTGGGGCAGGGTGCTGCCTCTGGCCTCCGGGTGTGAAGTGGATGAATGTCACTGTGCCCAGCTTGGGACAGGCCCTTCCTCCAGTCATTCTTGCCTGGTCTCTGCTGGAAACTACGGAGCTGGAAGCAAGATGGGATTGCTTCCATTCACAGGTTCTGAGGTGTCTGTTCTCTGAGGGTGATGCAGCTAGCTCCTCCTGCTCCCCCTTTCTAATAGACTGGGGTTTGCTTCATGGTGCGGCTCTTGGGGTAATGTTATTAAGAGGAATGAGTGAGAAACTCTTCTGAGATGCCAGGGCTGATGGCCTGGCACCAGGAAAGGCCTGGCTCCTGGCTGCTCTGTGCCGCACAGCGGGCTTGTCTTACAAGGTGGTACCAACTAGTCCCTGGCGGTGAGAGCCAGGGCCGTACATCCCTGTGCCTGTTGCTGGGTCAGCGGTGCAGACAGAGGCGCGTCATACACCCGGTTGGGTCGGCGGTGCAGACAGAAGCGCGTCATGCACCCGGCTGCTGAGTCTGCGATGCAGGCAGAGGCGCGCCATGCACCTGGCTGCTGGGTCGGCAGTGCAGACAGAGGTGCGCCATGCACCCAGTTGGGTCGGCAGTGCAGGCAGAGGCGCGTCATGCACCCGGTTGGGTCGGTGGTGCAGGCAGAGGCGCGCCATGCACCCGACTGCTGGGTCGGCGGTGCAGGCAGAGGCGCGCTATGCACCTGGCTGCTGGGTCGGCGGTGCAGGCAGAGGCGCGCTATGCACCCGGCTGGGTCGACACGCCATGCGCCCGGCCCGCCTGGGCTGCAGCGTGACCTGCTCTTGGCAGCAGCGGCCCTTGCTGCAGGTCGTAGCCCCCACAGGTTCTTCTCCAGACTCCTCGCGGGGTCTTCTCTATGGGTAACTCCCGCCCCAGAGCTTGTGAGTCCAAAAACTCTCAGTTCGCAGCAGGTTCTGCTAACACTTCACGGAAAACAGTAAAAGCCCACTGGACTCCAAAGAAATGTTTTATCTTGTCTGCCCCTCCCCCCAAGGATCATTCTGTAGGTAGACTGAACTAATCCAGCACGAAGAACTTTTCTCCTAAAAAAGAAAGCCTTGCCTGTCTCTTTGACTGTTGTTTTCCGGGGCACCCTCCTGAGAACCCTGAGGTTTATTTAGTGAGGGGCCTCGGAGCTGCATTCAAGCGAGAATGAGACTCGCAGCACATTTCATCCCAGATGAGTCGTCTCTTTCTGTGCGACAGACTCATGGAAAGTCTTAAAGGGAGAGAACGCGAGATGGGAGTCCATGGGAACATCTGTGCTTCGGGAATTAAAGTATTAGCAAACAAACACTGGAAAGACAAGTAACACCAGTCAGGTCACCCCGGTGATGTGAGCACGTGCGGCACGCACCCCCTTTCCGTCAAAGGCTTTCGTGGACCCTGGGACTTACCGTCACAGGCTCCTCTCTCCACAGGCTCTTAGATGGTGCACTACTTCCTTTTCTTCTTCTTCTTGTGACAAACACCTGGCAGAAGCGTCTGGGAGCTGAAGGGTGTGTCTCGGCTCACAGGGGGAGCCCATCATGGGCAGGCGGCAGAGGTGTGAGGCCGCTGGCCACATGGCCTCCCGGTAGGAAGCAGGGAGAGGGGTGCTAGCTCAGCTCGGGTCTCCGTTTCAGTGCTCAGCCTGCTTCACCCAGTGCATGAGGTGCTGCATCCTCCATTCGGAGTGACTTTCCCTCCTCGCCAGACCTTTCTGGAAATATGTCTTCGGTAGTGATTCTGAATCCCTTCAAGTTGGCAGCGGGAAGGTTCTGTCTTACTTGCACCTGAGGCTGCAAACTCCTCAGCAACATTTGTACCACAGAGAACTTGACCTGACATAAGGTGGAAGAAGCCTCATTAGGCAAAGAGAAAGACTTAGAAAACTCGAGTTGAGAGATGACCGCCTGGCTTGGTTAAATGCAATGTCTGAAGGCCCCACCAGAAGTTCGAGAGGAAAAGGTAGACAGACTCGGGGGCCCCGTGAAAGTCTCATGACTGTTGAGATTGGAGCCCTTATGTGCTGGGGTGATTGTAATGTCCTCGAGATGTGTTGGTATTGAGAGTGAATCACGCTGAAGGGAAAGGGAATATGTCATTCTAAAGAAAATCGAGTTTGTCAGGCCAGTAGAAACTCAGGGCAGAGATGAGTAAATCTAAGTGGAAACAGATTGAGCTGTTTGAGACACACTGGCCAGAAGCGCTGCAGAATCGATTGGACAGCCAGGAGAAGAGACCCCAGGTGGAGACGGGATAGAGGGAACCCGGCTCAGGACCCGAGGGCAAGTCCACGAGAACTGGAAGGGAAGCCAGGCGTGGGGAGGGATGCAGAGGGGGTGAGGAAATGACCTGTGGGTCCCAGTCAAAGGTTACGGCTCAGCCACTGCGAGCTGCAAAGTCGCATCTGCTCAGCTGCTTTACCTGAGAGATGCGGTTGTGCTAATTTCGGCAGCTGGAGCAAGCATCCTTTCAGTAGTTCTTTAGTTGTTTTTCTTTTAGCTTTCATACATGAATATAGCAAGTTTATAATATTTTCACACCTTATTCCCTGGACCCATCCTCCTTTCCTGTTAACAACCCTTCCCTGCCTCTCTGTCCTGTTTTCATTCTCATCTCATGCGTGACCCTCTAAGTTTCATCTGGGCAGCCTTTGATGCGCGCTCCTCAGCCCTCGCTGGAGCATAAGTCACACCACTGAGGAAAGAATCTCCCCCGTCAGCACTAACGCTCATGGTCTCCCAGGGAGGTGTGGGGCCTCTCGAGATCTTTCCCTTGTATGGTGAAATGTTGATAAGACAACTCCCATGCATGTCTTGTGGAAATATATGTAGTCGCAGTGAACTCACGGATGTAACAGCTTAGTATTTCTGGAAGATCATGTGTGGCCAATCCCTGCCCCTTCAGATGCCTACATCCCTCTTTTGAGATGAGATGTCCTTGATTCTTGGGCTAGGGAATGGTGAAGCCCTTCTTTTAAATTAAGGAATAACCTGTAGAAGGGAAGGTGTGTTTCTTACATGCATGTAAGAATGTCCTGCAGAGTGTCCAGTCTCCCGTCCCTCCTGTCCCCCTTTGCTTCCGTCTCTCCTTTCTTTAAACCTCTTCCTCTTCCTCACAGTAAGAAGTTGAAACCTTCATTAAGCTGTTTGGAATGGCTTGTGTTATGAAGTAATAGGTTATCTTCTGAATAAGGCCTGCTCATAGTTTGAATGTAATTCACTCTGTCTTATCAAGCAAGAATGCTGAGCACCTGCAGTAACACAGCTCTTTCCAGTCCTTGGCTAAGTCCTTCCCAGGCTCTGCCCTTCAGTTCCTGGGTTTGTGTGAATCTGAGATTTTTTTTCCTGGACACTATTGATTTTCTTACTAACTCAAGGGTCTCCAGCTTTTGTAGACATTTGTGGTTTTTCTAGTATGTTCCAATGAAAAAAACTACATTTTATTTATAAAATATCTCTTTAGATAGATCTTTTAAAATATATTTTAATTATTTTTAGTGTCTTATACATGGATATAGTGACCTTATAATATTTTTCCGTTTTAGTCCTTTTACCCCATCTTCCCCTCCTCTTCCCATAATAATCCTTCTTCTGTTTCGTCTGGGTTGCCTCTGATGTCACATGTCTGAGTACCTGGTGGAACATGAATCTTTAATCAGTGGGTGCACCGCTGAGGACAGCATCTTGCATCTCTTCCCCATCACATCAGTCACTCAGGGAGGCATGGGGTCTCTTTCCCCTTCCAGGCTGAGCTTCTGAGAGGATAACTCCTATCTGGTCTTATGGGAATATACATAGCTGCAGTGAAATCGTAGATGCAACAGCCCTGTTAAAAGACAGCATCTGGCTGCGTCACTGCCCCACTTCAGGCTCTTACAATCTTACTGCTCTTCTTCCTCAGTGTTCCCTGAGCCTTATTTCTGCATTTTCTCCAGTTGTGATTTTCCATGATAAACACCTTCCATTGTAGAGGCAAGCTTCTATATTAAGTGTTGAGTGTGCCTCCAATCTAGGTATTTAAAAGACACTTGGATATAGATGTACAACTAAAGCTTTATAACTTGTACTCGCCCCAGGATCTATGTTTTCCTTCATAGGTTCTTGTTCTGATTTACAGTTTCAGGAGTGTGGTCCCTGCTGAAAAGTGGGTCTTAAATCCAATCAGAAAGCCGTTAGTTGGTTGCCCCTTGTAGTCATGCCACTACTACGCTGGTGATCTCTTGCAAAAGCGATTGCTACTGCAGCTTGCACAGATTGATGGGATGGGTCATTGCTTTTTTTCCCCCAGTAGCTTGCAGAGTGCTTTCTAGTACTATGAAAGCTATTCAGCAAGGAGGAAGCTTCCAGACCAGTTCTAGCTAGTGTTTTTTGTCCATGTCCTATGATGCACATGTGTAACACATTCACTAATAAGCTCTTACATCAATTTCTGGGGGACAACCAAGGGTAATAGCAAAAATCTGTATTATTTGGAGAGCCTTTGAGATCTTTCTGACCAACAGCTTATCAGGAAGTATCACATTCCTGCTACTTCTAGTACCAATCAATTGCCTCTGAGTTCCAGTTGAAGCAAGCTCAGGACATGTCTTTCTCTTGCTGTGCTCCCTGTACAGGGAATGTCTGTTCTTGTTCCTTTAAAAAAACTAAGATGATTTTTGAATATTGATAATATAGAAAGTTTCTGTCTGGCAGCATCCAACATTCTTAGTGTTTTCTGTTTCTCTCTCAGCCATTCTCATACTCCATTCCCTCATTCCCTCCCCTTTAAAACTCCCCCCTCCATTATTTCTTCCCTCATGCTGTCACCTACTTTTTTAATTTCTGGAAATGATAAGCTTATATTAAATCACTTTATCTAGGGTTGAGTAACCCACACTAATCTGCATATCTTCAATGAGTAAAAGTTGATAAGTTTGGAGGTAAGAACATCATCCCCACAGTCAATGCTGGGCCCTCCCTGCCATCCCCAGCTTCTTTGTGTATTACCAGAAGTAAATTATTGTTACATTATTGGGACATGTTTATAGCTTTTTGTCTCAGGAAATATTAGATAGTGTAAATTATTTCCCATATCTTGGCATCATCCTTAAAATATATTGTAATATGTCAACATTTTTCACTTTTATCAGGAGAAAATGATGACTTTTTTTTTTTAAATCTTTCTACTAGGGTAGCACATTGCGGAAAATCCTCCTGAATCGATACTTCAAAGGCGATTATGGGGCTGGTATGAATGGACATCTCTCGGGGGGCTACTCCAAGGCTGTGCAAGCAGGAGGTGAGGCCGCTGCGCGTTCTCCTTTAGGTATTTTGTGATGCATCTTCACATTGCCTTGGTGTTTTACATAAGTTGTGCAAATATTCACTTAAAAAGTCCTAGTAAAGGAACTAGGGCAATGGTTCAGGGTTAAAACCTTTGCCTTGCCAGCAAAAGGACCTGAGTTCAGATCCCAGATCCCACATGAAAATGCTGGGCAGAGACAGCAGCAGCCTGCACTTCTGGCCCTGGAAGGTCGAGTCTGGGAAACCCCAGAGCAAAGCAGTAAGGAGGCAGAGCAATCCAGGATAGTTCCTGATGTCACCCTTGGGCCTCCACAGGCACATACATACTCAGGTACCCTCTTGTACACACACACACACGCACATCCAGAATTCCCAGTAAAACTTTATGTACATCCTGGGGTTCATACACAGTGTTGAATATTATAACTGATTTTGCCCTCTGACTTTGGAAAATAGTTTGCTATAATTGTTTAGTATATACATCAAAGGTAAAAAGCTGATTTTATTTTTCAAGAGTATCTTAAGAAAAAAACAAGTAACATTGTATTATAGGCACTGGGCATTTCATTAAAAAATTATGAACTTTTGATACTTTTAAGTCAGATTTCCATTGCATTAACCTTGTAGGTAAAGAAGAACAGTGTCAGTGGTAAATATTATTATGGATTAAGAATTTGAATTTAAATTAGAAATAAAATAAAAGAATGAATAGCACAGAGGGTAGGAAACTTCAGTGATGCTCCAAGTCTTTCAAGCCCCTCTGTGACAGCATTGAGAGACTGTTGTGAGTGTCTGGATATTCCTTCTATGAAATGATATATATGTATATATACATTTTATACATAGCTGCATAGTTACATGCAAGTGTAAATCTAATATATTAATACTTTGCAGCTTTTTAAGAACTTTGTACTATGTGCTGAACTCAGTGACTATATACAGTGTTGGTTAGTTATTTTTTGTGGCTACATGCTAACATATGTATCAAGTCACTAAAACTATATTGTATGAATGGAAGTTCAAAATGCACAGATGTTTCTATTGAAGTAGAAGTTTAAAATACATAGGTATTTCTATTGCAATAAATGATAAATGCAGACAAAAAAAGCAGAAAAATCTTAAATGCTGCTGAATGTTCAGCATACATGGTAGACCAGCCGTCAGTGGGAAAGTCGCGGTGGACACCTGTGCTTTACGCGGAGAAAGGAGGTGACAATGGTGCGTGCTACTGACGTCTGGGTTGGGGATCTGCACTGAAGACTCTTCTCTCAACCATAGGAAGCTTTTCTGGGCAGGACTCAGATAAGATGGGGACCTCCATGTCGGATATCCAGTGCCTGCTGGACAAAGAAGGAGCATCGGAACTCGTCATCGACGTCATAGTGAACACCAAAAATGACAGGATTTTTTCCGAAGGCATCTTGCTTGGCATTGCCCTGCTTGAAGGAGGAAACACGCAGACTCAGGTGCTTGTCAGCTGGTAGTTCGCATTGTCGCTCATGATGGAAATCAAGGGAAAGCGTGCTTTTCTTTTAACGCCTCTTGGCTGACTTAGAAGGGAAAAAAAAGTACATATGTTTGATTTGCTGCAGACGTTACAGAGCCTCCCAGTTATTCCATAGAGCAGAGCATTCTAGCAGCACTGCTTTCTCCCTGTTCCAGCCATTTCTGTGCAGCGAGCCCTGTGCTTGCACATATACCAAGGACCAGACCTTCCTGTCTATCTGGTGCTCATGTCCCTTTGCGACTCTGGCTGGGTTGTCTAGGTTTCTCCATGGCCAAGTCGAGGTATACTGTGTGACCCTGCCGTGGGGGGGGTGTCTTCCTAGTGAGTGCACAGCGTTCCCAGATATGCTGTTCAGAAGCCTGGTCTTCCTCCCTCTTCCTAGGCCAGCAGAGGAAGCCAAATAGTTCTGACCTAGAAACTCCAAAGCCTACTAACCTTATCCTCGGCAAGCAGACACCACATCTTGATTCAAAGCTGGGGTGTTTTTCTCTAATTCGTCACCAGATACATTCAGCATCAGGCGCTTCACATCTAATGGCCGTGGGAACAATGGTCTCATGAGCTGCAGACACAGGGACAAGAAGCCACCTTGTAGTCAGCGGCATTTCATCGTTGAGAACAGTGTCCACGTCTGCAAGAGTACTAGAGTTGTCACGCATGGTCCTCTGAGGGACCCTAAATAGAGTGTAATGGAGGGGTGTGGGTTAGTGTTCTTAGAAGTCACTGTCTTTCCACCTCCTCACCTGGGTCTTTCTAACGAAATCATCTCAGTAGCTACGTAGCATTAGAGATGGATGTGTTCCGGAGGGTGGGGTGAAGGATTGCGTCTTGCGTTTTATTTTAAATGTATTTTTTCGGTTTTCTGGAATGCAGGAACGTGTGTACTGCAGCGTGCATGTGGTCTAAGAGTGGCTTTTGAAGTCAGCTCTCTCCACTAGGTGGACTTCAGGGGTCAAACTCAGGTGGCCTGGTGCGCACACAGGTACCTTTCCTCTGCTGAGCTATCTTGCCCTGGTCGACTGTTTTTGCTTGAGGTGGTCTCATGTAACCCAGATAGGCTTGAACGTGACACCTCTAGAAGCAATCCTTAGGGTGCCAATGTTTTCTAGATTCTCATTTCTGAACTGCTGGGGGTCCCAGACCTCACCCTCAGCCTCGCCCTATCCTTTGCATATCTTTATTTGCTGATATTACTGTGGCATGGGTGGCTAGTCTTTCTGCGTGCTCTTGGGAGCACTGTTTTCTTCGACTTCTCTTCTGGCCCCCCCACCTTTCCCCTTGTCCTCTGTGACAGCTCCTCTTCCCCGATTAACTCTTGGACCCAGCACCTCCCGAGTCTCTGCAGTCTCTCCCGTTGGCTTTGCTTGCCTCCAAGCTTTGCTTGCTCACTTTGACTTCCACTTGGTGCGGATGCATCTCAGCTCCATGACTAAAGTCCTAGATGCTCCGTCCAACTTTCTTCTGGGCATCTTTAGCGAGGCCCGCAGGAACCTTAAACATGACCGGTCCCAGTGGTGTCCTCTGGTTCACCACACACATGTCCCTCCCTTTCCATTGCCTCTCAGCGGCAGGGAGTGTAACTGTTTAGCTTTGACCTTAACCTTCTCACACCCACTCCCTTCCTGATACCCCTTGCTGACTACTGGGCGATCCTGCCATCTTGATGTCTCTCATTTCCATCAGCCAAGGTCCTTTTTACCTTCTGGGCCGTGCTCAAAAGTCTTCTTCAGGGTGCCCTGTGTTCAGTGTGGTTGCTCCCAAAGATACTTTTTGCAACAATACTTTATTCTTCATCTTTAGATCACCCTCCTGTCCTCTACAGAGAGATTCCCTGCTGGGATCCCGTGAATCTGTCCCAGTAGAAATCCTTCTCAATCTCCCCTTTCTTTTCTGCCCCCATCTCTTCTTCTCTGACCTTTCTCTCAAGCATTAGCTAAATGATTTGGACTTCCATAGGTACATTTCATTATTCCTCAAGCCACTGTCTGCTGGAGGATTGAGTTCAATTGGCTTCATTTGGCAGAACTGATCACTATTGATGCATATCCACTGTGCCTTGATGCATGACTGTGTGGATGAGCCTGCCCAGAGGGTAAAAAGACCCCCACAGCATGCATTCATCTTTGTTCTCCTTGTCTCGGAACTGTCTAGGCAGGGTATGTCTGTGCATGCATGGTCCTTCTTGAAGTCTTTCTTGTGTAGCTGAACATTGGCCCTTCTTCCTTATGAACTCCCCAAACACTTGCTTCTCACTTGGCCCCTGACCCAGGTTCCTTTTTTACTGTTGCTTGTGTGATGTTGTGCCCCTCCAGTTAAATGTCAAAGTTTTTATGTAAGAGGAGATGCCATTCAATAGACATCTGTCACCTGGTCTCACCAACCCCAGGTACTCAGGCTGAGGTAGAAGGGTTGTGAATTCAAGAGTAGCTCAGGCTGCAGAGTGAATTCAGGGTCAGCCGGGGCTGGGGATGCAGCCCAGGGGTAGAGCACTTGTGAGGCCCCAGGTTCAGTTCCTAGCACTACAAAGAAAACTCTAGAGTATCTGATGAAGTGTCAGCTCTGAGGTATGTTCACAAGTGAAAACCCTCATGTAAGATGTCGCCACTGTCCATTTGCAGCTTCTCCCATTGAGATTTCTCACCAAAGGAAGCTGTGCCGTCTCCTGAGACGCCAGCTCTGAGCTTGGGGTTCTCAGAGAGGTAACCCAGATCAGCTTGATTCCAAGCCTCCTCGAGCTGACCCGAGTGTGTCCCTGCCGGCCCCTGAGGGTCTTTCATCCATCTCTTGAGTCTTCCTGCTCAGTTGCGCTGAGCTGAAGGGATTCCTGAGTGCCCGCCTTCCTCTACATGAGTCCCATTGTGCACTTTATATACCGTATTAAAAATTGGTTGTTGGTGAGGAATAGGAGAAATTATTTCAAGCATTCAGAATGACAATAAGAAAAATAAAAGCTGAGTGTGGTGCTTTTACATCTGAAGGCTGAGGCAGGAGGCCTGGGCTAGTAGTGAGAGAGACCCTATCTCAGAAGCAAGGGGACCATGAAACTTAACAAGTACCAGGCGCCATCCTTAGGGAATTTATACATGTTTCTTGGCTAATCCTCAACCTGTGGAATTTTATACATATACATATATTTTTTTCTCATTTGGGCTCTGACCTGGGTTCCTTTGTTTTATTGTTGTGTTACATTCCTACTACATGTTATACATTTGTAATATAGGTTACCGAAGAAGAAAGTGAAACAGACCCAAGCTCCCATAGCCATTCAGACTGAATGGGATTTGAACTCACGCTGCTGAGCTCCCTGCTCTGTGCCCCCAACCGCCAAGACATGACCTTCATTGTCCTTAGGCCTGGTGGCAGTAGCTGACCCTCAGCACGAGCCTTTGTCTTTCTTTCAGGCTCTAGTTCATTACCTCGCTTCCTGTCTCTGCCCCTTCCATCTCCTCCTCCCTCCTTCATAGTGCACCCCGTTTATGCATTCCCTGTGGTTCCTATTCTCTGTCACTCTGTAGGGTAGTTTCTACGACAAAAATATACCATAGGATGAGAGCTGCTCATGTTGTCTGATTAACATGTGACGCACACACTTGACCTGCTGTTCTGTATGGTAGAGCCCTGGTTTTCCAAAGCCGTTTTCTGAGTAATCTGTTGTTTGGTGCATGTACCATCATCGCAGAAATTCAGGGGTCTACAGTGGGAAAATCCATGCTTAAATCCCTATATCTACAGCACACTAAGTCTCCCCCTCATTTGCTAATCTATTAAATGACAGTTAGAAGCCTCAATTCGTCTGACTGTCGGGCTGGAGTGTCTGTACTGGGACGTGCTGAAGGGACCAACGCTGCAAAGCTTTGTCTCCAGAGCGCGGCCATGCGTAACCTGCTCACTGACCAGTCACAGCCTTCCTTCCCGAGCTAGTCACGTGATATTAGAATGATAATGACTTAAGCGCAGGCTTCATCTGTAGTACTGAGAAGGTCGGTGGATGCTGACTCTATTTTTCCAACACTCAGAGCCAGTGGTTTCCATAGTTACTGTGGCTTTTGGGCTCTCTGCATGCGGGGTGGCTAGGCCTCTGCTCAGAAGCATCCTCTTACAGACATGAAGCACACATTGTAGGTGGCATGAAATGGTCTGGGCATATAGGCTTCCCATATCACTTTGAGACCTGCTGCCACAAGACTCACCTCTAGGCACAGTACTAGGAAAGCATGTCTGTACCAGCCAGCCCTCACCTCCCCCCAAAAAACCCTTCCTGTTTAGATGTTCTTAATTTGGAATATGGCCAGTTTGACTTGATCTGGTAGACATTGTAGTTTTCTGGACATCATCTTTCATTAACCTTATGTAAATCTCTTTTTTTTTTGATTCTTTGCTGTAAAGTTGCCTTTATTAACTTTTTCTGTGTTTCTTTCATTTGTATTGTTATATATTGTAGTTTTACTATGGACTGCTCACCATTTTCCCATCTGGTTAAATTCCGTCTCCTTTGGAGTGTGTCATCTCTTCTGTCTCCTGCTGCTGCTTCTGGATTTTTCTGTGAGGTTACTTAGCAGATAGTGACTTGTACTAAAGTTAAGTCTTTTCCCATTTTACTGATATATACTCTATTATACTTTCGTATGTGTGTATGTGTGCAGCATGTGCATGTGTGTATAGGAGGCATGCATGTGTTTGTAAATGTGGAAAGACTCATATTTGAGTGTCTGTGTGTGCATGTTAGTGTGGAAGACCAAAGGTGATAGGGGAATGGTCCTTCACCACTCTTCCCGAGTCTCTAGTTAAACCCAGGGCATGCTATTAGGGGCTGGTCGGCTAGCCAGCTTGCTCTGGGAATTTCCAGGCTCCACCTCTGGGGCTGGAATTACAGGTAGGCTGTCACTCTCACCAACATTTTTATGCGGGATTTGGAGATTTGAACTTTGGACCTTTAACATGTGCAGTGAGCATTTTAGCCACCGATGTACCTCCCAGCCTTTTTAATCCTACTTTTGTTATGACTCCTTCCTGCATCTTCAAGAAGGATGGAATTTATTTTATGTTACATCTGTCCTCAACCCCATGCAAAACAACATAGTTTATGATGAACCGAAATAACTTGCTACCTATTTATCAGTGGGTCCCATGAGTGAGGTTGTCATAGTAACGCATTCTAAATTAAATGTACTGTAATCTACATAAAGAGAAAATAACTCCTATCACCTAACGGGAGCCTGTTGGCACTGGATGAGTGGCATATTCTCACTGTGGATTACATAAACTCAGGGGCACCGGTTTGTGCTTGCTTCCATCTTGTTTCATCTCTGGTAACAGCATAGGGTCTAATGCACAGCAAGCTTTCCATAAATGTATGTCCAATCAATATGCGACTCCATAACAATATCAGAATCACAGGACACTTCCACCCGATACAGTTAAAACAATGTGTTTTTGCATGAAGAAAATATCTATAATATAAATGATATGTTGGATTTTAGTAGAAAGTCTTAAATAAATGCTAGCTGCTATTAGTACATGTTAAATAGCTCGTGAGCCTGGAAGGCTGTCCACTTGAGAAGCAGCCACAGGAAGCAGATCGAATGTGACTTTTATGTTCTTTCCTCCCTCCGTATTGAACACTGTGCTCTCTCTGCAGTATTCTTTCTATCAGCAGCTGCATGAGCAAAAAAAGTCAGAAAAATTCTTCAAAGTTCTCTATGACCGAATGAAGGCTGCCCAGAAAGAAATACGATCCACGGTGACGGTGAACACCACGGACTTGGGGAGCAAGAAGAGAGATGAGGATAGCGATCTTGTGGCTTCGGGCCCGCCTGTGAGAGGTGAGGGGTCGACGGGTCACGTGGCCTTCGCATCTCCCTGGTCTCTGTCTTCTCTCATCCTGTTGTGGGTTTGGCTGTGGACTTCTGTCCCTGAAGAGATTTGGTCACAGGCCCTTCAGGGATGGACTACAGTGAGGTGGACTCGTGTGGACCAATCCGAGGCTCATAAAGGGTTTGGTCTCATCGTGCCATGTGGCAAAAGACCAGCTGCCCAGAGCCTTCCAAGGGAGCTTTGAGGAGAGAATGTATTAAAGACCATCTATGTAGAAAGTGATCCAATTGTAACAAATAAAAATTGTGAAGTCTCAGTGCTTTGCAGTTCATCATGGTTTTCCCTACTCATAGGTGGTCATTCATCAGCGTGTCTTTCTGGTACATATGTTCTGATATGTAGCTATAATAAGTTTATATATGCATATATATGTAGATATATGCTTATATGGATGTATATATACACCTATATAGACAGATATATACATATATAAATGTGTATGTATACATAATATGTATTTATGGCTATATGGGGACATCAGATATATCTAAATTTCAGAATGCATGTATTTGGAACAGCTATATATGTGTGTGTACATATATATATATATATATACTGAAATCCATAGACATCTGAAATCTGCATGTATGTATCTTCTGAAATCAGCTAAGCACTGAGGTTAGATGCTATTTTTTTTTAAGTTCCCACTTTGAGTTGCTGTTAGCAAATTGTTGTACCTCTTGTCAGGGGGGTGTTTTTTCTTATTCCATCTTCGGAGAATGTGCAGAGTTGGTTCAAAGGGTAAGAGTTGCCACTCGATGTTTCAGTGAGAGACTCAACCCTGCACCTGAAGCAGGGCATGAAGGACCAGTTAACCGACGCTTCTTCAGCAACCTCCAAAGCCTACTGTGTCTACAGAAGGGAAATGGACCCGGAAATGGACATGCTGTGCCCAGGACCCGCAGGCAGCGCGGAGGACAAGTCCGCCGAGGAAGTGACTGTGAGCCCCGCCATCTCCATCATGCGGCCCATCCTCAGGTTCCTCCAGCTGCTGTGCGAGAACCACAATCGAGAGCTGCAGGTATTTCTGTGGCCCGGGGAGACAGCCGCACCAGCCGCACAGGACGGGGTGCACACGAGGCCAGGTGTGGGCTGGGGGGCGTCCTGGGAAAGCAGCAACCGAGACAGCGGTGCTTCCTGAAACAGTTTGCACCTGACAAAAAGATAAATAAAGAGGGAAATCTTCTGTGCGGATCAAACCAGTTCTGTGTCCGCAACTCAAGTCCGCTTAGGAGATGGCTTGTGGTTGGGGCGCTTTTCTGCGGAAGGTCAAATCCATCTCATCTCTGCCGTTCATAATGTTAGACTTCAGATCTCAGCATACCCAGTTTGTATTTCTACAGTAAAGACACTGAGTTTATTTGTCCTCATCAGAAACGTAGGTTCTTTTTTCCCGAAGCAAAACTACTGTGCGACTGGATGCATGTCGTCCGAGTGTCGCCATCCTTTCCTTTCAGTTACATGAGTCAGAGCCACTTGGGTTTCTCATCACACCCTTTACATCACTTGAATACAGTGTTCATGTCGCCATGGTGGAGTGACATGACAGGAGAAACATGGGCCTGAAGGCAGGTGAGAAGGGTGCAGATCCAAAGAGTCCCATCCGCAGGTTGTCTCGACACCAGCGCGCCCGCTCAGCTACTCGACTCAGCGCAGCTGGCAAGACGTTCTCATGGAGAACACTGGCAGTGGCGTCTATGGTGGGCCATGCCTGGCATGTCCAACCTGCATTTCCACATGGAGGGCAGCTAGACATAGGGCTGTGTTCATCTCTCAGTCGAGAATGCAAGAGGTCTGAATGGAGATGGTAGATTCAATAGAACCTCATCCAAGGTGACTTGAAGCTCATGAATAAGTGACAAGGGACATCATGACTTTTACACAAACCCGTCACAACTGAGACGAAGCTTTTGCTGAGTATTGATTGTCAGGCACATAGCACACGGGGCATGTGCCTTGATATTTCAAACCTATTTTCTCTGTCAATACAGGAAAAAAGATACATAGAATATAGACTGGAGGATAGAGAATTTTACTGAACATTTTGTTCATAAGAGAGTAGTTCAAATACTGAGGAGAATTTCTTCTATTTTTTTGAAAGACAGTTTGTTTAAGGTCATTTAAAGATAGTTAAGTTTAAGATAGTTTGGTTATATATAACAAGAACAAATAATAAAGTAAATTAAAATTGACCAGTGTAGTACATTAAGATAGAAATAGGATTCTTTCTCTGCATGGTCTTTCTTCGGCCTTCTTCCCTAATGAAGGGTAGTGTTATCAGCCTGTGTTTCCTTCTGGAAATTTCAGTGCTTACAGAAGCATATTGCCATGAGTTTGCAAACCTGTCATTAAAGAGGCTGTGCTTGATGCTCATCCTTCTCACTTAGTGTTTCAGCGTGTTGCTGGATGACCTGTGGCTTGTCAGTACATGCAGACATGCCTCGTTCACAGAACACTGGGATGGACTCTTAGTCACGGAACCTGTCCCTGTGCTGTGGGGCAAAGTTTGCAGCTCTCACTGTGCAGTCAGTATTGAACCTCTTTGTACGTTGGCACGTAGGATGAAAACAGTTGGTGTGCATTCACTGGAAATGCTGGTAATGCTGCCAAGTCGCCCTCCAGCGTGGATTGACGGCTGGTGAGCAGTAGGATTGTCTGGTGTAACATTTCTTGGAAAATTTGAGGGCTCCTCTCCTGATGAAGTTGTTCCCTCTCTTTTTCCTTCTTTTTCCATAGCTCCTGTTATGTTTGCCTTCGGTGTGTAGCTTTAAATAATCACTATGTGGAATTTTACTGTCACTGTTCTATTACAGATTCTTGTAATTCTTGTAATTCTGGAGTCTAAGGCCTCTCCCCTTAAAGGGAATGCAATACACATCAGCACTTCTTTAAGAATGACTCTCTTGTGGGGAATGGGACTTGGAATGAAGGGGTGAAAATGGAAAATATTATGAGTTAACTATATTCCTGTATGCAACATTAAAAAAATAAAAGAATAGAGAAAAGCATAAAAAAGAATGCTCTCTTTTAAGTCAATTTTTCAAATTAACATGAAAAATAATGCTTCATTTTGACATCTCATACATATGTATCATTATGCCTCATTCATTCACTTCTCTCCACTGATCTCCTCACTCGTCTGTAAAAATAGAGTCCCTTCCCTTTCCTTATACAAGACAGTTCCTGACATGGAGCCATGGGGAATATTACTGAGCTGCAAAAACACAGAGCCCTGGAGATGATTAGCATGGTGGGTTTTTGTTGTTGCTTTTTGTTTTGTTTTAATCTTCCAATTGTATTTTCTCCTGCCTGCAGAACTTCTTGAGAAACCAAAACAACAAAACAAACTATAACCTGGTGTGCGAGACGCTTCAGTTCCTGGACTGCATCTGCGGGAGCACCACGGGCGGCCTGGGCCTGCTGGGCCTCTACATCAATGAGAAGAACGTCGCTCTGGTCAACCAGACGCTGGAGAGCCTGACCGAGTACTGCCAGGGCCCATGCCACGAAAACCAGGTGAGCGTGTCTGCAGCCTCCTGTGGCAGAAGCCTGGCTCACCGGTGGGCACCAAGCCGGGGCAGGGTCCCCTCACTGGGCTTTCGAAGCATCCTTGTTCTTGCTTTGCTGGACATCCGCACTTTTCTAACCATACTTGTAAAGACTGTTCGGAAGACCAGTGAATCCCATGCCATATTTTTACTTAATTTCAATGTAAGATAAAATTCCCACGGGCACGGTTAAGATAAAAATCAGTTAGAGAAAGAAGGTGGGAGCCTTGCTTCTTCCTCCAATGCATGCTTAGCGAATCTTCCCAGGAGCTGTGCATAAACTTGCTTTGGGTCTGCTGTGGGGAGAATAGAAGATCTCTGTCGCATGCACAGTCAGCTTATGAAGTTGGTGTCCTGCATTTATTTTGCTGCTAAGTCTCAGATTAGGTGATTTCCCTGGGTCTCAGATATCACGGTCAGTACATTACAGAAAGGCCAGTGTAAAACTCAGGACTTTTCATTCTGAGCAGTGGATGTTCTTGGATGGCAGTTGGTAAAGTAACCACATGGTTCAGGTCTGTCTTCTGGAGTGCTCGTCCCCATTCCTTCCTTTGCTGTAGAGATACATTGTTGAAGATGCAGCTCTTGGCTTACAGAGGGAACTCTGGCACCTTAACGTGCTGATGAGTTCACTGTACAGGAAGCAGCATGGCTGCCCACCTAGGAGCAAAAGTGGAAAGTTGTCAAGTCACAAACATTTTAAAGAAGCAATTGAGAGAGACCAACCTCCCTGTTGACATTGGATGGAAACAGAAAGTAGAAGTTTGCTTTTCTACTGCACACTCATACATCTGCATGTATGCCCACACTATATGTATACATCTTCAGGTACAAGAAATAGAAGCATAGTAGTTTGCTGTGGGAGTCCTTTTGCCTTTCTGTAATGTGCCTATGACACACTGAAAGAGTTGTGGATTTTTGGCCTGGTATTTTTCAGGATAATATTTTACTTTACTTTCCAAGTTGATTTAAAGTTAAAGCAAAACTTAGACATGCAGCAATCTGGTTGTGTTGATTAACCACATCCATCTGCAAGTAGAAATAGGCAGGTTGTGGTTTTCTTTTGCTATTTTATGACAAATCTGTTAGAAGGCTCCCAACTTCTGGGTCCTAGAATGAAACTGAGTTTTGGAAGTGATCTCCAAATAAGCTCTGAAAGAAACACTTTGAATAAAACAACATGTGTCCCACAGATAACTTCCTGGGCTCTGAAAATGTATGGAAGAAAAGATCTTTAAGCACATTCTAGAAATGATGTACAAAGTGATTCTTCTTAAAAGTTTGGCAAGCATTTCAGTGAGTGGAAAAATCTCAGAAAATAATGTGGGTTTTTTGTTGTTTTGTTGTGTTTTGTTTTTTTAATATTTATTTGTTTATTTGTTTTTCCCAATCATGCAAACTTAATAGGTACCCTGGTCCCCTTCCTCACTTCCCCCCTCCCCAGTACCCCTTGCACCCTCCCCTTCCTTACAACCCCCTCCTTCCCTTTTTCCCAGTGCCTCCCCTCTTCTCCCCTCCCATTCCCTGGAGCATCCTTTAGTGTGAATGTCAAACTTCCCTCCATGTAAGAACTCAGTGGCAATGCCCAGAGCCCTTTCTTGTGCTCCCCTTTAGTATAGGAACACTATTGTGACTATTAATCCCTTTCCTCTAAGGATCCTGGTGCCTATGATCCATACTAGACTTTGGGGGGTCATTGGCATGTCAGTTATTGTGCAGGTCATGCAAAGTCCATAAAAAAGTCAAATTCCCAGTGAAAAGGAGTAAATAGAAGTACATTCAATGTGGCCACCCTGAGGACAGGGCAGACTGTGTCCAAGCCTGTCTCTGAAAGGTTCTGAGGGAGATTTGGTTTCACAGACTTTTGCGGCTGTGGCTCCACCCACTCCTGTCTCCTCGTCATAGCCTGGGCCCCAGGTCTCTTCTGCAAGGTGGTCTGACAATTCCATTTTGGGAGACAGATTGCTCCTCTGGCTGATACCAGATCTGCCTGTACCCTGTGAAGTCCTTCTGTTTCCAGCCTGAGACTCCTGGGGAAATTCCAAATTTTCAGGGTCCATTGGTATTTTGCTTTTGACAGTCTGATGGAGAGAGTCCGTGGTGGGAGGGGAGGTGGGAGATGGTGTGGGATGGGTGGGGGTAGGTTGGAGAAATGGAGGTGGGTGAGGGGAAGGTGTGCAGGAAGCATTCTTTTAGAATCTCTGCACTGTCCTGTTATATGAGCGTGAAGGAGGACAGAGGTTCACATATTGGCTCTCGTGACCCTTCCTCGTCTCCTATGCCCATGTCCACAGTGCCTGGTGGCATCATCCCACCCAGGTTCACACTTATATTCTGCAAAACTAAGTCCAAATCCTAGCACACTGGATGTGAAATGTGAAAATACACATATTTCTCTCTCAGGAGGGTTTTGACTGTCCTACGTCAAGGTCCTGCTGTAACCACCAAAGTTCATGATCTCTGCTGGACTTTTCTCTTGCCACCTTTGTAACAGCGGCCTCTGACCTTGGGAGACTGCGCCTCCCGGCTTTGCGGCTGCCCAGAGTTTAAAGCCTATCTCTGTTACTGCACAGGGATGGATGAGTTCCGTTAATTTCTGCTGCAAATCTCTCTTTTTCACAGTCTCCTAGGTTGGGTTATATTTTAAAATTCTTACTCGAAGGAAGTCTTCCTCCATGATTGCATCCACTGAAATTTGTTACCCAAAAAACTAAATTAATTTAACCCGTCATCTTGGAAATCTGTAATTCTTCGTGCTAAAAAGATGGGGTGACTTCTACAGTGTCCTAGGGGCTTGTGTCCAAAGTCACTGGACTCAGTATCAACCAGTGAGCAGACTTTACATAAAAGAGTAAGTCAAAAGGCCCAAGTTAGTGGCACACTACTTCAAGGGCCTCTGCTATTGCGAGTCCTTGTTAGTGTGGGTGCATCATGAAGTGTTGCTTTACCAGCATCTTCTTTCCTAGACCTGTATCGCTACCCATGAGTCGAACGGGATCGATATTATCATCGCTTTGATTCTGAACGACATCAACCCCCTTGGCAAATACCGAATGGATCTGGTGCTACAGCTGAAGGTAGAGGAATTCAAAGTTATAAAGTTTACTCTGTGAAACTTCCGCTCGCAGCAATTCCAAGTCTTCAAATAGCTGTTGTACAAACCAAAACATCATTATTTTAACTCATGAGCTGGCAAAGCAAAGGATAGTTAAAGACAAGCTTCACTGAGTTCTTGGTAAAAAGTAATGTTGGTTGGAGGCGACCTTCCCTCAAGGGCCTGTGTTCGTGACCAAAGCAGGCACTTGGCTTCAATTGTTCTCATTTACACTTTTCTTCACAGACAGAAACGAAAGTGCCCAGTATTCCCTTTACCTGCCATGAGGTTTTACTCCATGTAGCTAGTCATGGTTAATTAGATCATGCCAAGCGACAGCTGCCTTCAATGCTTATGCTCTCCTCTCTAAATTTCTTATGTCAGGATCTTTCCTCCCTCCCCATCACATTTCTCTTTAATTTCAGCATACTTCCAGCAGGTCTGTCCATCAGGGGTCAGTGGTGTGTAAAGCTGTTTACGTTCTAGAGATTTCCATCTAAATGAAAATGGACAAATGAATACACACTGCAAACGATAAATCCCACCTGGAAATGTACAATAGTCAATTGATATTAATTATTAAAACCTATTGTATTTAATGTTAAGCAGATAATAAAAACTTTCTCTGTAAAGTCAGTAAGTTGAACCTGATAAAGGTAAATTTATATCCAAAAAGAATTACAACTGACATTCTTTTTTAAAAATGTGTATGTGTGTGCAGATGTGTGTGTATACAAGAAGGCTCATGGTAGCATCACCCTAGATTGCTCTACCTCCTAGTGCTTTGCTCTAAGGTTTCCCAGGCTCTGCCTTCCAGAGCAGCTATCATATCTGCCTGACATTTCGATGTGGGATCTGAGGATCTGAACTCAGGTCCTTTTGCTTTCAAGGCAAGGGTTTTAACCCCTGAGCCATCTCCCCAGCTCATGAGCAACATTCTTTACAGCAAAGTATGACCTGCCCAGCATGAAGAGATCAGCCAGGCTCTTAGAAAGCAAACTTGTTTAACAGAAGAGCTGAGCTTCTGTTTTCTGCTGCTTTTGTTTGTGATGTGCATGAGCTCTGGGCTGCCTTTCACATAGGGGCGAAGGCGTGCTTGTTGGCTTTGTCCCTTGACCCTGTGACCTCTGCCCCACAGCGTCCTCCTGTTCCTAACAGCAGCTCAGCCTGAGCAACAGTCAGCTTCGTTTACGCTACTAGAAAGGTCTGCCACTGTCCTAAGTCCACAAAAGACCAGCAGAGGACTTGGTCTTGGCCTTTTGAAATCCTTCCTTTGCTTGAAGATTAAAGTCTTATTTGTAAATAATCCGACTTGGTGGGCAAAGCACTGGGCTGCTCACCAGTTTAACAGTTTAACAGAAAGTACAGGCATGCAATGAGCTAAAAGTCAGATCTTAACGTTAAAAAAATTAAAGAGCTGGTCTGGGGAGATAGCTCTTTTGTTAAAGCCTTTGCCTCCCAAGCAGAAGGACCTGCCAGGCAGGCATGGAGCTTAGCTAGCAATTCCAGCCCTGGAAAGTGGAGTCTGGGAAGCCCCGTAGTGAGCTGGCTCCCCAGACTAGCCCTGAACGTGCGTGCTGGGTTTATCAGAGACCCAGGCTCGCAGCAGTGATGTGGGAGAGGCATTGAGGGACATCCTGGTATCTATCTAGGGCCTCCACAGACACACACATTAAAGTGTATCTGTGTGCACACACCCACCTACATGCAAACACACATGCCCACACTCATCCCATACACATACACGCACTCCCATATAACATGCATGAAAGAAAAATTAAAGAATGACTGTTTAACAGTCCAAAGTTATTAGGTATTCAAATAACTTTTAAGAAGGAACACTTAGTTTTAATGATTGCACAATTTATTTATACCTTTCAAAAATATGACACTTGGATTAATCAGAGTATGTCTAAACTGTCAGGTGTATGTAATTGACTTGTAGTGTTTTAAAAATAGTTTTTTACCTAAAGAATGATCTAAATATACCTTTCTAAGTCTATGAAGTTTTGTATATATTGGTTAATATCAAAACAATGCTTGTAGGACAGAATTATCTTGGCAAGTTTGAGGTCTTTTCCATGGACATAAAAAGCTTTAAATAATAATTTCTCTATAATAATTCACTCCCGAATATGAGGTTAAATTTTCCATAATTTCAGTAGTATACTTTCAATTTAACAATGCTATAAATATAGTTTGCTCTTTATGATATAATTAAATATACTACAAATAATTTAAAATATACTTTTATATTTATTAGTATAAGACTTTATGAGTTTTTCATATTTATGTCTACCTTCTCTTTTTACTGTCATTCTTAGAGCTGTTTTGTGGATATAAGGTGCTGAGTTTGGAAATGGAGGGGATGTTCTTGTTTGGTTTTAGAGAACGCAGTATTCTTTGCAAGAAAAATCCCCAGTCAGGGGTTCCATGCATTTGGGTTTTCAGTGTATCCAGGCTCTTGGGGTGGACAATCAAATCAGATTTCAGGAGGTCACTTATAAGAATTCTCTTTATTCCCTGATATTGTATGAGAAAGAAAATTGGCTAAAAAATGCCATGTTTCTGATCATGTTCTGAAACTTGGATGCTCATTAGAGCTCGCTAGCGAGGACTGTTTGAGTTGACAAGGGTCTAGCTCCGAGATCTGCAGAGGTCTGTGGCTGCAGGAAGAACTGCCACCCTCCATTCATCCCGAAGTCCTGGCTTCTAAGATCTGTCATTTGTCCAGGCTCCTAGATTATGAAGTGGGTTCTAGGATTGACGGAAATCTGCGAACTATGAAAATGCAGCAGGAAGAATGACTCAGCCCCTCACTCCAAGCACCAGGACTATTGTGTCACACTGTGTCCGGTGTGAGCACCTTCCTCTTCAGTGTCACTGCCCCTGTTAGGCGCTTGACATGGTGGCATTTAGCGCATATACAAAGCAGAGTATTTTGTCCAACTGTCTAAGGTTGGTGCATGAGGCGTCTGCCTGCATCAGGCATGATGCTATTTAATTTTTTAAACTTCATTATTTCAAAAGATTTGAAATAGGACACTTTACAGAAAGGTATGTAGGAAATAAAATTTCTACTACAAGAAGAAATGTAACATTACACAGTGACTCATAAATCACAAAGTCAGAAATATAAAAGGCTCTGTACTGTCCAAGAACTCTCCAGGGCCCATGCTGTCTGCGCCCCACAGTGCACAGAAGCAGCTTCGAGACCCTGGGGCTGGACCATCGGGCGAGAGACACTCTGGCTCTCTGCAACCCATTTTGGGCTGGAAGTTGTTCTGGAAATATTTTTATTGCTCTTTTTATGTGAAATATTTGAGATAATATATTTATAGCAAAGTTAGAACACGCCAGACAGCATAAGGTGTTTTCAATTTTTTCAAAAGCAGAAGTAGAAAATGTTATTCCTCATGGGAAACCTGGATGTATAATGCCATGTGCAGAATGCAGCAAGCCATCATCAGAAATCTATGTGCTATTTCTGTCTCATGAATTCAGAACTTCGTGTATTAATTCTCCCCAGTGATTTCCAAATTTATGTAAAAGGTTGATATGCCATGATTATTATTTTTTCATATTGAAAATAATTGTCTTAGGTTCTGTAAATTGCATTCCATGTCTATAAAACAGTATCAATTCCTGTTCACCTCATCGTCTTGTTAAAATGTCAGTATAGAAATTCTATCTAGGGGGCTGGAGAGGTGGCTCAGGGGTTAAGCCTCTGCCTTGCAGGCGGAAGGTCCTGAGTTTGGATCCTGGACCCCACGTATAGACGCCAGGCAGAAGCGGGGGCGGCTTACATTTCTGGTCCTAATAGGGTGGAGCCTGTGAATCCTGGGGCAGAGTAAACAAGGAGGAGGTAGAGGTGTCCATGGTGGTTCCCGAATTTGTCCGTGGTTCTACACACACACATACATATATATACACATACACACATGCACACATGCATACACGCACAATTGAATAAATAATAAAAAAATTAAAAAAAGAGGGCTGGAGAGGTGGCTCAGGGGTTAAGCCTCCGCCTTGCAGGCGGAAGGTCCTGAGTTCGGATCCCAGATCCCACGTATAGACACCAGGCGGAAGCGGGGGCGGCCTGCGCTTCTGGTCCTGGTAGGGCGGAGCCTGTGAATCCCGGGGCAGAAGGAGGTGGAGGCGCCCATGGTGGTTCGCGAATTTGTCCGTGGTTCTACACACACACACACACACACACACACACACACACATACACGCACATACACACACATAGACACACACTCGCGCGCGCACATATACAATGCACATGCGCACAGTTGAATAAATAATAAAAAAATTAAAAAAAAAGAAATTAAAAAATTAATTAAAAAAATTAAAAAAAGAAAGGAGCAAGGGAAAATAAGTCAATTTTAAAATTTAAATTTTTTCTTCACCTTATTTCTTATGATAAGCTAATTTTATTGTCTCCACAATGAAGGGGCGCTTCTGTTTTAAGATATTGAGCGGACAGATCAGTATGCTTGGGAGGGGCCTCAGCGGGGTCCCTTAGCTGATATTGACTTTCCGTCTTGGTCCCAGAACAATGCCTCCAAGCTCTTGCTGGCCATCATGGAGAGCAGACACGACAGCGAGAATGCAGAGAGAATCCTTTTCAACATGCGACCCAGGGAGCTGGTAAGAGAATGTCCCCGTGCCCAGCTGGCGACGTGTGGCCCGAAGAACATGCGCGTCAAAGCAGCTGGGTTGGTGGGACACCTCCAGCTGCCGCACGCACATGCAGTGTCCTGTGGCTGCTCAGACTTCTTACCCACGTTGTCATGGTCTTTCCAGAAAGAGATGAAGGTGGTTTTAGTTTCGTGTTGTCTACAGTGCAGTAAGGGACAGTTGTCCCTAATCATCACATGTTCAAAAACTGTGGTCGGAGAATTCTTAACACATTATGCTGCACTAAGGTTCGCAGACAACTTTGTCATTATTTATGATTCAGTGTAGCGATGGTACCCTGATGCTGGGCTGCATTAGGTTCATAAGCAATGGAGAGATGCTGTCCAGCACACGGGAGGCTGCTGGGGCCACATGCCATCGCCCCTCCATTTCATATCAGGGAAGTGACCTCAGGGATTCTGGTCTCCTCGGGGTGCCAGAGCCAGCCGCGTGGGTGCCTGTGGACAACTGTGTGTAAGGGTACTTTAGAAAACATGTCTGTAACAGACCCGAATGTTATTTGTGTTTGTTGTAACTTATTCTTATGACTGAAGGTGGTGCTGAGACCAGCAGGAGCAGTGAAGAGCTTGGAGGGGACAGAAGTGAAGAACAGACAGGGGCCTGTGGGACGCTCAGTGGGGAGAGGCACTCGTGCACATGCCTGACCATCTGAGACACACATGCACACATGCATGTACAAACATGCACACATATATGTGCATGCAGACATTCACACAGAGGCACATGCACACAAGCAGTGTACACACAGACAGGTACAAACACATGTGTCTAGACATACACATGAACACATGCACACAGACATACATATACAGAGAAATACAGGATGCACACATACAGACATACACTCAGGTACATACATGTAGACACACGGAGACATACACATGGTCACATACACATTTATACAGACACAGATATATACACTGATTGGCACATAATAAATATGCATAAACATAGGCACACAAATATGCACACAGATACACATGTGCATATAGACATAGACACATGCGCATACAGACATACACATAGATACACGTATATATAAATACATGTAGACACATGCACAGACATTTACAGACACACTTGTACATATATATAGACACACACAGAGACACACATGCACACAGACACATATATTCAGACACACACATGCATACATTGACATACAGACACACATACATATGCATGTACACATATGCAGACACACATATGCATATACAGACACTCAACATATATACAAAAACACACACATATACACATAGACACACAGACTCACACATGCACTAAGCACATATATTCAGACACATGCATACACCTAGATGCATATGCAGACACACACATATATACAGACACATGCACACAGACACACATATATACAGATACACACATACACATAAACACATATGCAGACACACACTTGCACTCAGACACATACACATGTAGACACACATCTGCACACAGACACATAGACTTAAATCTAGATTCTGCATGAGAGCACATGCATGCACACAGACACACACACACACAGGCACATAGACTGAAATCTGTATTGTGTGCACATTGCTTTCATTTAGAGCTTCGATACCTTGCAGTGTCATAAGGCCCTCGGGTTCTAAATTAGAGCTCACATTCTGAGATCGTGGGGCGACATCCCAAAGCTGGCGCTTCCTCTCTTGCCAGGTGGACGTCATGAAGAATGCCTACAACCAGGGCCTGGAATTCGGCCACGGGGACCGAGAGGGCGGAGAAGACGGAGTGTCCCCGAAGGATGTTGGACACAACATCTATATCCTGGCCCATCAGGTCTCAGGTTTTATATCTTTATGTTACTTTCTTGTCCTGTCGATGGCTTAGCACGCTTCAAACTCTGCTCTCTTCATTCATTCAGCATGTGTTGTCCTAGATCAGGGTTAAAAAGAACATTAAGTCCCCCACACGCCTGGTAGTGTAATTCAGGGTGTGTGAGGGGAACATTTATGAGAAAAAGATGTGTGGGACCAAAACTGCTGACCTGGGAGGCGTGGACAGTCGCAGGCCAGATTCTGCAGAACAGCAAAGCCATGACCCAAAGAGAAGCGAGTGAGGAGGAGACGGGCTGGAGGAAGAAGATGACGGAGGACAGACTGTGAGGAAGGGGGTCCCTCAGACTTGGCCAAGCCAACCTGGCTTTAGCTCTGTCTGGCTCATGTAGATGAGCGTGCGTCCTGCAGAACAGGAAGTGGCCTCTAAGTATCTCTGGGGGGCTTGTCTCAAGTAGGGTCTAAATCCTTACTTCATTGGAGGGACCATTTCCATTTCCTGGCTTTTGAAAATAAATACTTGGCAAGTATTATTTGATAAGCTCAATCACACAGCCATGATCAAGCTTAATCTGACACAGATTGGCTTACAAATTACATACTTTGAAATGTAACTGACGTTTATCTCTTCTTTTTAAGACTTCAAGTTCATACTTCGTAAACTTCTTTTACTTTCTGGCCATTTCATTCTACGTCCTTCCCCCACTCGCCTCATGTGCTGATTGAATGAACACCGTAGATAATTTATTTATTAGGTGCTTTATGTACTCGAGAGAGAGATAAATCGGGCATACGTGTGCCACATGGGCACCTGTGGGCAGCGTGTGGTGGTCAGAGGACAACTCTCAGACCTCTGTTCTCTCCATCTACCATGTGGGCTTCTGGGGTCAAACTCGGGCCAGCAGATTTGCTCACATCCAGCTGACCTGCCAGTAGATTAATTTTATTTATTTTTATTTTTATTTTTATGAAGAAGAGAGAAAGAGAAAAGATGTATGAGTGTACGCTATGGTGCATAGATGGAGATCAGAGGATAACTTTGGAGATCAATATTCTCCTTCCACAAGGTGGGCTTTTGGGAATACAATGGTTCTGGTTTGAGAGCAGGTTCCTGACCCACGAGCTATCTCGGCATCATTGTTAAAGGCCTCTTTGGACACGTCTTACGCCTGCCCACCTGTGCTATCAGTGTCATGGAAGTAAACGTCAATGGTTTTTGTAGCCAAAGCTTCCAGAAAGGGGTCAGATTCTCAAAGCTACTGACAACAGACTGCTGCTGTCTGATAATAGGGGTGACACGCCAAGGTCCCTCGTGGACTTCGGAACTCACACATGGGCACATGCGTTAGAGTCTCAGTGTGTCTCTGGTGTGGAGAGACTGAAGGCAAGATGACAGATGCTGGGGCAAGTGGAAAAATGGAGGGAAAGTGGCTTGCCCACAGCAGCTGCTGGGCCCCAGCAGCCCGCGTCCAACGCAGGCGGACAGGAGTCTTCAGGGTCGCCAGCGGGTCACTGGAAGCGAGCGCAGCACTGCGAGAGTCAGGAGCGCCGGGGCAGGAGGCGACGTGCACCCATCAGTCAGTTTGGTTTGGGAAGATTCAGCTCCAGAGTAGAAAGCACAGAGTTTTTATTTATTTATTTATTTATTTTTTAAATACATTTTTTATTATTTCTGCTCATACAAACTTAATAAGTAGACCAGTTCCCTCCCTCCCTCCTCCTCCCCCTCAACTCCCTGCTGCCCCTCCCTCCCTCCCCATCCCCTAGTGCCTGCCCCCCAATTGCAGAGAGTCCTTTAGAGTTTTTATTTTTAAAGGCTGCGTTATGTCGAGAAGGATGGAGACAGGGATAAAGAATGTAAGCCTGGTCACAGCTAAAAGATGAGGAAACCGAGCAGAAGTGCAGAAAAGCCAACATGGACAGCTCCTACACCTTGGAGATTGACCAACTCTCACGAAAGAGCCACAAGGCTGTGTTGATTCCCCCACCCCCACCCCTGTGGCTCCTGAGGCTTGTGCCAGACCGTGGTTGCTGGCTGCTCGTGAAGTCCACTGTGCACGATTCCTGAACCGAGGTGCGCACGTGGTGCGTGCGGGGTCCCCTGCTGTGCTGGGAGGTGGCCAGGTGGCCGTGCAGAGCTGCGTGGGCCAGGCGTGTGTTCCCCAGGGACCCTGGCAGGAGGTGACCTTGCAGATCGGCGTCTGCAGCCCAGTCATTCAGAAAGCCAGGGCAGCGTCTTTTGTGCGGACGGTTTATTTCGGTGCCTTCACACTTTCGGGTCTTGTTGCCAGTGCTTCTTGTGGCAGGGCGGTGGTTCTGCTTTTCTGTCCTGGCATCCCTTGGGCCCTGTCTGTGGTTGGTGTTACAAGAAGCATTAATGCTTCTTGTAAGTGCCCTGTCTCATCTACATGAGATAAAAATACATCGTGAGGGGAGATTCTGCAGCTTGACCTGTGATGCCGCAACTGTGCATTTCTGTGCCAATCCCTGCGCATCCTCTGACTCCGCCTTTACGTGCCCTGTGCCCTCTGGGCCTCTCTGCGCACCCATCTTACCCTAGTATTCAGCTGCCTTCCAGTTCCTTCTATTTTGGGGTTCCTTGAAACAACCACTGCCCATTGTCGACAATTCTATCTAGTCCCCTACTCTGCCCAAAGTACATACTGGACCACGTCATTTCTCTGGCTCCATCTAGCATCTCTCTCCTTTTATTTGTATTTTTGTCTCAATGTCTTCATCTGACACTTACCTGAACTAAGTGTGGAGGGAGGGAACTAATTATCATGGCTGGTGCCTGTAATTTCAGCACTTGGGCAGCTGAGACAAGAGGATCACTGTGAGTTACAGGCTAACCTAGATTCCAGTGTGAGATCATCTCCCAGAACACACACACACACACACACACACACACACACACACACACACACACACGCGTGCACACACACACCAGAACAAGTCAAGAGGAGTAAATGGAGAAATACTACATGTTCCACAGGGAGGAAGATGTAGATAGTAAGTCCATGTAGATAGTAAGCTCCTCGTCAGAAAGAGAGGGACACAGATCACTTTAATTAGTTACATGAAAACCTTCTCAAAATATAAGCTTTAAAATTTTTCATGAGCATTTTCCTGAACCAATAAATGAGCTTTGAAAATGTAACATTAATATCTGAGTAATTGAACTGCATTGAATGCACCATAATTTACTTAATTGCCTCTTCTTGTTAGCAGTCAGGTTGTAGTGTTGTTGATATTGCAAATTATGCTGTAGTTACATCCTCACACGTTGATCTTTGTTGGCCACACTGATTATTTTCCTAGGATAAATTCCAAGAAATATAATTATTGAGTTGTGAGGTAGTGACTATCTTATGGTTTTAGATGCATATTGTAAAATGATGTTTCTCAGTGTCAGATGGTTCTCATGCAAATAAACCCTAAAATTATCATCATTATAAAAAGAGCCTTTGCTGAATTGGTAGAATTTGGAGCATAATGATCACTCAACAAATGTTTATGAGCCGGCGAGGGACGAATGCGAGGCATCCCACACTGTGAGTCACGTCTTGGTGGGTGATACGATGGCTGCTCCTTCGTGTGTTCCTCAGCCAGCTGCATTTCTTCTGTGAATTACTTGAGAGTGTGTTTATTCTTTCTACTTCCTAATTCATTGACTTTTTAATATTTCAATGTGTTTTTTTTTCACCTCCTTAAGATCTGTTCAGCACAACCCTTGATTTTTTCATCTGGCTTGTAATGAATTCGTGTGTATTTAATCATGGACTTTTACAACGTGGTAATGCAGAGCTGATATGAAGGTAGAGACTTTCAGTTTTCTTTTGACTTCTCAATACAGGATCTCTCTACATGCCTTAGGCCGGCCTTGAACTCACAGTAATTACTCTTCATGCCTCAGTCTCCCTAGTGCTAGGAAATGGGCGTGTGCCACCACGGCAGATTAGGAGGCGGGTTCTGATACTTTTTATCTCAGGGGGCACAGTCCTTCTGTCCTCGGGAGTCGTGGGAGTTTGGTGCGGGTGAGTAGAATGAGAGTTATGGGGACGCTTCAGAACAAGGGTTCAAGGTCAGCGTTCAGACCCGCCTGCAGGCTGGACCCCTGTGTGAGTACCTCAGACCTGAGCCCAGGCTGGACCCCTGTGTGAGTACCTCAGACCTGAGCCCTGGCCTCCATTCTGGACCACACCCTCTGACCTGAGCCCTAAGACTCTTCCTCTCTGGAGTGCCTTCTGCTCAGCTGTTTGGCTACAGCAATAAATAGCTAAGGAATGCTGTGCATTATCCTAGATTTTTTAAATTGTTGTATGTAGGCACCAAGTGCTGAATCCAGAGTTAGCCTCAGAAATACGGGTGCTTAGGAAGTGTCATTATTTTTAAAAGGGAAACATTTAGATTTAGAGGGAGTCCCTGTCCCAAAAGTTAAGGAAGAGAGATCAAGGAAGACAGCTAGTATCCACCTTTGGTCTCCACATGCACTCGAGAGCACACACACACACACACACACACACACACACACACACACACACACACACCCCTCATGCACATGTACACACACCCATCCAAAAAAATATATATAATAAAAAGAAAAGGCATCTCTGTGTAGTAAACTTAACTGCTCCATAAGCACCCAAGTTCTCGTCACTAAGCGGCTGGAATATTTGGGTCACTACTGCTTAAGGGGCCTCTCAGATTCGCGAGTACCAGGAGCAATGGGTACAAGGCAATCAAGGAAGTGGATGGGAGTTGGGCATTCACTGTTAGTGTGGGGGAGGAGCATGAAGACAGGTTGTAGAGGAGCAGTTGTGTTCGCCTCATGCTGCATTTTTGTTAGCTAAGCATTTATTTTTAGTGGCATAATTGTTAGACCGCCCATCTGAACTGAAGCCACACAGAAGCCTGTTGCCGTGCCCAGCTGCTTCTTATATCTGCCCTGGCTTCAGTGACACCCACAGGGTCTGTTAGGAGAGGAGGCTGCAGAATGGCTCAGTCAGTAAAATGCCTGCTGCACAAACATGAGGATCTGAGTTCAGTCCCCAGTACCCACATAGATGTACCCCCAAGACGAGCAGATCCCTGGGGCCCACTGGCGAACCCCAGATTTAGGGTAAGAACTTTCTTGAAATAAGGTATATAAAGAGTTCAAGGAAGACTAGTGACATTGAACTCTTGTCTCCACACATGAACACACACAATGCGCGCACACACGCACACACACACACGTGCGCATATGTGTCTGTAGCAGAGGTACACACACTTATGTGAACTCATACCCATACCACACCACACACACACAAAATCACATGAAACATGTATATCACTAAGACTTACAGCCTCCTTAGAGACTGACACAGCACCTGTGTTAATAGGTGGATTATCAGCTCTGGTTCATCCATTGTGCTTGCACAGGCCAAAGGATGGGTTTGCGCGAAGTACACAGCTCCTGTCTCTAGCTTCTTTGAAGGCTGTTCTTAGTTTAGAGTGATTTCATCTTTCTTACCACCTGTAATGCAGAACGTAGAAAACACAGCTGGGCCTTCCAGCTCTCAGGGACACCTGCAGCTGGTGACAGGCTGGCATAAATGCTGCGCAGAGAATGTCGTGCAAACAGCTTGGCTGCCACTCACCTTGTGCGGCATAGCTTCTCTGTCACCTGTTGATGCTACTTGGCTCTGAGTCCAGCTGGTCCCTGTGGGGGCTGTAGGCATTGCTTTCATGTGAGCCTCTCTCTGAGGACCAGACTACTTGCTGCAGATCCTTACCAGGAGCTGAGTGCAGTGGCACGTGCCTGTAATCCCAGTGCTTGGGAGGCTGACATGGGACGATTGCTGAGAGTTCAAGACCAGCTTGAGCTATATAGTAAACGCTAGTCCAGAATGAGTATATAACCTGTCTCTTTCTCAAAAGAAAGCGAAAAGATCCACTCAAATGTCTTTGTAGACGTCTGTCACTCTGCATGTCTGTTGTGAATTCCTGATGCTCTCATGCTCTGAACAGCGTGGATTAAGAGCAGGGACGGGCTGTCCATCATTGCTTGATGCGCAAGCTGGCTTGTGACTTGTGCTGTGAGTGACTGTCACTCACTGCGCCGACTGTGATCTTATTGTTAAGTCCATTAAAACAGGATTAGGTTTCACTGCTTTGTTATTTTTTCCATATGTAGCCCAGGCTAGACTCAAGCTCTCTCTGCAGCCCAAGCTGGCTTTGAACTTGAGCTCCTCCTGCCCTGCCTCCCAAGAGCTGGGGTCACAGGAGTGGGTCATCATGGCTGGCTCAGCTTTGGGTTTTGCTCATGAGCATCATTGGGCACCCTGGACTGTGGATGGATATGGTGAATACTTCGGGTTAATTGTGTGATTGTGAAAGTGGACAAGTGCTGCCCACGGCCGGGACTGGGCTGACTGGAACGTGGTGAAAGGCCGTGTGCAGGGTTTGCCTGTTGGATGGCCGCTAGGGATTGGTGACACATAGGCAGGCACTGAAGAGTCATCACGCTATGCATGCCGGTGGGTTCTCTGGGACCACACACAGGGTCAGACAGCAACACGGCAGCGATGGAGAGACCATCTTACTACTTGTGCAGAACTATAGATGTGGAAAAATGAGCAACTCTGGAAATGTTTATTGAGCCGTGACATGGCTTATCTCGCACAGATGGCTGCTTCAGAAGACACCCACCAACCCGGAACCATTACAATCAGTCTTCCATCTCTTCATGATTGTGCCTTTATCTGCGCACCATTTATATGTGACATTATTGGGTGTGTGCTTAAAGATAAATCATGTAAATCATATAAACGAAGCCAGTCACTGGCACCCTAAAGGAAATCCAGTGGGACATACACACAAAAAGACGTGAAGATAAGAGGGAGGCTGGCTGAAAGATGGAAGTGTGAGTTGGGAGAAGAGAAGGAGGTGGGGTTGGGTCGTGAGGGGTGAGAAGACATAAGGTTTTTCTTTGCATGTGCGAAATAAACAAGTTTTAAAATAGCAGTAAAAGTAGATTTAGCGATGTGATATTAATATCTGCAACAGCTCTTCCTGGTGTAGACACGTGAGCCTTGTTGAAGCCTGAGATTGCTCAGGCTTTGTCTTCTGCCTGTGTTGATGAATCTGAGTTTCAGAATTGCTGGTAGAGGTACAGAAAAGTACCAGTCAACGCAACAAAATAACACTAGGAAATAAACTTGAACTAAAAAAAAAAAAAAAGCAACCCCTCAGAAAGGAAAATGGTTTTCCTTAACTTGACCAAAAAAGTCCCCCTTGCACATCACGACCAAGAGGACATCTGAAATTACGGGGGGTGGGGGGAGTGTTGGAAAGCCCTGGCTGTTTAGGAATAAAGCAGCTTACTCTTGGAGATTAAAAGAAAATGCTCGATTTAACGTCCCTGGTCTAGACGTCTACCTGCAGCACATGCATGTGTGTGTGCAGTGTGCATGAACTTTTGCTGCTGTGTAGGCCTGGAGAACATGGCAGCTGGCGCCCATTATCAGAGGCTTGTGGAAGGCCTGCAGCTCCTGAGCAGTTTAGGCCTGTCGGGATGTACTGCCAGTTGCAAACATTTAACACGGATGGTATGTAAGCAAGCGAGTCCGGCTGTGTTTACAAAATAAAGCTTCCTTCCACAAAACAGGTGGCGGGCAGATCTGGCTAGAAGCAGCAGCTTGCCGACCTGCATCCAAAGCATCCTTGGGAATCAGAACTAATCGCCCATTTGCTTTTAACAACTTTCTGTCTTTATATTTGTGCTTTCGGATCTTTTTCTTCCATTTATGTATGTGTATATGGGATATTGTATGTGTGTGTGTGTTTGCATGTGGGTGGATGTCCATGTGCGTACAGGTGTATATGCACACAGGTGTGTGTGCACACGTGCACTTGAGTGTGTATGTGTGTGTGTGTCTGTGTCTGTGTTTGTGGAGGCCTGAGGGTGATATTGGTGATCGTCCTTGATCACACTTGCACCTTTTGTTGTGAGCCTGGGTCTGAGCCTGTCATATGTCTGGTCTAGCTAGCCAGCTTGCTCTGGGATTCCCAGGCTCTGCCTTCCAGGGCTGCAATACTGTGGGTCCACTGTACCCACTTGGCATTTTTATATGTGTGGA